>JANAVB010015600.1:23950537-24693037 GCA_029216955.1 Iris pallida
ACCATGAAGGAAGGAAAGAGGACACCCCCCCTTGCCATGACCAGCCAAGGGCACCCCCTATCACTACCCCTTCCTATATAATCATATCAAACCCTTTACATACAAATTTACATGTTTTAAAACCTAGAAATTTCCCTTTCCATCAAACCTTCATAACTTCTTCAAATTTGCTCTAAATTCACCCAAGTATTTTGTATTGGGACCCTACAACATTGAGGGTGCTAAGGGAGGCTAGGAAGCAAGGACACGAGGCCATTTGCAACATCAAAGTGGAAGGACACCCCCCTACTAGCTTGATTTCTATTGGAATTGCACCAATAGGTAAATACCCTCATACATAGTTAATATTCTGTTTTCTCTTCATGAATGCATGCATCTAGGTACCATGGACATGTAGGCCAAGTTTGGTAGGAAGTAGGTTTGATTTGGTGTCCGTATCGGACACGTATCCATGTTTGAAAAACTGTGTTTGTTGAAATGCCACAAAGAAATGAATTTCAATATTTTGTAAAAAAAATTACCTGGTTGTGTGGCCCTAGACTTGTACTATACGATTTCACTGGACTGAGCACGAATTGGTGCTGTTTCCGTGTCCAAATCAGACACGAACACGCTGCACACACTGCACTGCACAGTGTGGCAGTGCCCTGCTACCACACTGTTCGTGCACACTGCACAGGGCACTTCGACACGCCAAATTTGGCATGGACACGGGGGCAATGTATGCGAACATGCCCCAAAGTTTCACGATGTATCGTTTTGTATCGGACACGAAAATAGGGCCGCACTGGCCATACACACGCACGTTCAACCGAGAAATCGGCTCTGATACGAGCCTCGTGTCCCTCGTAGACACGTCGTGGTGTCGTGTCAGGGTGACACGTGTGTAGCCCATCACTGGGCGAACACTAGGACACGAGCACGAGATGTGTCGTGTCCTGTGTCACGAGCATGAGACACTCGACCGCGTGCACGACGCAGCCTATAACGCACGATTTTTGACACTGATACGTGTGTCGTATCACATGTAGACACGATGATGACACGTAACTGTGTGTCGATCGTGTAGCCCTATATGTGGGCTACACATGTGCATGACCACGAGATGTGTCGTGTCTCGTGGTGTGTCCACGAAGGTAGTGCACTGGTGCACGACATAGTGCTCTGCACTATGTCCAGATTTACCCGATTTGGGTTTTCTTGAGTTTGACACGTCGTATCGTGTCAAGATGGACACTCAGGCACCCTAGACACTAGGGGACACTGGGGGACACGTTTACCAACCTAGGGTTTTGGGCCTTAGGTCGTTTTGGACTCGGGTTTGGGTTTACCCATTTCTCGAGTGCACAGTGCACTGGGTTCTGATATTTGGTATTTTTCCAGTTAATTAAATCCAAATTCAAAACGATTTTTGATGTTGTTTCTTTATATAAATATCTGTGTATATAGGGTATATACATAGTGTATGTGTTTGTGTGTGTGTAGGTGGAATTTAGGGGTATATACATGTGTGTACATATGTATATACATATATGTATATATATATGTGTGTGTGTGTTATTGTGTGTGTGTGGGGGTTTGGTTTCCAATTTCAGGAAACTAGAAATCCCCCCTTGTGTATCAGTATCTCACTCTCTCTCTCTCTCACTCTATTTCACTACCTCGCTCACTTTTCTCTCTCTATATATATGTATAATGTATAGATGTATGTATATATATATATATATATATATATATATATATATATATATATATATATATATATATATATATATATATATATGTGTGTGTGTGTGTGTGTGTGTGTGTAATGTTATATATATGAGTTGTATATATATATGTGGTATAGAGATAGATATCTATGTAATATTAGCCTATGGTATTCATTTATGAGCCTATGGCTATGAGGTTAGGCTTTTGACCCTTGTTTGACTAAAGTTGACCAAAGTCAACCTTAGGTCAAACTTGACCTAGTTAACCTAGATTTGACTTGAAATAACCTAGAATGACTAGTTTGACTAAACCCTAACTAGTTTGACCATGATTGATCTAACCTTGACTAGTTTGACCTAGTTTGACTTTTAGAGTTGACCAGAGTTGACCAAGAGTTGACTTTTGACCAGATTGACCTAGAATCATGTAGTATGCATTGTATACTCTATTTTTACCATTGTGAGTATATTGTGACCTGACACCAGTTCGGACATCTATTCATATCAGTCATACAGGATGACAGGCGAGTACATTCTCTGATCATTTCATACTTGTTAAGACTTATATTCTTGCTCTAGATTACTTTACATGATGATATCACGTCATTATCACGGATTGGTACTATATGGATCTTGTCATGCGATGTTATCTCCCTCGGGGTGCATTAGATACAGTTGTCATATGCTTTTCACAACCATCTTGTATTTCATGTACACCGCTTTCATGTATACTCTTGTGCAATCTTGTACTCTCATGATCACGTGAGCAAACATGATAAAAACCTCTTGTACAAGGTAACGTAACTTGACTGGATCGTTGTGTATTAATTGGGGAGGGGAGTAGGAAATGGTTATGTGATCAAAATCCCATCTTGTGAAATCTTGTGAAATCACGCATATGTCCATGGTACACTCACGTATGATGGAGTCACCCTTGCATTATCCTAATCCGTTTATATAACCATCTCATGCTCTAAATCACAGGTTACCTACAATTCTTACTTATCATATATAGATATTTCCAGTTATCAAATCTCTCTCATTTTTATATATATTTCTTTACAGTCCATGTATCTTACTCTTTGCATACTTTACATTTCCCAACATGATATGAACTGCGTGAGATGTATTGTGCTCGTTCCTGTCCTGACTGGACCTGTTGAAAATATTACAGATGATGATGGTGACTGTCCTACCTTCTATGGGACACATAATGGTGACCTTCAGGAGCCTGAGGAGCATCTAGCTCAGTAGAGGGTGCCTAGTCTAGTCTAGTGTTTATAGTTTTCAGTTTGTATCGGATTGTTCCGATTGTTAGTTGTGACTTAGTTATATTTCAGGTCTTGTATCTATTTATGTTGGACATCTACTTTGTGTGGTGTGATAACTCTATTTATATTCAGTTTCTTCCTTTTATCTGATTCCATATCATGCTCTATCTTTCCTAGACTTGTGTTGAGATATAGAGTTGAGATGTTATGTTATGCCTCCGTGCGGAGATGACAGGTTTATATATCTTGTTGTTAGATGTTAGATGTTATAGATGACCTATACAGCGTTCTACCGCCGACACTGCGGCGTAGGCTGGACGTACCCACGTTCTCGTGCCCCTAATCAGGGTGCGGGTCGTGACAGGAGAAGGAAGAAGCTTGATCAGAACGGAGGAATGGATGGATGGAAGAGAACTAAAAAGTACTGATCCATCCTGTTTGTGCGTCAGTGTCCCTGTTATTTGTAGGCGTCCCCCTAGTGCGCTATGGGTGGTGGCACGTCACCCCGACCACTACGACACGCCATCTCCAATGTCGTTTCATTAATCCGATTACAATTTCGATAAACTTCTTACTTTTTTTATAATTTGAGTAAATTTTTTTACCCTATATGAAAATTTTTGTTGTCAGAAAGATGGCTCTCAAGACTCCCCGAGGTGGTGCTGCTTGCCGAGGAAGGGGCCGAGGCAAAGAACCCTTGGAGGTCGACACGGAGGAAGTCCCCGTCGTCAAACAAGAGCCGGTGACTGTTAAGGAGGAGGTGTTACCAAAGGTCGAGGTCAAGGAAGAACCGATGACCATCAGGGAAGAGATTGCTCCCAAGATTGAAGTTAAGGAGGAGCCACCGTCAGAGAGTAGTAGCATCGGGACTGACCCTCCTGTCCCTACAGAAGATCTCAACCAGATTGAGCCTTCGTATGCAAAGTAGCTGATAGAATGGTACATGCCTCAACGCAACTATGATCCCTGGCTGTGAGGATTCATCGTCTGACTTACGGTCTTTGCTGAGGCCAAAGTCGATTTTCCTTTTTATTGAATATTGAATATTTGTGTTTAAATATTAAATATTTGTTTGTTTTGTGTGAACAATTTGAATGCTTGGGATATTTGTGTGTTGGAATTGTTTGTGTGTTTTGTATATTGGAATATTTGTGTGTTGGAATTGTTTGTGTGTTTTATTGAATATTGAATATTTGTTTTTTGTATATTGCAATTGTGTATATTGGAATTGCTTGAGATTATTTGTGTTTTGTATATTGGAATTGTGTATATTGGGAATGCCCAATTTTATGCTATTTTTTTCAAAATATTTTCAGATACCGACGGACTGGCGGCTACTTTCCGACGGACTATCCGTCGATAAATGGGGGATTCCCAGTTAGCGACGGATGGGCGACTAAAACCCGACGGGCTATCCGTCGCCGAGGTCCTGTAATTATGAAAGATATCCAGGAGCGTGTCGACGGAATATCCGTCGCTACTCCGCCGCTCATCCGACGAGGTTGCTGACGGATTAGCGACATATTTTGCGTATCAGAAATCCTCTGATACGCGTTTAACGACGGTTTAGCGACGGATAGCGCCGTCGCTAAATGTTCCTACTTTACAATTTTAGACTGTCGAAGTTGACAGAAAACCGTCGGCTAGCCGTCGTTAACTATTTTGATGTTGCCAACGGTAATCCGTCGCTAAGTAGTCGCTAAGCGACGGATTAGCGACGGACTAGTTTTAGCGACGAGGTTATTCCCGACGGATTTTTTCAGCTCATATCCGTCGATAATCCGTCGGTAATTTTAATTAGCGACGGATTAGTGACGGATAGGACCGTCGCTAAATCGTTGTATTTTAGTAGTGTGTCTTCCTTGCTATGTTCGTCTTTATATACTATAACTTATTTCTAACTTATAATTGTCTTTTTGTCTCCAGGAACTAACTCTTCAGGGTCTGCTTAGCATGGTGTTTACACTAGTTTTGAGGAGATTTTGAGCCTGTCGTTCATGAAGTGTTTAAAAAATCTCATGCTTGGTAAAAAAAATTGAGAAACTTGTTTTGGTCAGCTCAAAATCCTTCCAAAATCAGTGTAGAGTAATTTTGAGTGTCTTATAAACACCTCAAATCGGTAGATTTTGCGAGTTTTATTATTTTATTCTATTTATATACTCACAAAAAAAAAATTTATAACTACTAATACCCTACCATATTTTTTTTCTTTCTTATCTTTGTTTTTCTTCTACTTCCTCAAAACTACGACTACTTCTTCTGGTGAGTTTTTAAAATTCTGTTTCTCTAGTCTCTTCTATCTTCAAGGAGGCCATCATTCTTATAAATAACTATAGGCAGAACTATGACTATTTTGCTAGTCAACTATAGAGTAAAAACTATTTTGCCTATAGTTCTGCATATAGGCGATCATTTAAAAAAAATGTTTTTCTATTCTTGTTTAATTTCTTTTGTCGTCACAATCACACAAGATATAGAATAAACTAGTTTCAATTTCTATTTCTGTTATAACCTAATTTACTCAGTCAAATGTTTTTTTGGGTTCAATTTGGGAGTTCAAGATTTGGGGTGGGAGTTATTTTGGACTGACTTGGATTATCTTTACGATATAAATATTCTTTACATGATATGTTCTTGTAAAATTAATCTTGGGAGAGCCTTTGTTTATACATGGACATCTAGGTAATTTTATTCTTATAAAAAACTTTTAAAACGGTTAGTTTACGAATTATCAAGCATTGGTTGGACTAGTTTAAAAAAGGTTAATTAAAACTACCAAGAACTGGTCCCTTCGTAATGAGTACTCTAAAATACCTTATAGTCGCTACTCAACAATTATCAATATGACCCTAATTGATTTTGAACAAATAGGAAATTTGACCATTTGAGAAGATATGTACTGAAGCAAATTCCTCTACAGAACGGAACATTACTTGGGTCTTTCCGTAGCCAAATTGTCCACCACTGAAAGTGCAACCACACATCTCTGGAAGAAAGTCTACTTTGATCTGTGTCTAGAATTATTATACTTGTCTGAATGATGGTGAAAGATCTCTTGTGCTGCAGAAATGTCAGACTAAGCTTTTTTTTTTTTTTTTTTTTTTTCAAGTGTCGAAAAAATGTACTTAAAACTGATCTATTGCCCATGTGCATGCAGGTCTGAAAATTATGTCATCAGAGTTCACAAAGACTTTGTTCTTCTTCTTCTTCCTCTTCCTAAAGCTCGCAAGCTCTCCTGCACTAGCCTTCACCTATCTTGGCTTCGGTGGTGCCAACCTGAGCCTCGACGGCATCTCATCGATTGCGTCGAACGGCCTCCTCCAACTAACCAACACCACGTTCAACATGCAGGGCCATGCCTTCCATCCTGCTCCGTTTAGCTTCAAGTCTGATCCTGTCGGCAAACCTCTCTCCTTCTCTACTACTTTCGTGTTCGCTATCGTCTCCAATAACCCTAAACTTAATGGCCATGGCTTGGCGTTCGTCATCTCTGCCACCAGCAACCTCTCTACTGCTTCCCCAACCGGATACTTAGGCCTCTTCAATCCAGACAACAACGGCAACCAAAACAATCATATCATAGCCATCGAGCTCGACACGATCCAGAACCCAGAATTTCAAGACATCAACGACAACCATGTCGGGATAGATATCAATGGCTTGACATCCGTAAGTTCCCGCACTGCCTGCTACTATGTTGGTAGCTCTGGTTCTTTCCAGAACTTTTACCTCAACAGGCGAACCAATGCAAGTCTGGGTAGATTTCAACGGCGAAGAAGACATGCAATTGAACGTTACCCTGTCGCCCGTCCGAATGCCTAAACCACACCAGCCTCTCCTCTCCTCTACCGTCAACGTCTCGAGAGTGCTCCTCGATTCTATGTACGTCGGTTTCTCTTCTGCTACAGGTAATGCTCCGACCTCTCACTACATTCTCGGGTGGAGCTTCGCGATGAAGGAAGAAAGAGCCGAACCCCTCGACTATGCGAAGCTTCCTCCACTACCTCTCGACGACGCGAAGAGAGGTGCGTCGAAGAAGCTGACAATACTGATGCCATTGGCTCTGTGTTCCCTTCTGCTGCTGGTCATTGCTCCTATAGCGTTTGTTGTGAGGCGTCGATTCAAGTATGCAGAAGTACTTGAAGATTGAGAGCTAGAGTACGGGCCTCATCTGTTCAAGTACAGGGATCTCTACCGAGCTACAAAGGGATTCAAAGAGAAGGAGCTACTCGGGGTTGGAGGCTTTGGCAGAGTCTACCGAGGGGTCCTGTCGGCTTCCAACACCGAAATAGCGGTGAAAAGAGTCTCCCACCACGAATCGGGGGGATCACAAGGGATCATGAAGGAGTTCGTAGCCAAGGTATTGAGCATAGGCCAGCTGCGGCACCGGAACATCGTCCAGCTCTTGGGCTACTGCCGCCGCAGAGGCGAGCTCCTCCTGGTCTACGATTTCATGCCCAACGTTAGCCTCGACAAGTTCTTATATGTTATTGCCGGGAACGCCGGGGCACGCTATTCGATGGAAAACACAGAAACTGAAACAGTTGTAAAGACAACGTTTCAAATACAATTCCTTAAAGAAGGTTTTGCAACAGAGATCCAGAAGGATTCTGCAAATTACAAGATCTAAAAAGATATCGTAATTCACGAATAATCTAAAGAGATTTTTGTGATCGTAGCAAACTGGCAGTAGTGCCTTCTAAAAAGAAGATACTGACAGAACTGCTAAAGGCAACAGAAGGGTGACAAGCGAGAGACGGAATTGCTGGGGTGAATGATCACCGTTGCTCAAAGCTTTATTCGCCCTCTGCGAACAGCTTCCAGGAACCAGCAAGGTTGACGGAAAACCTTGGAACACTCCTGCTCTTCTGACTCCTCGGAAGACGGCGAACTCCTCTGGCAATGGCTCTACTCTTCTCTCTCTGTTTCTGAAGTAACAGAACCCACGCGTACTAAAAAGTACTAGTGTTTGTGTTAAAGAACACGCTCACTACTCTGTTGTGTTAAAGAACACTTAAGAGTTTCTCTCTGGAATTCTGATTACTTCTGTCCACAGAGAGAGAGGAGAGAACCTGCATATATAGCCCACGGGGCGGTTGCCAAGCAATTGCCTGCACTTCAGGGTAGTGGCAGAACCACTCCTGAACATGCAGCAACTGCTGCAACCGTTCCCGCTCTAATATGTAGCCAGCCATACGCACATACGCACTCTACGCACACTGCGTACGCTGCGCACACTGCGTACGCTGCGCACACTGCGCACTCTACGTACGCTGCGTACGCTGCGCACACTGCGCACTCTACGTACGCTGCGTACGCTGCGCACACTGCGCGTACTGCGCGTACTGGGCTGCGTAACTTGGCCAGCGTAACTGGGCTCGCGTAACGGGCCGCACAATGTGGTCGCACAAGTGGCTCGCGCAACGAGCGCAACTTAAGCGCACTATGCGCCTAGCGACGATGCTGACGTGCTAAGTGCAAAGTGCGCCAACAAAACGCCACATTACGCCTCATGAGCCCTTGAGCCCGAGTCCGAGTCCGAGTCCGAGTCCGAGTTCGAGTCCGAGTCGCTAAGCCCCAACGGGGCTTAGCTCCTATGGAAATAAATTTCCCAAGAGCAAAAAGCTTACAGCTTATTAATTGTTGATTAAGCCTTTATACCATTAATAATTAATCCCACATGGTACACACCCATGTGCACTACATGTGCATCTCCATAAAGAGTAAAGACTCATATATATGGAGATACACATTCCTTTCTAGCCGATGTGGGACTAAAAACCAAAACAAAAGGCTAAATACCCAACAATCCCCCACATATCTCTATATATATGAGTACGAGTGTTCCCCACAGTAACTGTCCATTATGCTTTTAGGATAGATTCCACTTAAGACTTGAATCTTCCCACGTGAGTCAAAAATCAAACTATAATACAAGAATGGACTAAGCCTTGAATTCTGCATCATAGCTGAAATTCTTTCCACTCACATAATGTAGTTACATGTGCTTCTGGCTGCACATTTAAGGCCGTGTGCCAGCCTGGTTTCAGTGTATAATATTGGGCGTCTACAAGTTTACCCTCAAGAGACGGCCTGATATCTTTTTGTCCATACACTATAGGTGAGTTCTTTATTAAAGAGACATGGCATGAAGCGTCCAACGCTTCCTTTGCGGTGCTACGCCGCTATGACATGGCCTTAAGCCGAGGACCTTATCCCGAATCACCGGGAACCTCATCGTAGTGTCATACTACCCGTAGCATGAGGTCTAGCCCCTTTGTAGTGCCAAACTACCCAGCATGATGCCTTACGCTTCTGTGCGGTGTTACGCCGCTACGACATGGCTTGCAAGGCCGAGGCTTTATCCCTAGCCGGGTTTACCTCATTGTGGTGTCGTGCCACCCGTAACATGAGGAACACCTCCTCTTTGTAGTGCTGACTACATCCCTCTTTAATTCAATATACAGCATTAGGCCAACTGCCTATTTGCGGTGCTACGCCGCTGTGACTTGGCTAACATAGCCGAGGCTTTACCTCCTTCGAGAACCTCATGGTGGAGTCACCGCCACACATAGCATGGAGTCACACTCCTTGTAGTGCTGTGCTACCATGCTTCCTGTAAAGCATACCAGACATTCCAAATGCCTGAGAACTCATTAAGGCATTTAAGCCAACCTCCCACAGGACCTGTTTTCCGCAGAAAACAACAGTAGACAACAGTGGTTATAGGTCCGTAACCTCTCCATGCCCAATAGAACATGTACCCACCGTTCCTGATATTCTTCCGATTAGTGGTCCTCCCTTGAACCAAAAGCTAGATGCCTAGTAGATAAATCTTTGAACTAATAGCATAAAACTTTATGATAGGAATACAATAATACAATATCAGAATGCCTTCAAGCCCATTTTACAAGCTGTGTCATCGACCAGCTGGCGCTTGAGGCCCTTGGTGAACGGATCCACCAGGTTCTCCTGACTCCGAACATCAATTACTGCAATAACACCTCTCTTGATAAGATCGTGTACTGCCCTGTGCTTCAACCGCACAGTCCTTTTCTTCCCGTTGAAAAGGTCATTTGATGCCACCGCCGCAGTCGCCTGGTTGTCGCAGTATATCGGTATTGCCGGTATTTGTGCCCCAACCACTGGAAGATCATACATGAGCTCCCGAAGCCATTCTGCTTCCTCGGCTGCGGTATCAAGTACAAAGAACTCAGATTCCATGGATGACCGCGAGAGCATAGTCTGCTTCTTCGACTTCCACGATATAGCAGCTCCACCCATTGTGAAAATGTATCCACCTGTGGACCTCTCGCTCTCCACCTCTGAGCACCAACTGGCATCACTGAAGCCTTCCACTACCGACGGATCTCCGCTGTAGTACAGTGCATATGTCTGAGTCTTCTTGAGATATCTCATAACCCGTTCCACAGCTTTCCAGTGTTCAACACCTGGATTGCTCGTAAAACGACTCAACATTCCCACGACGAAAGCTATGTCAGGCCTTGTGGCAGTAGTAGCATACATCAAACTCCCGATTACGCTTGCATACTCCAGCTGCCTGACGCTTTCCCCTGAATTAGGCTTCAGCTTCAGATCACACCTGTACGGCGTATCGATCCCAGGAAGATCCTGATACCCATAACGAGTGATCATTTTCTCAATATAATGAGACTGTGACAGCGCTAGTCCAGTGTCTGTCCGGATGATCTTGATCCCTAAGATCACATCAGCTTCCCCCAAGTCCTTCATACTGAACTTGCTTGAGATGAATTTCTTTGTCTCCGTGACACATCTAATATCCGTACCTAGGATAAGCATGTCGTCCACGTACAGACAAACGATCACACCTCTTCCATCAGCGAACTTCGTGTAAACACACTTGTCCGTATCGCTGACCATGTAGCCATTTGACCTTATAACTTTGTCAAATTTCTCATGCCACATCTTGGGAGCCTGTTTAAGACCGTACAAGGATTTCACCAACTTGCAGACTTTGTCTTCAAGACCTCTGATGACAAATCCCTCTGGCTGTTACATGTAAATCTCTTCGGTCAGCTCGCCATTTAGGAAAGCCGTATTTACATCCATCTGATGTATCACCATCTTATTTATTGCTGCGAGAGCAATCAACATTCTGATGGTGGTCATCCGGGCTACTGGAGCATATGTGTCAAAGTAGTCAATCCCCTGCTTCTGAGAAAACCCCTTGGCTACCAACCTAGCCTTGAACTTGTCAATAGTTCCGTCTGCTTTCATCTTCTTCTTGAAGATCCATTTGCATCCGATGGGTTTCGCTCCTTCAGGAAGATCAACCAACACCCAAGTGTTATTTGAGGTGATGGAATCAATCTCATTGTCAATCGCCTCCTTCCAGAAAACCGCGTCTCTGGTCTTCATCGCCTCATCATAGGTAAGCGGATCTGCTTCCACATGATAGGTGACAAAGTCACTTCCGAAGTCCTTCGGCCTCCTCACACGCTTAGCTGATGGCTCAGCTAGTTCTGGTTCAACCGTTGTTTCAACAACAACATCTTCTTGGACCACATCTTCATTGAAGACTTCAGTCTCTTGTGCACCCTCATTATTCTTCGGAACATCCGGAAGAACAATATTCTTGTGCCTTGCAAACTTGTCTTCAAAATATTCTGCATCGCGAGATTCAATGATATAATTTGACTCAATATCGAGAAATCTCCGAGCATCACTCTTCTCGGCATACCCCAAGAAGATCGTCTTTGTAGTCCTTGTCCCAAGCTTCTGAATCTTCAGATCTGGAAGCTTGACATATGCCAGACACCCCCACACTCGAATAACATTCAAGTTAGGTCTGACTTTGAACCAGAGTTCATGAGGAGTAATATCAGAAGTTGCATGAGGCACTCTATTTAGAATAAAAGTGGCCGTCAATGCAGCTTCTCCCCAGTAGCACTTAGGAAGGCCAGCAGTCAACAACATTGAATTAATCATTTCTGTCAACGTCATGTTCTTCCTCTCAGCTACTCCGTTTGATTGAGGAGAGTACGGAGCCGTAGTCTCATTGACAATTCCATGTTCCTTACAGAACGATGCGAATTCATGAGACATGTACTCCCCACCTCGATCACTTCTTATCCTTTTGAGTTGTTGTCCAGTCTGTCGCTCAGCTTCAGCTCTGAACTCCTTGAACTTCTCGAATGCTTCGTCTTTAGCCTTCAGCAAGTAGACGAACGCATACTTTGAGAAGTCATCGATGAAGGTTATGAAATACTTCATCCCGGCCTTTGTAGAGAACTGTTTGAAGTCACAGATATCGGAGTGTACCAACTCCAGAAGATCTGTACTTCGATTAACCCGAGGAAAGGGTTTCCTTGTGATCTTCGTTTGAGCACAAACTTCACATTTCTCTACCTTACCCCCACACTTGGAGATAAGTCCTAGACTAGACATTCTGTTTATTCGTTTACAATGAACATGTCCTAGCCTATTATGCCACAACTCAAGAGTATAAGCAGAAGGAGAGATTTCATTAATTACATTAATTACATTGGACTGATTTACAAGCTGAACTTTGAACATTCCTTCGGTATAAAAAGCTTTTCCGAAATATGTTCCCTTGATAGACATCACCATCTGGCCAGCATTGATGTCCATCCTGAGACCTGCATTGCACAGTAGGCCTCCCGAGATCAGGTTCTTGGCGATAGCAGGAACATGTTTCACGCCTTGAAGCGTCAGAGACTTGCCCGAAGTCAGCTTCAACACCACCGTCCCGATCCCGAGCACTTCAGCTTGTGCTTGGTTCGCCATCACAACCGCTTCAGAAGTGGGTGTGTAGGTGGTGAACCACTCCTTTCTGGAGCAGACATGGCAGGTGGCTCCAGTATCTACCCACCAGTCTGAATCAGATCCTACAGCATCAACCTGTCCAATCATAGCAATTACATCAGTAATCATTGAGACTTTGCTAGGCTCACCTTGCTCTGATTTCTTGGCTGGTGCTGTGCATTCACTTTTGAAATGGCCCAACTGGCCACACTTGAAACAAGGCATCTTTGCCTTAGATTTCTTTGACTTGAAAGAAGTTCCCTTAACATTCAAGTTGTTAGGGTTCTTCTTCTTCTTCTGGAAATCTGCACGCTTTCCCTTTCCCTTTGGTTCCTTGGTCTGAACCAGATTGGCGTTAGCCAATTGCTTGGAAAGCGTGTCCACCTTCAGTTGAGCCCGCATCTGGTCCTCAACATAGATTTCCTGTAGGAGATCTTCAAGGGTGAACTCCAACTTCTTCCTATGCATGTTTGCATAGAACTTGCTCCAGCCAGCGGGGAGCTTTGAGACAATCCCTCCAACAATAAACTTGTCGGGGAGGGGCATAGCCTCATCTTCCAATTTCTGTCGCAACTTCAGAAATTCTTTGACCTGCGGCAGCAAGGACTTCTCGTCCTCAAAGAGCCATTTGTGATATTTTTCAACCACAAATATTTTGCTCCTGTTCTTGTCTTCTTCGTAGAGTTTTTCTAGAGACTCCCATATGTCTCTAGCGATATTCTTCTTAGAATAGGATTCTGCTAGGAAATCCTCCATAGCATTCAGGATAAGCAACCTGCAAATGCTATTCTCCCTTCTCCACTTGGCCTGAAGTTTAGTAGCCGCAGAGATTGCGGCAGCAGACCCAGTATCTGGAACAGTAGGTTCCTCTTCAAGCAATACGTGATCAACGTCTCTAAGTTGAAGAGTGAGATAAACCTTCCTCTTCCAGACTTGATAATGCTCTCCATCAAACTTTTCTAATTTGCAAAAGTCAGTATTGAGGAGTGAAGCATTAATATTTTCCATCGTAGCAATAAAGCTTTGAGATTGTTATTGCCGGGAACGTCGGGGCACGCTATTCGATGGAAAACACAGAAACTGAAACAGTTGTAAAGACAACGTTTCAAATACAATTCCTTAAAGAAGGTTTTGCAACAGAGATCCAGAAGGATTCTGCAAATTACAAGATCTAAAAAGATATCGTAATTCACGAATAATCTAAAGAGATTTTCGTGATCGTAGCAAACTGGCAGTAGTGCCTTCTAAAAAGAAGATACTGACAGAACTGCTAAAGGCAAACGAAGGGTGACAGGCGAGAGATGGAATTGCTGGGGTGAATGATCACCGTTGCTCAAAGCTTTATTCGCCCTCTGCGAACAGCTTCCAGGAACCAGCAAGGTTGACGGAAAACCTTGGAACACTCCTGCTCTTCTGACTCCTCGGAAGACGGCGAACTCCTCTGGCAATGGCTCTACTCTTCTCTCTCTGTTTCTGAAGTAACAGAACCCACGCGTACTAAAAAGTACTAGTGTTTGTGTTAAAGAACACGCTCACTACTCTGTTGTGTTAAAGAACACTTAAGAGTTTCCCTCTGGAATTCTGATTACTTCTGTCCACAGAGAGAGAGGAGAGAACCTGCATATATAGCCCACGGGGCGGTTGCCAAGCAGTTGCCTGCACTTCAGGGTAGTGGCAGAACCACTCATGAACATGCAGCAACTGCTGCAACCGTTCCCGCTCTAATATGTAGCCAGCCATACGCACATACGCACTCTACGCACGCTGCGTACGCTGCGCACACTGCGCACTCTACGCACTCTACGCACTCTACGTACGCTGCGTACGCTGCGCACACTGCGCACACTGCGCGTACTGGGCTGCGTAACTGGGCCAGCGTAACTGGGCTCGCGTAACGGGCCACGTTACGCCTCATGAGCCCTTGAGCCCGAGCCCGAGCCCGAGCCCGAGTCCGAGTCGCTAAGCCCCAACGGGGCTTAGCTCCTATGGAAATAAATTTCCCAAGAGCAAAAAGCTTACAGCTTATTAATTGTTGATTAAGCCTTTATACCATTAATAATTAATCCCACATGGTACACACCCATGTGCACTACATGTGCATCTCCATAAAGAGTAAAGACTCATATATATGGAGATACACATTCCTTTCTAGCCGATGTGGGACTAAAAACCAAAACAAAAGGCTAAATACCCAACATTATACGACCGGACCGCGCCTAATCTCGACTGGAACCAGAGGTTCCAAATCATCAAAGGCGTAGCGTCGGGTCTTTTGTATCTGCACGAAGGCTGGGAGCAGGTGGTCGTCCACCGCGACATCAAGTCCAGCAACATTCTCTTGGCCGGCGAGATGAACGCCAGGCTGGGAGACTTCGGCCTGGCGAAGCTGTACGATCGCAGGACCGATCCCCAAACCACCACGCATGTCGTCGGGACGATCGGCTACATCGCGCCGGAGCTGGGCAGCACTGGCAAGGCGACCACCGCGACCGATGTGTTCGCCTACGGAGCGTTTCTTGTTGAGGTGGCATGCGGGAGGAGGCCACTGGAGGCCGAAGCGCCCGCGGAGCGGGTGATGTTGGTGGATTGGGTGCTGGACAACTGGAAGAAGGGAGCCTTGCTCGCGACGACGGACCAGCTATTGGGAGATGACTATCCGGAGGCCGAGATGGAGATGGTTTGAAGCTCGGGTTGCTATGCTCACATCCCATCCCAGAAGCCAGGCCGAGCATGCGACAAGTCATGCAGTTCTTGAATGGGGAAACCGCTCTCCCTGAGCTTTCTCTGGTCCAATGGAGCTTTAGCGAAATAGTCTCTCCATAAATATATGGGTAATGGTTTAGGAAAAAATTATTCCCAGAGACGCAGTGATTACTTGGTGTGCAAACTTAGGTATTGTGTTCTGTCATCTTTAGCCGTCAAAGTTTTGTTGTAAAGGAGGCGATCATTTGTATTAATTTATATGTGAGATACTCGTAATGGATCGTGTCTTATAAAATAAAATCAAGGCATGCATGCATTTGACCAGAAATAATTTTGAATATGCATATATCGCAAAAAAAAAAATGAATATATAAGACGCTGTATGTATGGAATAAATCAAACAAATAGTTGGGAGTATCATGAGTCAATTTAAATTTATATTGACGAGAGAGCATAAATAATGGCAATTGATAAAGGCACTGCCTAATTTGATCGGGGCTAGCCCATTTGTAAGTTTGTGTTATTTACAAGTTTGCCATTGAAAAAATTTATTAGGGCTAGCCCATTAGGTAGTATAAAAGTCAGTTGTTTTATTTCTCTTCTCTTTCTCTTCTTCCTCTCAAATTTTCTTCTATTCTCAAATTTTCTTCTAAACCCTAGATTGAGATTCCTCTTGTCCCTACAAAAATCTTCCTGTTTTGTAACCCCAGAGTAGTTATCAACGAATATTCGTAGTAGTCGGTATGTTTTCGACTACTATATTGCAAAGTTTGTTAAATAATCGGTCGATTCCTAATTCTTGAATGTTCTTTCATAATGTAGAAAATATGGAAGAACTTGGGACATCAAATATAGCAATCGATCATCCCGGTCCTTCCGAAGAACACGACATTCTCTCCAAAGAACTCGTGGTTTGTCCCTGACCTAGTTACATTTTTTCGTAGTCCAGAAATGGACTGCCACATCGCATGGCAGTCCATGAACTACTTAGGACTGCCAGAAAGTATGGCAGTCGAGTTAAGTACGTATGAACGTAAGGACTGCCATACTTTGGGCAGTCCATGCTCACAGCAAGTTCTAAGAGCAAGGTAACATTCACGTAATACGCAAGATAACATTCACATAATACGAAACATAACATTCATATAATACGCAAGATAACATTCACATAATACGCAAACTTGTAAGGTAACATTCACATAATACGCAAGTTCTAAGAGTCAAAGCAAGATAACATTCACATAATACGCAAACAAGTGTTCAACCAATTTGAAATTGTTGACACAGACAAGTGTTCAACCAATTAGAAAAGTTTTGCAAGTCACCCAACTACCAAATACATTCAACCTTAAAGGAAATTACATAGTCATTCAGTATCATGACGCATCTTCATGCGTCGCTCATCGATAAATGGGTAATCAGCTGCGATGTTCTGCATCTGGGTACCAATATCTTCGTAATTCTCCCCCTTGCATTGGATTAGACTTTTCCCCAACTTCTTCACTTTCGAAGCCTGCATGAATACATATCATAATTTTAGGAACAAAAAATTTACCACAATATGGGTTAATTAAACAAACTATACTAACCATCTTCTGCAATGCATCATATAGTGCTGACTTGGAAGGTATGGGTGCTGCTACCGGCACTTTCGCACTTCTCTTATCAGGATTCAACATCATACCATGTCCGGCATGCCCATAGTATTCCATATAGTCCTCACTACAATCCCACATCTCCACCGCCGGCGTTCGTACGGTTTCACCGAGAAGATGTTGTTGCCAGTCAACGAAAAAGTACGACCCCCATGGGTAGAACGGCGGGACGTAGGTCGACGGTTTCTTCCCTTTTGCAGCGGTCCTTAATTTCAACGTACTCGGGATAGTCTGTACGTATCCAAACTGACGCAACACTCTATCGGGGATGTGAGGCTCCTCAATTTCATGACAAAACAGCGGACCTCTAAATAGTGCAACTGGTTGCACAGGAAGAGTGCTATTTCGCAGATCCTTGTATGGATGCCAAATAAACTACAACATGCATTCATTACTTAAGGAGTTACCAATTAATGTGGAATACTAGAGTGGTAAGTAAATGCTAGTTCAAGTTACTATTGTTTCACCTCTTTTGCAGTCAGATCTTCTAGAGCAACACGTAGGGTAGCCAACGTATGTGGATGTCTGGTATCTATCTTAGCCGGCCTCCACCTACACATCCTGGGCATCTGCTCATCATAATTTCGATTAAGAGTAGCCCTATTGAGCGTCGGAAAATGCTCATATATCCACGCCTGAAAATGTAAAATATAACAATGTTATCGTTATCGACATAATTTTATACAATTGTATAGACACAGTATGCTAGGGTTTGCTTACATGGAGCAGTGTTTGACAACCCACTACAAAAAAAAAAACCCTCATTTACGATGAAAATTTACGAGGGTTCTCGAAAAAAGTAGCATTTGCGACAAAAATATTTGTTCCGTCGGAAGTATCTCATAAAAGTCCGTATTATTTCCGACGCATAATGTGCTCTCGGAAAAGATGTATTGTCTCTCGGAATTACTCAATAATTGGAGGGAGTTGTTGGCGCCAAAACTAGTTCCGACCAGAATTTTTTTTTCTCGAAAAAGAGTATCATTATTTCCGAGGACAAATAAGTCCCGTCGTAAATAGTGGCCTAATTGCGACGGCAATTACAATTGGTCGTAAATAATACTTTATTTGTGAGAAACACTAGATATTGTTGTAAATAAATTTGTATTTACGAAGGAACATAAATATTATCGGTGAAAGTATACATTTTTCCGATGATTTTTTTGTCATAGGAAGTAGTTGACTATTTCCTATATCTAGTATACATTGTCGGAAATAATAATCTAAAAAAAGTCCAAATTATTCTCCAAATAAATCAAAAAGATTTATCCAAATAATCAAATAGTTCACTAAATAAATTTTAAAAAACTAGTAAATGCACGTTTCTTGCACGTATAATAAATTTAAATATAAAAATTTACGATATTATTGAAATACAAAAGTATAGAAATATAGAAATTTAATTTATGTAATCATATTCTAAATGATAGTTAGATAATATTATTTAGTTAGTTTAAATATAATTTAAATTGTAAAATATTTGAGGATTTACATATGTCAAGTAGTTAGGAGAATTTTAGGTTTTATAATTTTTTTTTCAACTACGTGAGAAAACAAATACATTTACGAAACTTCAAAAGATTTTAACGTTTTTAAATTAATTGGATGATGATATACATATGTTAGGTCTAGTCCCAAATTGAATTTGGGGTTGCGGAGACCTAGTAATTAATGTCATTTGAATGACTTCACACAATTTGGAGAAAAATGAATTAGGGTTTATTGAATGAAGAAGAAGAAGAAGCCGGTCACAGATTCAAGAAAAGAAAGACTAGAAAATGAAAACACAAGCTAAGTACATTTTCGAATCTGATTACATTCACTTCCAAGCTCCAATTTATAGATTTTTATACATGGCTTCCTAATACTCTTGACAGTTAATTCAGTTGGTTATGAGATGTGGCATATTCGTTTGAAATATTAACAAATAATCAAATAATCAAATAATTAACAAATAAATCCTAGAGTTTTGAGAAATAATTAACAAATAAATCTTAAAGATTTTAAGATTTTCCAAATAAATATCTTTTTTTTTTCAAACAATCAAATAATTCACAAATAAATCCTAAAGATTTTGAGATTAATCAAATGATTCACCAATAAATTAAAATATTTCTCCAAATATGATTTAAAATATTTATCCAAATAATTCAAAAGAGTTATCCAAATAATCAAATAATTCACCAAACAAATTAAAAATATTTTCCATTAAATTTTTTTCCTCCAAATAATCAAATAATTCAACAAATCAAAAAAATTCTCCAAATAATCAAATAATTTACCAAATAAATTAAAAAGATTGCGAGGACAATTACAGCTGATAATAAATAATGTCTTATTTACGAGAAAAAATAGATATAATATTTTATTTTGTTTTAGATGATTCCAAAAAGATTTGATAGACTCATGCAAAAGACAAAAGTCCCTCTCCTTGTTAGCAATTCGGCAAATGAAAAAAAATTCGGATGACAAAAGTAAAAGCATAAATTGGCACAGTGCAAATAAAATACGTTAAAAAAATCGGTCAAATATTTGACAAATGAAAATATTGAGATTAGAAACTTTACATTCTTATGATCATGTTGTCAAATTTGGCTAATTAAACAGGTTCCTACCATATTTTTAAATAATTTATACTTAACACGTTTAAACCGTTTAAATTTTTTTTTTTTGCAAGAAATCAAATAATATACAAAATTAATCAATTTTTTTCCAAAATAATCAAATAATTCACAAATAAATTAAAAATACTTCTCCAAATAATCAAATAATTAATAATGAATCTATGCTAAAAAATTATCACCTAAACTTTTTTTTATTCAAAATTATGTGAAGAATAATTTTCGTTGAATATATTTCCTTTTTTCCAATAAAATTTCAAAATATTTTACTATTTCCTTTTTTCTAAAACAAACTTAAAAGATTTGATGACTGCTTACCAAATATCCCGCCCTCCCCCATATTATTTCGGAAAATCCCGCCCTCCCCCATATTATTTCGGAATAATCTCGCCCCCCCCCCCCCCCCCCCCCCAACCTAATTTTTTCGTTCTCTCCCATATTAGGTAATCTCCTTCTCATTAAAACCCTCCATCCCGTAGATGCTAAGTGAACAGGTGAACAGGAAGAAGCACGAAAAATTTTGGTTTTCTTCTTACCTTCTTTATTTTTCTACTTCTGTTCTTACTATTTCATTTTCTTCTTCTTTATGATGTAAACAAATGAAATTGGCTTTTAACAATCAGAAACCAAGTTTCTTTCCAAACACTCAACTATTTTTGCTTTTTTTTTTTGATTTTTTTCCAGACACCTGATCACCCGATCATTTATATTTTTAGCCAATTATTGTTATTTCTGTTGTGAACTTACTAGTAGTGGTCTCTATAGGCACATCAATGATGTTAAAGTTGTATATATGGTGTGCAAGTTCTACAATTCATACTTTGTTTTGAGGGGGCACATAACATGTTTGAAAAAATATCTCAAAGCTCTGCACCGGTATTTATGTACCTTGTTAAGCCTCACGAAAATCAGAAAAACTATAATTTTTTATTCGTCAATTATCTATTACAAATTATAAATTAGGTTAACGTTTATGGTTTAGGAACGACAACATGTCAAAACTTATGTTTCTTCTTTCAAATATTTTAAAGTTAGTTATATTTGCATTTATGTTTTCCTTTATCTTTGTAGAAATATGCTAGTTATATTCCCATTCGATCATCTAATCGAACAAGGAGTACCAATAGAACATCCACCAATTACCAAAGAGAGCCATCTAGATTATCTCCAGAATAACTTAATCCCATTCGATCATCTAATCGAAATGCAGTACAAGAAACACATGACAATCAAGAGCAAATTCATGAGACTCAACCAACCAATACACAAGGTAGAGCCTATGTTATTTGACTTTAATGATTCAATATCTACTATTTTGCTTATTGTTCTACTCCATTTGAATAGGTTCAACTGTTGGAAAGAAAAGAGGCAAAGGAAAGGCTAAGGGTGACAAAGGACGAGGCATGGCCATTGGAATATATGAAGGAAGGTAAATGTTTAAATTATTGGTTTGCTTTATATGCTTGTATGCTATATTGACTGTTGGTTCATATATGAATGATATTGATACTGTCATATATGATTGATACTGATACCACAAACTCGAGCCTACAAATACCTATGTCTTAGTGTATCCGTGTATTAGTACAAACTGCAGCCTATAGGAGCCTACAAACTGGAGCC
Source organism: Iris pallida (assembly GCA_029216955.1). Classification (NCBI taxonomy): domain Eukaryota; kingdom Viridiplantae; phylum Streptophyta; class Magnoliopsida; order Asparagales; family Iridaceae; genus Iris; species Iris pallida. Next base: position 23,971,930 of record JANAVB010015600.1, read on the forward strand.
TACAGTTCTATACCATAAACTAGAGCCTACATTTCCATACCACAAACTAGAGCCTACAGTTCCTGATTGCAAATGCTGGGGGTAGAGCAATTTATGGTAACTTTGGTTCAGGAGCTCCTATTGTGGGCTATATATTATGATCCATTGTTCATACATTCATGACAGACTAATTTAAAGCAGCGCCCAGTTTAATATTTGGAATGAGGGGGCAAGAGTCTTTGACTTATGTAGGGCCTAGGAGGATCACATTGTATATACATTTACCTTATCTGTAGATGTTGTTCTGTGCTCGAATCGGCTTAGAGTGTTTGTATGAAGCCATACCATTTCTCAAAGAGACACCCTTTGGTAATACTAAGATAGTTCTGAGAAATGAGTCCCATCTTTAAAATTAGAACTATTTTAGGATTTTGTTATTTGTGGCCTATTACTGAAACCAAGATTTTGAACCATTGATACGATGGTCTTGGGAGGATTTTTGTTAGTTGTTTGTGAGATACCGATAGTCTTTGGAGAGGTGCATCAGGAAAGTAGTAGTGAAAGTAGAGAGCTTTTTGACAAGTAGAGCCCAAACACAATCTAGCCATAAATTTTACCAGAATTACTTTCAGGCTGAGCATAGTTTGTCTCTTGGGTTGCCCAAACCCAACCCAAGGGTAACTTGACACGAATCCCAATGAAAACACTTGCTATTATAATGCAACTCAGGATTTTAAAACTTAACTTGCTTTGTTCTTAGAATAATTTGTTCCCGCAAGTAATGGTGTACTTTTCTTCTTATGGCCTTCACCTCCCGCACCCGGGCCAGAAATAGAACCTAGCTTCCTTCTGATCCATCAGGAGGGATCCAGAGCTAAGCCTCCTATTCAAGGCCGGATGGCCTTGCATGATCATAAAAAACGACCATGAAGGTACAGGAGGGATCCAGAGCTAAGCCTCCTATTCAAGGCCGGATGGCCTTGCATGATCATAAAAAATGACCATGAAGGTATTTTAGGTTATATGATTGAATTGTATGGCAAACTAAAGTTCAAATTAAGCACACAAAAAAATTAGTAGAACTAATTGAAAACCCAACCCAAAACCAATGAGCTGAGTTTGAGGTAGCCATAGCTATACAGAAACCCAATGAGTTTAATTCATTTTATAGTTTTAGTCAAGCAAGTATATTCGTTCAACAAAAAGCACAGAAGTGTTTTCAGTATTAGGGTTAAATTCCATGGAATTTAAGATCAAATTAAGCAAATTTTGCCTAAAATCTGAACAGAAATCCCAACCCAAAAGCAAAAAACTGGGTTTGGGTTAGCCTTAACCCCACAGTAGACCCAGCAAAGTCAATTGGAGTTGGGGTACAAGTATCAAGTCGACGGCAAATTTCACACCACTGACTAATGAAACTTCATGCTTCTGTATTCAGTAGTCAAATATGTTGCTTCTTATCTAACACCACTGGAAACACATGCACACTGCCTTCGCAGATATGCTTGCCACTGCACATGGAAATGAGTTTACCTGATACACATAAAAACCCATGTGCACACATGAAAGATGGGTACATGGTTCATAACATGTGGGACTGCAGTCATATTATTTCTTCACTGGAAACACACGCACACTGAGATACACAACTGGGTACATGGTTCTGCACTTAATACTCTGGCTATATACACATTTCCACAAACTATGGAACTGGAACCTACAGTCCAATAACAAACTACTGTTGCTACACAAAATGGGGGACTGCAGTCAGTCATAATTGTTGTTATCCCAATCAATTACAAACTGCCTATAAGTGAAACTGAAAAATTGACCATGAAATATTATATAGATCAAATGACACTCGGTCAATAGTCCCAGGATACAACCAGGATACTCGGCCAATAGTCCCAGGATACAAATGCTACTTGGAGTAATAGGTTTTAAGTCATTTCATTTTTACCTTCGTGTATTCTATCGTCTCATGTTTGACAATGCCACTCGGTCAATAGTCCCAGGATACAACCAGCCAATAGACCCAGGATACAACCAGGATACTCGGCCAATAGTCCCAGGATACAAATGACCATGAAATATTATATAGATCAAATGACACTCGGTCAATAGTCCCAGGATAAACCAGGATACTTGGCCAATATTCCCAGGGTACAAAACCCACTTAGAATAACAACTTTTGAGTCATTTCATTTTTACCTTCGTGTATTCGTATCGTGTCATGTTTAACAAGTTTCTTCTTACACATATTTTATCGTGTATTGTATCATTTATGGATACGACACACTATGGACACGGTCATGGCAGAACATGAACACGAAGTTTTTTTTCTAATTAGTTATTTTGGTAAATTTATATTGCATACTTATGTGATTTTAATACCTAGGATCATTACAACTGAAGCTGTGAGGAATATTGGTATATTGTTCAAGCAAGAGATTAGGGTATACTTTTCTAAATATCCAAAGGAGGAATTGGATGTGTTGTTTGATAGGTTGAAGGAATCTGGCTATACTTATACATGATCAAATGAAGAATTGAAGGCTGCATTCAGTGACCATATTAAAAAAAATTATGTTGATTGGATGTAGAATTTGAGAAAACCAATATTTAAAAAGTATAAGTGTACCGGAGAGACATGCTAATCGTCCATAAAATGTACCTGATCCTGCAGTATAGAATGCAATGGTTGATGAATAGTTAAATCTCCAATGGTAGGTAAATTGTGTTGTTAAATATTTTTGCATATTTTTGGTTGCTTAGGTATGTGGAAAGTAAGATTTTTCTGGTATTAGCTTAATATAATTAGAAGAAATAATAATATTTTCTCTTAACATCTTGATCAAAATGGAATTGAACCTAGTCCAATTGAATGTTTCAAGAAGTTTCATATAAGTAAGGGAAAGGAGGAAGAAGGAGAAATTTGGCGAAGTGAGAGGGCAAAAGAAATCTATGTATGTTAGTCAACTTTTTCATTCTTTATTGTGTTCTTTAAATGCATACCATATTCTGTTAATTTAGTGTGTGTTTGTAATATTCTATCGAGATGTTATATAATATTGTAGTAATTTTTATTGTGTAGGAAGCGATAGAAAACAAAAAAAGTACTGTTGTAGAGGAAAATCTTAATGTTAATGACTGGGACATATATAGAGAGGTGATCGTACCTAGTCATGGTCGTGTACTTGGATTGGGGGTGGTTTGAAAGGTAAAGATTTATACTCATCTGGCCAAAGTTGCAACAAGCGCAGGTGTGTTGAACTTGAATAAAATCATCAATAAATTAAAAGATGAGATGAAAGATATGAAATGTCAATTAAGCACTCTGCAAGAACAATTTCAAATGTTGTTAAACACCATCCAAAATTCTGAACATAGTGCGAGGCAATCACCAAATGTGGTATGTACATTTCTTTACAATTTTATAAATTGTGAGTTGAGTTTAAATCTTAATTCCATTTAAATTACATGAGTTCTTATTGGAATTTTTTTTTTGTAACAGGATGATGTTGGAAGTAATGGTTCAGATGCTAATCTTAGCAATGACTTTGAAGAATAATTCAAGAAGCTCTAGTTTCATAATATTATTGACTTTGTTATATGTAGGCTTGAAAATTTCTTTAAATTTGACATTACAAGTTTATTTTACTTAATATACATTGGTTTCTTTTTGTCATGTTTTTTTAATATCGATCAATGATTATAACATTATCTTTTATTCAAGTTGTTAATGTATTCATTTTTTACCATTTAACACCTTATGAGAAAAGTGATTCTATTTTACGACAATTAATTCTATTGAAATTAGTAATTATCATGACAAATAACCATTTTTTATGTCCATTTTTTTATTTTTTCAATTGCTATTGTGATCGGAAAAAACATAATTTTGACTACACAAATTTTAATTTTCGACTACTTTAGCAATCGCAAAAAAACATTTTCGATGATCTCCTTTCATCGAAAATAATCTTATAAACTTTTTCGAGGATCTCCTTTTTCGGAAATAATCTTGCAATCTTTTTTCGAGAAGATTAATTCTTTTTTTTGCGTGGTCGCAAATAAATCTTGTATCGCATAGTATTTCCGAGAAACACATATTGTCGAAAACACATTGTCGGAAAATAAATTGTTTATCGTGACCAATTCATTATTTGCGAAGGCGTGCTATCATCGCAAATATCATTCTTCTTATATTCATAAAGCTTGTTTACGACAATAGAAAAATAAATACGAGGGTCATCTTCTATCGTAAATACTTACATTTCCGACAGTTGGTCGGAAAAATATTTTTTCCGACGCTAGCATTTCCGAGGGCGTACGACGACCATTTACCCTCGGAAAAGACTATTCCCGACAGCCAATGGCTTTTTCCAAGAAAGACTTGCCTTCGGAAATGAGGGTTTTTTTTTGTAGTGACCAGCTATCGTCTTCGACTCGACTCGAGATGCAGCACCTAGTTCGCGGTAGAGGTGTGCTAGTATACCACTTCCGAACGATATTTCATCCACAGCGTTCAAGTCCGTAAAATTGTTTAGATATTTTGCATGTACGGCTGTCCCGGACTTGTCTGTAATGCCGACGGCTCCTAGGATGAACTGCATGTATCCACGGGCCACGAGGTTGTCATTACCATTGTTGTCGTCGGCGTCATCGGCATCATCATTGAAAGTATTCCTCAAAAAACTTAAAGGAACTCCATAAGACTTCTTAAATTCCGGGATTGTGGTAAAAGTCTTGGACTCGACACCGAGACAATTGGCAACCAAATCCACCATCTCATCATACAGGTCGAAGTCGCCCTCGAAATAGTCCATCGACATTTGACGACCATCAACTCTAAGCCCTAAAATGTGCTGGACATCATCGAGGGTGATTGTCAACTCTCCGTCTGCGAGATGGAAGCTGTTAGTTTCTGGATGCCAGCGCTCCACAAATGCAGAAATCATTGCGTGGTCCAATATCTGATATGAGTATTTTGCCAAATACTGCAATCCGGTGTGGGTGATTTTTTGCTTCACACTCTCTTTCAACTCATCAAATCCCCACGTACTACACATCTTTGTATGGTTTATTATCCTCAACATGCGCGAGCTTTTCTGCAAATAAAAAAAACAAAGATCCAATATTACATATATCTATTATTTCGAATAGTTAATCTATATAATAGGTAAGTAACTTACCGTATCCTTCCATATTTCATAACAAATGTGGTTCTCGATTGAATTCAAAATTGAGCAACCAACTGGGCCCGCATCTTCCTCTTCCTCTTCCTCGGGTACTTGAGAAGGACCCGATCCAGCTTCCTCGGGTACTTGAGAAGGACCCGATCCAGCGTCATCTCTTATTCGGGCAATGGGTACATCATCATCATCGGAGGAATCATCACGACGAGTCGCCGCCGCTTTCGTCAAACGCTTTGCAACACGTTTCGTTCCACGTGTTCTTGTTTCTGAGGCTGGTTCGGGTTCTCTAATTGATAGCCCTTTCTCGACATTTCTACCAGCTTCACGCGCCTTGCGATCCGATGCGGTGGGACATTTTCTTTCGGGCCTGGCCTCAATATCCTTCTCCTTTGTCTTCTTTTCATGACTATTATTGAATATTAATTACATATTAAAATTTGAATTGGAAGAACTGTCTCAGGACATGTGTAACTAAAGACTGCCCACATTTCTGGCAGTCCAACATGCACTTAGGACTGCCAGAAAAGAGGGCAGTCCTAACTCACATCATGTGTACGAAAGGACTGCCCACTTTTCTGGCAGTCCTAACTTTATGTTGGACTGCCAGAAACGTGGGCAGTCCCTTGTAACATATCTCATGCTAATGGACTGCCCATTTTTCTGGCAGTCCATCATAGAGTCAGGACTGCCAGAAAAGTGGGCAGTCCATTGTTCCACATGTTATGCCAAATGGACTGCTCATTTTTCTGGCAGTCCAACATACAGTCAGGACTGCCATAAGAATGGGCAGTCCTTCGCTACACATGTTATGCCAATGGACTGCTCATTCTTCTGGCAGTCCAACTTACAGTCTGGACTGCCAGAAGACTGGGCAGTCCTGGCCGACGCCAACTTTTGGCAAACACGTTCGCCTTGCGATCCGATGCAATGGAAATAACGAACGTAATTGATCCTGCTAGTTGTCTCAGATAATTTCTAGGGTTTTCGACAGAAATGGAGGAAGATTTCGCACCTTGTTTGCGAGGACGGTTTCGGGGCCATCGTTCTCCTTGGACGAGAGAAGACGACGTGGGGAAGAAGAGGAAGATGATGAAGCTGCTCGCCGAGTGGTGGAGAATGGAGTCAGTGTTAGGGCTTAGGAGGAAGAAGAAGAGGGAAGTTAGGGTTCTTGAGGAAGAAGAGGGAAGTTTGTGTTCGGGGGGGGGGGGGGGGAGGGCGGGAGTACTTGGGACAGCCCTATGATCAAATAAATGGGCTGTCCTGAGTAAAACCCAAAAAAAATTGGGCTAGACCCAATCCGGGCTAGCCCCGATCAAAAAAGGCAGTGCCTTTATCAATTGCCTAAATAATTTGACTTTTTTATTTTGTTTCTATCATGCAATCATTCTGTGTTTCAGCTCTTCAAGCTCAGCACTTTGCGCTTTGATCTTTATGACTAAAATTAAGGATTGACGAATTGGTTTTTTTTAACTCCCCACCATAATGTGAAATTGAACCTGATCAGTCATGATGCGCTATGTCTTTATCTGTTGACCACTACAGCCATAAGACTTTAACAGTTTATATTCTTTGTTCGAGCTCTCTAGCCTAGTGGTATTAGAGCGGACACCCGGAGGACTGGCAAGGTTCGAGCCCCCCAATTGTGTGTGTGCGTAGAATTTCAAAAAAAAACAGTTTATATTATTTGCCAGAAACAAAAATTGTCACTAGACGTGATGTCGTACAAGTCTAAAATATATTTGAATAAGACAGACAAATATGGTTGATAACAGTCTCAGAATCAAAGTCGTAGCAAAAAATAGATAAAAAAATTGATAGGCACAAGATATATGAAAAACGATTCTCTTTATTGATAATTTGTAGCAAAATTACAACGGCACTTTGACCAAAAGAATTACTCGACTACTAATACTGGATCCTATCCTATTACGATAATGACATATGTCACAAGACTTACAACTCGTAAAATTAATATAATCAACAATATTCCATACATTATGTCCTTTTATAAATAAAATATATCATCTTCCAGTCGAACAAGTTTAAGTTGTTAAACGAGCTCCAAACGTCTCAGAATGTCCAAGCGACCCTCTGCACCTGTTGAGGAGAGGGATGTCACGGACTTAGTATTTTTGCCTTCACTTCGATCCGTGCAGCTCACAAGCTTTATACTTGAAGATCCGTGTCGGCCTTCCTCAAACGCTTAGCTATATCGCTAAGACGTAAATGAAAACAATATGAAACAAAAGAGAGAGATTGGAAGATTGAAACTTCTCTATACTAGAGAGAGATTATAAATTTTTGGGGGTGGTGAGGAACAAATGAGTCTCCTGTTTATTTATATGGTCTCAAAGGTTTTACATAAAGGTTCTGGAATTGGCATATTCCAAAAAGTATTCTAGAGCCTAGATATTTATAAAAAAAAGCTTCTAGTATATCTAAAAAGATCATGATTCATCTAGAAAGATAATGAGTCTTCAAGAGTATTTCACCGTCTTTTAGAAAGATACTGGATCTTTTAGAGGATTTCACCATCTTCTAGAGAATTTTTAAACTTTTCAGCATAACCTCGGTCCGTGGAGAGTTTGCAAGTCCCTCTCGGTGGGGCGCAAAAGTCTTGGACATGACATTCTCCTCCACCTGTTTCGTCGACGCCTTTGTCGACCGGTCACCAAGTCTCGGAACAACATCCACTCTCATAGGCATGGTCGATGTGTGTCATCCCTTCTTTACGCGTCTCAGGTGGCTCTTTCCAGAATTGGCCATCTTCTCCTCAAGATCAGAAGCAAACTGGTTTGGCGTACCAACTTTTGCCTTGGTCTGTGCCCTCCTTGACACAAGAAGAGACTGGTACGAACTATCGGATCATCGATGCACCTCATATCGTTGCTGCATATAGTTCTCCACACACTATAAGAAATTGACGAATTAGCGACGCCTGAAAACGTCGCAAAAATGACGGAAACCGTCACTAATCTGAATCTGCGACATTTTTTGCGACGTTTTGAGGGCGTCGAAATTTTGCTAGTCGCAGAATCGAAAAATGTCAAAAAATGACCCAGATTTGCGACGCTTTGCGACCTAAATGGAAACGTCGCAGATTTTTGACGATTTCTGACGTCCTTAATGACGTCGTAGAATTGCGACGCTTTACGACGCCCATTGATATCACAGTTTTGCGTCGTTTTGCGACGCCAATGGATGTCACAATTTTGCGACGTTTTACGACAAAAATTTGTGACGCATTGACCCCAGATTGTTGACACACTGATACAAGAATTGTGACGTTTTGCGACGTCAACGACGTCGCAGATTTCTGGCCTTTTGCGACGTTTGTTAACGTCACAAATCTGTGACGCTTTGCGACGTTTCCTGGTGTCACAAAGCGTCGCAGAACGTCGCTAATTTTGAAAAAATCCAAAAAAGATCCAGCATTCAAGCAGCGCATTCCAGCAGCTAATTTGGTATAAAAGACATCATTTCAGCAGACACAATAAATGAACAAGTGCATCCAACATCAAAAATCCACCCAACATCAACAAGTGCATTCAACAAGTCCATCCATCCAACATCACAATTCAACAAGTCAATAAGTTCATCCATCCAACATCACACCGGGAAAAGTAAAACCATATCCAAACAGTACACCCAACCACTAGGAAAAGAAAAAATGTCCAAACATTAGGCCCAACAATGGGCCAACACACAAGCATGCAAAATAAAACTACTGATCGGCAGGAGGAGGAACACCGGCTAAACGGGACATGAGGTTCTGATACTCCGCCAACGACAACGTCACCGTATCTAACGGCAACGAAACAGCTAGAATAGTTGGTGGTGGAGTAGAAACAGCTGTAGTGGGCAATTTTCCATGCTCTAATGCTCGCAGTCGGGCATCCATGGAATATATCAGGTTGTTGTTGCTCTGCATCACATCTGCACTCATACTCTTAAGCTCCACAATGTTATGCTCGAGCGTATTGGATCATGCAGTGAGCTCCGCATCATCCATCTGTGCGACATAGGGTATCTCCATCCTCCGTTGCATCTCGTCACGTAACTCAGCGATCTAACGATCCACGATCTCCTGTACGCACACAGATGCCTGTGAAGCTGACGGCGAGGAGTGCACACTAACAGAGGGGGGCCTGGATGACTCCGTCGCCAAACGGGCATCGTAGAATTCTATGCCGTAGTACATACCCCGATGAGGACAGCCAACGGCGGTCATCCAGAGCTCGTCCGGTGACGGAGTTACAGGCAGCTGCGCGGAAGTACCGGGCGCTCCCTCTACAGGTGCACTAGCAGCCTCCTGATAACGTAACCTAACATACTCCTCCTAGAAAAATTTCCCAGTCTAAGGTATTTATTTGCATATCTATAATATGTTAAGTGATTTGTTTATTGTGTGTATATATATATATATATTTTTTGTGTGTGTATATATATATATATATATATATATATATATATATATATATATATATATATATATATATATATATATATATTCGCGGAGTTGTACTAAAATTATATATAAGGAAGTCGAACATACATAAGTCGATGTGGCCCTCTCGTCGACGAACTGGTCGCCCTTCCGATGGGTGGCCAGGAAGACGATCACCATGTTCGCATCCTCTCCCTTTTGTACCTATTAAAAGATAATGTTTATTATTAAAATGAAACATTATTTATCCAATTGTGTAGAAACTAATATATATTAAATATATGATACATATCAGACGACGAAAATGTTCCGTCATGGGAATTGATCCACCACACCACTTACTCGACAACGACTGTGCCATCTTTGCCTTTTTCGATTTCTCCTTGTTCCTTGGATCCTCGAATTTCACCTTCATCTTCGCCCAATGTATGGGCGTGATCCAACCATGGATCGGCTTTCCATCGTGCTCACGAGCCTTTTGTAGGCTGATCGCATCACGGATAAGCTTTCCGGCGACGGAGGGAAACTGATGCACGATCTTGGCATCCTGATGTGGTGGATAGAAGTAAGTTTGCTGCAACAAATAAAACATAGAGTTATATAATAAATGATTATTGACATTTGTCATGCCCCAGAACCAGAATACTGGAGAGCGGGGGCAGACATAGCTAGCTACGTATAATGAAATGGAATCCATCTCACCATACGGTCACGGCTGTCTAGATATATGAGGGTTTATCTACAATCCATCAGTCTCTTATGGTCAATAATAAGCCTAGTGTCTCAATCACAAACAAGTAGTAAAGTTTCAAGATGTAAGATCACCAAATATACAATAGTAAGGCGTCCCAAACATTACATATTCAGCTGATCATGAAGCTAGTCGTTACAAAATGTGATGACTAGCAAGAGTTTCAGTCATACATGATCAACCCTAGGTTGCCAATCATGTTACAGCCCGTAGGCAGACAGTAAGTAAAAATGTACACGAGCTAACACTTGCTCGGCGGCTAAACGCCTCAAAAGAATATATTTACAATAGAGTGGGAGAGCCAAAAATAACCCACTCGTTGCCCTGGTTACGCCTGGTGGTCACCATCGGGCTGGAAGACAGGTAGATCCCCTGGAGTTGCTTCGGTATCTGGTCATACAAAACTAGCTGGGTCAGATCCCAGAAAGAGCAAGTGCCACAAAGGAGGCTTCACTTAGGAACTAAAACCAGCAATTTAGCACAAGAATATAATTACATAGTAAGAGGCAGTAATTTAAGAAAATGTATGACAGGTGAATATAAAAGACAACCTTGTACAGAATCAATAAAAGACAGGACATGACAGGATGATATACGAAGAGATAACCATAGAACTATTCGGATAACCAGGTTACAACCCGTAAACCAAACAAGGGCCGGGGTTGTAACCCTTCGTCTGAACAGAACTTGGCTTTTCCCACCATTTATTGGCAAGATAAATATAAGAAATCTGGTCATGTAACAATCTTGTACAGGATCAAGACAAGACTAGACAGATTATACCTCATCCAACAATCACAGCCAATCAATAAGTACGGCTTGATACTTTAACTAACTAGGGTTATCACAGCCTTAGTTACTAGTAATATGCAATGAGATGTTCCACCAGCCACAAGCCCTGCAGCTAATCCAGGTTATCCAGGCGATTTGGATTCATTAAGCAGTTATCAATAATTATGTACCCCACACGACGGTAGGCTGGAAATGTGCCCTACTCGACGGCAGGCTACAAGTCCAAACAATTATGGCCGGGATAATGGGATCACCTGTAACTGGGGAAATCTCTCATGACTACTGAATTATTCTAGTTATTAGCCTTAGTCCATTTTAGTAGGTACCCCTGACCGTGGTACTCAGGGGTCCCCGTCCTAGATATGATGCAAGACAAGACGGGTTCATTTGTACAAGCACAATCACCCACGGTGTCCAGGTTGTTTATACAGGTCATGTCATGCCAGGGAGCCATCGCAACAGCTTATCAAGATATCAGGTCAAGTTTACTTGTCAGGAGTGCACCACTACGGGTCACTATCATGTCAGGCTAGTCATGTCAGGAGTGCACCACTACGGGTCATTGTCGTGTCATGCTCAATTTATTAATTTCAAACATATTAACTAAATTCAGGATTATCAAGTTCATGACAAAAGGCGTAAGGATATAAAATGGGCGTAAAAATATACAATAGGGTAAGGTGCACGCTATAGGAACTCAAGTTATTCTGAGAGTTACATGGCATGAATGCAATAAAACAAATAAAATATAAAATACAGGACTTATGAGAGAGCCATGCGGCTCAGGCAAGATTGGCTCATGCGGTAGGATCAATTAGGATACATGCGGCTCAGGAAAAGCAGGACCATGCAGCTCAGGAATGACTGGGAGCGCATGCGGCTCAGGAATGGGAGAGGCGCAAGCGGTTCAGGGCGAAGCCCATGCGGCCAAGAGAAAAGTTCCCATGCGGTTCAGGAAATGACTAGGCCTTATGCGGCTAAAAGAACAAGAGCCTCATGCGGCTAGCGGAGAAGGTTCCCATGCGGCTGGTTGAGTTGAGTCTTATGCGGCTGGAAGACTCGTCGCATGAAGGTTCATGCGGTCAAGTGCTACCGTACGGTTAGGGGTTCATGCGGTCAGCTTAATTCATGCGGCTAGGGAAATCTCATGCGGCTGAATCACTTACCGCATGAATTGTCATGCGGTCAAGTCAAGTCTAAGCACAGTTCATCTTCTCCAAATTTCTGAGAAGAAGAACGCCATGAGAGCCAAGTTCTCAAGCTCCATAACTCCATCATCCGGAGCCCAAATCCGAACTTTCATAGGTCAAAATGGGGCAGAATGAAATGCTCTACAACATAGAACCATCTAAACTCGAAAATAACAAGATTAAGTAGATCAAAACCCAAGAAATCCGAAAATAAAATAAACTTAGATCTACAAGAATCTAGCCATGGAAAGTGAAAATGCCAAGTACTAAGGTAAGTTAAAATGCTGTAAGGAAGAGAATGAAGCAATAAAATTGGAGTTCCTCCATGAAGCAAGTTGCACTTGCCTAGACCTCTCTCTCTTAGGTGAGAATTAATGGAAGAAGAAGAAATGTAATGAAGAGAGAGAGGGAAGTGGGGTTAATAAATGGTAGTGGTGGTGGTAGGTAGGGGTTCACCCTTGGTTCATAATGAACCAATAGCAATCCCAAACCGAACCAAGCCAACCCGAACCAAGAATAACCAAGCCAATGCAATACCATGATGAATCATGCTAATGCAACATGCAAAAATAAAAATCCAAGGCTAACTAATTATGACAAACCAAAAAAATACGAGCCCAAAATACGTACACGTATTCCCAATACGTAATACGAACCATGGGCATTACAACATTAAAAATATATGTAATTAAATTTTACCTTGAAGTGGGCAAACCAAAACGTCTTTCTTTCTTCGGGAGCAGAGGAGTAGTTAATCCAAGACCCACCATAGTTCTGCCTCAGAAATTGTCCCAGTATTCTCTGTATGACCGAGGGTCTATATCTGTACAACCACAATTAAATTCATGAATATATATTTATAGATGTAAAAAAATACTAATTAACTTACTTTTTAGGCCCGTCTGTCCAAATCTCCATCCGCCTCTTCTCCGGAGCCGCGCATGGACGATCGCTCTCATTTACATCCTCAGTGGGAACGATGTCCCCCATCTGTTCCTCTTCCTCCATGGTGCCGGTAACTGGGAGAATAGTGGAAGAGCTGGGAGCAGACCCGAGCCTAGAACTGCTTGTCCCAGGAGTATCGACAAGACCCGGCGATGGACTACACGCGGATGGAGGAATGCTAGACAGAGCAAAATACTCGTGACTGGGACCTGGAATGGTACGGTATGGTGGAGTACTACTGGAGGGTCCGGAACTACCCCGCCGTCGTACTACAGAACTACCTCCGAATCGTGGCATACCTGCCAATAACATATGATAATAAAACATTATATATATATATATATATATATATATATATATATATATATATATATATATATATATATATATATTTTATATATATATATATTTTTATAAAAGTATATATTATATACTTTTATAATACTCTGACATATATATATATATATATATATAAAGCAACTTTATTGAATGCAAAGGCAAGCTCATAGAGAGCAGTACAGTGGGTCCTAGCTAGGGGAGCACAAAATGCTAGCCCGGGAAACAAAGAGAGAAAAAGCTACAGTAACCTAAAAACCGAAAAACAAACTTTCGAATTCGAAAATTCGAAAAGAAAAAAGACAAAACAGCACATAGGGGAACACGTGGCGACCCCACGCGAGGCCCCAGGGAGCCAACAGCCAGCGCGAGGCCCGGAGGGAACAGGGGGGGCACGGGCCCTGCGGGCGCTGGTCCCGAGGCGACAGAGGACCCAGCCCGAGGAACCGATGGGACGGGGCCTGCGCCAGGGGGGCGCGGCGCCCGAGGGAACCCCGGAGGAGTCGCCGGAGATCGGCGAGGGGGGGCGTGGTCCCGACGACGGCCAGCAGAAGGGAGAGGGGGCCGGGGGACGACGGAAGTGGCGCTGGGGGGGTCTACGCCATCGACGGGGGGTCAGCGACTCCACGGATGGAGAGGGGAGAAGGTGGCGCCACCGGGGGGGGTCTACGTCGACGTCGGGGGAAGGAGACCGCTGGCGGAGGAGAGAGCCTGCACGGAGGGAGACGGCATACCGAGCGGGCGGAGGCTAAGCGAGCTAGGGTCGACTCCGGGGGGAGGACCACGGCGAGGACACCCCGGCGGAGGGGGGAGGCGAAGGGGAGGGGGGCCGACACCTCCGCGACGGAGAGGAAGGCGATCCCTGAGGCGAAGACTGACGCGGAGGAGGAGGAGTGCCGGGCGGAGAGATCCGGGAGGGGAGAAGCACCAGATGGAGAGAGGGATATGCGGCCCGACTCCTGGAGGGCCCCGCTGCCGGGAAGGAAAAGACGCCGGGGAGGGAGGGAGTCCCTGCGGGGGGCGCGCGACCGGAGAGAGGGGGGAGGGGACGACGACGCCAGGGGGGAGGAGGAGAGGGGGAGCCGGGGAAGCCGGGGAAGCCGAGACGGCTAGCCTCCGCCGAGGGTGGCGACGGGAGCGCTAGGGGTAGCGACTCGCTCCCAAGGCGAGTAGGACCGCCTTCGACTGGGGATGGGCGGGGATCTAGACCAACCCCGAGTAGGCCGGGTGTTGCCAGTAACTGCCGGCCGGGGAGGAGGGAGACGGAGAAGCCAGGGCGGAGGGAGGCGCCAGGGGGAAGACCGAGTCCTCGGGAAGCTCCGGGGGGGGGGGACGACGGCTGGGCCGGACGGCACGGAGGAAAGGTCCGCCACCGGGGCCAGGGGAGGCGCGGCAAGCGGAGGCACTGAGGGGAGGCTCGCTGACGTGCCGGAGAGAACTGCGGCCAGGGCGGGGGCCTCCGGGGACGGCGGGGCTGGAAGAGGCGGCCCAGGCGGGGTCGCAGGGACGACGAGGACGGGGGGAGAAGGAGCTGGAGGGAGGGCTGCCGAGGGAGGGGGAGGCGCTGCGGCAGGGCAGGCGGCGCCGGGGAGCGGGGGGGGCGGGGAATGGACGCGCGACGCACGGGGCACCGAGGAGGCCAGGCGGAGGGCCTAGGAGGGACGGGGCTGGAGCTGGAGGCGGCCTAGGGCGCCGGGGACGGCGATGCCGACGACGCCTAGGGCAGGAACGGCGCCGAGGAAAGGGGGGAGGGAGGGAGACCACCGCACGCCAAGCAAGGCCCGGCCGCAGGAGGGGGTGGCCGGAGGGGCCCGGCCGAGAGAGGAGCCCATGGGCGGGTGACGCCCTGCGGGGGAGGGCGTGCCCCGGGTCGGGCTGCCACCGGCCATGGCCGGAATGGGGGAACTCGGGGAGAAGGAGTTCTCCAGCGACCGGGATCCAGACCCACATCCCTTTTTCTGACCTATATTATATATATATATATATATATATATATATATATATATATATATATATATATATATATATATGTCAGAGTATTATAAAAGTAAATGCATGTACGAAACATAGTAAATATATATATGTCAAGTGTATCACAAAAATAGGCCAGAGTATCACACAAACTAAGTCACAATAATAGCCCAGAGTACCAGAAAAGTAGCCTAGAGTATCACAAAAGTAGCCCAGAGTACCACACAAACTAAGTCACAAAATGAACTAGCCTAGAGTATCACAAAAGTAACCCAGAGTACCACATAATCTAAGTCACAAAATAAAAGTATCTAGTCTACTTGTCATATGACCCATGAAGCTCGACGCAGACCCTCAACCAATCTGCACGCATAATGGGTGCCATCTGGAAGAAAAAATATAATCAATATACAAGTAAATTTTTTTCTTACAATATTTTGAAGAGTCAGGATTCTCACTCGTCCTACCACCAATCAAAAAAAAATTCTTCTAATATTTTAAATGTGAAGTTCTACTTCACATTTGGCTCTACATTGTACTCTGCTAGTGGAAGCCATGAGATTCAGGATATCAACCGTAAATGATACCAAAATCGACTCCGATACCGATATCGATACTGTGAACCTTGGTTAACATTAATATTTTTACACTTTTCTAGGGTGAGGTTAAGGTAGATATCCTATGATGCAGAATAGTCGGCTCAATGACCCGAATTTAAAGAAAGGAAGTAGGGAATCTCACTCTATACACTCTAGGATACTACGGTATACTAATAGTATACTCCCTCTATACACTCATACTTATGTAAGACTTTTGATGCAATGAGCGTTATACTAGATTTCCAAAAAAAATCTATAAATCTGATAGTCCCAAAAGACTTGGCATAAGTAACTTAGTTGAGAGTGCTCAACTAAATGATGTATGATAAGCCTAGCTCGAGATCGAGCCGGAGGAAGCTCGGGTCGGGTCGGGTCGGGTCGGGTCAATCGAGTTTATCGGACTCTAATTTTAAAAAGTATGAAACAATGTGTGTGTGTGTGTGTGTGTGTGTGTGTGTGTATTATATGTATGTCAGATTTCGGGTTAAACAAAACTACACGATAAATTATTCATTGTTGTAGGCCTCAAAAATGAAAGTCACGCTGAGTTGATCAAGATAATGTCCAAAAGTCACGCTGGGTTCTTCCAGACTATCTTCTAAATATACGTTGAGTTCAGCTCATATTTGTCAGAGCGTCATCATGACTAACAGCACTACAGTCGAAGAACGTCTCCTCGTATGCCACGTATGCACGGGACTCGAGAAATCACAGCCGACTATTGCGTGACTTTTGAAATCTTCTTCAACAAGACTCAGCCTTCACCAAGTTGGCGTGCCAAAAAGACCTTATTGTCATTTAATGCGACTGACAAGGTAATCAAATGTCAGAGATTTTGTGTCAGTCGAAGCACGTCGAATCAAGACAGCTGGCAGTCCTGACTCAAGTCTGCATGTATTTTGAACTTCTATGTTCCTTCTTCTAGCTTGCGTGAATTCTGAGCTTTCTGCTTCCAGTTAGCGTGTATTCTGAAGCTTTTTGCCCCGAGTCTGCGTGGATTTTGTCTTCAACAAGTCTGTGTGGATTTCGTCTTCAACAAGTCTGCGTGGATTTTGTCTTCAACAAGTCTGCGTGGATTTTATCTTCAAACCCGAGTCTGCGTGGATTTCATCTTCAACAAGCCTGCGTGGATTTCATTAAATTGGAGTACGTGGCAGCCATGCCACCGATCTCTCGCCTGCGTGTCCTGTAACTTGCACATAACTCATGCACGATTGCCATGTGTCCAACAGTTACAGGCCACGTCCAGTAACTGCTCATAACCTTGCGTATGTTAAATCCTGCATGATTTTCAACTATGCACTGGTTGTGAAGACAGTTATCTTTTCAGTTATTTTTGACTCTATAAATAGAGTTCTTTTCTCATTCATTGTACATATACATTGCTATCTAATTGCTGTAAAATTTTGAGAGCTTTTCTTCTTCGCATAGTCCAAGGGATAAAGCGATCGTCTTCTAGATCGGGTTCCTACAGTTGTAATTTTCCCAGAAACACAATAAATAAAGTAAATTTATTTATAGAAAACAAATTGGCGACTCTGCTGGAGAAAACCATCTCCTCTTCTGAGATGGCAACAACTCAATGCGACACTTCGTCAGTCGGCTCGACGAAGAAGGTGATATCGATCCAACTTGATCAACTCGCCTACGAAGAAATACAGCGGGCTAAAGGTGGCAAGCACACTTCAGCCTCCATCACCACTGCCAAGTCGAAGGGACGATCTGTCTATGTCCCTAAGAACTTGTTGGCAACCAGTGGTGAAGTTTCTGCCACAGTGTCTACTCCTAACACTGGCAAGAACTCTACTGCAAGCACACACACTCTTGTGGGCTCGAAGATTACAGCAGTCAAAAGTCACGCTGACAGCACTGGCTCCTTAGCCAAATCTGTTCCAGCGTACAATCTCAAAATCGAAAGTCACGCTAATAGCACTGGCTCCTTAGCCAAATCTGTTCCAACGTGCAATCTCAAAATCAAAAATCACGCTGACAGTACTGGCTCCTTAGCCAAATCTGTTCCAACGTGTATTTCTAAAATCAAAAGCACGCTAACAGCACTGGTTCTTTAACCAAGCCTGTTTCAGCGTGTATTCCATATACATCATCTAAGAAGAATAGCTCTTTAGCTATTTCTTCTTCCTTGCCAAATTCTACTAGAACTGGGGGTGGTCTTGCTAAAGCTCCTTCACAAATGGCACACAAAGTCCCTTCGAAAAAAAAACGACTCTTTAGTTGTTTCTTCTGCTCCTGTAGTGTTTACTTCAGGAACAGCTTTGACTGACACTTTTGTTAGTCAAAGAAAAGGAGATTGTCTTTTGACTACTCTCTCTTCTGGACATTCTATGTCTCAAAATTTGAATAAGTCTAAGAAGAAACATTTCTTAATGTCTTCTTCTACGACTTCTTCGAATTGGGCACAGAATTTGTCTATAAAAGAGGGTCTGTTACCAACTCCTAATCAAGGGGGTGGTTCATCTCTTCCTTCTCTGCAAATATCCAGATCAATGGAAGAAAAACTCCAAGTATCAAAAACTAATGTTTTACCTCCAGCTGATCTAAGAACAAAACTTAATCAAATCTATTTGGAAAGCACTTCTACAAAAGATCCAGATGCAGAGTATGCTAGAAATTATGTGGCTCAGATTAATCACTCTCTATATAATCAAGAGCCATCAAGACCCAAGAACCAGAAATATATTCCTCAATCTTCACAGACAGATTTACGAGAACATCTTCAACAGAAGAGAAGGAATAATTCTGTGTCAATGGATCGTGACCATGCTGAATGTGAATTCCAGCCAAGAGTCATAATTCAATGCAGATGTCAATCAATGGATCATGACCATCATGAATGTGACTTCCAGCCAAGAGTCACGATGCAATGCAGATGTCAAACTAAACGACAATCTGTCTTCAATCGGATCCAGTGTGAACCTATGCCTGATGAAGATGAACCTCTATTTGCTTCTGTCAACATGACCTCTCGGGATACTAGGGGTAGACCTGATAGTCCAGATGGAGTATATAAAGGCACCAGATTAAAAGCCATGGCTTCTAGTCAAAGGACTTTGATTTCTCAAGATGATTCTGAATTTCTTGGAGAATCTAATTTCCCACCTCTTCCTACTGGGGGTAGTTCTCCTACAAATGACTTTGATACACAAAGTAATGATTCAAAACAAACAACATCCACCAGTTCGTCAATAATCCCTCGTACAGTTACGACTTATATGGTCGATGGGAATACTGATGAACCTTCTTCTTCCATGACTCCTCAAGAACAAAGAATTGCTTCTTTGGAACAGCAAATGAAGTCTATGGCTGACACTATGAAGTCGATGTATGAACTCATGGCAACCCAGATGCAAAACCAGCAAACTGTACCTGAAGTCATACCAATTGATACTGGTACAAGTCCAGTACAAGTTCCTCCAGCAGTACAATCCAATACTCCTGGGCAAACTCAACCAGTTCCTAGTCTTTCGGGAGCTGGGGGTAGTGCTTATAATGCTGTTCCTCCTCCCAATTATTCTCAACAAGCTACAACTCCATAATCTTCCGGAGTTGTTACTGAAGAATTGAGGAATCTCCGAACTCAATTTGAAGCATTCAAACAGAAGGACGGTTTGCAAAGGTTGGGTATCAAACAACCTTACCCGATAGAATGGAAGCAAGTATCTTATCCTCCTAAATACAAGCCTCCTACTATCTCATTCTATGATGGAACCACTTCTCCGAGTCAGTTTATCAATCACTTTGAAGTGATGACTGATCAACTACAACCAAGTGACGCCCTCCTTACTCGGGTGTTTGTTGGATGTCTCAAGGGAACAGCTTATGACTGGTATAGAAGTCTTCCTGATGGGTGCATTACCTCATTTGCTGGTTTCAAACAAATATTTCTTGAACGATTCTATGAAGGGCTCAATGACATGACTATGTCTGCTCTCATAAGAATCAAGCAGAAGAATAATAAAACTGTTGAGGATTTCATTGAACGGTTTCGAAGAGAAGCTCTGAAGATGCCTCTTGTAACTCCTGATGCTGTCACCATTGACACATGCAAATCAAATCTGTTGCCAATCATCAGTATGTGGACAGGATCTACTCAATTTCAAGATTGGCCTTCCTTCATAGTGAGTGCCAAAGCTGCAGAAATTAGTGCTAAAATCTTCAAAGGTTTAGAAGTGCAGATGGCTCCTAAAGAAACAGGTCAGAATGCCAACAATAATGCTAAATCCAATACCCGCAAGGGAAAAGAAACTCTTGAAGTTAATCTTTAGAGTAAAGATGCATCGACTGTTCAAACTCCTCCTGCCTCTACAACTCAACAACTAAGAGCACCTCGCCCCAAAGAAGAATACTCTTTTGATGACGATGATGTCCTTGGTATCTTTGAATGTCTGCTGAAAGGTAATAAAATACAATTACCTGAAATCAAGAAACCCGATGAAGCTGGTAAGACAGATCATCCCAAATACTGTCCGTACCACAGAATGTTGGGTCACACAATTCGTACATGTTATGTACTAAAAGAAAAGATCCAAGAAATGATCAAATCTGGAGCTATCTCTCTTACTCCGAAAGAGAAGACCGTCACTTCCAACGTCGTCTCTATGCAATTCGGAGATTTCCCTCCTCAACTCCTTGAAAGTGGGATCGTTCCTATTCCCAAGGCAACTCTTGAGATAGTGAATATTCCTCCTCCACAGTCTGAAGGATTAGTACCAATCACTATGGAAAAAGGAGAAATCATATGGATTCATCCTGATCTAGTGGCAGATTTTGAATCTCCTCCTCAAAAGACCACTTCTCGAAAGTCTAAGAAGGCCGGAAAAATTAAATCATGTCATATGACTTCTCTCGGATCTACTCCTGACACAGAACCAAAAGATGAAGCAGAAGCACTTGCTGGTGCTACTAGAACAGGGAAACCTTATCTAAAGGATTATTCCAAGAATCATGAGGATACTCCTGATGTCTCTCCAACTGACAATGATGCTTCCAATGTTCCTCTTGAAGAAGAATCATCCACGGCACGTGTTCCTTCAGCTACACCGGGGGTACCTATTCCTTCCAAGCCCACAGCTCTTGAGAAAGGCAAGCAACAGGCTCGTTTTGATAAGCCGATCAAGAAGTCCCCTCCTCTTGGACTTCAGAAGCCTTATAACTTCGACATTCTGGCTCAACTTGCTAATACTCCAGCAAGAATGTCCCTCTTTGAACTTCTACGTCTTTCTAAAGAGACTCGGAAGACATTAAGTGAAGCACTTCTTCGGGCTGACTCTTGTCTTGCACAATTAAAGAAGCCAGATGAAGAACCTGTCACTTGCTTACATTGTAACAGTGTATTGGAGATTATCCCAAATATCACCTTTACACAAGATGATATGCTACTGGAGAATAATCTACATGATCGGCCTCTCTACTTCACCGGTTATATCGATACGATGAAGATAGATCGTATCCTCATTGATCCAGGGTCTGCTATAAGCATAATGCCAAAGAGTCTGTTGGATGAGCTAAAAATCCCTCTTCACAAGCTTTCCAAGACGGTTACTACTATCTTGGGATTCAATCAAAGCCGAAGCGAGCCTTTGGGAAAGATTCATCTGAAGCTTCAGATAGGCGATTTCAGATCCAAAGTCACTTTCTATTTGATCGAAATCGTGGGATCTTACAATCTTCTTCTGGAAAGACCCTTCCTTCATGAAACCAATGTGGTGCCTTCTACTCTTCATCAATGTTTCAAATACATTGACAGCAATGGAAATGTACAAAAGGAAGTTGCTGATATAAATCCTTTCTGTGGGGTTGAAGCGTATTTCAATGATTCCCGGATGTACAAAGAAGAGTATACAAAGGTGATACAAGCTATGGAACAAGAGGACTCGCAAAGTGAAACTTTGACAATTCCTGTTAAAGGTCGAACTTTTCAGCAACGGTCTCCTAAATCTTCCGGAGAAGGCCCCTTCATTATTTCAGTGAGCGGACGTATCTCTCCATCACTTCAGTCATCTGCTCAAGATACACTGATCATTCCTGTCAGTGGGCGTACTACAGTTCCTGTATCGTCACATATAAAATAGGATACTCTGGTAATCCCAGTTGGAGGGCGGACTACTCTTCCATCTCAGGCCTCAAGGGAGCTCACCTCTTCTGAGCCGTTTGTTATCGATCTTAATCGAAACAAAACTTGTTCTTCTTCTCCTCCTTTAGTCATTGATTTGGCTAAGGTCTCTAAGGCTCAGCCTTCTCCTGATGTAAATATTGCTACTTTTGAAGTTAATGAAAAGTCTCTATCTTTGTAGTATATTGATGTGTGTAATCATGTTCATAGTTATTTGCATTGAGAACAATAACTATAGGAGTTGTACAGACTTTTCATACGGGGATATCCCTAGAATCAGCACAAACTTCATACTTTCTAGTTCCTAGTAGAAAACCAGGAGACATTCCAATAATCTTCTACAAAGGGCCCCAAAATCCTTCTGATCCGGAAGATCATGACAAAGACGATGATACCGGAAGGTTACAATTACGTCGTTATAGTCAGCAATCTAAAGACACTATCAAAAATATGGGCTATGACTTCAGAACTGGCCTCAGTAACGGAAAAGGAAGAAAAATGCTGTCCGGATTCCTCTTCTGAAATATGGAAGGACGAAATGCGGATTGGGTTATACTGCTCCTACTCCCTTTATCAATACTATCCATGAAGATCCCGAATCTGACGAAGATAAGAGATCTGATTCTTCTAGTACCACCTCTTGGGATTCTGATACAAGTATTGGTGACTTCCACCACAATATTCTGTCTTCCAACATGGTCTCCATTGACGGTTCTGAAGAAGATGATGAAAACGAAGATGAATTTGAAATCTCACCTGAATCAGAACAATGGGCCCAAAGATTAGATAATCAATGGGAGTTCCGATTTGAGCAAAAAGAACCTCCGACTGAAGACAAACTCGTCCAAATAGATGTTGGTGAAGAGGGATCCCCCAAACCAGTATTTATTAGTGAAAGTCTTTCAGAAACTGATAAGCAAGACATGATCAAACTTATTCGTGAATACATCGATGTCTTCGCTTGGAGTTATGAAGATATGCCAGGACTTGATCCGCAGATTGCAACTCACAAACTCAACATCTTACCGAATGCTAAACCGGTCAAACAACAACAGCGACGATTTCGTCCAGACATTATGGATGCAATTGAAGCTGAAGTCAATAAACTCATGGCCTCTGGGTTTATTAGAGAGGAACAACATCCCGATTGGGTGGCTAATATAGTTCCTGTCCTCAAAAAGACTGACAAGATTCGAGTATGCATAGACTACCGCGATCTCAATGCGGCATGTCCTAAAGACGAGTTTCCTCTACCAATCACTGATGTCATGATCGATAATACCTGTGGGTTTGAACGGATGTCATTCATGGACGGGTATTCCGAGTATAATCAAATTAAAATGTTTCCACATGATGAGAAACACACTTCTTTCAGAATGCCGATTGGTACATACTGTTATACAGTGATGCCATTCGGTCTCAAGAATACAGGAGCAACTTATCAACGAGCTATGAGCATTATATTCCGTGAACATTTGCAAAAAACAGTCGAATGCTACGTTGATGACATTGCAGTCAAAAGTCGACAAAAGGAGGATCACATCCAAGATTTGAAGACTATATTTGATCTAATGCGTAAGCATCAATTAAAGATGAACCCTACTAAGTCCTTCTTAGGCGTCACTAGTGGCAAATTTCTCGGCTTCGTCATTACCTCTAAAGGTATACACGTGGATCCCGAGAAGATCAAAGCCATCCAAGAGATGCGTCCTCCACACACCTTAAAAGAGCTACGAGGATTTCAAGGAAGGATCGCTTATATCAGGAGATTCATCTCTAATTTATCAGGACGCTGCAGACCATTCAATAAACTCATGAAGAAAGGTGTTTCTTTTGTCTGGAATGATGAATGTCAAAAAGCATTCGAGGATATAAAACAATATCTGATGAGCCCTCCAGTATTGGTACCTCCTGTCTCAGGAATACCGTTCCTCTTATATACTCGAGCAATGAGTCATTCACTGGGTGCGCTGCTCGCTCAAAAGAATAAAAATGGTCATGAACAAGCCATTTATTATCTCAGTCGTACCATGACCGGAGCTGAACCTCGATATTCACCGATTGAAAAAGAATGTCTAGCCCTGATGTTCGCTGTCCAAAAGACACGGCATTATATCATTGGTCAGACTATTCATGTCATCTCCAGGATCAATCCCATACGAATCATGATGAAGAAACCAGGTGTTTTGAATTCTCGATTGGCTAATTGGGGAATCTTACTTGCTCAGTATGACATGCATTATATCCCTCAAAAATCAGTCAAAGGACAAGCTTTAGCTGATTTTCTGGCTGCTCATTCAATTCCAGAGAATTCAAAACTCTATGATGAAATTCCAGATGAAGTCCTAGACTCAAATCAAATTGATGAAGAATATGCTACTTGGCGTCTATTCTTTGACGGAGCTTCAAAAATAGGTCCTAATGGTGACATTGTTGCTGGAGTTGGAATTGTTCTTGTATCACCAGAAGGTCTTGCTATCCAAAGGGCTTATTCTCTCGATCAGCCTTGTTCAAATAATGTTGCTGAGTACAATGCTTTGCTTATTGGTCTTCAACTTGCCAAACATCTGAATATTCAATATTTGGAAGCATATGGAGACTCTAAACTCATTGTCAATCAGATAAGGGGCACTTATGAAGTTCGTCATCAAGATCTGGTTCCTTATCATAGATCGGCTATATCTATGGCTTCTTCATTTGAAGAATTTTTCATCGAGCATGTTAGGCGAGCATGTAATACAGAAGCTGATGCTCTTGCTAATCTTGCGGCTGTATTAGCTATTCCGGTTAGACGTCAACAAGTGATTGTTGTTTACAATCGAGAATTATTCCATCTCGAAAATAATCTAACTCTAGGACTTCCAGTTGACACTGAGGAATCAACATCTCATGATGTCAATACAACAAGAGGATTTGGATTCAGCCGTAAATCATTATCATCTTCATCTGATTCTAGCATAGAATTCACCTTCAATAATTCATCTGAGACTCAGAATACGGAAAAAGATTGGAGACTTCCTTTCTTAGATTTCGTATTGTATGATATTCTTCCAGATGATCCGAGTGAGGCAGCATCTATCAGACGACGATCACTCAGATTTTATTACAACCATACTACAAAAATCTTATATCGTCGAGCTTATGATGGTTTACTTCTTCGATATGTTGCTGGTGATGAAGCTCAACAAATTATCCGTGAAGCACATGATGGAATTTGCGGAGCACATCAGCCTGGACCGAAACTTCAAGACCGTATTCGACGTATGGGTTACTATTGGCCAACCATGGTATCAGATGCCATCGAATACGCAAAGAAGTGTAAAGCTTGTCAGATCCATGCAGATTTCATCCATCAACCTTCAGAATTTCTACATCCAACGGCAGCATCATGGCCCTTCGAAGCTTGGGGCATGGATGTTATCGGCCCGATCAATCCGCCGTCATCAAAAGGTCATCGGTTTATTCTCGCAATAACCGATTATTTCTCCAAATGGGCTGAAGCCATTCCTTTACCTGAAGTTAAAACTTCTAATGTCATCAGCTTTATCAAACACCATGTCATCTACAGATTTTGTGTTCCTCGACGCATTATTCATGATAATGGTCCATAATTCGTCAGCCAGAGATTTACTCGATTCTGTGACGATCATCGGATCAACAATGTGGCTTCTACCGCATATAATCCGGCAGCTAACGGATTACCAGAAGCTTTCAACAAGACCATCATCAAGCTTTTAAAGAAGTTTGTTTCTACTAACAAACAGAATTGGAGTAAGAAACTTGGTGAATGTCTGTGGGCTTATCGCACTACAGTTCGTAATGCTACCAAATGTACACCTTTCTCTCTGGTGTATGGATGTGAAGCTGTTCTTCCATTAGAGATTCAAATTCCTTCTTTAAGGATAGCAATCACTAATGAACTTACCATTGAGAATAATGATCGTCTTCGACTTCAAGAATTGGAAGCTCTGGATGAAAAACGATTGTCTGCTCAACAGAATATCGAATTCTATCAAGCTAGAATTTCAAGAGCTTTTAACAAGAAAGTCAGAGTTCGAGCATATCAAAAAAGGAGAACTTGTTCTGACAGTCATACGTCCTATGACTATGACTCATATGAGTAAAGGCAAGTTCGATACAAAGTGGGAAGGTCCCTATGTTGTGAACAAAGTCTTCTCAAATGGAGCTTATCAACTCTCAGATCTGGATGGTCGAATTGTCATGATGCCTATTAATGGCAAATTCCTTAAAAAGTATTATGTATAAATGTAAATGCTTGTAAATCATCAAACAAGTTCAAGTTTATAAATAAAATTCAAATTTTATTTCATCATAAATGATTGTACATGATATTAAGGAAGATCATTATCATCCTCCTCTACATTTGGACGCGGACCATTGCCGTCTTTCTCGAAAACATGGTCAGCGAAAGAGCCAAGAACCTCCTTGCTGGAACCCACGAGGAACTTGCAAACAGACATCCTCTTGGCTTCTTCTTCTTCAGTTCTCCCTGGTTCGAGCAAGAAATCCAGAATGTCCCGTGGTGGCTGGGGTGCAGACGAACCATCGCCTGCTTCTGTCTCCTTCGGCTGAATTGGATCTGCAGGGCGGTCTTCAGTGCCCTTCTGAACCTTCGGAGCGATTTCAGCCTTCTTGGATGCTTCTCCAGACGACATTTTTATGTTGAAAAGTGGAAGTGTTCGTTCCTATCAGATTTCTGCTATATTTATAGGCGACAATTTCTCAAATGACGAAGCGATACATTCATCCGACGGTTCGCTCGTTCATTAAATACCTGATGGCCCGTCCATTCATTTACTACATTCATTCAACGGTTCACCTGTTCGTTATCACTTGACGGTTCGTCTGTCCATTATCTTCTATCAATTTATTCAAAAGTAGGGATTCGTTATTTATCACGTTTTCATAACCTCTGAATAAATGCTGAATCTACCTACTCATTTGTCATTTTCTATCTTTGACCTCTGCATAGAAATCAATCTATTTTCTTTTGAGTTACTACATATTATCACGTCCATATTACCTCTGATAGTATTGAGTACTCTAAATCAGAAAAGAAGATTTCATTATCTATCATGTCTACAATTCATCTAGATAGATACAAATCATAGAGCATAGAAGAATTATCATTTCCACTCTCATATCATCATAAAAAGTCTATTACATTTTCTTAGACTTTCTTACAAATCATAATGGAAATCTATTACAATTTTTGGATTTTCATTCTACACACTCAACAACAACCTAATAGAGATCTGTCTTCTTCCTTGGATCTTCTCCGTCGGACCTTCTCCGTCGGGTTCATTGTTGGTGGCAGTTCCTGACTGTCTGAGTTCCAGTGGCGACCAGAACAGCAGGAATCAAACTCTGGTCTTCTCTTTCAGACGAGAGGAGAACCACAGAATATGGCAGCCCGAAGGCGCGGCGCTGCCAATACAACTGGTGGATTAGGAGCGGCCTCTCAGCGGAGATAGGAACGTACCCATCATTGGGATACAATTCCTGGTTCTGCCGTGAAAGGAACTCTACTATCCGATTTCTCGGGATAGAGTTGGCTCCACCATCCAACTCTCCGTGTATAAAGGCTCTTCCTACCATCGGAGGAAGACCCTTTTATCCCACGAAGAGTTCTGAGTTGTCTGATTTGCGCGTCAAAAGCGCATGAGTTGTCTGATTTGCGCGTCAAAAGCGCATGAGCTCCCTGATGTTGGTGTCAGAAGAACGCTCCCTACGGCATCCAAATCGCCAATGCCAGTTCTGGAAAAGTTTTTCAACCAAGCTCCTGCAGAAAACAGCAAGGAAAAAGAAATTAATTAACAAAAATGTCATTAGGTGTGCACTGGCCAAGCAAAGACGAGCGTGCACTGGCCAAACAAAGTCAGGCGTACCCTGTTCAGTCAGAAACAAAAGCTCATTTTCAACAGTGAAAAGTGGGCTACTATACTAGACTCACCATCGAGATCAAACAGTTTGGTGCTAAGAATTGGCAAATTAATGTCTGATGATGTAACACACAAGAATGTAGCATCAGAAAGTATTGCTTTCTTGTTGAGAATAGAATCTTGTAAAGAGGTCATTCTCAGAGAAGGAGAAGAAGAATGAGTATGCGTGAAACTCAGCTATCTATTTATAAAGAGACGTGCTAGTCTATTTTTGGAAAGATCCGAATAAAAAGCGCTCATAACCACGGAATGAGTGTCACGTGTGCTTTGGAAGATAGCATAACATTTGAAATAGTCAAAGAAGCCACCTAATGCTCTTCATTAACGCACGCTACTCGGAGTAAAGCTAGTTTTCAGCACAGAGGCGTACCACAGAAATATTTGAGCACTGATGGCCTTACAAAAAAAGGAAAAGAGGTGCAACATTTTCAAAAGAAAACAGAAGTATAAAGGAACACGCTCTATTTTACGGAGCGACTGAGCTTGGCACCCAATTCCTCTACGCTGTTGACCCCCATACGGCATAACAGAGCGTCGAGTGCTTCCCGCTGCTCTGCGAGGCTACGCTCATTGGAAGAAGATGAGCCATCCAGACCAAAATGGCTCAGGAAGTTCTTGGCTAATTGAGTAGGGTCATCTTTGAACTCGAAAACAAAAGGCTCCGGTTCATTACCCCCGAGAGTAGGGTCGCCGTGAGCGTAAAAACCCAACTTTCGTGCTTCTTCCTCAGCTTTTTCCTTCGGTGTCATGTTGACGTGGGATGAAAATCAAAACTGAATCTTCTCCCCATTTATATAAAGGAGCTCGCCGGCGGTTCATGTTCCACCATAAATTGGATTCAATCAGTCTCGGAAAATGAAGAGTCATCATGACATTTAATAAGTTCATTGGGATGTTTTCAAAGTATTTCAAAATTCTGAAGTCTTTTCGACTTTCGAAAACTTTGAAAGTAAAGTCATCTCAGCGTGACTAAATTCATTTTATCATCTCGATTTCAAAGTATTTCGAAATAATTTATCATTTTTCAAAAACTTTGAAAGGGGTTTTGTAGGCCTCAAAAATGAAAGCCACGCTGAGTTGATCAAGATAATGTCCAAAAGTCACGCTGGGTTCTTCCAGACTATCTTCTAAATATACACTGAGTTCAGCTCATCATTTGTCAGAGCGTCATTATGACTAACAGCACTACAGTCGAAGAACGTCTCCTCGTATGCCACGTATGCACGGGACTCGAGAAATCACAGCTTGCGTGACTTTTGAAATCTTCTTCAACAAGACTCAGCCTTCACCAAGTTGGCGTGCCAAAAAGACCTTATTGTCATTTAATGCGACTGACAAGGCAATCAAATGTCAGAGATTTTGTGTCAGTCGAAGCACGTCGAATCAAGACAGCTGGCAGTCCTGACTCAAGTCTGCGTGTATTTTGAACTTCTATGTTCCTTCTTCTAGCTTGCGTGAATTCTGAGCTTTCTGCTTCCAGTTAGCGTGTATTCTGAAGCTTTTTGCCCCGAGTCTGCGTGGATTTTGTCTTCAACAAATCTGCGTGGATTTCGTCTTCAACAAGTCTGCGTGGATTTTGTCTTCAATAAGTCTGCGTGGATTTCATCTTCAAACCCGAGTCTGCGTGGATTTCATCTTCAACAAGCCTGCGTGGATTTCATCAAATTGGAGTACGTGGCAGCCATGCCACCGATCTCTCGCCTGCGTGTCCTGTAACTTGCACACGACTCATGCACGATTGCCATGTGTCCAACAGTTACAGGCCACGTCCAGTAACTGCTCATAACCTTGCGTATGTTAAATCCTGCATGATTTTCAACTATGCACTGGTTGTGAAGACAGTTATCTTTTCAGTTATTTTTGACTCTATAAATAGAGTTCTTTTCTCGTTCATTGTACAGATACATTGCTATCTAATTGCTGTAAAATTTTGAGAGCTTTTCTTCTTCGCATAGTCCAAGGGATAAAGCGATCGTCTTCTAGATCTGATTTCTACAGTTGTAATTTTCTCAGAAACACAATAAATAAAGTTATTTATGGAAAACAATTGTAGCTAATCTGAACATATGAAGCTTGAGAACATCAAATTATTTACAGATTGTGTCTCCCATTGCGATCCTACCCAAGTATATACTAGACCCCTTCTCCTCACGATATGGTCCATTTTCGATTCCTCTTTTTTTTGAAAGTATCTTAGTAATTAGTGGTAAAAGCAAAAGTTTCCTACATTGGAACATAAATGAACTCTAACGAAACTCAAAATAATTGTCAAGTTGTTTAATATAGAAATAAATATTTAAAGAAATAAATTTTGAGCCAATTTTCTCCTGAGATATATTATTGCTACCTGAAATAACCAAGAAGGCGAGGGGTCGGAGGCAGAGGTGGAGGGGTCGGGGGTGGAGGGTAGGGGTCGGGCCAGAGGTGGTCGGGAGCGGAGGGAGGGGAAGGGATCGACGCAGAAGACGGAGGGAGGGGAGGGGGTCGGGGGCGGAGGGAGGGGGAGGTGGAGGTGGTCGGGGGCAGTGGGAGGGGGAGGTGGTCGGGGGCAGAGGGAGGGGGAGGGAAGGGCGCAGAGGGAGGGGGAGGGGAGGGGGTCGGGGGAAGAGGGAGGGGGAGGTGGTCGGGGGCAGAGGGAGGGGGAGGGGAGGGGGTTGGAATAGTCGGAGGGGAGGGGGTCAGGGGCGGAGGAAGGCGAGGGGGTCGGGGCGGAGGGAAGGGGTCAGGGCGGAGAGGAGGGCAAAGGAGATGAGGAGATACCTTCCAAACGGCGATGGTGATGGCGGCGGTGGCGACGACGACGACGGAGGTGGTTGGACGGGCGAAGGAGGGGGAATCGACTGAGGAAAATTTTTAGGGGGAAATTTTGGAGGAAATGTGAAATGAGAGGCCAGCCCTAGTGTTGGTGAAAAATTTGCAACGTCATTTTTGTGACATCACAAAGCATCGCTAATCTGCAACGCTTTTAAGCAAATGACGCAAAGCGTCGTTGATTAGCAATGTTTTCTACGACTTCAAATAAAAACGTCGCAAAACAGAGACGTTTTCTTCAGAACGTCACAAAACATCGCTGATCAGCGACGTTTTGCGACGTTACGTTAGAAGCGTCGCTAAAATGATAATTTAGCGACGCCCGCAAACGGCGTCACAAAAGATGTCGCTAATCTGACTTATTCTGGTAGTGACACCTCTATGCATACAAGACTCATTGTAAGTCTGTCGACCCGAACATCCACTACGAACATTAAATGGCTCCTTGCACGAGTCATTCCACTTTGTCGCCTCAGCCTCCTCCCAGTCCACAACGTGATTCTCTGCACCGGTACCCCCTTTGGTAGCACGATCCACTTTCCTTTGCGGAAGTGAGTCATTGGAATGCCCATTTACAACACCCTTGGTCTCTCACATAAGAACTTTCTTCTCGAAGTCATCCTTCCTCTCGAGCACCGTTTGGTATGTCGTCTCCCTTTTTCTACCCTTTTTGAGTTGAATGACGGAGACAGCTTTCCCCTTTGATGGCTCACCTCGTGCAACTTTCACCATGCACGACTAGCCTTCTCCCATGAAGCTGACGACTACCAAATGTGTTGTCGAAAATGCCTTTTCTGTGATAAGAAAATCCATGCCCAATATCATCTTGAAGTCGTCCGTGGACGAAGCGGTAAAATTGGCAACACCCGACCAATTTTCTACCGCAATGCAAACTCCCTTGGCTACCTCATGCATGGGGCAGGCCTCCGTATTAGCTGCCTTCATCATGCTAGAATTTTTCTCCAATGCTAGACCTAAGCGACGGACCTCCGCGTCCAAGATGAAGCTGTGAGTGGAGCCCGTGTCAACCAGTGCCCATGTACTCATGCTATTGATTCTTACGTCAACGTACATGAGCTTTCTGCTCGGAGTCTTCGACACGACGGACTTGGCCTTGACAATGTTGAGTAAGCACAACGCTTCCGTTGTACTCCCACTTTACACTCCCCGTCCTCCACCTCCTCACTTAGGACGACCTTCACACACATGCTCTTCTCCATACAGTCTTGAGCAAAGTGATTTTCTTCACATATAAAGCACAAAATAATTCATTCGGGGGTGGGCCTTCTAGTGCTTCTTTCCCTCGGACGGATCCTTCTTAGGAGAGCTCTCCCGCTCTCCCCCACCATTTACCTTGGTGGTCTTTGGCTTAGCCTTGGAATCGTTGTTGTCCTATATATACTCGATGAGCCTCTCGACTACTGCCACATTGGTGTTTAAGTCTTGTACCCTTTGTCGCCATAATTCTTGAGCCGTCCACGGTTTAAATTCATTGAGGAAGAAGAATAAGCGATCCTCCTTGCACATGTTAGATATTTCGTGAGCATCAAGCGTGTGAACTCAAGAATATACTCCTTGATTGCCTCGGTATACTTGAGTTACCATAAGCTCCGTCTCACTGCAAACTCAATATTCTTCGGATAGAACTGGGACTTGATCTCCTTCTTGAGATCCTCCCAAGTCTCTATCATTCACAATACCTTCTCGGCTTCCATGCACCTTCGACGCCTCCACAACATATATAATATCGTCGGTAACATAGAGTGAAGCAATATCTACCTTTTTGGCATCATCATTGATGTACAACGCCTTGAAGTATCACTCCACGTTCTACAAGAAGTTCTCAACTTCTTTGGCATCTCGCATCCCGCTAAAGGATTTCGGCTCGGGGATCTTCCGTCTCGGTGCCTCCCTACTCGAAGGTCTACCGTTCGCAATGACATTATCCAAGATGGAAAGTTTGGTCTTGAGTTCTCTGTAACTCTCGACCATGGTCTTTTGCTCCATGTAGCATCGGACCTTCCGACACAAGTCCTCAATCTCCGTACGATGTCACTTGAGCTCCTCCTCAAGTGCGGATCAGATCTCTTGGACTTGCTTCCGAAAGATTGGTATGGACGAAGCGACGTCACTCTCCAGTCCATCGTAGAACTCCTCTAGTCTCGTGTTATTTTGCTCCACGGAGCCCATACGTATCTCCATGTCCCTCGAACCCGTCTCCAAGACCTCAACCCGCTCGACAAGATCGACAAGGCTATCCTCGCTCCTGTCCTTCTTGGAGATCCTGGCTTGCCCCTCCTTAGTTGACGTTGCCCTCTCTTGGACATTCTCGAATGTCAACATAGCACCAACTGACATTCTCTCTGATACCACTTGTCACGGACTCGACCCATACGACGCACAAGCTTCATACTCGAAAACTCTTGCCAGCCTTCCCCCAAATGCTTATAGGTAGATTGCTAAGGCGTAAATGAGAACAATGTAGAGCTAGCAAAAGAGAAAGATTGGAAGATAAAACTTTATTATAATAGAGAGAGATTATAACTTTTTGGTGTGGTGAGGAACAAATGAGCCTCCCACTTATTTATTAGGTCTCAAAGGGTTCACATGAAGCTTCTGGAATCGACATATTTCAGGGATTATTCTAGAACCTAGATATTTATAAGAAAGCTTATAGTATAAGGATCATGTCATCTAGAAAGATCGTGAGTTTTCAAGAGAATTCTACCATCTTCTAGAAAGATCCTGGGTCTTCTAGATGCTTCTACTATCTTCTAGAGAATTCTGGAAGCTTCCAGTATAACCGCGGTCCGTGGAGAGTTATGCAAGTCTGTCTCGATGGGGCGCAAAATCTTGGACGTAACATGGAGCTCCAAACGCATCGAAACGTTTAAGCGACTCCCAACTCATGTGGATGCAATAGGATCAACACATTGAAAAATACATTGTTGAGTACAAATTAAAGCAAATAATTGATTAAATGATATTCCCATATAAATGCTCTTAAAGTTTTTCATACATAGGCTAAATCTTGGTTTTAGTTCGAATGTACACTGTTAGGAAGTTGATTTCAGTTTCTTTTTTAGCAAACTAAATCAAGATTTTCTTGATTTCTAACAGGGAACAAAAAAAAAACGCTGGAACAGAAACAATAAACTAATAAAATATGACAAGTTTGCGTTATTGTCTTTCATTTTCCCTATAGGATCTTTTGTGTTATTCTTTTCAATTCGTATATTAAAACTATTGTATTAATTTTGTGACGTATTTGTAAGGTTAGATTTACTAATATTTACAAATGATCTTCTATACGATGGATTAGATTAAATATTGTTAGATTAGGTTAAATTAAAATTTGATTCAATTTTAATAAAAAATATTATTCGATTTAATTATAAATTATATTACATAACTTCTTAATTTGATTAGATTACGTAAATTTTGAAAACTTTCTATCATATTCATAAATTTTATTAACTCAACCATATGGTGCAACAACCTAATTGTATTAAATTGTTTTTATCAATTTGTTTCAATATGTTATTAAAGAAGTTATTTACTTCATGTTTATAATACTATTTCAATTGTACTAGTATATACTGTCTAAGGATAGTAGTTTATGTTTTCGTTAAGCTTTAGAACTAAACCAAATTCGTCAATAATTAATAAAATTTAGTGAAATTTTTGCTGATATCTTCTTCCAAGATGTCTAAGTTTTTATTTTGAGACTAAGAGGTTGTCACGTTGGAAGTCAAATATTTTTTCTTTTTATTTTTCTGACTCTTCCCATAAACTTTTCTATCAGCATGTTGCTTTTCAGATTTCGCAATTATATCTTTGTCATTATATTTTTCTACGCAATTATATCTTTGTCATTATATTTTTCTAGGGTGTCAAGTTTGACTAGCTAATAAATGCACTGGTTGATAATAAAAAAATATTAATCACATATACTATGAATACATATCTTATTGAGGTAATAACCATCAAGAAAAATCCAACATTTTATACATTGAAAAGATTGCAATACAATTCAAGAAGACACCGTCCAACAATGACAATGTTCCTGGCAAAGTAGACGACACTTGTTCATAAAATCATTCAGATTACCTCAGTCTCCACTAAATCTAATTTATGAATTAGGAAATCCTAAATTAGTTATCTAAATTGCCAAAAAAAAATCTGGTCTCTTAATTTTGCATCAAAAATTGTCCAAAATAATTTGACTACGCAGGCCAATTCGGTAATTTGTTTCACCCAACCGGAATTCTAATTTGTATATAATTTGCACGCTGGAGAAACCTGTATACAAATTGTCCCGGAACCAATTTTGCAATTTTTGGGTGAAAAAAGGGCCCGATTGTGTCGATTGTCCCGGAACCAATTTTGCAAATTTGCACATTCAATTTTATATACAAGTATATATCAACTCCATGTGATCAAAGTGGCTGATAGATATATACTTAAATTCTTGATCAATAGAAATTTCCACAATGAAATGTCCTTCACATCCTATAGAGAAAATATCTGAAATATGATGTTGAAGCGAGCAAAATCATCTGCTTAGTCAAGGCATCGCTTGGCAAAGAAAATTTGCAACAAAAAGTTCTTCGAATCTTTAAGGGACAATATGGACTTGATATATTGAAGCGGTCAATGGCTTGACAAAATCATGCAACTCAAACCTTTGTTAGCAATTCGGCAAACCGAAAAAATTTGGGACGACAAAAATACGAGTATAAATCGGCACAATATAAGTAAAATACGATAAAAAATTCGGTCAAAAAATTGTCTAACGAAAAACATTCGGATTAGATTTAATTCGTGTTTAGGACGTTTCATATGAACAAATTCGACACTAGAAATCGGCATATATATATGGCCCACCCACCTTTACTCCTTAATAAACAAGGGTTCAGCGTGAGAATAAGATGAGGTTGGAGAACATTATATAAAGAAAAGAAAGTGAAAGTAGGATGAAAAACCGAAAGGTTTTTCTTTGATTGTTGCAAGCAACATGTGCAATGATTCTTAGGTTTCTTTTTTTGGTTACAGCTGTGAGATTTTTTCTTCTTTTCTTTTGATAATTGTGCCAGTCTTAATATTTAATAGCAGCAAGTTTTTTTTGCCGAATGTTTTAAAAATTCGTACTGTACGTGTTTAAAACTCCACAAGCTTAAAATTCGCGTACAAGTTCGAATTTTTCAAACGTACGTAAGTATTATACATGGAAAAATTCGTGTATAATACACGTTTTATTCGGGTGATTGTTAACAAGGACTCAAACTACTTAAAATCCTTCCGAGACTGCTCCTAACATGCAGAAACTAATCAATGATGTCTTCCACACTCACTTTGTTCTACTTCCTCCTCTTCCTAAAGACTGCAACCTGTGGTGTCCAGAATAATAACTTCACCTTCAATGGCTTCGGCGGTGCTAAACTCGACCTCGACGGAATCGCCTCGATAACACCAGAAGGGTGTTGGGAAAGAAGCGCGGAAACCTTTCCCCAAACCGTAAAGTACCTGCGAGAGGACCGAGCAATACAACGCACGAACCCAAAAACGAACACACAAAGCAAACCACGCAGACACAGAGAATTTTTGACGTGGAAACCCTTGCGGGAAAAACCACGGGACGATCGGAGTCCAACCCTGAGAAGCCTCCACTAATGGAATAGAAGAATTACACCCTCTACAAACTCCTCCCGATCCAAATCGGATCCCCACAACACTCAGAGACAAGAACAATGATTACAAGGCTACGAAGAACGAGAACGACGAGTAGAGATTACCCGAAACACGATCTCCTTCGAAAACGACCTTCAATCCTCCGTCTTCTTCTCCGAAGTTGCAATGGCACTCTTGCCTCCTTCTCTCTCAAACTTGTGTTGTCCAATACTTGCGATCTTACAATAATGAATTAGGGTTGAGAAAACTCAATATAACTCCCTAATCCCGCAACCAACCTGGACCGTTGGATTAGATCCAATGATGAAAACTCATCCTGAAATTCGCTTCAGCCCCCGACGACACAGAGTTCGGCCAGAACTCTGTGTCGGGCAACCAGAACCTCACCCCACAGTGCTGGAGTGGCCAGACCGAGTTCGGCCCGAACTCGCCATGGGACCGAGTTCGGCCCGAACTCGGATCCCTTGTTCCAGAAACTCCCCCTGGGCAGCAACAGCAGCAGCGACTCTACGTCGCCCACTTCCCGAGCTTCTTCGACACACGAACGGCGCTCGTCGCACTCCGGGGTCTTCTCCACATAGGTTGGGAACCCCACCCACTCCAACAAATCTCCCCCTTCACAACTATGGGGAGGACGTCGTCATCCCGACGATCTGCCTGCAGTACTCGAACTTCCCCCTTGGTAGAATCTTCGTGAACATATCAGCTCCGTTGTCATCTATATGTACCTTCTCAAGCTCCGCGTCCTTCTTCTCAACCACATCCCGTATCCAATGATACCGAGTCTCGATGTGCTTGGACCGGCTATGAAACGTCTGATTCTTCACAAGATGGATAGCACTCTGACTGTCGCAAAGCAAATTATACTGCTCCTGCTTCAGTCCCATTTCCTGCAACAGCTTCTTCATCCACAACAGCTCCTTGCAAGCCTCCGTCGCCGCAATGTATTCCGCCTCCGTCGTCGACAAGGCAACACACTTCTGCAACCGCGACTGCCACGACACTGCTCCTCCCGCAAACATCATCACGTAGCCTGAAGTCGATCGCCTCGTGTCTACATCTCCAGCCATATCAGCGTCGGTATACCCGACCAGCTTCGGCTCGTCACCACCAAAAGAAAGTCTCCAACCGGCAGTGCCCTGAAGGTATCGTAGAATCCACTTGACCGCACTCCAATGTACCCTTCCAGGATTTGAAAGATACCTGCTAACCGTACCAACTGCATGAGCAATATCTGGCCTCGTACACACCATGGCATACATAAGGCTTCCCACAGCTGAAGCATATGGAACCCGCTCCATATCTTCCTTTTCGTCCTCGGTAGATGGACACTGTTTCTCATTGAGCTTAAAGTGAGCCGCGAGGGGGGAACTCACTTTCTTCGACCCGTCCATCCCGAAACGCTGAAGTACCCGGTGAATGTACTTCGTTTGGGACAAGTGTAGCAGCTTGGACTCTCTCTCTCGGCTGATCTCCATCCCAAGAATAGTCTTCGCTGTGCCCAAATCCTTCATAGAGAAGGCCGCGCCCAGTTGGCGCTTCAACTCCGCTATCCTAGTGGCATTCCGACCCACTAATAGCATATCATCTACATAGAGCAATAAAATGATGAAATCATCCTCGGCAAAATACCTCACAAATGCACAATGGTCCGACGTCGTCCGTGCATAACCATGCTCCCCCATAAACGACTCGAACTTTCTGTACCACTGCATCGGAGCCTGCTTCAGACCATACAAGCTCTTCCTCAACCGGCAGACCAAATGTGACTTGCCCTTCTCACAGAATCTCTCCGGCTGCTCCATGTACAACTCCTCCTCAAGATCACCGTGGAGGAACGCCGTCTTCACGTCCATCTGCTCGACCTCCAAGTCGAAACTGGCTGCTAATGCTAGCACCACCCGAATAGACGAATGCTTGACGACAGGCGAAAAGATCTCATCATAATCCACGCCTTTCCGCTGACCGTAGCCCTTGACTACCAGCCTCGCTTTGTATCGAGGGCGAGTAGCATCATCCGTCTGCTTCACTCTGAACACCCATCGATTCTTCAAAGCCTTCTTGCCCTTTGGCAACCGCACCAGATCATAAGTGGAATTGGTGTGCAAAGAACTCATCTCCTCCTGCATAGCCACCATCCACTCCTGCCTGTGTTCGTCTTCCATAGCCTCTGCGAAACTTTCGGGCTCTCCCCCGTCAGTCAATAGCACATACTCATCCGGCGAGTATCTCGTAGATGGTCGACGATCCCTGTTGCTCCTTCTCAGTGGAGCCACTGGTGCTGGCTGTATACCGACAGCCTCCTCCCCTTCAGGAACTGCCTCCCCGGCATGCTCATCCTCCTGTGGGACACCCTGACCACCATCAGCAGGCTGATGATCAAGGTTGGGAGCAACTCCATGTACCGGCTCCCCCATAACCGGATCCTCCGCGATGTCTTCTGGAAACTGCTCGAAGCGAAATGACTCTAACTCAGGCAATTCCTCAGCCTCAGAAGGCGTCTCGGAATCCTGAGTGTTGGTCATGGTCTGATCCTCGACGAACACCACGTCCCTGCTTCTGTAGAGCTTTCCATCCACTGGGTCGTAGAGTCTATAGCCAAACTCATCCCGACCGTAGCCGACAAAGACGCATCGCCTCGTCTTCGGCTCAAGTTTGGTCCTCTCGTCCTTCGGTACATGCACGAAGGCCTTACAACCAAACGCCCGCAGGTGACTGTATGACGGCTCTTTGCCGTACCATACTTTGTCAGGCACATCACCCTGCAAAGGAGCACTAGAAGACAAATTAATAATATAAGCAGCTGTGAGAAGAGCCTCACCCCAATAACTGCCCGGCAAGTTTGCTTCTGACAGCAAACACCGCACCCTCTCCATCAGTGTCCTGTTCATGCGCTCCGCTACACCATTGAGCTGAGGTGTCTTTGGCGGAGTCTTCTGGTGTCGTATCCCTTGCTCTCTGCAATACGCATCAAAGGGACCAATGTATTCGCCGCCATTGTCGGACCGAACACACAACAACTTCTTGCCCGTCTCCCTTTCAACGGAGGCCTGAAACTCCTTGAAAGTAGGCAGTACCTGATCCTTGGTCTTTAAGGCATAGACCCAAACCTTCCTGGAACAGTCATCAATAAAAGTCACAAAATAAGAAGCACCACCAAGAGATTTTACCTTCATAGGACCGCAGACATCCGAGTGAATCAACTCGAGCAACGCCGGCTTCCTCGAACTTGGGTGACTCTGGAAAGACACCCTATTTTGCTTCCCAGCCAAACAGTGCATGCACTTCTCCAACTTTGTAGACTTGAGCCCCGGAATCACCTTCCTGTTCACCAAGTAGCTCATCCCCTTCTCGCTGATATGGCCGAGCCGCCTGTGCCACAACTCGGTAGACGCATCACTGACTGCGTTCACCTCCTGTGCCCCCTGTGCGCTCCCCTCCATATAGTAGAGACCGGACTTCTTGCTTCCTCTGGCAATCACCAACGAACCTCTGGAAAGCTTCCACTGACTATTCCCGAAGAGACTGAAGAATCCCTCGTCATCCAACCTTCCAACCGACACCAGGTTGAAACGGATATCAGGGACATGACGAACATCCTTGAGAACAAGAACCGCACCCGTCTTCGTTCTCAAATGCACATCTCCAACGGCAACCGCCTTCGACACATCTCCGTTGCCCATCTTCAACACGCCACAGTCGCCTGTTGTGTAAGTGGCAAACAGTGCCCTATTGTGAGATACATGTGCTGAAGCCCCTGAGTCCACCAGCCAAGAATTGTCATCGCAGGCGAGGTTAGTAATGACCTCATCACCTACGACGATCACATCGCCTCCATGCGTCGAGGCCGCCGCTGTAGTGTTCTCTTCTTGCTTCCCCTTGTCGCCCTTCTTCTCTCTCTTCCAAGCGAAACAATTCCGCTTGATATGGCCCTTCTTACCGCAATGATAACACTCTGAGTCCTCGTAACGACCCTTGGACTTCCCCCTGCTCTTGTCTCTGCCACCACCTGGACCCCTGCTTTTGCCCCTTCTGCGGCTCTCTGAAACAAGTGCCTCTGAGTGGTGGGATGTGGATAAAGTGCCCTGAGAACGTCTCCGCATCTCTTCATTCAACACCCCGCTCTTGGCAAACTCCAGACTGACCACGCCCTCTGGAGCAGAAGCGATCATAGATACTCGTACGGTCTCCCACGAGTCTGGCAAGGTACACAGCAGCCACAGTCCCTGAACTTCGTCGTCGAACTTGACCCCCATAGAAGATAGCTGGTCAACCACGCCCTGGAACTCACTCAAGTGATCCGAAATAGACGCCCCATCCTTGTACCGCAGACCCATCATCGTTCGGATCAGGAACAACTTGTTTACCCCGGTCTTCTTCGCATACAAGGATTCCAGCTTATCCCACAACGTCTTCGCGTGCTCAATATTGGCAACGTGGTTGTACACGTTCTCATCAACAAACTGCCGTATGTACCCACACACCTGTATGTGCTCGAACGTCCAGTCCTCCTCGGATTTATCACTGGGCCTCTCGGATGCAAACACGGGTAGATGCAGCTTCTTGACAAATAGCAAATCCTTCATCTTGCTCCGTCAATAATGATAGTTTGTGCCATTGAGGTTCACCATGCGCACCGGCTTCGCGTCCATCTCTCCTCTCTGGTTCCTCTGTCAACTCCTGACACCCTTTGAACCCAAAGCTCTGATACCACTTTGTTGGGAAAGAAGCGCGGAAACCTTTCCCCAAACCGGAGAGTACCTGCGAGAGGACCGAGCAATACAACGCACGAACCCAAAAACGAACACACAAAGCAAACCACGCAGACACAGAGAATTTTTGACGTGGAAACCCTTGCGGGAAAAACCACGGGACGATCGGAGTCCAACCCTGAGAAGCCTCCACTAATGGAATAGAAGAATTACACCCTCTACAAACTCCTCCCGATCCAAATCGGATCCCCACAACACTCAGAGACAAGAACAATGATTACAAGGCTACGAAGAACGAGAACGACGAGTAGAGATTACCCGAAACACGATCTCCTTCGAAAACGACCTTCAATCCTCCGTCTTCTTCTCCGAAGTTGCAATGACACTCTTGCCTCCTTCTCTCTCAAACTTGTGTTGTCCAATACTTGCGATCTTACAATAATGAATTAGGGTTGAGAAAACTCAATATAACTCCCTAATCCCGCAACCAACCTGGACCGTTGGATTAGATCCAATGATGAAAACTCATCCTGAAATTCGCTTCAGCCCCCGACGACACAGAGTTCGGCCAGAACTCTGTGTCGGGCAACCAGAATCTCACCCCACAGTGCTGGAGTGGCCAGACCGAGTTCGGCCCGAACTCGCCATGGGACCGAGTTCGGCCCGAACTCGGATCCCTTGTTCCAGAAACTCCCCCTGGGCAGCAACAGCAGCAGCGACTCTACGTCGCCCACTTCCCGAGCTTCTTCGACACACGAACGGCGCTCGTCGCACTCCGGGGTCTTCTCCACATAGGTTGGGAACCCCACCCACTCCAACAAAGGGCTCCTTCGGTTGACGAACGCGACGAGGATGAAGGCAGGCCACGCCTTCCATCCGGCGCCGCTTCGCTTCAAGTGGCCTGCGGGCGAAACCCTCTCCTCCACCACCTTCGTGTTCGCGATCATCTCGGAGTACTCCGACTTCAGCGCCCACGGCATGGCATTCCTCGTATCCCCCACCGTCAACCTCTCTACCGCCTTACCGACCCAGTACCTAGGCATGTTCAACTCGGAGAACAACTGCGACGCGGCCAATCACGTGCTAGCGGTCGAGCTCGACACGATTAAGAACCCGGAGTTTGCAGACATCAATGACAACCATGTCGGGATCGATGTCAACTGCCTGAAGTCTGTAGAATCTCGTCCTGCAGGTTACTATTCCGGCAGTGCAACTGATCAGTTTGAGAGCTTGAACCTTCACAGTGGCGAACCGATGCAAGTCTGGGTAGATTTTGCTGGTGGAGACATGCAACTCAACGTTACCATGTCCCCGGCTCAAATGCCTAAGCCGAGCCGGCCTCTGCTATCGGCTACGGTCGATCTTTCCAGTATATGGTGTATGATCAGATGTACGTAGGCTTCTCCGCTGCGACCGGTAGCACGAACCATCCTTCTCACTACGTTCTTGGTTGGAGCTTCATGGTGAATGGAGAAGCCGAGTCGCTCGACTACAGAAGGCTTCCTCAGCTTCCTCCCTCCAAGTCTAAACGGAAACCCAAGCATATAGTAGTTTGGCTGCTGCCAGTGGCAATATGTACGTTT
Organism: Iris pallida; assembly: GCA_029216955.1. Taxonomy (NCBI): domain Eukaryota; kingdom Viridiplantae; phylum Streptophyta; class Magnoliopsida; order Asparagales; family Iridaceae; genus Iris; species Iris pallida. The sequence goes on from JANAVB010015600.1 coordinate 24,015,028, forward strand.
GCGCTAATGGTTGCTGCTACTGTCATATTGGTAGTACGGAGGAGGATCAAGTATGCTGAAGTGCTTGAAGACTGGGAACAGGAGTACGGGCCACACTGGTTCTCCTACAAAGACCTGCACCGCGCTACCGACGGCTTCAAGGAGAAGGAGTTGCTCGGAGTCGGAGGCTTCGGGAGGGTCTACCGAGGTGTCTGGCCGGCATCCAACATAGAGGTTGCGGTCAAGAGAGTCTCTCACGAATCGGGACAAGGGATGAAGGAGTTTGTAGCGGAGATCGTGAGCATCGGCAAGCTCCGACACCGAAACGTCGTGCAGCTCCTGGGCTACTGCCGCCGCAAGGGGGAGCTCCTCTTGGTCTACGACTACATGCCCAACGGCAGCCTCGACAGGTACTTGTACGACCATACCAAGCCTAGTCTCGATTGGGCTCGAAGGTTTATGATCATCAAAGGTGTGGCGTCGGCTCTCTTGTATCTGCACGAAGAATGGGAGCAAGTTGTCGTCCACCGCAACATCAAGGCTAGCAACGTGCTCGTCGATGGAGAGCTGAACGGGAAGCTAGGAGACTTTGGGCTAGCGAGGCTATGCCAGCACGGAACCAATCTTTGAACTACTCGCATCATAGGAACCATCGGATATCTGGCACCGGAGTTCGCTAGGAAGGGGAAGGCGACTACCATGAGCGACGTGTTTGCGTTCGGAGCGTTCCTTCTTGAAGTGGCTTGCGGGAGGAGGCCTTTGGTGATAGAAGCCGGGGAGCAAGTGTTTTTGGTGGACTGGGTGCTGGAGAACTGGAAGGACGGAACGGTGCTAGCGACGAGGGACCAGAGGTTGGGAATAGAAGAGGAGCGTTCGGCGGTGGAGATGGAGATGGTGCTGAAGCTGGGCTGCTTGTGCTGGCACCCGATGCCGGAAGCTAGGCCGAGCATGCGACAGGTGATGCAGTTCTTGGACGGGGATAAGATCCTGCCAGACCTCTCTCAGGCTTGTATGAGCTTTAGCTATCCGTCGTTGATGCAGAACCATGGCTACGACGATGATACGTCCCTACCGATATCGGTGGCCACGATGTCGAATTCCAGTTTGAAAGCAAGATGAACTGCCGTTTCTTCTTCCAGTTGCCACTATATACCCAGTACCAGTTCTGATGTTTGGGGTTGATTATACTGTGTTGCCAAGTTTTAGAGTGTTTTCTTCTTGTTCTTTATCAAGAAAATAGGTCTCCAACTTTTGTTTGTGAGCAAGTCTTAGAGCACAATTATACATCTGTAAAAAAAAAAAAAAAAAAAAAAAAAGCACATATGCACTTTCATAGTCCTAACCATATTCTTGGGTGAAGCTAGCTGATTGACGATGAGCCAGCAGAACCTCTAAAGTACACTTACACCAGCTCAGGTGATCAGTCTGCATGGCGCTGCAAACGAGCCAAGACCAGCTAAGCTTTTGTAAGTTTGAGCTTGACTTGACTAGAATTAATCGAGCTCGAGCTTGATAAGTTTATTTTTTTTTTTTTTTTAGACCTTGAGCTTGGCTCGAGCCTGTTTATATTAAGCTTGAGCATGGCTTGGTTTGTGTCACGTCCCCATTCGGGGAATATTCGTTCCTCCTCGCTTTGATTCACGCCGGATCGATCGTCCTCACTTGGACATGATGTCGTACAAGTCTCGAACTGTACTTGTATAAGGCGCGCTCGTGTTCAAATTTTGTAAATAGATATTTTGCATAGAGTTTGCAGCATAATCATAGAGAAATTGAATAACAGAGATATGATCTGAAATAAATTCTTTACTGATAGTTTTGCATAGGAAAATATAAGGCTCTCAAACAGCCGAGATGAAATTTCAAACTTGACTTACAACTTACAGAAATATTGAGATACAACTTGTTCCATACATCATATCCATTTATTAAAAGCGACAATAACCACAACTACAAAAAATACCCCTATTTTGCAACAGTTTTAGTGCAACGCTTATATGAGCGTTGCTGAAACTGTAATTTGCAACGGTCACGTAACAGTTGAAATAACCGTTTTCAAATTAAATATATTTGCAATGGTTAGAGATTAACCATTATCTAATACACTTTTTACAATGGTTCATAAACGCTTGTTAAATATTTTTCTTTTTACAACGGTCAAATAACGATTTTATAGAAGTGTTGTCAAAGTGAGTTGGATGTGCAACAATTATGCAAGGGTTTTGAGTATATGTTGCAAATTTGTTAGTATTTTGCAGCAATTACAAAAAGTCTTATAAAAATGCTCATTGTTATCAACAATTGTAGAACAATTTTTGTAACCTATTGCAAGTGGGCTAATTATTTATAATAATTGTGCAACGATTTTTGCTACTAGTTGCAATTTTTTGTTATATAACAACTTTTATGAAAATCATTGTTAAAAGAATAAACAACCATTGCAACATATTAATCTCGCAACAGTTTGTTTATATCCGATGCAAATTTCGTGCCCAATTTAAATTTTGTTTAATTTTAATACACAATAGGTATTTAAGCATCAGAATTACTAATTTGAATTTTAAAGTAAGTATTAATTGGTCTCTTTTTCGTTAACAAAAAATGTTAGGAAATTGATATTTAACATCAATCCAAAATTCTCAATTGATGGAAATGATATAAATACTTAAATGTGCGTGTGTGTGCATATATATATATATATATATATATATATATATATATATATATATATATATATATATATATATATATATTTTATATATATATATATATAATGTGCGTGTGTGTGCATATATATATATATATATATATATATATATGTATATATATATATATATTTTTGAATGGTATATATATATATATATATATATATATATATATATATATATATATATATATATGAGGAAGGATAGGCATCTCCCCAATTTTTGCATCCCCATGTTCACATCCGTTGGATGTGCTTTAAGTCATCTAATCTTAACCATTGGTAAATCAACGGTTAAGATTAAATGACTTAAAGCACCATCCAATGGTGCAAATAGGGGGGATGCATAGGGATGCAAAAAGTGTGGGGATCTTGATCCTTCCTCTCTCTCTCTATATATATATATATATATATATATATATATATATATATATATATAAGCCTCTAGCCTAGGAGTAGAGAGGAAGCATACGTTCTGGGAGGTCGGGAGTTCGAGCCCAACAATTTTTAACCATGGCAAGAAACATTTAGGCAACAGTTAATAACCATCGCGAATTACTGGATATTGACTGTTGCCTATTATTCGCAACAGTTTTTAACTGTTGTATGAAATATTTAGGCAACAGTTAATAACCATTGCACATTACTCAATATCTACAAAGGTTTGTTAATCGTTACCAAATATACTATTGACAAGGCAATCTAACCGTTATGCATTAACATGAGACCCGTTGCATAATAAGTTATTTGCAACTATTTATAAAAATGTTGTAAAAACCTCCTCTAACCGTTGCAAGAGGAATATGCAATGCTCGAATGTACAATAGTTCCAATAACTGTTGCATATTGATTTTGCAATGTGTTATATTATTTTTGCAATAATTTTTGACCATTGAAAAACACCTTAATTTTTTGTAGTGCACCTTCAGCAATTGCCTTCGTCTTCAAATGAAACCTTCTAGGAAGTGCGAAGCTTCTAAAGAGTCAGACATCAAGGCTTCAGCGTTTTTGATTTTCCACTAAGTTTTCGGCACCTATGGAGACGAGGGACAGCTCAAGGGGTGCACTGGGCCGGGCTGGGCCGGCCCGGGCCCAAGTCTGACCGGGTTTGACAGGTCTCGGCCGGGCTTGGACCGATCGGAGCAGCGGGCCAGGCCGGGCCGGGTTGGCCCGTATGAGGAAGAGCTAGACCCAGTCCGGACCCATGGCCCAGTTCGGTCGGGCCGGGCTGAACCGGGCCTGGGCCGGGTCGGCTCAATGCTGGTCCTGGCAAGCCCGATTTTTTAAAAAAGGCAAAAAAAACTTTTACATTCTACCATTTAGGTTAAAAAATAAATTAGAAAGTAAAAGTTAATGTAAAACATTACAAGAATTTTTTAAAAAAATTAGAAAGTAAAAATTAATAAGTAAAAAAAATTATTTTACTTTCTAACGTTTATGGTTTAAAAATTACAAATTAGAAAGTAAAAGTTAATGTACAACATTAGAAGAATTTTTTCCCAAAAAAATTAGGAAGTAAAAATTATTGAGTAATGTCAAGATCATTGAATGATTAATACAAGATTTGTATAATTTAAAAATTAATGACTAATCCAAGATTTGCAGAATTTGAGAAATTAATGACTAATACAAGATTACTTGTACATAAACTACAATTAATGAATTAATGACTCATACAAGATTATTAATACATAAACTGCGATTAATGACTCATACAAGGTTGCTAGATGTTGATACATGAATGTGTCTGTGTAGCTTCTTTATACCATGGCTATGGTACCATTTTAATTATTTTCTACAATGCAAACATACAAGAACTTTAGTGGAGCATCTTCTTTCGGCACCTCCACTTGTACGCTCATTATAAACTCCGCTAAAATGATGCCAAATTTTCGATTCTGACTCAAGCCCTTCTTTGTGGTGCATGTTGAGTTTGCGGTGCGGGTTGCGGTGCGGGTTGCGGTGCGGGTTGCGGTTACTGATGTTGCGGTTGCTATGGTAGTTGATCATTATCTATGATATAAATCATCCCTTCACACTAGGTTGCTTGTAAAAATTGTAAGAGGAATGAAATTGTTGATGTGACTAAGTTTAAAGATTTATGGCCTATTTACAGGTTTTTTGGGGATGCAAAATGACATATTTTACTCCCAAAAAGAGTTGTTATAAGGGTATTTTTGGTCATTTTCAACAAAATAACCAACACCCCCTTCCAACGGTCTAAAAATAGCAAGTAAAATGAGGGTAAAATGGTCATTTTGGCCTCCAAACATTTAAAAACCAAAAAAATTCAAAACTAGCCGAACCGGGCCAACCGGGTTTTGATCGGGCCGGTCCGGTCGGGCTTGACAGGTTTGACCGGCTCGGACCCACAGTCAAACCGGGCTGGGCCAGTCCGGCCTTTCGGGTCTAGGGGCACAACCCATCTTGGACCGGTTTATCGATGGCTTGGGCCGGTCCGGGTCATTGACCTGGCTCGAGCCGGCCCAAACCGGGTTTGACCGGGCCGGGCCTGAGCCAGGGACCAAGTCGCCCGACCCAGTGCACACCTTGAGGGTTACCACATTGCCATGTGCGGGTGAGCGGCCGCAACCAATCTCACCAAAAATCAACAGCAGTAAATTATGTGAAGTACACTATTAATTTATGATCTTGCTATCTTACCTTAGGATCGATTTTCAATTCATATAATGGAAACATAAGCAGTTCTGTAATGCCCCAGTCCCAAATACATAGCACCAGGAATACGAATACATGCCAGCAGCACTTCACTAATGGGCCAAACTATACTACAAGCCCATTAGCGAAATACTTAAGCTGTAAATTATGATAACACCCAGAAATACAACACAGTCCACAGTAATATACATCTAATCACATCCACAGAGTCCACAAAGAGATCAAGAATAAATAAAAAATGTCTCAAATATCCAGCAATAAAAGTAATAAAGTATGTGCGGGTAAAACATCCCGAAACCACAGAGATAGAAACAAAGTACAAATCAACTACAAGTCTGATGAAAGGAGATAATGTAGCAAGACTAAATATGAAGGTAACATGATCACGAGAAATTCTATGGCACTATCTCGTCCTCCTGTGCCAGTACGCCTCCGGTCTCAGCTCCCGAACCGTAAACCTCCGGGTAGTCTTCAACTTCGTCTAAGCTTGGGAAATAGCCAGGTCCTCAGAGGACTAGCAAGGTGCATAATATACATGCCAAGGTACAGAAACAAAAATATGAACTAAGGCAATCTACTGTATCCGTCTATGTGCTATGCAAGTGAGATACTTTTCTAGAATACCAGACCCCTTCCACTAAGGCTCACTAGCACCTCAGCAGGGTATTGTCTCTAGTACCTGTGTCGTGGCACCAAGGACAATCAATTCTCGACAGTGATAATCCCTTACTATGCTACAAAGATAAAGGTCACTAAACAACGGGCCACACGACAATATGTCTGATATTATAGTCAAGTTTTCCCCAATCCCATGTCTAGAATCTAGCAATGTCAAGTTTGTACAGTAATCTCGAAAGTAAAAGCAATACTGATAAATAAATCTAGAATGCTAACACGAGGTCAATACCACAAATAGTCATGTAGCATCATGAATGTGTCAGTGTCCTGTGGTCAATTGTGTCAATGGACACATCAGTATGTACGTAAATCACTATCATGACATCGGCACCCGTCTATAAACGGACATTAAGTATCAACGTCCTCGTCATGCAATGCTAATAAAAAAGAACAAAAAAATAGAAAAGAATAATCTGTAACGAAGGCAAGACACGTTTGTCTGTAACTACTGTCTGCGGGTAAGCCTGTCCAACTCCGGTGTCCTTGTCGATCCTCCCAAGCTCATCTATAATAATACACTATATTTAATATTTTATATCAACACACCATATATAAATTATATGAGCATCTACGCCTCCTAGTTGCCATATCGTTGTTATGACACTGCATCTATTATATAAGTACATATAGGTAACAAAATCTCTTGTAAGTACCTTACAATTATAATCAAATAATATATTTAAATTCTAAAATTTATCTATAAATACTTATATATTAATATAATGATATTTTCAATAGGGAACCCTTTCACAAGTGGTCTTATATCAATGCCACATATGACTTACTCAATTCGACCCATTAATTTAGTTCCAAAACAATGATAAAATAAAATTAATAAATTCTGTAAAAATCCCAGGAATTAGTAAAAATAGTACTTATAATGTTAAACTCTGCACAACATAAAGTTTAATATGGATTCATGGAGTTTTGACACTTTAGGACACAAGGAAAACAGACACGACAAATGTCATAAAATTTTAAAAATAGCAAACGGATGCAAAACCTAACTTTCAGATATGCGTCGGAAAGGTATCGACGTTTAGATTCTGAATAAAAATATAAAAATATTAGAAACTGAACTTAGATAGGCAAAAAGTGGCCAGCAACAGAATTCGTCAGTTCTAGATACCCTGTCATAGAATCAATGCCACAGGCAAACCGCTTGGAACTAGGAGATCCGGCGATCAGAGGTTGGAGTAGACATACAAAGGTAATTCTTTGATTTGGTTTGAGAGAAACGGATGAGAAAAAGTGGATGAAACATCATGTACAAGTCGACTAACCTGCTATGACGTTTCAGACTTCGATTCGACGGAGTTTTGGCCCAAGTAGCGCGTCGTGCACCTCTCTAACGGACGCAAGGTTGCTCCTACAGTTGCTAGGGTGGAAGGGGATGTTGAGAGGGACGTCCAAGTGGTGGTGGTTGGCACAGAAATCGAGAAAAAAAAATTATATTTTGTGAAGAAAGGGGGGTCGGCTCGGGTTTCGGATTTGGAGTAGTGGCCGCTAGGTTTGGGAGAATTTGTGGAGTAATGGGCGCTTATGAGAGAGGGGATGGTTAGAGTTTGATAGGTATATATATTTAGTGCATGAGCTTTGGTTTGATCTAATTTGGATAGAATTTGGTTCTCCAAATCATACTATTATTAATAGGTTTCCTATTTTGGTTAGATGTTTGACCAAGTCAGAGATATAAGAGAATATTGCATATGACTGCAATTAAACCTCTAAAATTTTCTTAAATATATGTATACTTGGTTTTGGTACTCCTAGTTAGGCTCTAACTAGTAGGGTTGACTAGGTTAGGGTCCGAGTAGCATTACTAGTCAAATTGGACCCGAAAATTAATTTAATGAGTCTCATGTGCCATTTGCAAATAAGTAGCACATGGGAACTCGGTTGGATGATACACCCTAGGCATGTGCATTGTAGACATAAAATGAATCAAAATCATATATTGGTTCATACATTTTCAATCTATGTCAAGTCCCAAAAGCAAATTGGAAGTTGGCTTAAAATTACGTCAATAGCTCAAATTGGCCTAAGTTGGCCCGAAATTGCGCAAAGTCAAAAGAATGTTGAAAATTAAATTTGGATGGGACATGATATATCAAACTGAAGGTGGACGAGTCTAGAATTCAAATATGGAACTAGATTTAAGAAAATAATATTTGTTGTGCTTCAAAAATCAAAGCTACGGTAAACTACTAACATAGTCATCATTAACTTTAATAAATTAAAATATCCCTATAAAATAATTAAAAATAAAATCCAAAAATCAGGGGGCTTACAAGTTCATAGTAAAGATACGAAACATAAGCAACTCATAATGTTCACCACTTTAGTGAAACTTTATCCACAGTCAAAATCCTTTCTTGTACTTTTATGAATAATACTTACTCTGCCTACATAAGACATTGTTTGCTATGACACATGTCTATATGAAGGTCAATGACTAGACACTATCTCTGACATCATGGTTAAACGGTTCCCCTTCAGCGGTGGATAGCTAGTCTGACCAGTAGGTTTCTGAATAACAATGCTACTAATTTAGCACTATGTTCCCCTTAGGATGAATCGGTCCCCATGGCCCCAGAATACCGTTCGAGGAACTATACCTTGTGCATAAGTTGTCCATAACCATGCATCTAAATGCGACTTAGCTATAAAGAAACATAACATGCATAATAACAGAATTCAAGTACATAAGCCACAGTTCTCATTCATCTTGCCAATTTGCTTTAAGCCATAGTTCGCATACCCACTTGTCCAAAAATCCAGGGACTATTAATCTATGTTAACATTCCATTCGAGCCGAAGCCCGATATACTCACCGTCCAATTCTTGGGTCGTTGCTTCACATGTTCAACATTTGATATAGCAACATAGAAAGCATCATTTGATTTACATCATATATAATTCTAGCCATATGATAACTTATATTTCATTATCTTTCTGTGATGATCAAGGATCATCGAACGATCAAAGCCACTCACTTGTTGGTGAATTGCTGAGAGAAAGAGGTCTTTCACACAACGTCAACCCCAATTTACGTGGTTATTACCTGCATTGGCACCAACAACAATTTAACATCCTCCTTTTCTTTCCTTCAGTGATTCGATATGAATGCGCAGACGGTGAAAGTAAATCCATGAAAAAATTCATTGAAAAAATTCACGAAAACGCATACAAAACCAATAGCGAAAGCGACATCGAAAACAAGCAGGGCTACGGTCTTAGGGGCAAGCGACTCTTATACAGAATTTTTTTCCCAAGACACGTGCCACTGCATTTTGGGCACCATTTCTAAAGAGTCCAATCCATAACGAGGAAAGGATCTCCATTCACTGTCCCACGATCCTGGTAAAAAAATTCCCAAGTAAAGCTTCCCCAATCTCATCCGACTCAGCCATTCGGCCGCTAGCCCCATCCGTGCTCCACAATGGGAACATGATACTACAGTTTAAGCTCGAGCTTGGCTTGATAAGCAAGCATGATTCAAGCTTGATAAACAAGTTCGATAAGCTCAAAATCAAGCTTGTTAAGCTTGATTTCAAGCTTGCTCAACTTTATTTCAAGCTCATTAAGCTTGATTTCAAGCTCATTAAGCTTGATTTCAAGATTAACGAGCTCGATTTCAAGTTAGTTATGCTTGAATTCAAGTACCTGTAATATTAACAATTTATTTATGAAAAATTAATTAAAAAAGTTCCTTAATATCAATTATTAACGACATATAGATATATAATGTACACAACCATGTTATTGTGCATATATATATATATATTTTTTGTGCATATATATATATATATATATATATATATATATATATATATATATATATATATATATATATATATACCCAACCATGTTATTGTGCACATATATATATATATATATATATATATATTTTTTTTTTTTTTTTTTTTTTTTTTTTTTTTTTTTTTTTTTTTATATATATATATATATATATATATATATATATATATATGTGCACAATAACATGGTTGTGTATATATATATATATATATATATATATATATATATATATATATATATATGTGCACAATAACATGGTTGTGTATATATATATATATATATATATATATATATATATATATATATATATATATATATATATAAAATTCAACAAAGAATAAACAAGCTTCTAAACAAGCTCCTAAACGAGCAACTAAACGAGCTTCTAAACGAGCTAGCTCGCAAGCTCATAAACGAGCCAGCTCGCAAGTTCAAACGAGTCGAGTACTTCTAAGCTTGAGCTTGGCTCATTTATTAAACGAGCTCGAAAATGAAGCTTGAGCTCAGCTTGTTTACTAGACGAACCGAGCTCAAACGAACTTTTGTTGAGTCGAGCTTCGAGCAGCTCGCAAACGGCTTGACTCGTTTACAGCCCTGTCTGCATGTCCAAAAAAATTGTCGAAGACAACTCTGCTCCAAACGTAGAATATACCTCTTTGCTACTTCTTTAGTATTATCATTGACTCGTCCCTGACATTTAAGGCAATGCTTAGCAAGAACCCAGACCAAACAACATTCTCATGAGCAAAAAATGCTTCAAATGCTGTCATCATTCAGAAACAAAGATGACAACACCTTAGCTATAAAGGTCTGTTTGGTACAGCTTTAATTACACCCCTTTCTCAAAGCATAAAAAGTTGCATCACTATGCAGCGCTGTCATCTATGTTTCTTGCTTCGTGTCGAAATATGTGCTAATTGTCAACTTCGAGTTTAAGTCCAGACATTTCAATTAAAATTGGGATGCTAAAATTTTATTTTTCACTTTCTTCCATTACCCTGAGCATGAGTACAAAGCCAACAACCAACACATCCCAAAATATATTTTTGCTTAATCTCTAAAAGTTAATACTGATAGGTCAAAATATATTTTATTACATCAATGGTCTAAACTTTTCAATTAGACATATCAAGACTTAAACTCTAAGATGATACAAAATTTAGAATCTAAACGCTAATTAGCCCTAAATATATTTTAGTTTAATCTTTGAAAATTAATACTCACAACCCAAAATATGTTTTATTACATCTGAAACTTAAAAAAATAACATTCATAGTAGGAAAACAACAACCCATGCGTTGTCATGCTTCGATTCCGTAGAATCGATAGTCGTCCCCCGGGTGTGATGCCGTGCGAACCTAATTTGCGATCGCGCAAGGCATAGTCATAAGGTTATCCAAAACAGAACATTCAATAGGGTACGTAGAAAAATTGTACTGTAACTCCCTAAATTTACTTTTGTATATTTCCGAATTATTTGAAAATTTTCTCAAAAGAATCATTTTGGCTTTAAGTAATAAATTCTTTTATATTGAATTGATTCCATTTTTAATTAACTTTATTTCTATTTCTAATATTTCTCATTAATGATTAATTCATATTTATTTTTAATTAATTATTGCTATTCAAATATTGTCCTGAGAAATTGCTTAGACTTTAGAAGAGGATAGTATTATAATTTTTGGTAATTCTAATTGATTTCTAAATTTTACTATTGATTAATTATGCTCTGCATATAATATAACTAAGTAACTTCGTAATTGTTAACTATTAACTATATTAAAGAGAATAACTATTTTGAAATTAATGGACAGTAAAAGGGATTAGTTTTAACTAATTATTAGAGTTAGTTATTAATCTATTAGGAATTAGTTATTAATTGGTTAGACTAACTAATTCAGTTAGGATGTTACCATTCTGTTATGAAATTAGTTTAATAGCCTCAGATCTGCTTGTAATTACATACACTGCCACTATAGAGAATAACTCCAGATCTAATTTTAATTACAATCCTGCCACTCTCAGCTCACACACACACACACAAGATTATTTTACTATAAATAATACACGAATTCCAATGTACAGTTCTAACACCATCATCACTGACACACTACAGTCTCTCTCTCTCTACACTCTCTCCTCTCTGGCCTCTCGGCCGAGCACCGCCGTGCGCCGTCGTACGCCGCCGTGCGCCGCCGTGAGTTCGCCGTGCCCTCGTCGGAGTCCAACGCTCCCCTACCACTTCGAGCTACTGACTCCGTACACGCAACCGAGTCCCCAGTAGAGCACCACCGTGCGCTGCCGTGGTCCACGCCGAAGATTCCTCATCTCCACCGAGCCAGCATCATCGTCGTTATCGTCGGAGTGCCTCGCTAAGAACCTGCGCCATGTCGAGACTCGCATCGTCGGCTTGAGGATCGAGCAACAGCGGCCACTTTACTGTCGTAGCCACCACGTCCTGACCGAATCACCACGAAGCTCAGCATAGACGGAGCCAACTCGAGCCATTGACGACCATCTTGTCGCCTAGAACAGCCTGGCCACCGCGTCATGGCGTTGCGGAGCCCTTGATCACCTTGTCTAGCCGACCGGAGCTGCATTTGATCTAGACTCGACGGTCTAGATCTGCTATCCTCGCCCTGCTGCTCGCGGAGCCTCCACCGTCTTCGACCACCGGAGTACGAATCTTCATCGTCGTACCAGAGACGACGACAAGTCAACCATCACTGCTGAGCCATATCGACTGCAGTGCTGTGCTTCGAAGATCGCGTCGTCGCTTCGAAGCTCGAGCCACGATCGCCATCAGTGACCGGATCCCGTCACCGCCATGACTCGTCCCTGATCCGTCGACAGGTAAACTCCTCATCGATCTCTCGACCCCCTTCTTGATTTTTTCTCTCTCTAGAATCAGGGTTGTGTTTGAGGCTTTTGTAGTGTGAAATCAGGAGCTAGGGCTTTGAGGCCGGTCAGGGAGTTGAAGCACCTAGGGTTGGGGTGTTCTTGGAAGTTTGGGGAAGACGATGGTGATTTAGGGATTAGAGTTTCATCCGATTGAGAATAATAAGTTGGAGAAGGAATAGAAGAACTAAGGGTTAGGTTCTCTTCTGTTTTAAGTCGGCTGTGTAGAAGCATGGAAAAGAACAGGAAAGTCCATGCGGCTCAAAATAGAGAGAGTCTCATGCGATTCAAAGAATCTCTCAGAGCTTCATGCGGCTCAAGAGTCCCCTAGAGCTTCATGCGGCTCAAAAGTCCCCAGCATAGCCATGCGGCTCGGGTAAAAGCCACGTGGCCTTATGCGGTTCGCCTCTACAGTTGGCCATCAAGCAGTGGCCTCATTTAATGCTCTGACGCAACAAGGCAGCTCTGACATAAAGGCGAATTGACAGCTCTGACATAAAGCTGCAATGATGACATGCTCCTAGGGAAACAAAAAAATCTCTATAGCAGGCACGATCCACCAAATTCCAAAGCCCTTCATGCGGATCGCTTCAAAGTCTTCCATGTGGCTCTGACACGTGGTCACCCTTATGCGGTTCAGTTGGAGGCCACCCCCATGCGGCTGCTACTCTCATGCGGCTCGGATCATGGGGGCCATCCTCAAGCGGCTCAGATTTTGGGAGACTACACCCATGCGGCTTTGACACGTGGCCATCCTTATACAGTTCAGTTCGAGGCCACCCCCATGCGGCTGCAACTCCCATACGGTTCGGATCATGAGGAGCCATCCTCATGCGGTTCAGATTTTGGAGGCCACACCTATGCGGATACCACTCTCATGTGGCTCGGATCATGGGGGCCACCATCATGCGGCTCAATTACCAGACCACACGCATGCGGCTCTGTCAGGACATCATGTCCATACGGCTCACAGTTAGGACACGTGGCAGAAGATCAGTTAAGACTTAGTCCCCCGCATTCCTACGGCTCGCAGCATAATGACGGTTAGACACGTGGCACAAGATCAATCAAGATTTACCCACGCAGATTTGTTGTTATCAACAAATCACAACAATATGATTTATTACAGTCATCATAATTACCCGGATCAATTTCCAACAAATAATACAAATTTGTTGCAATCAACATAAAAGCAAGATCAAGGCAAACCTTAACAAATCCTTAACCGCCCACAGTTTAAGGAAGCAACCATTGTAAACCCTACTTATCACATCCCACTCCTATAAATAGCAAGGTGCCATTCCCTTGCAAACAGAGGACACACAGAGAGACAGAGAGCCAGAAACACGCACAGAGAGAGTGGCGGCACACAGAAGAATCTTCCCACACGTCCCGAGAGCATTTCTTCATCAGAGCCAAAGCTGCGTCCGATCGTCCAAGGATTAAGGCAGAGCTGCCATCGCTTTTCCGAGCCTCTACCGTCACCCCCCAGAATAAAAAATAAACAATTGTACTTAGATTGCTGTACCTAGGTTTTTATTTCTAGGCTTTCTTTGTACGAGCGAGTTTGTATTGTGAGTCTAAGTTCAGTCCTCCCATAAAACTATTTTGTACTTTTACTATCAATGGCAAACACGATAACGACACTGCTGGGGAATAACTTTTCCACGGCTGAGGAGTTGGTGACGCAATCGGACGCAGCCAAACTTGGCTCCACTCAACAGATGCTGGTCGCCCGGTTCGACCAGCAGGCGTTTGAAGAAATGCTCTCCGACGGGAGCGCTGGCCCGGTCCAGCGACGAGCCCGCACGAAGAAGGCCCGCAGGGAGTGGAGGCCCAAATTATTCGCTCCTCCCCAAGCTCTCGAAGAAGCACTCTCTGTTTCCCAAAACGGAGGAGAAGTCTCGCAGGCCACCCCACTTCAGACCGTAGAGGACTCTGTTGTCCCCAAGTCCGGCAGAGGAAAACATTACGATGCTGGACTTGCAGGGGCAAAGGATGACTCTACACGGTCCAGGAAGAAGCCATAGAAGGGCGCTAACCGCATCAAGGCTCATGCGGCCACAAAAGCCAGCCGCAGACAGAAGGCCTATGCGTCCAGAACTACCAGCCGCATGGAGGAAAATCATGTGGCCACTATAACTTTCTGTCGCATGGAAGAGGCCCACGCGGCTACTACAGCTCCCAGTCGCATACAAACTGCCAGCCGCATGAGGACCGCTTATGCGGCCACAAATGCTAGTCGCATGCAAGCAGACTATGCGGCTAACAATCTCAGCCGAAGGCCATCTGCTTCATGCGGCTCGGGCTCAGCCTTCGATCGCCTCTCAGGCAGACCTGACCCCAGATGCTGTCATGTTCCAGTCTCTGAAGACTCTTCTTACTATGCACTCTCAGGTGCTAGAAGGAAGAAGTCTCGGACAGCACGGGCTCGCCAAGCTCAGTCAGCTGTCCCAACTTCTGACCATCAGGGCGTCCCGCTGACTATTACGCATGCCCCTGATGGAAAGTTGTACAGGACTATTCGTGTCCGGCCCCCGGCGGCCAATGGACAGGATAGTTATCAAGAATCTCCCAACAACGATCAGGGGCGAGTACTCTTACTACCCCCACATCAGAGAACAGGCAGGATGCCAACACACTCATGTGCTCACGACTCCCGGGCCCACAAAATGAGTGACTTACGCAACATGATTCTTCACAAACGCAAGGAAAGAGACAAAAACTTGGTATGCAGAGAGTCCTTTTAGGGACATCACTGCACCCAAGTCATTGTCAACTGCTGCTGCAATAAAGCGGCAGTACAAGAAGACCGACGGTCCGTCTTCTAGCGACTGCAACACCCAAATTCAGAAGACGAGGCACTTCTCATCGCCTCCTGCAATTCTGCTCAGAAGATCCCTGGCGGCAGGAGAGAAAAAAAAACAAGTGTCTCCAGCCCGAGAATCTTAACCAGCCTAACCAAGAAACTCACTTCTAAGCGATTGTCCACGACCGTTACAGGAGGAGTTTTCCAAGGCACCCGCTCAAAGACGAAATCTGCCACACTTGGAGACTTGTCGTCCACATCTTTGGGAGGTGCTAGAGCCGGGGGTAGCACTCCTCCGAACATCTACGACAATTCGGTGTTCCAAGAAGATAATCCAGGGGAAACGGTTCCCCAAACAGATGCAGCAGGTTTCGACGTCCCCGAGGACGTCCACAACTCTCAAGACGAGGCAAGTTCTGAAGCTGGGGGTACCACTCCTTCTGAGTCCGAACTAGAGGAAAATATTGTTGCCCCATTCCATGGTCACACCCGATTTCGATAATCAACATATACTTTAGTCCATACACAAAATATAGAAAATACTGCTAACTATTTTAGGATGCATGAAATCATATTCAACGGACGATGTACTGCATAAATCAAAGCGTCAAAGTCATCAAAACTTCTGAAGACTCTTTTCTACTTTTATTCTGTATTTTACATTTTATTGAGTCTAGGAATTACTTTGTAAAATCAATTATGGTAATACTGGCTTAGGGTTAAAATTGTCCTCCTTTCTCAAAACCTATTTTTACCCTTTCATATTTTCGATTACAAATATTTCAAAAACATATTTCGAAAATAATCCTTTTCAAATGATTTTACAAATAACCAAAAACATGTTTGAAAACTGTTTTTACAAAAGAATTTTAAAATATCTCCTGACAGAACTCCAGCCGAGTTCGGCCCGAGTTCGGTCCGAACTCTGACCGAGTTCGGTCAGTTTGTATTCAAACTTCAGTTGCCTCCAAATCTGCGAGCAACGTCTATTTTGCGAGATATTTGCATCCGAACTCTGTCCGAGTTCTGCCCGAGTTCGGTTGATGAAAACACCTATAAATAGAGAAGAACTTTTCACTTCAAATCATCAATTCATTCTTCATCTTCTTTTCTCTACTATTCAAGTGTTTTCTAAACGATCTAATATTTTCAAATCTCACCTACACATCTCTTAGCCAAAAGCCAGTACTATCAGAGTTGATTTAGAGTCTTTTGGTTGCTCAAGAGTTGTAAAGAGGTCGTTCAAGTTTCAACAACTTTTCTGTTGTGGAGCTGGTCGTGCGCTCGCCACCAAGCACGGTGTTGTGAAGCCGGTCGTGCGCTTGTCACCAAGCACGGTGTTGTAAGAGATTGCAAGCTCTCAGTTAAAGCTTGTGCCATAGTGGATTAACATCGAGCAAGAGTACTCGAGACTGGATTAGTCCTCTCAGAGGGATACCAGTATACATCGCTGTGTCACTGAGTTTGATTCTCCTATCTTTATTTACTGTCTCTTACATATCTGCCATAGTTTAATTTTTTAATTGGTGATTTTATTTCCGCTGCACACACGCACTCTATTCACCCCCCCTCTAGAGGTGCTCAACGATCCTATAATTGGTATCATAGCAGGTTATATTCTTATATAACATACCCTAGAGAGTATATATATGGCAGCCGTGAAATCTATATTCAACGGTGAAGGGCAATCCACAAATAGACCTCCCCTATTTGATGGAACAAATTACACTTACTGGAAAACACGTATGACTTTCTTTCTTAAGTCTCTAGATTTTGATCTTTGGTCACTAGTCATTGATGGGTATAAGAAACCACCACCTACAGTGGTTGAAGGTATTCTTATGGAAAAGCCGCATGACAAGTACACCGATGCTGAAAAAGCAAAGGCTAGTCTTGATGCTCGAGCCATCAATGCACTATTCTGTGCAATTGACAAAACCGAGTTCAACAGAGTTTCAACCTGCAAGACGTCTCACAAAATTTGGAAACTCCTTGAGGTAACCCATGAAGGGACTTCCCAAGTGAAAGAATCCAAAATTAGTAGACTGACTCAGGAATATGAATCTTTTAAGATGAAACCCAGTGAGTCAATTACACAGATGTTTACTCGTTTCCTTGATATAACTAATCCTTTGCAATCTCTTGGTAAGGATTACAGCAATCACGAGAAGATTAGAAAGGTGCTGCGGGCTCTAACAAAGAACTGGAATCCAAAGGCCACAGCAATTATTGAAGGAAACGACCTCACCACAATGTCGTTGGAAACCTTGATGGGCAAGCTCATGACCCATGAACTCGACTTACAAGACTTTGAAGAAGCAACACCAAAGGAGAAAACAATCGCCTTCAAAGCTCAAGCGAGAAAAGCTACATACAACGATTCTGATGAAGAATCATCAAGTGGTGATGAACAAGCCCTACTTGTGAAGAACTTCAGGAAGTACCTAAAGTTTACAAGCAGAAAGAAGAAAGACGTCCAAGAAAGCAATGAAGATGAAACTATATGCTTTGGATGTAAGAAATCAGGGCACATGAAGAAGGACTGTCCAGCTACCAA
This sequence comes from Iris pallida, assembly GCA_029216955.1. Lineage (NCBI taxonomy): Eukaryota > Viridiplantae > Streptophyta > Magnoliopsida > Asparagales > Iridaceae > Iris > Iris pallida. The sequence continues at coordinate 24,033,151 of JANAVB010015600.1, forward strand.
GAAGAGCAGTCCATATGACAGATCAAGATCGAGCAGAAAAGCTATAACTGGTCGAAAGTATGCCAACACAAGTATCTGGCATGAAAGCGACGTCAGTGATTCTGAAGAAGAGGATAGACCCTGCGGAAATGCAAATGTCTGTCTTATGGCATTTGATAAGGTATCTTCAAACCCTCTATATGATGAATTTACTTTCGAAGAGTTAGAAAATGCCTTTAGCGACTTACTTGAAGAACACAAAAATGTGCTTGACAAGTATAAGCAATCTCGAAAAGAGATTAAGGCATACACAATCGAGTTAGCTAGATTGTCCAATCTTGTTCAAGATATCAAAGAGACATCTACTACCGGTAACACGGAAGAGATAGCCAAACTCAAAGTAGACTATCATGAGGCTATCCTCACTATTCAAAAGAAAGAAAGAGATTATGGTAAGATACAAAAGTTGTATGACACAGAGAAGAAGATGCACTTGGTAACAGAACAGAGACTCTCAGCTATGACTGCTAAATATGAAGAGTCTATTGCGATTTCTAAAAAGTTAGAAATCAAGTTAGGCAAACAGGAAATGCCTGTGACACAGCCTAATTTTAGTCCTAATGCAAAGCATACACCTAAGAGGACTAAAAACAAGAAAGCACAGAAGAAACACGAGTATCATCATGCTTTCACTTATAGGTTCTCCAAGAAACCAAACAAGCATGTGAACACAGTTTCAACCGTATCTGGTTCTAAACTGACTTGCACATATTGTGGTACACACGGACACATATCACAATATTGTCTTGCAAGAAAGCTTGTTGATAACCATACTTTAGTTTGGAGACCTAAAGCTAATCAGCATGGACCCTTCAGAAAATGGGTACCAAAGGATTCATCTACTTGTTTTGTAGGTGGACCCTCAACCCTCTCATGCTAGAAGCAAGTGGATTCTCGATAGCGGATGTTCGCGACACATGACTGGTGATGCATCTTCATTCGCTACGCTATCGATGAAGAAAGAAGGATACGTCTCCTTCGGAAATAACTTGAGAGGTGATATTATAGGTAATGGTACTGTAGGTATTTCTCCTTACCCAATAATAAAAGATGTTTGTCTAGTAACTGAATTGAAACATAACCTATTGAGCATAAGTCATTTGGCAGATAATGGTTATGGTATCAATTTTGTGAAAGATAAATGTACCATATATGATATGTCATCTGGTGATCCCGTATATAAAGGGATTAGAGAAGACAATATTTATGTTTTCTTTTTGGAGAATACTAATAATGCAGGAAGGTGCCTAGTAGCCAATCAAGATGAAAGCTGGCTATGGCACATGAGACTAGAACATGCAAACATGGATACTATCTCACGTCTGAACACAAAGAAGTTGGTAAAAGGACTCCCAGAAATTCCATTCAAGAGAGACATGGTATGTGCTGACTGTGAAAAGAACAAAGCACATAGGTCTTCTTTTAAATCCATCAACGCTGTAAGTACTTCGAGACCTTTGCAGTTGATTCATATGGATTTATTTGGTCCTAGTAGAGTCGCTAGTCTTGGCGGTAAACTCTATGCTTTTGTCATTGTTGATGATTTCTCTCGTTTTACATGGGTTTACTTTTTATCAAACAAAAGTGATGCTATTTTTGAATTTCAGATATTTTGTAAAAAGGTACAAAAAGAAAAAGGTTTCATAATTACTCGTATTCGAAGTGATCATGGTGGCAAATTCAAAAATTCTGATTTCAAAAAGTTTTGTGATGATAGTGGATATTACCACGAATTTTTCTGTCCTAGAACTCTCCAACAGAATGGTGTTGTGGAGCGGAAGAACCGTACTCTAAGCGAAATGGCTAGAGTCATGCTTAATCAGCATAATCTTCCTAAATATTTTTGGGCAGAAGCTGTTAGTACAGCCTGTCATATTTTAAATAGGGTGTTGATTTGACCAATCTCGAAGAAAACACCATATGAGCTTTGGTTTGGAAGAATTCCAAACATTTCTTATTTTAAAGTTTTTGGTTGTCGCTGTTTCATCCTGAACACCAAGGATAACTTGGGTAAGTTCGACTCCAAAGCAGATGACGGAATATTTTTCGGATATGCTGCTAAGAGTAAAGGATATAGAATTTTTAATAAAAGATCTTTGATTGTTGAAGAAAGTATTAATGTTACCTTTGATGAGTTGAATAGTCATAGATCTAGCGACAGTGATGATGAAGATGCACCTACAAAGACAAAGAAGAGTTCTGAGAAAGATCCTACCCAAGAGGCAAGAACTGATAAAAGTTCCGAAGATGCAGGAACTGAGAAGAGCCTTGTAAAAGGTATGGCCCAAAGATTCGAATCATTGAGATTCAAACCGAATCATCCAGAAACTCTCATAATAGGTGATGTATCCAAAGGTGTAAGTACTCGTTCATCTCTTAGAGATTCTGAAGTAGCAGCTAATGTAGCATTTATTTCTCAAATAGAACCTAAGAATGTTGATGAGGCTTTTTCTGATAAATTTTGGATTTCTGCCATGCAAGAGGAACTTAATCAATTTGAGAGAAACCAAGTTTGGGAACTCGTTCCTAAACCTATTGGTCAATCGATAATTGGTACCAAATGGGTGTTCCGAAATAAACTTAGTGAAGATGGTCAAGTTCTACGCAACAAAGCACGTCTAGTTGCACAAGATTATAATCAAGAAGAAGGAATTAATTATGATGAGACCTATGCTCCTGTTGCTAGACTAGAAGCCATCCGCATGTTTTGCGCTTTTGCTTGTTTTAATGATTTCAAACTTTTTCAAATGGACGTGAAAAGCGCATTTTTAAATGGATTTTTGAAAGAAGAAGTTTTTGTGAAACAACCCCCTGGCTTTGAAGATTTTCAAAAACCTGATCACGTCTTCAAGCTTAAGAAAGCACTTTATGGACTCAAACAAGCACCTCGTGCTTGGTATGAACGCCTAAGCGCCTTCTTACTTGATAATGGATTTTCAAAGGGCAAGATTGATACTACTCTTTTTATTAAATCCATGAATAATGATATACTTCTAGTGCAAATTTATGTAGATGACATTATCTTTGGTTCTACTAATGAACAACTCTGTCAAGAATTTGCCAAGTGTATGCAGAGTGAATTTGAGATGAGCATGATGGGAGAGCTGAACTTCTTCCTAGGATTGCAAATCAAACAACACTCGAACGGAACATTCATCAACCAAGCCAAGTACACGAAGGACATACTGAAGAAGTACGACTTCGAGAATGTAAAGCCAATTGGGACTCCTATGGCTACATCTACAAAGCTTGATGCTGATGAAAGTGACAAACCTGTTGATCAGCGTAAGTATCGAGGTATGATTGGTAGTTTATTATATTTAACTGCTAGTCGCCCTGATATTATGTTTAGTGTTTGCATATGTGCACGATATCAGGCAAACCCTAAGGAATCACATCTTAGTGCCGTTAAGCGTATCTTCCGATACCTTAAAGGAACTTCTACAGTTGGCTTATGGTATCCTAAAACCAAATCCTTTGACCTTATAGGTTACTCGGATGCGGATTTTGCTGGATGCAAAGTGGACCGTAAAAGTACCAGTGGTACATGTCATTTCTTGGGAAAGGCCTTAGTCTCTTGGTTTAGCAAGAAACAAAATTCAGTAGCATTATCAACAACTGAGGCTGAGTATATCGCCGCAGGACGTTGTTGTGCTCAAATTTTGTGGATGAAGCAAACCTTAGAGGACTACAATCTGCACTATACAAATGTTCCTATTTATTGTGATAACACTAGTGCAATTAATTTGACTAAGAACCCTATCTGTCATTCACGCACAAAGCACATAGAAGTTAGACATCATTTTCTACGTGATCATCAACAACACGGGGATATTTGCTTAGAATTTATTGATACTGAACATCAACTAGCAGATATTTTCACTAAACCATTGGCTGAAGACCGTTTTAACATCTTGAGGCGTGAGCTCGGCATTCTTGAATTCTCGGATTCTTAAAACATATGGTAATTAAAACTGTATTTATGACTTGATAATTTATTATTTAATGAAAATTATTTTTGGGGACAAACTTACAAAGGGTATGTCTGTCACCACGGCTACGGTCGAAGCGAAGCGGTACTTAAGAGTTCCCCGGTGAACCACCGTTAGCTGGGACAACCCCTACAGTTAACCCGAAAATAATAGCAGTTATTTAATAAACCAGTCAACTGTTATTAATTACAGTCTTTTATTTACCTGACTGCTTTGACTGTCTCGGGAATGCAAGTGGCCGAACTCGGCCCGAACTCTGACCGAGTTCGGACCGAATTCAGACCGAGTTCGGTCGGCGCTGTGATGGTTCCAGAACCGAACAGCTGGCCCTAGCACCTATATATTTCATCCTTCCTTCCACTATTTCTCCACACCAAAACGTGGAATACTTCCATCTCCTTCTAGAAGTCTTTCCTCCTCCTTCTTTGCAAGGAATCGACGAGTTCAAGTGGGCGATCTTTTTCCTCCATCTCCTCATGGCTCCAAAACGTCAACGAGGAAATTCTTCTCAAGGTGCTTCCTCCTCATCCGACTACACTCCAGCAAGTCTCTTTAGTCCAGCCAAACCTAGAGATCCCGAAGAATATGATGGCACTTTGTTTCCCGACAAAGACTTCTCCGATCTCTGGTTTGATTCTTTCTCTTTACGTCGTATTTGTGCTGGAGCCTTCGTCAATTTTACAACTTTCTTTGAATATGCTACTGTTTTTGATCAACTTGGATTCCGCAACTTTTTCGAGGTCCAAGATAGCATTTACGATAATGCAGTCCGTATGTTTTACTGCAATTTGCAAGTAAAACAAAACGGGAACTTCTATTCCTGCATTGCTGGGCAGGAACTAGAATTTAGCGCCACCGATATCAGTGAATATTTTCACGTTCCTGATCTTGGTGATGCACTTGTTGACATCCACCATATTCAATTCCCTGCCGATGTCACTTTAGCTTCTTTTAGGGAATTGATTTGTCACCCTACTCCTCCTCCCCGGAGAATCTTTTCTAGACATCTGAACCAAACTTTTTACGAGCTTCATCGTATGATTTTCTCGGCCCTTCTTCCGAAGAAAGGCTCTACCGATGAAGTTACATTTTTGGAACTTTCTGCTCTTTATCACATTCATTTTGGAATTCCTTTCTCCGTTCCAAAAACCATGATGTCTTGGATGCTCAACTGCAAGAATGCAGGTAGGAACCTAGTCTTTCCTATGCACCTTGCTAGTATATTTCGACGTTTCGAGATTGATCTTGAAACGTGTGCCATTTCATCTCCACCTGTTGAGTTGACCCGCTCTCGTCGGTTTCCTCAACCTCCTGGTGCTGCTCCTGCTGTCCCAGCTGCTGATGCTGAGGCCCCTCCAGCAGATGCTCTTCCTGCTCCGGCCCCTGCCCCAGGACTCGATCAGGCATTCTACCAGCGGTTTGATGATTTCGTTGTCGTTTCCACGCAACGTCATCAGGATTCCGAGTTCCGGCACATTTCTCAGGCCCAGGTGCTGAGAAACAGTCTTGCCGATCTCCACTACAGCCTGGTTCAGGATCCAGTCCATCCACTCACTATCCTTCCACACCCGGCTTTTCCTGGTCCTCGGTTTACTGATGAGGTTACTTTTCAGTATTTCGACCCGACCACTGCTTATTTCCCTCATGATCCTCCCGGTGCGGACGACGCAGCTATGTGATGTGGATTCAGCCATGGGATAGTGGACTTAGTTTTGTTTAGTTTGATGCAGTTTATGTAGTACTTTTTATTTCTTGTCTAAACTGTTTTAGTTAGACATTTATCAGTTGTACTATTTGGCTTTCTAGTGGAAAACATTTATGATATTTCAGTTTATTATGAGATAGTTCATTTTATTCCAGTTGTTTATGCTGTGATTACTTCTTTTACTTCACTTTGTCTTGTCTATTCTATTGTTGGCTTCATGATTTACGGGGGAGCCTATTCATTTTACTACTTGACAAAGGGGGAGAAAAAGAGTATATACCAAACACAAATTCAAAATCCAATTACATTTTTCAGGTATTTTTGATATTTTGTTCTATTTGATATAAATATATTTTGGTATAGACTCATTTGTCAATTATCAAAATGGGGGAGATTGTTGGCCCATTCCATGGTCACACCCGATTTCGATAATCAACATATACTTTAGTCCATACACAAAATATAGAAAATGCTGCTAACTATTTCAGGATGCATGAAATCATATTCAACGGACGATGTACTGCATAAATCAAAGCGTCAAAGTCATCAAAACTTCTGAAGACTCTTTTCTACTTTTATTCTGTATTTTACATTTTATTGAGTCTAGGAATTACTTTGTAAAATCAATTATGGTAATACTGGCTTAGGGTTAAAATTGTCCTCCTTTCTCAAAACCTATTTTTACCCTTTCATATTTTCGATTACAAATATTTCAAAAACATATTTCGAAAATAATCCTTTTCAAATGATTTTACAAATAACCAAAAACATGTTTGAAAACTGTTTTTACAAAAGAATTTTAAAATATCTCCTGACAGAACTCCAGCCGAGTTCGGCCCGAGTTCGGTCCGAACTCTGACCGAGTTCGGTCAGTTTGTATTCAAACTTCAGTTGCCTCCAAATCTGCGAGCAACGTCTATTTTGCGAGATATTTGCATCCGAACTCTGTCCGAGTTCTGCCCGAGTTCGGTTGATGAAAACACCTATAAATAGAGAAGAACTTTTCACTTCAAATCATCAATTCATTCTTCATCTTCTCTTCTCTACTATTCAAGTGTTTTCTAAACGATCTAAGATTTTCAAATCTCACCTACACATCTCTTAGCGAAAAGCCAGTACTATCAGAGTTGATTTAGAGTCTTTTGGTTGCTCAAGAGTTGTAAAGAGGTCGTTCAAGTTTCAACAACTTTTCTGTTGTGGAGCTGGTCGTGCGCTCGCCACCAAGCACGGTGTTGTGAAGCCGGTCGTGCGCTTGTCACCAAGCACGGTGTTGTAAGAGATTGCAATCTCTCAGTTAAAGCTTGTGCCATAGGGGATTAACATCGAGCAAGAGTACTCGAGACTGGATTAGTCCTCTCAGAGGGATACCAGTATACATCGCTGTGTCACTGAGTTTGATTCTTCTATCTTTATTTACTGTCTCTTACATATCTGCCATAGTTTAATTTTTTAATTGGTGATTTTATTTCCGCTGCACACACGCACTCTATTCACCCCCCCTCTAGAGGTGCTCAACGATCCTACAAATATTCCCACATACCCTGACGACTTCTCTGTACAAGGGTATGACTCAGAGGGTATGTCCTCCACCGCTCCTTCCATCTCTTCTCATGTGAGAACGGTGTTCAGGATGGACAGCAACCAAGACGGTCCCAGTGATCGCCAACGCATCGACACTCTGGAGGCCATACTGCATACCTTGGTCAAATCCGTAGACGAGATCAAAGCGGCCCTTCCAAGTCTGCAAGGAAGAACACCTGGCCAAAAAAACTTGGGTCCCGCGGTCAATGCAGACTCAAACTCAGCTGCACCAAACCCGGGTGATAATCCTCCAGAAATATCGGCTCCCACCGCTGTAGATGAGGCCAGGGAGGCAAGACGAGAGGTCCATGAGCTCTGGACCATGTTCCACGCCCGAGAAACTTGCCAGGACCTCAGGATATAACAACCGTATCCTGCTGTATGTAGAGATGTTCCCTTCCCACCAAGATATAAGCCATTCAACATCAATCCCTATGATGGCAAGACCTCTGCGAGCCGGTACATCACTTACTTCGAGGTCACAATTGACCATCTGCCCCATGACGATGCCATCCTTATGCGATTGTTCATCGGGGTATTGGAAGGGGTTGCCTTCGACTGGTACCGCAACTTGCCGGACAACTGCATCCATTCCTTCGCTGGCTTCAAACGTATGTTCCTGGAAAGGTTCTACGAAGTAGGACAAGACGTGACGATGTCCACCCTCATGGACGTTGTTTAGGAAGAAAATGAGCTGACAAGGAACTATATTGAGCAGTTTCGCCAAATCGCGATGAAGTTGCCTTCCGGTAACCTTGATTCCTCCTTGATTAAAATTTTCCAAAAGAGGCTGCTTCCCACAATCAGCCTCTGGATAGGCGAAATTCAATTCAAGGATTAGAAAATGTTCATCATCAGTGCCACTAGCGCAGAAGACAAGTTGAGGAAAGCTCGTCAACTGGGATTACACATCTCGAAAGGGGAGGACAAGGGTAAACGCCCTAATGCCAACACCAACAATGGCGGCAATTCCTCCAACAACTGAGACAACAAGGCAGGCTATGGTGGCCGATACAGCCCAGAAGCCTGAACCAAAGCCGACAGAAAAGCAGCGGCCTTAGATGACTTACTCCTTCGAGGACGGGCATGTCAAGCCCATCTTGGACATGCTCATACAAGAGGGTAGAATTCAGCACCCTCCTCCAAGGCGTAAACCTTGTCCTACAAAGATGGAGAGCTGATCCGCCCCTACCTCATCTGGCACAACAGGCGACTGATCCGCCCCTACCTCATCTGGCACAACAGGCGACTGATCCGCCATCACCTCTTCTGCAGGAGGGAAAGTGTCATCGGCATCATGCTCGTCATCCTCTTCGTCCGTATTGGTGGACTCTGAGTCAGGCACAGGAACCGTGTTCGCCCTCTTCTTCCTCGTCTTAGACCCCTTGGGCTTCTCTGCCAAGCCAGTACGCACAATGAAGCTGGTACTCGGGTCAAAATTAACGGGAGGCTTGCTCACCGTAACATGGTATAGGGCCGCCATATACAAAATTTCCTCTGGCGCCTCGATATCAGGAACCGAGAAACTGGTTCGGGTATGAACCGTGTCGTAATAATGCTAGGCCCTGATACCGTCGAGGACGCTACCTACAAAGCCCAGACAAGAGCTGGGACTGTCAAGGAATAGCTGGCTATACCCGAACTGACGGGAGAACCTGCTGGGCAAGTAGGGCTCCAGGTAGACATTGTTGCGGTTGCGGTATACTAGGTGCGCTGGACGGATATTACGCAACCAAAGGAGCATCTTCTCAGGCAAGTGGTGAGGAGGTCCGGTACCATCAATACGTACGCCCCTCACTTTTTCGTCGATAAAATGAGGAACAGACACAAAAAAGTCATATCCGTCCACTCTCGCCAGCACCCTCCGACAGGCTGGCATAGTACTGCACTCCCAGGGCTGATGGTGATATTGGAAAATGAAAGCATCATCAGCCGTGACGCCGTCTTCTGCTCCAGGCCTCATCAAAGACTGGCAGTGCATCAACAACCACCCTATCAGATAGTGGTAGGGCAGCTCTATGCGCTCAAAATCCATCGCCGTGTCATGGGCAATGACCTTGGACACGAAGGCGCGAAGGCCATGGTGTATGCTGCACACCATAGCCGGAAGAAGGGCCAGTCTGACCCCGAAGACCAGCTTTACTGCAGGGAGGATAAAGTGGCGGCTGATCCTCTCCATGGAACCCGTCCCTCCTGAAACTACGCAGTTCCGTAGCCACACCATCAAGAATCCTGCCAAGAGTGCCTTCTCTGATAGCCGCTGTGTACCATGATAAAAATAACTAAAGGAGTCAGTTTGACTCCTAAATGTGTCGCCCGTGGCCCTCGATCTCTTGGCAGTTGACACCAGTTCTTGTACCTCCTCCTAGGTTTAAGGATCTCGAGAAGAAACCCGACCTGAGGTGCCTAGTGTAAAAAGGTATGAGTCCCAGGACGTGGTTTGAGGAATGCTCCCTTCCGAGCTACCATCCTTCTTGATGGACGTCTGGTGACAGGTACTGTGGTGACATAACAATTCCCGGTATACGGTAACAAAGCTCGGGAACCGACGATCCAAATCCTTGAACTCTTCGTTCGTAGGAGTGTACACTTCAAAGACTTCTTCCCCCAGGGCATCTTGGAAATAATGTACATCTCATGGAGAGCAAGTCCCAGCTCCTCGCCAGGCGTGAAGAAGGTTCCCGTCCGCCGGTTGTACATCTCTAGGAGAGCCGTGAACAACGGCTTATTTATGGGAAGACCATGACAGGTGCCCCGAATGGCGTGGTAGAGGCCGATCTCACGCAGGGGAGCCTCATACTTTTGCAGAATCTACGTGGTCAAATTGGCCCACGTAGGGATGGGATTTATCCAGTTTAGCAGTACCAACCGGCCGACGGGATTGGACCCCTTCCGAGCAAGCTGGTTCAAGAAGGTGTCAGCTTGAGAGAACGTAAAATTGGGACCCGATACATTTATGAAGGTACCCGGAGCCAGTCCCATCATGTACCGACTGACCGGTTCCCTTCCCGCATACGCTGACCCCAAATTCCTGTTATAATGGATCTTACCTACAATCATCCCCGACCTGCTTGGAGTCAAGGAGTCCACCATCTTTCTGACCATCGGTAAGATGTTGAACCATGATAGAGGAAAATGATGCTCCATCGGAGGGATATGGATCGCCATCCCGTCAAGAGTAAAGTCCCAACTCTCGGATATATCCAGCACTCGGGAGTTCTTCACTGTCAAGGCATCCCCAAAGAGGAACGCCGGCTTCAGGTATTTTCCCTCCAATTGTCCCGAGTTCATCATGGCGCAGAGAAAATGGAAGGGCTGATTCTTGATAGCATTTAGCCTCTCCATAGGCTCGTTTGTGGGAAGCTGGTTCGCCACATATCGGACTAAGTGGTCGAATCGCACACCCACAGCAGATTGGGCCGAACCCACCAGAGGTTCATCCGCAGCATTAGCTGGCAGATTCACTGGAGAAAGACAAAAGAAACTCGTTAAAAGATGGCTAAATAAAACCATTTATTGTTTTTTAGGCTTATGCGGCCCAGTCCACATGAGCTTATGCGGCTCTGATTTCGTGGGGGTCCCATGCGGTCCATTTTTTAGATGAGCTTATGCGGCTTTACACGAGCTTAGGCGGCTCTATTTAGCGCGAGCTTATGCGGTTCTGTTTAAAAGAGCTCATGCGGCTCTGTTTGAACATGAGCTTATGCGGCACTAATTAGCGTAAGCTTATGCGGCTCGGTTTAGCGTGAGCTTATGCGGTTCTGATTTGATGGGGCCTCATGCGGCCCAGTTCAGATGAGCTTATGCGGTTCTGCTTAGCGGGGCATTATGCGGCCCTGTTCAGATGAACTTATGCGGTTCTGCTTAGCAAGGCCTCATGCGGCTCAGTTCAGAGGGACTTATGCGGCTCTGCTCGACGGGTCCTTATGCGATTCTGTTCGCGAAGTGCTCATGCGGCCACTAGATGACTCTCATGCGGCTCGGACATGGGGTATACCCTCATGCGGCTCGAACATGGGATGTACATGCGACACATATATCACAGTATACGGATGCATGAAGACGAAGAAGGCCCGCACATAAAATATGCGACATAGCCATGATGGTTAAGTTCTGAGTTCATATAATTTCTCCCAAAATCTTTACCAGCAATGGCGGGGTGAATGTCGGGATGAACTTCAGGCGCCGCAGTCGACGTAGAAGCTACTCCCTTACCCTTCGCCGCAGCCTTGGAAGTCTTGGGGGCCATCGGTGATCGAAGAAGAAGAAGAAGAAGAAGACGGCAGTTAGGGCAAAAAGAGCTTGAACTGGAGAAGAAAGTAAAGAGTATTTTTTCTAAAAATTACTTTTTTTTATAGGCGGACGGGGGGGCACGTGGTCCGATGAACGCTTCGGATTATGTGCAGTAGACAAAACCGACTCTTGGGATTTCATCCCCTCTCATGCAGGAGATTCATCAAGGCAAAAATCCAAATATTTAATAAGCCAACTCTTGGAATTCCCTCCAAAAGACGGCTCTAAATCAAAACGAATCAAGAGCAATTAATGATGCCTATGTGGCAGAAAGGACGGTATGCGGCCAGAGCAGTCCATACATCCAGAGCGGTCCATGCGGCTAGAAAGTCCATGCGGCCAGGCAGTCCATGCGGCCAGACAGTCCATGCGGCCAGGAAGGCCATATGGCTAGAAAGTCCATGCGGCCAGAACATCCTATGCGGCCAGAAAAGCTTATGTGGACATAGCCATGCTTCTTATTCAAAGTATTTCAATTTTATAAATTGAAAACTTTGAATGGGGTCTTGTAGAAGCATGGAAAAGAACAGAAAAGTCCATGCGGCTCAAAATAGAGGGAGTCTCATGCGGTTCAAAGAATCTCTCAGAGCTTCATGCGACTCAAGAGTCCCCTAGAGCTTCATGCGGCTCAAAAGTCCCCAGCATAGCCATGCGGCTCGGGTAAAAGCCACGTGGCCTTATGCGGTTCGCCTCTACAGCTGGCCATCAAGCAGCGGCCTCATTTTCTGCTCTGACATAAAGCTGCAATGATGACATGCTCCTAGGGAAACAAAAAAAATCTCTATAGCAGGCATGATCCACCAAATTCCAAAGCCCTTCATGCGGATCGCTTCAAAGTCTTCCATACGGCTCTGACACGTGGTCACCCTTATGCGGTTCAGTTGGAGGCCACCCCCATACAGCTGCTACCCCCATGCGGCTGCTACTCTCATGCGGCTCGGATCATGGGGGCCATCCTCATGCGGCTCAGATTCTGGGAGACTACACCTATACGGCTTTGACACGTGGCCATCCTTATGCGGTTCAGTTCGAGGCCACCCCCATGCGACTGCAACTCCCATGCGGTTTGGATCATGAGGAGCCATCCTCATGCAGTTCAGATTTTGGAGGCCACACCCATGCGGCTGCCACTCTCATGCGGCTCGGATCATGGGGGCCACCATCATGCGGCACAATTACCAGACCATACGCATGCGGCTCTGTCAGGACATCCTGTCCATGCGGCTTACAGTTAGGACACATAGCAGAAGATCAGTTAAGACTTAGTCCCCCGCGTTCCTACGGCTCGTAGCATAATGACGGTTAGACACGTGGCACAAGATCAATCAAGATTTACCCACGCGAATTTGTTGTTATCAACAAATCACAACAATCAGATTTATTGCAATCATCATAATTATCCGGATCATTTCCAATAAATGATGCAGATTTGTTGCAATCAACATAAAAGCAATATCAAGGCAAATCTTAACAAATCCTTAACCGCCCACTGTTTAAGGAAGCAATCATTGCAAACCCTACTTATCACATCCCACTCCTATAAATAGCAAGGTGCCATTCCCTTGCAAACAGAGGAAACACAGAGAGACAGAGAGCCAGAAACACGCACAGAGAGAGCGACGGCACACAGAAGAATCTCCCCACACGTCCCGAAAGCATTTCTTCATCAGAGCCAAAGCTGCGTCCGATCATCCAAGGAGTAAGGCAGAGCTGCCGTCGCTTTCCCGAGCCTCTACCGTCACCCCCCAGAATCAAAAATAAATAATTGTACTTAGATTGCTGCACCTAGGTTTTCATTCCTAGGTTTTCTTTGTACGAGCGAGTTTGTATTGTGAGTCTAAATTCAGTCCTCCCATAAAACTGTTCTGTACTTTTACTATCAATGGCAAACAGGCTGAGTATAGCAAGAAATGAGCTAAGAGAGTAGAAGTTGAAATTGGGGCTAAGTTGATGATGATGGCTTAGGTTTCGTTTACAGAACATGGGTTAGAATTTTTACTTGATGTTTTGAGAAGGAAAAGAAGTAAATGGACTATGGGAAGAAGAATGGAGTGAGAGCTGTCACTTTAGATTCATGTCAGCTCTTTTGCCTTTTCACAAAAAGGAAGAGCATTCAATTATGACCTTTCGAAACCTGTGAAAGCCAAATAACTCTTCAAAGGTTGAGCAGTCAACCACTTTTGGTTTCTCTCAAATCAAATTTTATAGCTGGTTGGGTTTATTTATTTGAGTGATTGGGCATGGTTTGTTTTAAGTTGTAGGCTGTGTAGTTAGAATTTGGAGTTGGGTTCAGTACTGGGTTGGACTGACCATTAGTAGGAAGCCATTAGATGTGAATTAAATCTTGTTGGAGTATTTAGTAGTTTTACATATGGGCTGGTGTGTTGGGCTGTGGGCTTGCAGGTTTTGGGCTGGCCTTATATATTGTTATATTGTCATTATTTCTAATATTATTAGTGTTGCTACTATTACCAATAGTAATTGCTATCAGTTGGCTAAATTATTTGCTAAGCGTTATTTTGGATACTAAAAATATTTCTAAAATAATAATTTGAATATTAGTAGTACTTGTACTTCAACTCATATTTTGGTAGTAAATTCTAGTAAATCAAAAATGTTTCTAAAAAGGTTTATATAGTTATAATTTTGCTAGCAAATTTTTTTAATATTTCTAAAATAGTTAAAAGTATTTTTCAATAGTATTTATTGTGACTAAAATTATAAAAAGTATATATTTTTCTAAATATTATTAGCTAGTATATTTCCATTAGCTAGTTTATGGATATGGTTAGATCACGTCATTATTTCAGAAACCTAACAACTTGTACCCAAATATATAGCAGGTGACATTTACATCCATGCAGTACTACTCCCGTGCTTCCAAGATGAGGCAAGTACACCGACTCGACTTTTACTTTGTGTTTCTGTCTTACATTCTTGTGCCATGTTCTCATATCGGACACGAGATACACACGATTGCCTTGTACCTTGTTCATTGTATTGTGAGTCATTGTTATTGCGGGGATTAGAAAAAATATTAGCTAGTGTGTGATCACACCCAACATAGGTATTGTGGATAGCCTAATCGTACACCTCACGTACGATTAAGCCGCACCTTATAGAATTGATTGATTGTGGATTGTGGTCCGAAGCCGGTCACACATTAGGTTAATATTTCAAAATGTCACACTTGCATTGATTGTTGTGTTCATCGTATTATTCATTGATAGTCGTGTTCATTGTCTTTGTATATTGATTGTCATGTCCATTGTCTGTAGTTTTACATTTCATTCTAGTACCATAGTTTTATTTTTAGTTCTCGTACTCTAGTTTCACCTTATACTCTGTTATAGAAGCATGAAAAATATGGGGTTCATGCGGATTACAAATTGTCGCATAGGTACTTTGGGCCAAACAGGTCCGCATGAAGGAAAGCCGCATGACTGTTCAAAGACATATGCGGCCCGTCGACAAACAGCTGTAGAAGAAAGATATGCGACCAAAGAGGAGCAGTTAGACTGATAAAGCTGACAAGTCCTGGCAAAACATGACAGTTCTGACACTTCGACAAGAAAGATAAGACGTGAGACGTCGCCCAAAAGCAGGGTTCGTATGCCTCCATGCGGCCAGAAGAGTGTCATCTAAGCCGCATGAAACTTATGCGGCCCCAAAGTTTCCAAACTTCATGCTGCCAGGTGAAACTGTGATCTAAGCCATATGAGTCTCATGCGACCCCACATGATCGAAGACTGAGAAAACTATACGCAACAGGACACGTGGCAATCCGACCAAGTCCTTAACTACCCGAATTTGCTGCAACAAAATCCCAACAAATCGACAGATGGCAGCCCAAAAGTGGGTCTTCGTGTGCTAAACAGCCACGTGGCCGCAAGCCGTCTATGCGGCTCAAAATACATCCTATTATAAATAGCAGGGTGCCACACCCCTGCAAAAGGCTGGCAACCTTCAAGAGAAAAGCAATTTCTTTACGAGCTAGAGATTGCATCAGATAGTCCACGGAGTAAGGCAGAGTTGATAGCACTTTTCCGAGCCTCCACCGTCACCCCCCAGAATTAAAACTAAACAATTGTACTTAGATTGTTTCATAGGATTTCATTCTAGGCTTTCCTTTGTACAAGTGAGTTTGCAATCAATTTCAGTGTTCTGTAATACCTGTCTTTGATTTTTATGGCAAATACGATGGCGACTCTGCTGGAGATATCCTTCTCTTTCAATGAGAAGTTGGTGACGCAATCTGACGCGTCCAAGCTCGGCTCTACACATCAGATGCTTGTGGTTCACTTTGACCAACAAGCCTTCAAAGAAATACTCTCTGAATGGAGCGCTAGCCCGTCTCAGAAGCGGGCTAGCCTAAAGAGGACTCGCAAGGCGTCGGTGCGCAAAACTGTTACCCCCGACCATGTTCTCGAAGAAGCTCCTTCTGCAATCCAAGACGGTGACCAGAACTCTCCTGCGGCTTTGTTTCCGGGTGCGGAGGACCCACTGTCCCCAAATCCAGCAGAGGAAAAAACTACGATGCTGAGTTTTTGGGGACATTAGGGAAATCCATACGGAAGCCGCATAGAGAAGATCGACAGTCTGTCCATGCGGCAGCCAACTTTGGCCGCAGGCAGACAACTCATGCGGCAACCTACTCTAGCCGCAAGAAGACGATCCATGCGGTATCCATCTCTAGCCGTAAGAAGATGGTCCATGCGACGACCAATCCTGGCTTCAAACAAGACGTCTCAAGCGGCCCTGTCAGAAGCTCTGTGTTCGACCGCATCTCATGCAGGCCCGACGCCATACGGCCCGCTGAGGATGTGGGATGTATCAATCTGGACTCCTTTTACTATGCGCCTTTGGGTGCTAAGTCAAAAAAGTCTAGGACAGTGCGGGCCCAACCGGCCCAGTCAACTGTCAAAGTTGCTGACTGTCAGTGGGCCCCGTTGACTGTTACACGGGCTCTTGACGAAAAGTTGTACAGAACCACCCGCGTCCAGTCCCCCAGGGCTAACGTACAGGGTGGGTCTTTAAAGTCTCCCTCTAAAGATCCAGAGCAAGTTCTTTTACTAGCCACGGATCAGGGAGCAAACATAATGCCTAAGCACCCGTGTGCTCGGGATTCCCGAGTTCTCAAGTTTGGTGCAAGGGTAGAGCAGCTTCCTACCGACTTACATGACGTGATTACTCACAAATGCAAGATGGCAGCGTTAACATGCAATGAGTCCCTCTCGGGGCGTCATTACACCCAAGTCATCATCAACTGCTGCTGCGACAAATCAGCAGCACCTAAAGATCGGCAGTCAGTTTTCCAGCGACTGCAGCAGCCAGTACCTGTCCAAATTCCAGGGGACGAGGAGTTTCCTTTTGCCTCCTATAATTCAGCTCAAAAAGTTCCTCCTGGCAAGGGAGAAAAGAAGACAGGCTCTTCCAGCCCGGCCATCTCGGCCATCTCGGCCAGTAATGCGAGGAGACCCTCATCTGGGGGGTTCCCATCAACCACATGGGTGTCTATTTAGGCACTCAATCCAAAAAGAAGCTTCCGGCACCCGGAGGTGCACCTTCGGCCTCCTTGAGAGTAGATAAAGCTGGAAGTAGCAACCCCTCAATATATGCGACAATCCAGTGTACAAGAGCACACACAGGGTGTTGAGATCCCCCAGAACTCTGCAACAGAATCGAATTTTCTTGAGGGCCACCACCCTCACCAAGACGATGCGGCTTCCTGAACAGGGGGTAGCACCCCTTCCGAGTCGGAGGAAGTGATATTTCGATATTCCCTGACGTTTTCTTTATACAAGGGTACGACACAGAGAGTACCTCTGTCACAATCCCCTCCACCTCTGCCTACGTGAGAAGAGTCTTTATGACTGACGACGATCATGAAGCGCCTTCCGACCGACAACGACTAAAAGTGCTGGAATCCACGCTCTTGTCCTTGCTCAAGTCTGTGGACGAGATCAAAGTTGCCATGCCAACTCAACCAGCAAGGATGCCCGGACAAACAAGCTCGGAACCCACATGCAATGCGGACTCCAACACGACCGCCCCTCCTTTGTGTGTGATCCCATAGCACCATCCGTTCCTTCAGCTGCAGATGAAGCCAAGAAGGCAAGAAGGGAAGTCCAGGAGCTTCGGGCAATGTTCAATGCCCGAGACTCCTCTCGAGATCTCAGAATACGACAGCCATATCCCGTTGCATGGAGAGATGTGCCTTTTCTACCATGGTACAAGCCGTTCTATATCGATTCTTATGATAGAAAGTCCTCTGCTAGTCGATACTTGGCTTACTTTGAAGTCACAACCGACCACTTGCCGCATAGTGATGCTATCCTCACGTGACTATTCATCGGAGCATTGGAGGGGATCACGTTCGATTGGTACTGCAACCTTCCCGACAACTGTATTCACTCTTTTGACGGCTTCAAACACATGTTCTTGGAAAGATTTTACGAGGTGGGGCATGATGTAACGTTGTCATCTCTCATGGACGTCGTCCAAGGAGAGAGGGAGCTAACGATGAACTATATCGAGCGGTTCCGTCAAACCGCTATGAGATTGCCCCAAGGCAATCCCGAGTGCTCCTTGATTGAAATCTGCCAGAAACTACTCACTGTAATTAGCCTCTGGATGGGTGACGATCAGTTCAGGGATTGGACAACCTTCATCATAAGTGCTACCAACGTAGAGGCAAAATTAAAAAAGGCTCGCCAGTTGGGATTACACATCCCAGATGGAAAAGATAAGGGCAGACATCCTGGGTCCACCTCCAGTAACAGCAACAGTGGTGCCACCACTAACCAGGACAATAAGGGCAAACAGGCCATGGTCACTGATGCGACTCAGAAGCCCAAACAAAAACAGACCGAAGGTCCGTGGCCCAAGGTCAATTACTCATTTGAAGATAGTCATGTCAAACCTATCTTCGATATGCTCTTATATGAGGGTATAATCCAGCTCCCTACACCAAGGAGTGAGCCCCGAGCAGCAGAAATGGAGGACCCAAAGTATTGTCACTTCTACCGTTATGTCCATCATACCACTCATGATTGTTTCCAATTGAAGCGGTATATTCAGAGTCTTATCGACTCAATAGCTTTGTTGATAGACTTTGAAGAGGTTACCGTGGCGACGAACATGGTATCTATTCAGTTCGACAACTTCCCTCCGATAAGTTCTCCAAACGGGATAATACCTATCCCTCGGGCAATGATGGCGGTTACTAATCTTCCACCCGTCTGGAGCCAAACATCTGGATTGGTACCTCTCACCACATCGCGAGGAGAGATCATGTGGGTGCATCCAGACTTGGTGTCCGAAGTTACCCAGGGGGTGTCATCTCCTACCAACAAGAAGAAGGGCAGGAAGTCTTGAGCCTGCCACACAATTTCAGCCGAAGCTGAAGAAGCTGTAGATGTTGTTACCCGGTCTGGAGCACAAGTCCTGCCCGTACGGGATAGTCCAGCCGAAGATCCTCAGCCTGCAACGTTGCCTCCCTCTGATATTCCAAGGCCATCTTAGCCTCCACTGGCGGATAAATCCAAGACAAATGAAACCCGCTTCTATAGGCCACAATGCAATGATGTACCTCAGGGACTGGAGAGACCTTACAACATCGACATATTAGCACAATTGGCTAATATGCCAGCAAAGTTGTCGCTATACGAGCTCCTAAGGCTCTCCAAGGATCTTTGTGTCGCATTAAGCGAAGTACTCCAGAATGCTGATGCCTACTTAGCTCAGGTCAAGCCTCCAGGGGAAGACCCGCCAGCAGATCTACAGGGCGGCGATAATACAGAGGCAATGCCCAACATCATATTTACTCCGCAGGACATGTTGATCAAGTCGAATTTGTATGATTTCCCCTTGTACTACACTGGATACATAGGCAATATCAAGGTGGATCGGATACATATCAACCCTGGCTCGTCAATAAGCATCATCCCGAAAAGCCTGCTCCAACTTCTTGGCATCCTTATGCATCGGCTAGCAGCAAGTGCCACTGCCCTAAGCAGTTTTAACTCAGGGAGAAGCTATCCCCTAGGGAAGATCCGGTTTAAGTGCCAGATTGGCGACCTGAAGACGAAAGTTACCTGCTACGTCACAGATGCAGACACCTCCTACAACATCCTGCTGGGACGACCATGGAGACATGACTATATGATCGTGCCATCCATCCTTCACCAGTGTTTCAAATATGCCAGTAAGTACGGTTTTGTGAAGACCGAATTTGCCGACATTGATCCCTTCAAAGGGGTTGAATCTTATTACTCTTCGGAGGCTTGTCTACATGACGAATCCAGGAAACATATAACGGACGAGCTGGAGGCCATCACAGGGCCAGAAGAACCCTTGAGAATTCTTCTCCAAGCCCGTAAACCGGGCAGGGCCGTACCCCTTATTGCAACCTTGCATAAAGAGGTGCTCGGTTCTCCTGCCACACCTATGCAGTTGGAACCAATGGTCATCCGTCTACCGAGATCCAACCAAGAGCCAAAACCTGTCATAGGACCAATGGTGATCCGGTTGCCAAAGACCAATCAAAGGCAACAGGAAGATGCAAGGCCCTCTGCAACACCGATGGTAATCCGATTACCAAAATCTACTCCAAGGCGACCAGAAGACACAAATTCCCTTGCTGAGCCCATTGTCATCCGTCTTCCTAAGATGAGTCAGCAGTCAAGTGTCGATCCAACACTCTCAGGCAAATCAATACCTCAAATAGAACCCCTGGTGGTCAAGCTGCCCATGACAGCATCCCGACCTCTAAGCTCGCAGGAGGTAGCCAAGGAGGACGAAGAACTCACCAAATACGTGGTTACACAGGTGGATATCCCCTCTCATGATGATGTAATCCCTGTCGATCAAATCCCTTATGTCATCAATAAGAGGCTGCCGTTAGACTATTCTGAGTATGATAAGCCTAATCTAACGTATGCCGTACGGGACTGTCTATACGTTAGCCTACACACACAGGTGACAACCGTCCATACCCTAAATCAATTTGCTTCCATAAAAGGCGCTTACTTCCCGGTTCCAGACATAAGAGGATGGGATCACACAATCGTCTTTGGCCGAAAAGAAGGTACTCAATCTTTCACGCCACAAGAGTCCGACCCCGGATCCGATGCTGGAAGACTACCTCTCTACTTGTATAGTCCTCAAGCCAAGTACTTCATGAAAAAGCAGGGGTACGACATGGAGGCTACCCCGGGTCTAAATTATGGCAGTGGTCGACGATTGCCTCTACAGCCGCCGGCACCAGCAGGGAAGCCTCAGGATCATTATCACAAATCCAGACGCGGCCTCGGGTATGTTACTCAACCAACAACGTCCGAAAGTTCTGACGAAGAATACGAGTGGCACTCTCATTCGTCCAAGTCACCCATTTATGACTCCGATAGCAGTATTGGAGATATATTCAGACAGACATTATCTGCTAATATGACATCCGCTGATATCGAAGAAGAAGACCTACTTGAACCACTTGAGTTGGAGCCGTGGGTCCAGCAACTAGATGCACAATGGAAGAAACGCTTTGAACTTCGTGATCCTCCCACTGAAGATGAGGTTATACAAGTTAACCTCGGCGATGAATCCTCTCCAAAGCCAATCTTCGTCAGTAAAAGTCTGACAGACGACGAACGGGAGTCGTTGTTACAACTCGTCAAAAAATACATCGACGTCTTTGCCTAGAGCTATGAAGACATGCCAGGGCTAAACCCCGAGATTGCACTCCATAAGCTCAACATTTATCCGGACGCAAAACCAGTCAAGCAACAGCAGTGACAATTTCGTCCAGATATCATAAATTCCATCGAAGCGGAAGTGAACAAGCTTATAGCTAGCGGTTTCATCCGTGAAAAGCAACACCCAGTCTGGGTAGCCAACGTGGTGCCAATCATCAAAAAGAACGGAAAAATCTGAATCTGCATCGATTTCCGTAATCTGAATGCGGCATGCCCTAAGGATGAATTCCCTCTTCCGATCACCGATATAATGATCGATAATACGTGTGGCTTCGAGCGTATGTCCTTTATGAATGGCTTTCCAGGATACAATCAAATCAAGATGGCTCCTGATAAAAAGAAGCATACATCATTCCGAACGTCGATCGACGTATATTGTTATATGGTCATACCCTTTGGCCTGAAGAACGCCGGTGCTACATATCAACGGGCTATGAGTGTCATCTTCAGAGATCATTTGCGCAAGACGGTGGAGTGTTACGTAGATGACATTGTCGTCAAGAGCCATACCAAAAATGATCATTTACATGATTTGAGAACAGTGTTCGACCTCATGCGGGCACACAACCTGAAGTTGAATCCTACCAAGTCTTTTCTGGGGGTATCCAGCGGAAAGTTCTTGGGCTATGTCATTACTTCCCGGGGCATTCACATAGATTCCGACAAAATAACAGCAATCCTGGAGATGAATCCACCAAAGAATCTCCGCGAACTCCGCGGCCTTCAAGGAAGACTAGCCTATATCAGGAGGTTTATATCTAACCTCTCAGGACGATGCCAACCCTTCACTCAACTCATAAGAAAAGGTGTCTCTTTTGTATGGAACGGGGAATGTCAGCGTGCCTTTGATGATATTAAGGAGTACCTAATGAATCTGCCATTTCTGGTAGCCCCGGTCATCGAAAAGCCCTTCCTGCTCTATGTACGGGCGATGGAACTCTCTCTCGGTGCTTTGCTAGCACAGAATAATGATGCGGGACATGAACAAGCCATTTACTATCTCAGCCGGATGATGGTAGGACCAGAACATAGGTACACTACCGTAGAGAAGGAGTGCCTTGCCTTAGTGTTCGCCATTCAGAAAATACGATACTATGTGACAGGGCAGACCATCCATGTTGTTTCACGAGTTAATCCTCTCAGGGTTCTCATGACCAAGCCAGGCATACTCAGTTCTCGTCTAGCCACCTGGGCGATACTGTTATTCCTATACGACATGGTCTTTGTTTCGCAGAAGGCTATCAAAGGTCAAGCCCTGGCTGACTTCTTAGCAGCCCATCCAGGCTCAAAAACAGCCAAAATTTATGAAGAAATTCCTGATGAAGTCATCGCCTCGAAAATAACTTTGTACAACGCCATTTGGCAAATATTCTTCGACGGTGCTTCAAGAACGAGGCCACAAGGTGATACCATCGTTGGGGTCGGGGTGGTATTGATTTTTCCCTTCGGACTAGTAGTCAATCGGACGTAATCTCTTACAGAACCCTGTTCGAACAACGTAGCCGAATATAACGCTCTAGTCATTGGGCTCCAACTCGTAAAAGAAGTGGGGATCAGATACCTGGAAGCTTATGGTGACTCGCAGTTGGTTGTTAACCAGATCTGAGGTTCATACGAGGTTCGCAATGAGGACCTGATTCTCTATTATCAGACAACAATTGCCATCATTACAACCTTGGAAGGGTTCTTTATAGAGCACGTTCCTAGACTTCAAAATATCAAAACGGATGCCCTGGCCGGTCTTGCCGCTTCCTTGGTACTCCCAAATAACACTCATCATCTAGTCGACATAATAGGCCATGAACTGGTCTGCCCGAGGAACAATCTTCAACTGGGTATGAGTTACTCTGCCTAGATAACCAACGACATGCAAGACTGGAGACGCCCGCTCATCGACTTTGCGGTCTATGGAATTCTGTCTGAGAATGTGAAGGAAGCTACCTCAATCAGAAGACGCTCCCTCAGATTCTTCTACAATACAAAGACGAAAATGTTATATTGACGATCCTACGATGGGCTACTACTAAGATGCCTGTCAAATGCAGAAGCCAAAGGAGCCCTACGTGAAGGTCATGACGGTACTTATGGGGCTCACCAAC
Organism: Iris pallida; assembly: GCA_029216955.1. NCBI lineage: Eukaryota > Viridiplantae > Streptophyta > Magnoliopsida > Asparagales > Iridaceae > Iris > Iris pallida. The sequence continues at coordinate 24,056,612 of JANAVB010015600.1, forward strand.
CTGGCCCGAAATTACAAGATCGCCTTCGCCGGATGGGTTATTACTGGCCCACAATGGTCGTAGATGCAGTTGATTATGCAAAGAAGTACAAGGCTTGCCAGATCCATACAGATTTCATACATCTGCCATCTGAATTCTTGTACCCGACAGTGGCCTCTTGGCCATTTGAAGCATGGGGAATGGACATCATTGGGCCAATCACCCTGCCGTCATCTAGAGGGCATCAGTTCATACTTGAAATCACCGATTACTTCTCTAAATGGGCAGAAGCTATTCCGTTGGCAGAGGTCAAGACATCGAACGTGATTAGCTTCATAAAACATCACGTCATCTACCATTTTGGACTGCCCCGAAGGATTATCCACGATAATGGTCCACAGTTTGCAAGCCATGCTTTCTATCGATTTTGTGATAAGAATCGAATTTAGAATATGGCCTCGACAGCATATAACCTCTCGGCCAATGGTCTGGCCGAAGCATTCAACAAAACCATAATCTAGCTCCTCAAAAAGTTCGTGTCTGCAAACAAACGCGACTGGAATGAAAAGCTTGGTGAGTGCTTATGGGCGTATCGGATGACGATTCGGACAGCTACAGGAAATACACCATTCTCTATGGTTTACGAGAGCGAGGCAGTCCTCCCATTGGAAACTCAGATCCCCTCACTTCGAGTGGCCCTCACCTACCGGTTAACAGCGGACGATAACTACCATCGACGGCTACAAGAGTTAGAAGCATTAGATGAGAAGCGTTTACAAGCTCAACAAACAATCGAGCTCTACTAAGCGCACATCTCTCGGGCTTTCAATAAGAAAGTCAAATAGAGAATATTCCAAGTTGGCGATCTTGTCTTGGCCATTTGCAGACCAATGGTCATGACTCACAAGACCCCCGACAAATTCCAGCCTAAGTGGGAGGGTCCGTTCGTCATCGAGACCGTATTCTCCAACGGTGTATATCGTCTTACAAAATAAAATGGAGACTTGCTCATGATGCCCATCAACGACAAGTTCCTCAAGAAATACTATGTCTAAACGACACCTTCCAACTATCTCTCAGGTTGTGAGTTATATAACCTCTGGTATCGCTGAACTTACACTCTGACTTCAAATCTCCCAGATTGTTGAGTTATGTACCCTCAGGTACCACTAAACTTACTCTCTGACTACTCGGAATGAATTCATATCTCATCCCTTGGTCATATCTATGAACTTCCTGGTTATAGCTTCTGTCTCAAAATCTATTACTCGCACCACCAGTGCGCATAAGGGTAATAGGTCCATAAAACTTATTCTAATCTATTACTCGTACTGTTAGTGCACAAAAAGGGTAATAGGTCCACAAAATTCCCCAACGGGAAAAAATAACTATGTCCATATTACCTCTGAGTTGTTTTCCCATCCATCACAAACAAATCACCCAATGCATAGAACTTCCACGTTGATAGCACCTCTGAGTTGTTCTGCGTACCCCTATTATGCCTACTCCTACAATGTCTTCATTACCTCTGAGTAGGAAGGCACTGGTTCGACCCATATTTACCACATCCTCATTACCTCTGAGTAAATATGTTGGTTTTCTCTCCACTTATTATCAGTACTCGCATCGCCAGTACACAAAAATGGTAAAAAGTCTACAAAAGTTATCTCCATCTATTACTCGCACCATCGGTGTACCAAAGAGTAGTAGGTCCACAAAATGTCATTCAACTCTATTTGCTCGCATTTCCAGATGCACAAAAGGGCAATAGGTTTACAAAAATCCTCCAGTGGGATGTCCTTTATCAAATACAAATGCTGTATTAGGCCCTCTAGTACAAGCACCACAAAATACCACAAATAAAATAGAGTGAAAATACTATGCTTATTGAAGATCACTTACATTCATAAGACTACATCGACAGCAAAGAAGGGAAAAATCTGGCAATACGTAGTTGAGTTTGACAGTGCTTCGTCTTCAAGCAGTTTCGTGGCCCTCGAAGGAAGTCATGTCTTACTGCTGAGAAGCAAACGAAGCTATTGAACCTCCAAGGAGCTGCCGGGAGGAGGGTAAATATAGCATGCTATCCTCCCCTCCGTATTGCGGATGCCTTAGCCCTGCTCCTTCAAGGGACCATACCTTCAAAACATGGTCCCTGATGGTGGTTTTGCCTACTTCGAGAGCCGTGAAGGCAGGACGTTCATAACGACGCCTGACCACCGTCCAACTCACCGAGATATAAAGTCTCTTCCTACCACCTGGGGAAAACTCTTCCGAAGCATGAAGAGTCCTGAGTTGTTTGATGTGTATACCAAAAGGGCGTGGGGAAAACTCTTCCGAAGCATAAGGAGTTTTGAGCTGTCTGATGTAGGCGCCAAAATGTTGTATTTTCACTCCAGCGTCGACACCAGTCCTGAAGAAGTTTGCTAGCCAGATCCCTACAAAAATAGAGGAAAAAGGGGATTTAGCACCGAAAAAACAAAGAACTCTTTTATGCGGTATAGCCAGTTATGCGGCCCAGCCGAAACATACAGCCCCAAAGTCATGAAGTACTCATGCAACATTTATACGGATCAGTCATTATCATGCGGCTCAATACGGCTCAGTCATGAAAAACTCATACGGTTCGATACTCGTACGGATCAGCCACGAGACAATCATGCGGCCCAGCCATACAGTATGCGGCCCGATCATAAAGTGCTCATGCGGCACCTATGCGACTTAGTCATGGAAAGTTCATAGAGATCCATGAGCAGCAGGTTATACAACTCAGTCCATGCGGCCCTTTTGTACAGAACATATGTGGTCCAAACGAGATAGGGCATACATCGACCAGACTTATAGCAGAGACAATATATGACAGACCTGCGCATGAAAATATGTGCTATGGCCATTTGAAATTTTAGTCATCGTCTGCTCACCATCCTTACTCTTGAGAGAAGGTTGCACGTCAGAATGAATGGAAGGAGTGTCTGCAGCTCTCGACGGAGAAGCAAGTCTCTTCCCTTTGGTCGCCGCACCAATCGACTTAGAAGCTTTTGGAGCCATAGCAGAAAGTATAATGAAGTCGAAGGAGGAGAGGGTGAAAGAGGAAAACCTTTTTCTCTGAATTACTCCTATTTATAGAGTTGTTGAAAAGAGGCTTTTCGATTCTCAAGATCATTAAGGATAGGGACGACGTTTGGGGACTTTGTCCCTAATAACCGTGGAGCGTCTCTTTGGTTTTGAGATCATTAAAGATAAAGTCGATGTTTGGGAACTCTATCCCCAGTAACCGTCGGCTTCATCTCGAAAATAGATCCACAATCGAATCAAGAACATTAAATGCAGCAGTGACAGCTGGCAGGCTCTCTGCGACCCGAAGTGTCCCTGCGACTCAAGATTTGTTCTGCGACTCAGGATCTCCCCGTGACTCAAGATCTCTCTACAGTTCGAAAAGCTTCCTGCGAATTGAAGACTCCCTACGGCTTGACATATTTTCATGCTTCTTATTCAAAGTATTCTAAATTTGTAATTTGAAAACTTTGAAGGAGATCTTGTAGAAGCATGAAAAATATGGGATTCATGCGGATTACAAATTGTCGCAAAGGTACTTTGGGCCAAACAGGTCCGCATGAAGGAAAGCCGCATGACTGTTCAAAGACATATGCGACCCATCGACAAACAGCTGTAGAAGGAAGATATGCAGCCAAAGAGGAGCAGTTCGACTGATAAAGCTGACAAGTCCTGGCAAAACATGACAGTTCTGATACTTCAACAAGAAAGATAAGACGTGAGACGTCGCCCAAAAGCAGGGTTCGTATGCCTCTAGGCGGCCTGAAGAGTGTCATCTAAGCCGCATGAAACTTATGCGGCTCAGACTTATACGGTCCCAAAGTTTCCAAACATCATGCAGCCAGGAGTAACTGTGATCTAAGCTGCATGAGTCTCATGCGACCCCACATGATCGAAGACTGAAAAAACTATACGCAACAGGATACGTGGCAATCTGACCAAGTCCTTAACTACCCAGATTTGCTGCAACAAAATCCCAACAAATCGACAGATGGCAGCCCAAGAGCGGGTCTTCGCGTGCTAATCAGCCACGTGGCCGCAAGCCATCTATACGGCTCAAAAGACATCCTATTATAAATAGCAGGGTGCCACACCCCTACAAAAGGCTGTCAACCTTCAAAAAAAAAGTAATTTCTTCACGAGCTAGAGACTGCATCAGATAGTCCACGGAGTAAGGCAGAGTTGATAGCACTTTCCCGATCCTCCACCGTCACCCCACAGAATCAAAACTTAACAATTGTACTTAGATTGTTCCTAGGATTTCATTCTAGGCTTTCCTTTGTACAAGCGAGTTTGCAATCAATTTCAGTGTTCTGTAATACCTGTCTTTGATTTTTTATAGCAAACATCTATAGTTCAGATTACATTATATATTGTTCTTGTCGGGGTTGTACTTTGCTCTTTTTCTGACAGGATACGTTACAGGTGAGGTTGAGGCCACATGGAGCATGTGATTGCATTAGATATTACAGGATTTATTTATTTGTTTTTCTGAAGATTGTATTTTTATGATTTCATCATTGTATATTTTATTTGACCGGATTTGTCTCCGGATGACTTTGTACTAAAATGACTTGGTGGATATTGGTGATCTTTCTGGGAACGTTATATATAGAACCTATGGATGTTTACATTATATTGTGACTTGGAGTTTTCCTTAGTATTGTACAGCTTACTTCGTCGTATCCATCGACGAAGGTTGGACGTGTCCGACTCGTGTCCGATTATTCGGGAGCAGCTCGTGACATGTACAACACATATATGACAGAAGAAACTTTCTTTTTATTGATAATAGACATTATTTACAAGACACTACTATAATCTTTGCCATGCGATCTTACAACATGACTTGATTACAAAATAAATGCCGATGAGATAGTTGTTCCATATATTACATCCCTGTCTACAAACAAAACATTTAAAAGACCTGCTATCGTGGGGAGTCGAGACATCTTTCTTCTAGACTGAATGCGGAGTCTTGAAAGGATCAAAACAAGCCTTTAGCACACGGACGAGGCTTCAAAATAACTAACGTCGCCTTGAGTTAAGTGGCATGCCCTTCTTGGTTCGGGGTACCTGTGGAAAGCGAGGATCAGTATATTACACTTATACTGGTGTATGGCAAATTAAGTTCCACACTCTCATTTGGTTGAAGAAATTATATGACTTAATTTGTGATCTTTCTAGCCATCCTAATAAATTTCAGACAAGCATATGATAGGCATAATGTAAAATTATGCTAAAACTTATCCATGGCAGAGCGTGCGTACAATGTGAGACTTACCATGTTCTTCCCTATCAATGTTATCATTTTTAGCATAGTGTGTATACAATTTGTATATGTGATGGTCACTGACACCATAAGCCATCCTGGACTTATAGCTTTGTTAGTCGGGAGCCTTTCAACACAATTAGCGAGCCCCGCTGAAAGTCCTTGCATAATCCGTGCTAACATTCCGCACAGCTATACCGTGTTTCCGCCTAGGCCGAATCGGTCCCGTGGCCCCGGGGTGCCGTTCGAGAAATTTTTTACCTTGTGCACAAGTTACCCATGACCGTGCTAGATCAAATTAGTTACTAAATTATGGTCTATATTTTGAGAATTAATTATTTTTATCATGTCCCACCTTGTAGTGACATCAATTTATTCAATGAGTCAATCTTTTATTTAATGTAGTTCTATATCATGAATAGCATAGCAAGTATGTGGAGTTCTAAATAGCAGTGTGTCCATGCTTTTGTATTTAACATTTTATTGAAGAGACCAGAGGGTCAAGGGGAGAAGGGTCAGCCACTTACCTTGAATTTTGCTTGAGGCGAGAAACTTGTTGGTCGCGCTAGACGGCGCCTATGTGATCACCTATAATCACATAAGCACTTGATCAGAATACTGAACCATTCTAGGAGTTCAATATGCAAATGCGAAATGTAAGTCATGAAAGCCATCGAAAACATTCACAAAAATGCATTCAGAAAACCAAGGCCAAAGAATCAATTACGACATAAAAAACAGAGCAACAGAAGGTCTCTTCCGACTCAGCCTCAAAGTCTATCCTCGAGGCGCAATCCACTGAATATGGGACTTGATTTCGAAGAAGCCATTCCATAACTAGAAAAGGATCTTAATTCAATCGGTCCCCTTCAATTAATTCAAACGATCCCGATCAATCGGTCCCGACTGAATGGATAGCGACAATATTCTTTTCTCGCACACCCCGTGGACGAAAAACAGGGCACGATGTAGGGACGGGGTACTACACCATAACCAAATAAGAAAAAATTTTGTCCTCGAAACTTAAGAAGAGAACGTACCACTAGGAAAACAACAAAGAAATTTTTTCCCCTCATCTCGTATTCAAGCTCCCAGGTCGACTCTTCGACCACATGGTTCTTCCAGAGCACGTGAATGAGAGGGATAGCACAGTTTTGAAGCAGATTATCCTTACGCTCCAGGATTTGCACAGGCTCTTCTACATATGATAAGTCTACCTTCAGATTCAGCTAACCAAAATCTACCACATCGCTCGGATCGTGTACGTATTTCCGCAACTGAGAAAAGTGAAAGACATCGTGCACATCCGACAATACTGGAGGCAATGCAATCTGGTAAGCTACTAGGGCTACTCGCTTCAATATTTCAAAAGGACCTACAAATCTTGAACTAAGCTTGCCCTTAGCTCTAAATCTTGTGACTCCTCACTTAGGCGTTACTTTCAGAAACACGTAGTCGCCTTCCAGAAATTCATGGGGTCATCGGTGAGTATCGGTGCAGCTCTTCTGCCGACTTTGGGCTATTTTTAATCTCTCCTATATCAGCTTAACTTTTTGTACAGTCTGTTCGGCCAGTTCCGGACCGAGTATCAACCGTTATCTGACTTATTCCTAGCAAATGGATGATCTGTACTTTCGGCCGTACAAAGCTTCGTATGGTGCCATTTGGATGCTGGACTGGTAGCTATTGTTATATGCAAATTCGGCCAACGGTAGATGAACGTCTCAGCTTGACTTCAAGTCGATTGCACAAAGGCGTAATATGTCTTCGAGAATATGATTCACCTACTCGGTTTGGACATCGGTCTGAGGATGATAAGCTGAGCTAAACTTCAACTTGGTCCCAATTGCTGACTGAAGACTACACCCAAAGCGTAATACGAATCTTCCATCCCGATCTGAGATGATGGATACTAGGACCTCATGCAGCCGAACTACTTCATCAAGTTAGATCTGAGTAAGGCGATCGATGCTCAAAGTAACTTTAATGGCAATAAAGTGCGCTGACTTGGTTAATCGATCGGCGATAACCCAGATGGTATCGTTCTACCGTGGCATCTTCGGCAGGCCAACAACAAAGTCCATAGTGAGATGATCCCATTTCTATTCTGGAATGGCAAGGTTCTGTATCTTTTCGTCCAATCTTTGGTGTTCAGCTATAACCTACTGACAGGCCATATATTACGACACGAAGAGTGCCATATCTCTCTTCATGTCGTACCACCAGAATGTTGTACGGAGGTCCTTGTACATCTTGGTACAGCCTGGATGTGAGGAATATTTTGCATAGTGTGCCTTTAACAATATCTTCTTTCGTAGTTCTGAGTCGTCCGGAACATATAGTCGACCCTTCAATCGTAGGACGCTGGTCTCATCTTCTGCAAAGTCGGACGCCTTTTTATTGAAATCAGCTCTCGTGTCTTCTTCAGCTACAGATTGTCCTTCTGAGCGGTCTTGATCTTTTCCTGCAAGCTCGACTCTAACCGTAGTTGTGCCAACTATACTCCCCTGAATCGAACCCATAGGTCGATGCCCATCTCTTCTAAGTCCTATAGTAGTCTGCTGTTGATGGATAGCAAGGAAATATATTTTTGAGTCAGAGTTTCTTCCACAACATTTTCTTTGCCCAAAGTGTAGTCGATCTTTAAGTCATTGTCTTTGATCAGTTCTAGCCAACGCCTCTGTCATAAGTTTAGCTTCTTTTGAGTTAAGAGATACTTGAGGCTCTTATGATTGGTAAAGATCGTGCATGCCATGCCACGCCACGCCACAGCATGCCATAAAGATAGTAATGCCACAATTTTAATGCGAACACAATCCTCGCTAACTCCAAGTCGTGCGTATGATAGTTCTTCTCGTACGACTTTAATTATCTAGAGGTAAAGTAGATCACCTTGTCTCGCTGCATGAGCACACATCTTTATCCCTGGCCTGAAGCATCGGTGAATATTTGAAGACCCTCTACCCTATCCGGATGTGCGAGTATAGCCAAAATGAGCCGCTGCTTCAGCTCCTGGAAGAAAGCTTCAAAGTCGTCCGACCACTTATACACGACTCCCTTTTTAGTGAGACGAGTCAATGGCGATGCAATCTTCATAAAATCTTTCATAAAGCGTCTGTAGTATCTCGCAAAACTAACGAAACTTTGAATCTCACAAGCAGACGTAGGTCGCTTCCAATCAGTAACGGCTAGAACTTTCTTCGGGTCGACTGCAATGCCTTCGGATGAAATGATGTATCCAAGAAATGATACGCTGCTCAACCAAAATGCGTACTTGCTCTGCTTCGCATACAACTGATTCTTCCAAAGAGTCTGGAACACAGTCCGCAGATGTTCTGCATGTTATGCCCTGTTCTTCGAGTAGACGAGAATATAGTCGATAAAGACCACTACAAATTTATCAAAGAAGGGTCAAAACAATCGATTCTTTAGATCCATGAAGGCAGCAGACGCATTCGTTAGGCCGAATAGCATCACCAAGAACTCATAATGGCCATATCGAGTGCGGAAGGCTGACTTTGGCACGTCAACTGGCTTGATCTTGAGTTGATGATAGCCTGAGCGGAGATCATTCTTCAAAAATACTGAGGCACCTTGTAACTGATTGAATAAGTCATCTATGAGGGGTAGTAGATACTTGTTCTGGAAGGTGGCTTTGTTCAGCTCGTGGTAGTCGACGCACGGACGTATTAATACATCTTTTTTTACGAACAACACGGGTGCTCCCTATGGCAAAATGATAGGCCGAATAAATCCCTTGTCGAGCAACTCTTACAACTGGACCTTGAGCTTCTTTTGCTCTGCAGGGGCCATTCTGTACGGAGCCATAGAAATGGGTCGGGTATCAAAGAATGTGTCGATGTTGAACTCAATTTCTCGGTCGGGTGGTATGCTGGGTAGCTTGTCCGGAAACATGTCAGGAAATTATGCCATAATGTCGGTCTGACCCGTATTTGCACCATCCTGTCGCATATTTCGAACAGACGCCATGTAGCTTTCACATCTGGAATACAACATCCTTCGAGCAAAAATTGCTGAGATCACCATGCAGGTTGATGATGTTTCACCACACGAATAGTAGAATTCAGGCACTCTAGGTATGCGAAAGGTGACCTTCTTTCCTACGTAGTCGCTGGTAGAATTGCAAGCGTCGAGCCAATACATTCCCAATATAATGTCGTATTCCTTAATATCTAGAACTATCGCATCAAGTTACACCTGTTTATCTCTAATACAAATGATTCTGTCTCTGCAGCTAGTGTGCGTATGTAGTTGCATGTCCGGCGGGATGTTAACGCTAAGGTTAAGGCCTAGAGGTGCCACAGGAATTTTGTTCTCGACGGCAAAGTCCGTCGATATGAAACTATGTGTAGCACCGAAATCAAATAGTACACGAGCAGTCACATTATTGAAAAATAATATACCAGTCACAACTGTGTCGAAGGCGACCTCCTCATCTTAAGTCATGGCATAGACGCAGCCCTGGGCATTTGTGCGACAGTCGTGGCTATTTTGATGTGTAGGCTGGGGGGCTCGAGGTGCCAGGCCACAGTTATCTGGACGATGTTTTTGTGGCAGGGCATTCTATTCTATCTTCGGGCCATGCAGTCTCAAGATTGGTGACCCCTTTTCCGTAAAAGAAGCATCCCCCGTCAAAGACAGAACATTTGGGGGGCATGGTGTCCGAGGTGGTTGCACTTGGTGCAACGAGGTAATCATTTCTATCTTTTATAGCCGCCATTATTTGAATACTTTGTAGCATGATTGTTGCCTCCCGCAGAGCTAGGACGTTTCTGATTTGAGTGGTGCACAACATCGGCAGCGACGAAAGGGTACTGGCTCTCAAGACGGAGAATATGATTCAGAGCATCACCCGTTATCTTGTATTCCGCTACTACCATATGAGTAGCGATATAGGGCCGCAGACCCACTTCGAATTGTTGCACACAATATTCCTTTGTATGTAGAAATGCACTAACAAATTTGGTTAATTTGTTGAATTCTGTCATATACTGTTGTACCGTTCTATTCTCCTACCTCAACTACATGAATTTATTTTTCTTCTTTTGACGAATGGCTAAGGAAAGGTACTCAACTTTGAAAGCTTTACAAAATATAGCCCAAGAGATCGGCGCTGAGTTATTGTCACGTCGGATCACTCGTTTGTGCACGACCCACCAGTCGTACGCGTTCAAACATAGTTGAAGTTGTGTGCAGACGATTGGCTTGGATTCTTCGATGCCGAGGAGCTCTAAGTGGTCTTCCAGCTCTTCCAACCAGTCGATTGCTATAGAAGGGCCTTCGGCACCGCTTAAGGAAGTACGACACGCTTTCTTGAATTTTGACACTTCAAAGTTGTAACTTCTCGGTGTTGCTGGTTGACGCAGGGGCTCCTCTGGGTCTACTTCGGTGGGTTGGCCCATAGGCTCGGTGACAGTAGGCATGGTTGCAGAGTTGCCATTGGGCACAATCGTGTGGACAATCTGTTGCAGACTATCAAGTTGTTTTTGTTGCATCTTAGATTGTGCGACGAAGCGAGCTTCGAATTGGGCCTGTCGTGCCTCCGCTTGTCAGTGTTGTTTTTCAGATTGTCTCTGTTGTGCCTCCATCATGCACAACATCCTCTCGATGGCATCGTTAGAGGGTCCAACCCATGATCTACTCAAGCCACTCGAAACACTTTGTTCATGCTCTATTGCGGGTTCTGCCACAATTCTAAAATACGCAGACAACACACATTAGTCTTAAAATATTATAGACTCACTGTATGGAACAACTTATTTTATCGGCACGAGATCAAAAGTTTGAGACTCTAGACAAGAAGCCAAAGGATGTAAAGCTGTGCTCTGATACCATTATGTCACGTTCCGATTCCGTAGAATCGATAGTTGTCCCCCGGGCATGATACCGTACGAACCTAATTTACGATTGCACAAGACATAGTCATAAGCTTATCAGAAACACAACATCTAGTAGAGTACGCAGAGAAATTGAACAACACATATGTGACAGAAGAAAATTTCTTTTTATTGATAATATACATTATTTATAAGACTATTACAATCCTTGCTGTGCGGTCTTACAACATGACTCGATTACAAAATGAACGCCGATGAGATAGTCGTTCCATACATTACATCCCCATTTACACGCAAAACATTAAAAAGACCTACTATCATGGGGAGTTAAGACATCTTTCTTCTAGACTGAATGTGGAGCCTTCAAAAGATCAAAATAATCCTTTAGCACACGGACGAGGCTTCAAAATGACTTGCGTCATCTTGAGTTAAGTGGCACGCCCTTCTTGGTTTAGGGTACCTATAGAGAGCGAGGATTAGTATATTACACTTGTACTGGTACGTGGCAAATTAAGTTCCATGCTCTCATTTGGTTGAAGAAATTATATGACTTAATTTATGATCTTTCTAGCCATCCTAATGAATTTTAGACAAGCATATAACAGGCATAATGTAAAATTATGCTAAAACTTACCCACGGCAAAGCATGCTGTACAATGCGAGATGTACCATTTTCTTTCCTGTCCATGTTATCATTTCTAGCATAATGTGTGTGCAATTTGTATATGTTATGGTCACTGACACCACAAGCCATTATGGACCTATAGCTTTGTTAGTCGGGACCCTTTCAACGCAAGTAGCGAGCTCTGCTGAAAGTCTCCTCATAATCCGTGCTAACATTCCACACAGCTATACCGTGTTTCCCCTAGGCCGAATCGGTCCCGTGTCTAGGGTGCCTTTCAAGGAAACTTTTACCTCATGCACCCATTGTCCATGACCGTGCTACAACAAATTAGTTACTAAAGCATGGTCTACATTTTGTGAATTAATCAATTTCATCATGTCCCGCCTTGTCGTGGCTATCATCTACAGAATAGCAGTGTGTCCGTGCCTTTGTATCTAACATTTTATTAAAGAGACTAGAAGGTCAAGGGGGAGAAGGGTCAGCCACTCACCTTGAATTTTGCTTGAGGCGAGAGACTTGTTGGTCGTACTAAACGACGCCTACGCGATTACCTAAAATTGCATAAGCATTTGATCAAAATACTGTACCATTTAAGGAGTTCGATATGTAAATGCGAGTTCAAAAATGCAAGCCATGAAAACCATCGAAAATATTCACAAAAATGCATTCGAAAAACTAAAGCCAAAGAAGCAATTACGGCATGAAAAGCAAAGCAACGAGAGGTCTCTCCCGACTCAGCCGTAGAGACTATTCTCGAGGCACAACCCGCCGAATATGGGACTTGATTCTGACAAAGCCATTCCATAACGAGAAAATGATCTTAATTCAACTGATCCCCTTTAATCGATTCAATCGATCCCGTTCAATCGGTCAAGACTTAATCGATAGCGGCAGTCTTCCTTTCTTGTGCACCATGTGGACGAAAAATGGGGCATAATATAGGGACGTGGCACTACACCATAACCAACTAAGAAAAATTTTCCTCCTCGAAACTTAAGAAGAGAACCTACTGTTTGTAAAGAACAAAAATATGCTTCTTTATTACAAACTTAAAAATGAGTACAAAGGTATAATTAATTTATGGGAAAGTACAACTATAGAAATCTGATCAGAAGACGATCACTTTATCCCTTGGACGATGTGATATCGAAGACACGAGCCTCTGGAGGATGCAACAGCACTTTAGCAGGAGATTATGATCATTCTTGATATTTTGAGACTGATTTGAAACTCTATTTATAGAGTACTCAAAATAACTATTTAGTAGTCATTCTGGGTTTCGCATATTTTAGGTTGCGCGCCTCCTGTTCACTTGTGCGCACGGTTGCACTAACTTTTGTGGACGCGTGGCATCGTTTGATTGAGATGTGCATGGTTATGGGCAGTGTAGTAGGCACGTTCTGCGAAGTTAGTGGCTTTCGCGCTATGTCACTTGTTCTGAACACTGTTTGATCATCTTGTGTGAGCTTCATCAGGTTGCGCATGGCACAATGTATAAACTTGTGCGAGCGGTTGCACCAACTACTGTAGACGCGTGGTATCGTTTGATTGAGATGCACGTGGTCTTGGACAGTGTAGTGGGCACGCTCTGCGAAGTTGGTGGCTTGCGCGCCACGTCACCCTGTTTAAAATAAAAAGTTGATCAAGTGGCGCCAACTAGCCAGGCTGCGCATGGCGCAACTCAACAACTGGCACCTCTGACAAGGTCTCCTGTGCTGTGCTGATTAATTCTCACGCCACACAATGACTTGCGTGAACCAGCTGTCAGCATTAATTACATGCTGATAAAATCTTCTCGAGCGTCGCGTTGCACGAGATTCGAACAGATTTTCCTTGATCTCCGTGCTCTTAGCTATCAGGAAAATGATGATGCTGTTACAGCTTCTCGAGGAAGTGCGCAACGTGTCGTTTGCGCAACTTGACTCCTGCATAACCAGATGTCGGAGCAATCTGATGGTTTGTCACAATGTAATTATTTGGCGCAGCTTGATTTTTAGCCTCCACAAGACCCCCTTCAAAGTTTTCAAAACTTGAAAATACTTCAAAGTTTTGAAATACTTTGAATTATGCTAGTTTTGTTTGGATTGTGCCAGTCAACTCAAGCCCGCTTCTTCAGCATAAGTTGCGTGGTTCAGCCTCATTTATAAAGCTATCAATAACCGTACTCTTTGGATTTTTCATTCTTTTCCATCGTTTAAGATAACTCGAGAGAAACCCTATCTTCTTCTTCTTTTTCCCGATCTTTGAGAACTTCGATCGACAGCAATGTCACCCAAGCGCTCTGCTGCTGAGAAAGGTAAGACTGTGGCCGAGTCATCCACGCGAGTTCCACCTTCGTCATGCCGAGAGACGGCCAACCCGGCCATGGAGGGTAAGTGTCACGACCCGTCCCAAATAATCTGGGTCTAGTCGGATCATGCCCAGCCTGCACCGTTGTGAGACGGCGGTAGTAAGCTGTATCAAGTAGTGAAACACTAACATGCAAAAGATCTAATAGAATAAAATATTTTATCGAATTGAAAGTGAGTCTGAAAGTAACCACCATTAATAACAACATTAAAAAAATATATTTATTACTTTGTTTAAAAAGGAAAAGTAAAGGAAAAGTGCCATTCCAACAGCTAAAGTTCTGGGGTTCCTGGTTCAGCCTCTGCGGGACCCAAGTCTGTCCCGTAGAAAGTACAGTAGGGCAGCTCCTCTTCGTCACAGTCACCTAAAAATATTGGGTATCCAGTTAGGAGGGAGCAAGTAACATACTTCATCCACAACTAGCATTTCTAAGATAATAACTAAATGGGAAAAATACGAGACATTTATGAAACATTATAATTTTGTATTTAAAAGTAGTAAAGTGAGACTAGCAAGTGTGAAGAAGATCAATGTCATGCATGATATAATACTAGGCTAGTGTTTAAGTATATAATAGGGCCTGTGACCGGCTGGTGAGACAATATGTATACTAACGTTTCGACCGAAACGAATAGTATATGGTACGGCTTAACCCCCTGTGTGGTAGGGGTTAGCGCGAGGCAATAAACGATCAATATTTGGCTTTGGTCACAGACGTTATACTACTCCCCCAAGCAATCCCCAAGTCAATGAGTCAATAATCAATAATCAATAACTAACATGTCAAGATAGCCATCCAGCAATCCATCAACCTATGTGGAGTCCGAGAGGGATCCACGGTGAATCAGTGTAACTATACTACATGTAACTAACTGATGCATACATTTAATTATCAAATTAAAATGCAGACATGGAATAGATATGAAACTTGTCTCAGAGTATTTTCCTGACTTGACAGCAACCAGAATATAACCGCTAGGGTTTTACCAATCAGAACCTACAAGATCATAATGCCAGTTTTAGTAACGAGAATTACGCGCCAAATTCTAAGGTACAAGCTAGGTCAAGTCTATAGGTGGGTGTTCCTAACCGAAGTCATATGTACAAAAATAGGTTTAATTACAAATCTAACATTAACGTAAAACCGTTTTGAAACAACGTAGGTTTTCGTCATAAGTAATAATTATTAGGAAAATATTTTAAAGCAAATTTCCCGAAATTAGTAAGTTTCGTAAGAAAATAGTTTTTATTTAAAATAACATTTTAAAATAGGATTTATTTGTTAAAGTAAATATTTAATCGAAAATGATTTTCGTAAAATATATTTTTAGTCATTTTCACCGATTGCCTAGAATCGTCTTTAAATATTAAAAATAATATTTAATGCGCAAAACTACATTTTTTCCAAAATATTGGTTCAAGGTTAATATAAAGGTTTTCCGATTTTATTATTAAATACTGCTACCAAAATTAACCTTTTTACACAACATTAGTTTTTATTACAATAATCACTTTATAAACCTTTTTGACTAGAAAATCGTTTTAAATGAGGAATATATATAGTTTATAGTACCATTTTCTAACAAAACATTTATTTAATAACAATAACTTTTAAATGAATAAATATTTAACCACTATAAATGATATAACTCAATCATTTATTTGGTTTAGAAATTCTACAACATAACATTACAATTTAAGAGATAATCCTAACTTTAATTTAAACCAATTAAATCATTTAAACCATATTTTAAATTATTAAGGTTAATCCATAAATCAATTAATACCAAATAAACATGTATAAAGTTTCCTAATATGTATATTATTACCACATTGCTAATTACAGCAGAGAAAGCTAAATTATTAAACCACAGAACCTAATAAAACAATTCTACAGAACCAAAATAATAATCTACGAGATAGACTCTACGACCAGAATGACAAATGGGTTTCTGTGAAGAAAATAATAGAGAGAAAAGGAAAGAGTTTACCCAAACTTGCACGAAGGAGTACCGAGGGGAGGCATCGGACTCGGAACGATGCCGGGACGACGAGCATGGGCACGTGCACGCACATGACGACGGGGATGCGTACGGAGTCACTCGGAAAGCGGAGAAACGCCGGGCGGAGGGTGCGCACGGGGGGTCCGGTGGGGCTGCGCCGGGGTCGGGCGGCGCTGGAGGCCTGGTGGGGCTGTGCCGGGGTCGGGTGGTACTGGCGGCAGTGTCCGGCTAGCGCGGCAGCGGGCGAGGCGCAGGAACGGTGGCCGACGGGTACGGGAAAGGTGGGAGAGTGGGGTGTTGTTACGACGGGAACGTCGAGGGGAGTCCGACGGTGGTCACGGCTTGGGAAACGGTGGAGTAGGGAGGAAATGGTGAAGGTTTGAAGAAGGTGGAAGAAAGAAATAGGATGCTGCGATGGTGGAGAAGTTTCTGTTCTGGGGTTACGTAGAGATGGTGGAGAAGGGAGTGGGCGCACAATTAGGATCGGGGAGTGAGACCCGGTGAGTGGGGAAAGGAATGGGTTTGGGTTGGGTTTAAGTTATGGGCTAAACTCATGGGCTTGGGTTAAGGGCCAACAAACAATATTAAATAAATAAATAAACACAAAAAAATATGGGTCTTACAACCTTCCCTCCTTAGAAAATTTCGTCCTCGAAATTTCAACCAAAATAATACAAGAGGAAAGGGAAAACACATACCTAGAATAGATGAGGATACTTCTCCCTCATCTCATCCTCTCGCTCCCAGGTAGCTTCGCTAGGAGAATGGTGACGCCAAGCTATCTTCAGTAGAGGGATTACTGCATGCCACAATCTCTTCTCCATGCGGTCGATGATCTCCACCGGTTGCTCTGGCACTGTAAGGCTGGGTCCAATCTCTAACTCTGAATGATCAACAATGTGGCTCGGGTCCGGTACGTAACGCCTTAGCTGCGATACGTGGAAGACGGTGTCACGACCCGCACCCTAGAATAAGGGCACGAGAAGTGGGTACGTCCAGTCTACGCCGCAGTGTCGACGGTAGAACGCTGTCCTAGGTCTCATGTATCTAACAGTATAAGGCTAAACAGTTTATACTCCCCGAATGGGGGTGACATAGCAGATACAGACTCAATCACATCTAAGGTAGAGCATGATAATGATAGATAAAACATAAAATCCAAAAGAGGTACAACAGAGAGAAATCTAAGTGTCTAAGATACACAAACCCAGAAATACAACTCAAATCTCAAAACTCAGATACAGTAATCCATAAAGTAAATACAACTCCAGACAATTGAAATGACTACCTAAACAACCTCTAATGTGTCTCCTCTAGGCTAGCAGGCAACCTCCAAGCTATCTGTAAAATTTATCAACAGGTCCAGTCAGGACGGGAACGAGCACATATCTCTAAAACAGTTCATAGCAGGTTAGGAGTATAAATCATGCAATAGAGTAAAATACAGGAAGTGCTGAATAGGAAGTACGAGTAAACATGAGATATTTTGTAACTGAAAGTAAATACATGATAGTAGAGACTGTAAGTGGCTACGTGATTTAGAGCACAATATGGTTATGTAAACGGCTTAGGGGAACATGAATACAAATAAGGAGGCACATTTATACAGCTACTGGGGATAATGATCATATAACCAATTCTACTCACCCCGCCCCAATATATACACAAGGATCCATTCAAGTTACGTTATAAGCACATGAATACAACTAAGATACGTGAACTCATGTAATGAGTAGTACATGAGGCACGTGATAAAGCACATGAAAGAACATGAGAACATGTAATAACATGAACTAGTACCAGTACAAGGAGTACCTGATGCACATGATAAAGTACATGAACATAAAATACCCGATGCACCCGTAGAAGGATAACATCTCAGGAAAGGATCCATATAGTACTAATCCGTGAAGATACGTGTCAGCATCAAGTAGAGTAATCTAGAGCAAGAAAATAATCCAGGTAAGTATGAAAAGATCAGAGAATGTACTCGCCTCGATAACCTGAACAGCTGATAAGTATAGGGGTCCAACTGAAGCCACAAAGCAACACAGGTTACAAGGTGTTCAAGTTGTAATAAATGAATCTCCACTAGCAATCTATATTATCCTAGATTCTTCTAAGTCAAAACAACTCTAGGTCAACTCCGGTCAATAATCTAGTCAAACTAGGTCAAGTGTTGACTTACAGTTAACTTTTGGTCAACTGGTCAATTCTGGTCAAACAGGGTCAATTCTAGTCTAATTATTAAAGACATAAAGTGTACTTCGTTATTCGTACGTCAAAACTTACGATACGCAAATCGAGATGAGATGATCAACGGTAAAGTTGATAATCTTATTATAATGTTTCATGTGTCCATCTTGTCAATTTCAGCGATATGAGATCACTGGAATTGACTGATCTCAGTTTCGTTGTACTAATCCCGAAATACGAACATTATAAGAATTAATTATTAATTATTTATAAAAAGGTTAAACTCAGAGAAATTATCAACAAACATTATCGGACGATGAAATAAACATCGCCAACGTGTCCAGAATGATCAAATTAGCTAGGATAGCCTACCCATCGGTCCAATTTGGACACAAGGGCAACGTTCTCAAAACTCAGCAAACTACATGTCAACGAGTCCAGAATGACGATACGAACTCAACGGTATATCCGGAATTGGATTCCGATGAGCCGATCTCAAAATGACCCGTTGACCTGGATATTGGTATCCGACTTGCACCGAAATGCGTGTCGGGTCCAATGTCCACCAAAACCTAGCAAATTATATGTCAACGAGGCCAGAATGATGATACGAACTCAACAGTATATCCGAAATTGGATTCCGATGAGCCGGCGTCAAAAAGTCCCGTTGACCCAGAATGTGGGACCCACTTTGCACCGAAAAACGTGCCAGGGCCCACGTTCTCTAAATCTAACAAATTTTATATGAAAACATGCCAGAACGACGTCACGAGTCTAATTATGGTGTCAGAAATGAAATCTGGAGTCCCGTGTTCAAAAATGGAATTTTACAAGTTGGAAATTATGAATTCGGACGGCCAACTTTGGCGTCGAATTCAACCAGTCAAACAAGCTCACAATGAAACAAAACTGGAGGGGTAGCAAGAGGGTTATACCAGCTTCGCACAGGAACTAGTAGCACGCCAAACGGAGCTACGGTGGAGGAGGTACAAGCTGACGAAGTTGGCCCCGCGAAATTGTCCAAATTTAATACAATTTAAACGGTCAACTTGGTGGCCGGTTTTGATGTATCAAACGATAAAATTAACGGACGAAAATTGACAGGGATGAAGGTAGATATACCGAGATTGTGACGGAGCAAAGAAATTGCCGATCCAACGGTCGAATTTCCGGGAAAATACGCACGAAGTTGCTGCGACGGAGCGCCAAAATGAACTTGGTTTCGCGCAAGTCACAGCGGGATTTCGTGCGAAACGCACGAATCGCCTATACGTCGTGCTGGAGGAGGAGAGGCGGACCCAGGGAGGGTCGTCGGAGTTCGCCCAGCCTGGGGGGGCACGGCCACGGCGGGCGTGGCCGGCGGTGGCGCGTACGTGCGCGGCCACAGGGCCATTTTCGGCCGTGGTGCAGCTCATTGCTGCATGCAGCTGCTGTTGCAGCGCTGTTGCCGGTCCAGCGGGCGCGCGGCGGCACTAAGGGCGGAGGGTTGTGGCGGAATGAAGGTGGTGGCGGCGGTTGATGGATGATGGCGGTGGAGGTCGGGTTGTAAGAGGAGGGAAGGAGGAGAGGTGATGTTCATTGATGGTGGTGGTGGTGTTCATATGAAGAAGGAGTGTCCTGGGTGGTCGACGGCCGCGCTCGGCCTGGGTGGCCGGAGCCACCGCCAGGAAGGAGGTCGGGGGCATGGTGTGGTTGCAATGGTGGTGGTGTTAGCTTGGATGATGATGGTGGTGGTTGCATTATGTTGGTGGTGTGGACCAAATAGAGAAGGAAGAGGGGAGGAGGTGGCCGGGCTGTGCTCGGCCAGGGGTGGCCGGCGGCGAGGCCACGCCGGAGGAGGGTGGTCGGCCATGGTGTGGTCGGCCTGGTGTTGGTGTTGTTAGAGTTTTGTGCAAAAAACAATAGAAAGGAGGGAGAGAAAGAGATAAGTATAATAATACATGTGAGAGGGAGAGAGAGAAAAAGAAGTGGTCCTCTCAAAATTAGGGCCGGCCACATGGCTGTGAGGGGATTGGGAAAAGTTTCATGGAAGAATTAATGGATATAATTAAAAGAGGAATTCAAGGGCTAGGATTAAATGTTGAGAAATTGGTCATTCCAAGGGATTTAATTCAACGGAAATTTTCAATAAATATTAGAAATAGGTAGAAGGATATCTGATATTATTTTTCAAGGATAATGATCTGAAGGTGTCATGATGGAGAGTAACATGGAGCTGGGCTGGACTCGGTGGAGCCGGATTGGGTCAAAACCGGACATTGTGCAAAAACCGAATTAAAATTAGGCGTTGATGATCATGAGTAAATAGGTAGCCCACAGGGATTCCAATAAATGGGACACAAGTGGCAGGCGGGTAGTAGGCTCAATGTGGGCCATGTCCATAGTTGGGACTGACAGGTTTTAGTCGATAGGGGACCCGCAAATCAAGTTGGAAAATGAATGTGACACCGTGGGGTGAAATAAAATCGGGTCACGTGTCGGGAAAGTTGTGCGAAGCAAATGGAGCACAAAATGGCGTGTCTGAGTGGGACACGAAGGTCATGGGTGACGAGCGTCTCGAGTAGATCAAGCATGAGAAGTTGGTTTCAAGAAACTGACTGGTCTTGTGCTCCTAAATTAAAAGTCACGGTAACGTGCTAAAAATGATCAAGGAAAAGAGTGGGAAAATTAATTAATGATCAAATGGTCTAATTCGACCCGAAATTCAGCGAAGCAAAAAGAGCACAAGAGAATATGTTTGGATGGGACACTATATACCGTCATGAAGGTAATCCTGTCCACTCCAAAACTCGTGAAGAAGATTTCCAGAGTTGAACATCCCTGACACTCCAAATATCATAGGCATGGAAAAGTACACTTAAAGATAAATAACAGAATAAATTATTTATTAAAACTAAATCAATCAGAAAAATTTAAAAAAAATCAACCCGAAATTCAGGGTGCTCACATCCTACCCACCTTATAAAAATTTCGTCCTCGAAATTAAAATGTCCATACTCCTTCTAGGTCAAACCCCCACAATCAAGTCCCAGAACTTTAAACAAATCATACCATCACAAAAAGAACGACATACAGGGTCATGGCATACGGTGGTAGTTAAGTCTCATCTAGGTATACTAGTCATGCTAAACCAAAACGGTCATAGGGTATCAAAACACACAAGCAATCCAGGGTGCTAAACTAGAAAAGTTACAGAAATAACAAATCATCAAAACTGTAAGGCGGTCTACCATCCTATATGAAAACTGGTACTCATTAAAAAAATAAGGAAAGGTAACTACCAATCATCTAAAAGGGGTACTATCCCAAGAAAATCAAAATCACAAGTTTAATTAACGAAAGTCGATTACATTGAAATCCAATCACAATATATAATATAGAGAGAGAGAGCGTTAGAGAGGGAAAACTAGCATTATTTAATGTTATGTGGTTTGTGTGTGTAGGTGAAATAAACATGAAATTGTATATGAGAAATTGGGTTTCAAAACAACGGCTATCAAGTTACACTACTCTTGGCATATTGGTTAAGCAATCTACAATACCCAACTCATTTACTCATAACATGCATAGCTAACCATATATATATATATATATATATATATATATATATATATATATATATAAAGAGGTAGAGATTTAGTTATGTATCTATATATATTATAACATGTATGCCTAAGCTCTATATATATCTATACAGGTATATGAACATAACATAGAGGGGAAGGGTTAGGTTACATGACAGTGTATACTAAGTTAGGGTGTGCGTGTGTCCTTGTACAGGGTTATAGCTTAGTATTGAAAGGTCAATCCAGTTTTAGTTCAGCATTTACATGCAAGGTCTGACAATAAGCTAACATTTAAACCAGGGTAATATGAACATAATGCAGTCTCAGATTTTAGGGTTTTGAAACATCACAACTAACTCAATGCTTCCAATATTCTAACATAATAGAAATGAAATCCTAACATACTATCCATACATTTATCTACGCACACAGTTCAATATTACATGTTAGATCTGAAATTGAACTAAACATTGGAAATCAATGGAAAAATGTTAACATGTATTCAGTTTTCAGGATTTTGGAGAAATTTGAACATCAAAACCAACTCAATGTTTATCACAACCTAACATGTAAGAATATGAAGCCTAATATTATATCCCTACATACAACAATGTACACAGCTCTAAATATTACATAAAAAAAATTTTAAAACAACAAATTGAACTAACATTTGGAATCCGTATTAATGGTTAATATACACACAGTCTCAGATTTTACAAATTTAACATAACTTAACCAATTTCTCTAAAAATTGAAACCCTGTAGATATCATACATGTGCAGTTATGTAGACAAAACAAATAACATGAAATTTATATTTAAATTACGAATTTAAACTGGAAAAAGCAGAGAACTAGAAACATTGGGGTTTGAGAATTTAACATTAACAACATATTAACATGTATTTAGATATGTGGGAAATCAAGTGTAGCATGCATAAGTGTCAGGAAAGTGTCTGCTATATATATTCATATATATATATATTCTCATGTCCAAAATAAAATTTTAATTCTATTTTAAGACCAACATTTAGATTCCTACCAAAATTGCAAAGTAGGTGATTGATGTAACCAAGACAGTTTTATTATCATTATTATTTAATACAAGAATAATAGCAAGAAAGAATAACGAAATAATCTGTTTTGCTTATCTGTTTAAAAGAAGGAACCATTTTGGAAACCCAGAGCTGAAATATCAAATCCAAAATAAGTCCAGCAGAATCATTGATTCATTGTATTAAGAAGAAATTTATAAGAAGTTACACAAGGGTTTATAAAAACAGCTAAAGCTACTACTAAGTTAAATAATGAGAAACAAAACAAAGCAAAAATTCTCTCTCCATTTTTTTGAAAGACTGAAAAAAAGTAGTGAAAACACGTTCAAAAACATTTAAGGTACAATCTGATAATCATATGCGTCTGTCCAAAATCATGGTACACTAAATCCTCGTCATACCAGTAAGCAAGGCTACGATAATCACAGAGTCCTCGACTTAGGCACATACCTCTAAAATCATGGTATTTAACATTTTTGCGATGCCGCTAGCTTGGCTGCGAAAACCTTAAATTCCCACATCCGAGAGATATATCCAAGTCAAACTATATGTCCTCACCATGCTAGCTAATATGACTGTAGAAGACTAGACTCCATAACTTAGATGACCTAGCCCATATAATTTCATCTTGATGAAAAATTAAATTAAATCAACAATGAATACCCAAAAATCAAATCAAATTTATCAACGAACATCAAAATTCAAAATGAACAAAATCCATCAAAATACAAACTCGGATGCAACAGCTATCATCAAGATTCAAAATTCAGCAATAATCCATCAAAATCAATAAATACAAACTCAAATTCAACCATAATCCATCAAAATCAAATTCAACAAAAGAAGGTAAAGATAAATCAAATCAAGGAAAACAAATTTTCAAATCGGAGTTAAACATGATTCTCAAGGGTCGTCCCAGGAATCTCTCAAGGGATCCTAATTGTGATTGAGTATCTTCAAAAAAATATATTCTATTCCTACTGCAGGCTGTAGTGGTACTCTAGTTCGAATACTACTACACAAACTCGACCTGCATGGGCCACCACTAAAAACGTGTCACGACCCGCACCCTAGAATAAGGGCACGAGAAGTGGGTACGTCCAGCCTACGCCGCAGTGTCGGCGGTAGAACGCTGTCCTAGGTCTCATGTATCTAACAATATAAGGCTATACAGTTTATACTCCCCGAATGGGGGTGACATAGCAGATACAGACTCAATCACATCTAAGGTAGAGCATGATAAGGATAGATAAAACATGAAATCCAAAAGAGGTACAACAGAGAGAAATCTAAGTGTCTAAGATACACAAACCCAAAAATACAACTCAAATCTCAAAACTCAGATATAGTAATCCATAAAGTAAATACAACTCCAGACAATTGAAATGACTACCTAAACAACCTCTAATGTGTCTCCTCTAGGCTAGCAGGCAACCTCCAAGCTATCTGTAAAATTTATCAACAGGTCCAGTCAGGACGGGAACGAGCACATATCTCTAAAACAGTTCATAGCAGGTTAGGAGTATAAATCATGCAATAGAGTAAAATACAGGAAGTGCTGAATAGGAAGTATGAGTAAACATGAGATATTTTATAACTGAAAGTAAATACATGATAGTAGAGACTGTAAGTGGCTACGTGATTTAGAGCACAATATGGTTATGTAAACGGCTTAGGGGCACATGAATACAAATAAGGAGGCACATTTATACAGCTACTGGGGATAATGATCACATAACCAATTCTACTCACCCTGCCCCAATCAATACACAAGGATCCATTCAAGTTACGTTATAAGCACATGAATACAACTAAGATACGTGAACTCATGTAATGAGTAGTATATGAGGCACGTGATAAAGCACATGAAAGCACATAAGAACATGTAATAACATGAACTAGTACGAGTACAAGGAGTACCTGATGCACATGATAAAGTACATGAACATAAAATACCCGATGCACCCGTAGAGGGATAACATCTCAGGAAAGGATCCATATAGTACTAATCCGTGAAGATACGTGTCAGCATCAAGTAGAGTAATCTAGAGCAAGAAAATAATCCAGGTAAGTATGAAAAGATCAGAGAATGTACTCGCCTCGATAACCTGAACAGCTGATAAGTATAGGGGTCCAACTGAAGCCACAGAGTCCTATTTAAAGCAACACAGGTTACAAGGTGTTCAAGTTGTAATAAATGAATCTCCACTAGCAATCTATATTATCCTAGATTCTTCTAAGTCAAAACAACTCTAGGTCAACTCCGGTCAATAATCTAGTCAAACTAGATCAAGTGTTGACTTACAGTTGACTTTTGGTCAACTGGTCAATTCTGGTCAAACATGGTCAATTCTAGTCTAATTATTAAAGACATAAAGTGTACTTCGTTATTCGTACGTCGAAACTTACGACACGCAAATCGAGATGAGATGATCAACGGTAAAGTTGATAATCTTATTATAATATTTCACGTGTCTATCTTGTCAATTTCAGCGATGTGAGATCACTGGAATTGACTGATCTCAGTTTCGTTGTACTAATCCCGAAATACGAACATTATAAGAATTAATTATTAATTATTTATAAAAAGGTAAAACTCAGAGAAACTATCAACAAATATTATCGGACGATGAAATAAACATCGCCAACGTATCCAGAATGATCAAAATAGCTAGAATAGCCTACCCATCGGTCCAATTTAGACACAAGGGCAAAAAGGTAATTTCGGGTCAAAACGGTGTCCGTGTCGGAGCCGTTTTGCATCGAAAAACGTGCAAGAAAATTAGTCTATAAAATATATCAAATTATATGTCCACGAAACCAGAATGACGATACGAACCCAACGGTATCTCCAGAATTGGATTTCGTTGACCCGATCTCAATTTGGTCCGTTGACCAGACTTGGAATTTCGGTTTGCACGGAAATGCGTGCCAGAGCCAACGTTCTCAAAACTCAGCAAACTACATGTCAACGAGTCCAGAATGACGATACGAACTCAACGGTATATCCGGAATTGGATTCCGATGAGCCGATCTCAAAATGACCCGTTGACCCGGATATTGGTATCCGACTTGCACCGAAATGTGTGTCGGGTCCAATGTCCACCAAAACCTAGCAAATTATATGTCAACGAGTCCAGAATGATGATACGAACTCAACAGTATATCCGGAATTGGATTCCGATGAGCCGGCGTCAAAAAGTTCCGTTGACCCAGAATGTGGGACCCACTTTGCACCGAAAAACGTGCCAGGGCCCACGTTCTCCAAATCTAACAAATTTTATATGAAAACATGCCAGAACGATGCCACGAGTCTAATTATGGTGTCAGAAATGAAATCTGGAGTCCCGTGTTCAAAAATGGAATTTTATAAGTTGGAAATTACGAATTCGGACGACCAACTTTAGCGTCGAATTCAACCAGTCAAACAAGCTCACAATGAAACGAAACTGGAGGGGTAGCAAGAGGGTTATACCAGCTTCGCACAGGAACTGGTAGCACGCCAAACGGAGCTGCGGTGGAGGAGGTACAAGCTGACGAAGTTGGCCCCGCGAAACTGTCCAAATTTAATATAATTTAAACGGTCAACTTGGTGGCCGGTTTTGATGTATCAAACGATAAAATTAACGGACGAAAATTAACAGGGATGAAGGTAGATATACCGAGATTGTGACGGAGCGAAGAAATCACCGATCCAACGGTCGGATTTCCGAGAAAATGCGCGCGAAGTCGCTGCGATAGAGCGCCAAAATGAACTTGGTTTCGCGCGCGTCACGGCGGGATTTCGTGCGAAACGCACGAATCGCCTGTACGTCGCGCTGGAGGAGGAGAGGCGGACTCAGGGAGGGTAGCCGGAGTTCGCCCAGCCTGGGGGGGCACGTCCACGGCGGGCGTGGCCGACGGTGGCGCATACGCGCGCGGCCACAGGGCCATTTCCGGCCGTGGTGCAGCTCACTGCTGCATGCAGCTGTTGTTGCAGCGCTGTTGCCGGCCCAGCGGGCGCGCGGCGGCGCTGAGGGTGGCGGGTGGTGGCGAAATGAAGGTGGTGGCGGCGGTTGATGGATGATGGCGGTGGAGGTCGGGTTGTAAGAGGAGAGAAGGAGGAGAGGTGATGTTCATTGATGGTGGTGGTGGTGTTCATATGAAGAAGGAGGAGAGTCCTGGGTGGTCGACGGCCGCGCTCGGCCAGGGTGGCCGGAGCCGCCGCCAGGTAGGAGGTCGGGGGCATGGTGTGGTTGCAATGGTGGTGGTGTTAGCTTGGATGATGATGGTGGTGGTTGCATTATGTTGGTGGTGGGGACCAAGTAGAGAAGAAAGAGGGGAGGAGGTGGCCGGGCTGTGCTCGGCCAGTGGTGGCCGACGGTGAGGCCAAGCCGGAGGAGGGTGGTCGGCCATGGTGTGGTCGGCCTGGTGTTGGTGTTGATGTTGTTAGAGTTTTGTGAAAAAAACAATAGAAAGGAGAGAGAGAAAGAGATAAGTATAATAATACATGTGAGAGGGAGAGAGAGAAAAAGAAGTGGTCCTCTCAAAATTAGGGCCGGCCACATGGCTGTGAGGGGATTGGGAAAAGTTTCATGGGAGAATTAATGGATATGATTAAAAGAGGAATTCAAGGGCTAGGATTAAATGTTGAGAAATTGGTCATTCCAAGGGATTTAATTCAACAGAAATTTTCAATAAATATTAGAAATAGGTAGAAGGATATCTGATATTATTTTTCAAGGATAATGATCTGAAGGTGTCATGATGGAGAGTAACATGGAGCTGGGCTGGACTCGATGGAGCCGGATTGGGTCAAAACCGGACATTGTGCAAAAACCGAATTAAAATTAGGCATTGATGATCATGAGTAAATAAGTAGCACACGGGGATTCCAATAAATGGGACACAAATGGCAGGCGGGTAGTAGGCTCAATGTGGGCCATGTCCATAGTTGGGACTGACAGGTTTTGGTCGATAGGGGACCCACAAATCAAGTTTGGAAAATGAATGTGACACCGTAGGGTGAAATAAAATTGGGTCACGTGTCGGGAAAGTTGTGCAAAGCAAATGGAGCATAAAATGGCGTGTCTGAGTGGGACACGAAGGTCATGGGTAACGAGCGTCTCGAGTTGATCAAGCATGAGAAGTTGGTTTCAAGAAACTGACTGGTCTTGTGCTCCTAAATTAAAAGTCACGGTAACGTGCTAAAAATGATCAAGGAAAAGAGTGGGAAAATTAATTAATGATCAAATGGTCTAATTCGACCCGAAGTTCAGCGAAGCAAAAATAGCACAAAGGAATAAGTTTGGATGGGACACTATATACCGTCATGAAGGTAATCCTGTCCACTCCAAAACTCGTGAAGAAGATTTCCAGAGTTGAACATCCCCGACACTCCAAATATCAAAGGCATGGAAAAGTACACTTAATGATAAATAACAGAATAAATTATTTATTAAAACTAAATCAATCAGAAAAATTAAAAAAAATCAACCCGAAATTCAGGGTGCTCACAGACGTTGTGCATGCCCTCGAGACTGGAAGGTAGATCCACCTTGTATGCTACCTCTTCGATTCTGATCAAAACTTCAAAAGGACCGATGTAGCGGGGACTCAGCTTTCCAGCTTGGCCGAATCTGATTGTGCCCCTGGTAGTTGATATTCTAACTAATACCTGATCTTCGGCCTCAAATTCTAAGGTTCGACGCCTGCTGTCCGCCCAATGCTTCTAGCGGTCCTGTGCAATCCTTAGTGCCTCCCTGATCATCTTCATCTTCTCGGCCGCATCTGCAATCATCTCTGGCCCCAACAAGACTCGATCTCCAACATTGTCCCACGCTAGAGGGGTGCGGCATCGACGTCCATATAAAGCTTCAAAAGGTTTCATCTGAATGCTGGCCTGGTAGTTGTTATTGTAGGAGAACTCTACCAAGTGTAGGTGATATTCCCAAGATCTACCGAACTGCAGGACACATGATCTCAACATGTCCTCCAGCGTCTGAATGGTCCGCTCTGACTGGCCGTCTGTCTGAGGGTGGTACGTCGTGCTAAACTTCAGCTGTGTGCCCAAGCTTTCCTGCAAGCTCTTCCAGTAATACGAGGTGAACCGGGTATCCCTATCGGATACGATGCTGACTGGGACTCCATGCAACCTGTAAATGTTCCGCATGTAAAGAGCTGCTAACCTTTCCGTGGATAAACCAACCTTGAAAGGAATAAAATGGGCATACTTGGTCAGTCTGTCAACTATCACCCATTTAGCATCCTTCCCTCCTTGGGATCTGGGTAATCTTGTCACAAAATCCATAGTAATATGTTCCCATTTCCACTTCGGAATGAGAAGAGGTTGTAACAAACCTGCTGGTCTCTAGCGGTCTGCCTTCACTTGCTGGCAGATCAAACATCTGGAGACGAATTATGCCACGTCTCGCTTCATTCCAAGCCACCAAACATGAGTCCTCATGTCTTTGTACATCTTGTTAGCTCCGAGATGTATAGAATGCTGCGACTGGTGCGCCTCCTTCATCAGTTCATTCCTTAGTTCGCCAATAGGCACGCAAAGTCTCGTGCCATGCCTTAGAGCTCCATCTCCAGCTATAGAGAATCCTTCAAGTGTTCCAGCTAACACTTTGTCCCTTAGCTTGTACAGTATCTCATCCTGGAATTGAGTCTCCTTAACTCTGCTGATCAAACTGGACTCCACGTGTAGCTGCATCATAGGCGAGTCTACACCTGGTACAACTGCTGCCTTTCCAAGCTTCGACATAATCTCTTTGGGTAGCACGATCTCCAATCCAAGCTTCTCCAAATCTTTCAGCAAATGACGGTTCTTTGTCAATAACATAGCCATCGGGTACCTACTAAGTGCATCAGCGACCACATTTGCCTTACCTGGGTGGTACTGCTGGTTGATGTCAAAATCTTTCATCAGCTCCAGCCATCGCCTCTGGCGTATGTTGAGCTCCTTCTGAGTGAAGACATATTTGAGACTCTTGTGGTCTGTGTATATGTCCACCTTCTCGCCATAGAGATAATGCTTCCACAATTTCAAGGCGAAGATGACTGCTACCAGCTCTAAGTCATGCGTCGGGTAGTTCTTCTCATGATTTCATAATTGCCGGGAAGCATAGGCAATTACTTTACCATGCTGTTGTAGTACACATCCCAATCCTTTACCTGAGGCATCATTGTAGATGGAAAATCCGCCCGATCCAGATAGTAGCGTCAAGATGGGCGCTGTTGACAGCCTTCTCTTCAGCTCCTCGAATGACGCCTGGCACTCTTCAGTCAAAATAAAGTCTTCATTCTTCCGGGTCAGCTTCGTCATAGGCTCTGTAATCCTCGCGAAGTCCTTCACAAACTTTCGGTAGTATCCAGCTAGACCCAAAAAGCTCCTGATCTCTGCAACTGAGCTGGGGGCTGTCCAAGATTCAACTGCTACTATCTTCTTGGGGTCCACAGATACACCTTCTCCTGTGATAACATGACCAAAAAATTCTACCTTATCCAGGAAAAATTCACACTTGGATAACTTACCATAGAGCTTCTCCTTCCTCAGAGTCTCCAAGACAATCCGCAGATGCTTCTCGTGCTCCTCCTGGATCTTTGAGTAAATCAGAATATCATCGATGAAGACGATGACAAACTGGTCCAAGAACTCATGGAAGACCTTGTTCATAAGATTCATAAACACAGCTGGGGCATGTAGGTCCTAAAAATCAAGTTACACCCATCGACAAAGCAATGAAAATCAAATTGTGCATCCTTCAAATGAACTGCGCAGGAGACAGACTGCACAATAACTCAATCGCGCAAGCTGAACTGTGCATCCGTCCAAGCGTGCTAGCTGACGTGGCAACGTCATCATTATCTGACAGAAAATTAGATCTTTTGACAACTGAAAGTTTGAAGAACAAGGAAACTGTTTATTTCTCGTGCAGCACAGCGCTCGAGGACAGCTGTACAGCTAGCACGGTCTGCCAGCCCAATCGATGTGCAGTTTGCCAGATTCTCTGCAGCGCGGTTCGATCTCAGCGCAGTCTGAAGCTAGCGCAGTCCAATGCCTGTGCACTCTATCTAGATAACTGACATTTTGTACGTGGCATGCATGCCATCAATTGCTCACTACGTGGCAACCGTCTGTACACGATCATCTGTATTTCAATCAAATAATGCCATGTGTCCAATACAGTTGAGTCACGATCAAGTAACTGCCAGCGCAGTCTGATGTCTGCGTGGTCCAATGCTTGCGCAATCCATCCTGCGCAATCCAGAATAACTAAAAATTAGTTATTTCTAGAACTCTATAAATAGAGTTTCAAGTCCTTCATTATAAGGATCAGATCATTATCACCAGAGATCAGGAGTTCTTGCCAAAGTGCTGCTGCATTCTTCAGAGGCTACCGTCTTCAAAGTTCACATCGTCCAAGGGATAAAGCGATCGTCTTCATATTGGATTCCTATAGTTGTACTTTCCCAGAATTCTATTGTAATCTTCTTACAAAGTTTGTTGAAATAAAATCACTTTTGTTTTTGCAAACAAAATGGCGACTCTGCTGGGGACAACTTTCTCCTCCGACGAGGAAGTGACAACTCAATATGACGTTGCGTCTATTGGAAAGACGCAGAAGATACTAGTTGTAAAGGTCAACCAGACGGCCTACGAATCCATGATCAACTCCAGGACCACCCCTCGCACTGTAACAACTTCTGCCATGAGCAAAGTTCGCCCAGTATGGGTCCCCAAGACTGCTGCGCAGTCTACTATCTCTGCTCCTAAGACTGCTGTGCAGTCTGCTGTCTCTGCTGCCAAAACTGCTGCGCAGTCTGCTGACTCTACTGTCCATGTGCAGTATACTGCTCCTCTTGCTATTGTATAAACCACTTCCTATTCTGCTCTGGCAAAGTGCAAGACTCCTCTTCCCCTGACGCAGTTGGCTGCAACTCCTCCTACGCAGTCCACCACTCCAGCAACCAGAGTGCAAGTCAAGCACTCTGAAGTCAAGACTCCTGCTGCGCAAACCACAATGTCTGTGGCCAAAAGGCCATCTGCCAAAGCTTATCATGCGCAATCAACCTCTGCGCAAGCTGTTCCAGCGCAGTCTATGAAGGATAGCCCTTTGGCTAGTCTTCCTTCTTCTCACAGCAAGGGGAAAGACTCTGCTTCTCTTCCCAAACATCCTGTTGCTCCAGCGTAATCTACTGGGGGTAGTCTGTTGACTGTTCCCCCTCCTCCTCAGAACAAAGAAAAAGGCCCATTAGTCTTTTCTTAAACTTCCTCGTTCTAAGACTTGGGAGACAACAGAGGGAAACGCTCTTTAGCCAACCCTTCTTCACAAAACTAAGGAAAAGGCCCTTTAGTCTTTTCTCAGTCTTCCCGGGTCTTTACCTCGGAAGATCAATCTGAACGTGCCTCGGCACCAATCAGTACAAGAACTCTCTCATACAAGAGTTCTTCTCTTCTTGCTAAAGAGAAATATACTGATCAAAGAGGTATTCTGCCTACTCCGGTAGCAGAATTCCAAGATCTCCCAACTCTCCGGATATCCCGCTCAAAGCAAGGGAAGTTACTGGTGTCTCAGACAGAAGACCCTGGGGGTGAGTTTGCTGATCTACGGACTTATCTCAATAGACCAACTTCGGTGAAACGCAAGCAGCCAATGCCGAAAATGAACCTGCATCAGAAGCAAACTTCCAGGATGAAAAATCCTGACACCTATGCTAACGAAGTGAGTACTTTCCTGTATACACATGGGACAAAACATCTGAAGAATCGGAACCATGTTCCGAATGTTGTCAAAGAATACGTCCCTCAAACTTCTTCTCGTCCCGTCATTGTTCCTGACCTCCGAGAGCACCTTAGGCAAAAGTGGGACAATATCTCAACACCTCCAGTTCAACCACTTGAACGCCATTGTAATCACAAGGCTGTCATCAAATGCTGCTGCCAGACAACAAAGCGATCTGTCTTCGATCGTCTAAATTTTGCAACTTTTGAACCAATGTCAGAAGATGAAGACGAAGTGTTGTATGCTTCCGTCAACATGGCTTCTCGAGACACTGGGGGTAGAAAGTGCTACAAGCACGGCAAGCCTCGCCGGCCCAGCCAGCGGTATTTAGATTTACTCCAAGAATCTACTGAAGGGGTATTCCGACATACCTGATCCCGAAGCCGAGACACAATCAGTCAAAGGAATCTTCTCCAAGATCCTTCTGGTCGCTGCTCTGTTTCTCATTCAGGGGATGACTCCTTCTCTGACTTTGATGCATACAACGAAAGCTCTGAAAAAATAGTGTCTTCTATTGTACCTAGAGAGGTGACAGCTTATGTTGTCACTGAAGACCCGGATGCTTCTAGTTCAGCTCATCAAGAACAATAAATTGCTGCACTGGAGGACAAGTTGAAGACCATGGCTGAAATGGTCGCAAGTATGTATTCTATTATCGTGGCTCAACATACAGTACCACCGACTGTACCTGCTACAAATCCTGAGATCATAGCATCGTCGGTACCTGTCAATGCAGGGCTTGGGGTAGTATCTCCTCAAATACCCCCTGTACAAGTTCAACCTACACCCAGTCAGTCAGGTGCTGGGGGTAGTGCTTACCATGCTGTTCCTCCTCCTAACACTATAATTCAGCCTACTCCTTCTTCATCATCGGAGGATGCTAATGAAGCTGTCAAGCTCTTGCGCACTCAATTTGAGGCCTTCAAAGAGAAGGACAACTTACAGAGATTGGGAATCAAACAACCGTATCCTGTTGAATGGAAGGAAGTCCCGTTCCCTCCAAAGTACAAGATTCCTACAATCTTGCTGTTTGACGGCAGTACTTCCCCGTGCCAGTTCATTACCCACTTTGAGGTAATGATCGTTTAACTTCAACCTAATGACGCTCTTCTTACCAGGGTATTCATCGGCTGTTTAGCCGACGTAGCATACGATTGGTACAGAAGCTTGCTTGATGGCTGTATCACTTCTTTCTCGGGTCTTAAACAAATCTTCTTGGAACGATTCTATGAGGGAATCAACGACATGACCATGTCGGCCCTCAATAAGATCAAACAAAGTCACAATAAAACTGTTGAGAGTTTCATTGAAAGATTTCGCCGAGAAGCTTTAAAGATGCCTCCTGGAACTCCGGCCGCTGTCACCATAGATACCTGCAAGGCAAACCTTTTGCCTATTATCAGCATGTGGACGGGGTCAACTCAATTCCAAGACTGGCTATCATTCATTGTCAATGCTAAAGCAGCTGAAGTTAGTGTTGACAAGTTCAAGCAGTTGGGGGTACAAATGTCTAACCCCGACCGGAATGAACACCCGACATCCAATAGCGGTAATTGCCAGAACAACCGCAAGGCTAAAGAGACTTTAAACATCAATTTGAAGAGCAAAGAATATCTGGCTGTCAACGTGGCTCCTCCCACGTCTAGTTCTACTCCTTCTGCTCCTCCACCAAGGGAACCTCGTCCGAAAGTTGAGTACTCCTTTGACGAGAATGACACCGTGAGCATCTTTGATTGCTTAATCAAAAGCAATAAGCTTCAGCTCCCAGATCCGAAGAAGCCTGATAAGGTCGGTAAGACTGATCATCCCAAATATTGTGTTTATCACAGGTTCATTGGGCATCCCACTCGAGCATGCTACGTGCTCAAAGGCAAAATTCAAGAGCTCGTCAATGCTGGTGTTGTTACTCTTCAACAAGACGAGAAGACTGTTACCACGAACATGGTCTCAGTACAGTTCGGTAACTTCCCTCCACAGATGGTACAGCATGGTGTCATCCCTATCCCCAAGGCTACTCTCAAAATCGAAAATCTCTTTCCTCCACGAAGTGAAGGTCTCATCCCCTTATCTCTCGATAGTGGCGAGATTATGTAGATCCATCCCGACCTTGTTGCTGACTTCGAGGCTTCTTCCTCATCTAAACGAAAAGACCGCTCCAAAGGCAAAACAAAGACTTGCAATATGGTGTCTTTTGACCCCATAGTTGACGAAGAAATCCTGCTGGGTACCAGGTCAGGGAAAGCCTATCTACGGGAAGTTCCTGAAAATCAAGAAAACCCTGCTTCTTCTGAGTATGCTCCAGCACAACCTGTCTCTGCTGAAGACACTCCTTCTGTATCCTCACCGGTTGTAGTACCCATTCCTCCCAAGCCGACGGTAGCTGATAAAGGCAAGCAACAAGTCCGCTTCGACAAGCCTTTGAAGAAGTCATCTCCTTCTGGACTTGAGAAGCCATACAACTTTGATATCTTGGCTCAACTGGCCAATACACCGGCTAGGCTGTCAATCTTCGAGCTCATGCACCTCTCCAAAGATACTCGAGAAACTCTGAGTGAAGCTCTAATGCAGGCAGAAACCTGTCTGACCCTTCTAAAGAAGATAAAAGCAGAACCCGTCTCTTGCCTCCATTGTCACAGTGTGTTGGAGTTAATTCCAAATATTACCTTCACACAAGATGATATGCTGTTGGAAGACGATAGATATGACCGTCCTCTATACTATACAGGAAATGTCGATTCGATGGAGGTCGATCGTATTCTGATAGATCCAGGGTCAGCACTCAGCATCATGCCAAAGACAATGTTAGATGTACTGAAGATCCCAGTACACAGTCTCTCCGGCACAATCACCACCATCTTGGGGTTTAATCAGGGAAGAAGTGAGCGTCTGAGCAAGATTCGCCTAAAACTCCTAATAGGCAATCTTCGCACGAAGGTGACCTTCTACATCATAGTCAACCATGGTTGCTCTTACAATGCTCTTTTGTGGAGACCATTCCTTCACGAACACAACATTATTCCTTCGACTCTCCATCAATGTTTCAAATATGTCAATGATAAAGGAGAGGTTCAAAAGGAGGTTGCAGATCTTTACCCTTTCAAAGGCGTTGAAGCATATTGCAACGACGCTCGCATGTACAAAGAAGAGTTCATGAAGGTGTTATTAGCCATGCACACTGAAGAAGAACAAGAAGCAGTGCCCAATGACACCCTCATCATACCTGTCAAAGGGCGGGTTTCTCATCCTCAATCCTCCAAACCACTGGCTATTCACTTGCCAGTTCGGAAGCAGCCAACTTAGGGTGGTCAAGATCAAAGGGAGCTCACCTCTTCTGAGCCACTTGTTATCGACTTACGTCGTAACAAGGATAAAAAGTAGCTCACCTCTTCTGAGCTACTTGTTGATTTATCTCGCAACAAGGATAAAAGGGAGCTCACCTCCTCTGAGCCACTTGTTATTGACCTTCGTCGTAACAAGCCTCCTCCACGTTCTTCTTCTCCTCCTCTTGTAATGAATCTAACCAAGCCTGCTAAGGCTAAAGGTCCTGTTGTAAATACAGATGTACAAATCAATGAAAAAGCATCTACTTTCCAGTATACTGATGTCATTTATCATGCTAAGTGCTATTTGGATATGTTAGATAGCTTTCAGTCATTTACAATGGGAGTTATACAGTCTTTTCAAATGGAGGTCTTACTCGAACACCCAGACAATTCATACTTTGTTGTTCCTTCTCGAAAGAAAGGCGAAAGTCCAATACTTTTTAGTAAAGGGCCAGAACAAAAATTCAGTTACACGGATGATAGCAGAATTGGCGATACGGGACGTCTCCAGCTTCGTCGTTATAGTCAACAATCAAAAGACATCATCCGAA
The DNA here is from genome assembly GCA_029216955.1 of Iris pallida. Classification (NCBI taxonomy): domain Eukaryota; kingdom Viridiplantae; phylum Streptophyta; class Magnoliopsida; order Asparagales; family Iridaceae; genus Iris; species Iris pallida. The sequence continues at coordinate 24,093,211 of JANAVB010015600.1, forward strand.
AGATGGGTTATGACTTCAAGAATGGTCTCAATTATGGTAAAGGAAGACGAACTCCTATCCGTACGGCTGTTCCGAATGGAAAGTCAGAGATGTACTACAGCAAGACAAAAAGAGGTCTTGGATATGCTTCACCTCCGGTATTGTCCCTAGCAGTATCCGAATCCGATAGTGAAGAGCGCTTCAACTCTTCTGATTCCAGATCATGGGACTCTGACACCAGCATTGGTCAAGTTTATCAGCTGATCGTATCTTCTAACATGGTCTCCGCCGAACTCTCGGAAGGTTATGACGAAGATATTGAAGAAAATCCTGAAACAGATCCTTGGGCTCACCGAATGGATACCCAATGGGAACTCCGATTCGAACAACGGGAACCTCCTACTGAAGATCAATTGGTTCAAATTGACGTAGGAGAAAGCGGATCACCTCGTCCGATATTCATCAGCAAGAACCTTCCAGAGGCAGATAAGCAAGAATTAATTCTTCTTATTCGAGAATATATTGATGTCTTTGCCTGGAGTTATGAAGACATGCCAGGTTTAGATCCCAAAGTTGCTACTCACAAACTGAATATCTTGTCTAATGCAAAACCAGTCAAACAGCAACAAAGGCGATTCAAGCCAGAAATGATGGACACAATCGATGATGAAGTCAAGAAGCTCATAGCTTATAGCTTTATTCGAGAAGAACAACATCCTGATTGGGTAATCAATGTCGTTCAAGTCCTGAAGAAAAATAGCAAAGTTCGAGTTTGCATCGACTTTCGAGATCTTAATGAAGCCTGTCCAAAAGATGAATTTCCTCTCCCTATTACGGACATCATGATTGATAACACCTGTGGGTTCGAAATAATATCATTCATGGATGGATTCTCTAGGTACAATCAGATTCGGATGAATCCTGAAGATGAAAAACACACTTCTATTCGTACTCCTCGCGGAGGCTACTGCTATACTGTGATGCCATTTGGTCTCAAAAATGCTGGTGCCACTTATCAACGAGCTATGAGTACTATCTTTCAAGATCATCTTCGTAAGACTGTCGAATGCTATGTTGACGATATCGTCATCAAGAGTCGTCTGAAGGAAGATCACATCCAAGACTTGAGAACTATCTTCAATCTCATGCGCCAACATCAACTCAAAATGAATCCTACCAAGTCATTCTTGGGTGTCTCTAGTGGCAAATTTCTCGGCTTCATCATTACCTCTAAGGGTATACACGTGGATCCCGAGAAGATCAAAGCCATTCAAGAGATGCGTCCTCCACACAACCTAAAAGAGCTACGAGGATTCCAAGGTCGACTTGCGTACATCAGGAGGTTCATTTCAATTCTGTCTGGATGCTACAAACCATTTACTCAACTAATAAAGAAAGGTGTATCTTTCGTTTGGATCGAAGAATGTCAACGAGCATTTGATGACATAAAGCGGTATCTTATGAACCCACCAGTCTTGGTACCACCAATCTCAGGCATGCCATTCTTAATGTATGTCCATACTATGGATCATTCATTGGGTGCTTTACTTGCCCAAAAGAATAAAGAAGGTCATAAACAAGCCATCTACTATCTCAGTCGTACTATGATTGGTGCTGAACACCGTTATAGTCCGGTTGAAAAAGAATGCTTAGCTCTTATGTTTGTTGCTCAAAAGACAAGGCATTATATCATTGGACGAACCATTCATGTTATTTCCCGAGTTAATCCTCTTCAGGTATTGATGAAGAAACCCAGCACACTCAACTCTCGACTTGCTACATGGGCCATTCTGCTAGCCTAATATGACATGGTATATGTTCCCCAAAAATCTGTTAAAGGCCAAGTGCTGGCAGATTTCTTAGCAGCTCATCCTGTTCCAGAGACATCCAAACTCTATGATGAAATTCCAGACGAGACATTGGAATCAAATATGATCTCTGAAGAATTTCCTACCTGGCGTCTATTCTTCGACGGTGCATCCAGGATCGGACCAAATGGTGCCATTGTAGCAGGAGTTGGGGTTGTTCTTGTTTCTCCAGACGGATCAACTATACAAAGAGCTTACTCCCTAGATGAACCATGCTTCAACAACGTAGCAGAATACAATGCTCTACTCATTGGTCTTCAATTAGCTAAGCAACTAGACGTTGAATATCTTGAAGTCTATGGTGACTCCAAGCTGGTTGTTAACCAGGTTAGAGGAACCTATGAAGTTCGCCATCAAGATCTAGTACCTTATCATGAAGCGGCAATCGACATGGCTACATCTTTCAAAGCCTTCTTCATCGAATATGTTTGTCGAGCTTGTAATACTGAAGCAGATGCTCTGGCCAATCTTGCAGCAGTCTTAGCCATCTCTATCAAAAGACAGCAGGTGGTGGTTGTCTCTAACCGGGAATTGTTTTGCATCGAAAACAATCGTAATATTGAGTTCCGCAATCTTGCTGAAGCCAATATTATCAATGAAGATTGGAGAGCTCCCTTCATCGATTTCGTCGTTCATGACATACTTCCCGAAGATCCTAAAGAAGCTACGAGTATTCGCCGACGATCTCTCCGGTTCTACTACAATCAGACTACCAAGTCTCTTTATCGGCGGACTTATGACGGTCTTCTTTTACGCTGTCTTGCTGGTGATGAAGCAAAGCAAGTATTGCGCGAAGCTCATGATGGTGTCTGTGGAGCACATCAACCCGGTCCTAAGCTACAGGATCGCATCCGACAAATGGGTTACTACTGGCCCTCCATGGTATCAGATGCCATCGAATATGTAAGAAAATGTTGGGCTTATCAGATCCATGCAGATTTCATCCATCAACCGTCGGAATTCCTTCATCCGACTGCTGCTTCCTGGCCTTTCGAAGCTTGGGGCATGGATGTCATAGGTCCTATCAACCCTCCTTTCTCTAAGGGACATCGGTTCATATTAGCAATAACCGACTATTTCTCTAAGTGGGCCGAAGCTATCCCTTTTCCTGAAGTCAAAACCAGCAGCGTCATCAACTTCGTCAAACATCATGTCATTTACAGGTTTGGTGTACCTCGAAGGATCATTCATGACAATGGACCTCAGTTCATCAGTCAAAAGTTTACCAGATTCTGTGACGATCATCGGATTGATAATATCGCTTCGACAGCTTACAATCCTGCTGCCAATGGCTTGGCCGAAGCCGTTAACAAGACTATCATCAAGCTCCTTGAGAAGTTTGTATCTACTAACAAACGAAACTGGAGTGAAAATCTTGGGGAATGTCTATGGGCCTACCGTACTACGGTCCGCAATCCCACAGGCTGTACACCCTTCTCTTTGGTGTACGGTTGTGAAGCTGTTCTACCTTTGGAACTTCAGATTCCATCCCTGCAGATTGCCATTGCCAATGAGCTCACTACAGAGAACAACGATCTTCTTCGACTTCAAGAGTTGGAGGCGCTCGACGAGAAGTGGCTATTAGCTCAGCAACACATCAAGTTATATCAAGCCCGCATCTCAAAGACTTTCAATCGCAAAGTTAAAGTTAGAGCCTTTCAGAAAGGAGAACTCGTTCTAACAGTCAGACGTCCTATGACTATGACTCATATGAGCAAAGGCAAATTCGATGCAAAGTGGGAAGGTCCATATATCGTAAGCAAAGTCTTCTCAAATGGAGCTTATCAACTCACAGAACTGGATGGTCGAGTTGCAATGATGCCCATCAATGGCAAATTTCTTAAGAAATATATGCATAAATGTAAAAGAGATTGTTTGTAAATATCATCAGACAAGTTTATAAATAAATTTTTTATTTTATTTCATCATGAATGATAGTACATAATATCAAGGAAGGTCACTATCATCCTTCTCACAATCAGGACGTGGGCTACTGCCGTCCTTATCGAAGACATAGTCGACAAAAGAGCCGAGAACATCCTTGCTTGAACCCACCAGAAATTTGCAAGTGGCCATCCTCATGGCCTCCTCTTCCTTGGTTGCCCCTGGTTCAAGCAGGAAGTCCAAGATGTCCTTTGGTGGCTTGGGTCCGGCAGGACGTTCCTCCTTGCCCGCTTCAACCTTCGGGGTGACCTCATCCTTCTTGGATGCATCTCCAGACGACATTTTTATGTCGAAAAGTGAAAGTGATCATTCCATCTAGATTTCTGTTCTATTTATAGGCAGAGGTTCTTGAAACAATGAAGTGACGCATCCTTCGCAACATTCATTACATTTATCCGACGGTTTACCCGTTCATTACATTCATCCGACGGTTCACCCATTCATTACATTTATTCGACGGTTCACCCGTTCATTCCATACATCTGACGGTTCATCCGTTCATTTCATCCGACGGTTTACCCGTTCATTACATTTATCCGACGGTTCACCTGTTCATTCCATCCATCCGACGGTTCACCCGTTCATTCAATTCATCAGACGGTTCATCCGTTCATTCCGACGATTCATTTCGTTCATACATTTTGACGATTCAGCCATTCATCCATATCAGCAACTTGTCACGTATTTATTTCTGATTAAGTTGTCTACCAAAATAATGATATTCAATAAATTATATTCTGCCATGTCCACATTACCTCTGAGCAGGTATAATGAATATAATTATTTTCTACATCAAGAAATATATCATGTCCTACACTACTGAATATATTTTTATCGCTATTATTTATATCCTTATAAGATATGCAATAAATAATAGAGCCACAAAGAAAATGTCTTTTTATTGATCAAAATCAAAAGTCATTACATACCACAAAATAGAAGATACAAAAAGTTTTTCTATTCAGCTAGCGGGGTCATCAAGCTAGTCATCTGCTGCTTTAAAGTTTGCAGTCGCTCTTCACGAGAATCCATCACTCGTCTCCTAGCTTCCTCCATTCCAGACTTATCATTAAAAGTCGGCAAGGTCACTAAGCGACGAGAGATTTTAGCTTGATGAGTTGTGACATACTCATTTCTTTCCTGAGTCAGAACGTCCAGTTGCTGAACGGTAGCTTGATGTTGTGTGACCTCATCTTCCAGAGCAAGCTGAACAAGTCTCAACTCTTCTTGAAGATGGGCAACCTCTTCTTGAAGGCGGGCAGATTCTGCTTTCAGTTCAGCAACTTTCTTTTCCTTCTCCCCAGCAGCAGATGCTATTATTTCTACCTGGGAGTTATACTCTGCAGACTTGGTAGTGAAAGTGTCCAAGTAAACTTGGAAATCAACTTTCGCAATTGCAGCCTCTTGAGACATCCTCTCAAACTCAGCCTGTACCAAGGACTCCACTTCCCCCTGATTAAGATCTTTGTAGATCTTAACCGATGCCTCCAGCTCATCCAGTATATGCTCAAGAAAAACAGCTTGAGCTTCATCACCTTGATTTCGGATGGCATTGATCAAATAAGAGGTTTGACCTCTAACAGTGGTGAAATCGGCAACTTTTTTCTCTATTACCCTGTTTACTAAGGGTCCCAATGAATTGAAGAAAAGACTGGTGAAGGAGCTAATGATAAATTTGTTAGTAGCTACAGCACCAGGTGTAGCAGCCACTCCCAAGGATGACGAAGCAGCAGGTACCTGTACAGATGGACGTTCAGCTTCTTGCACGTGAGTAGAGGGCTCTCTGGATAAGGGAGCCATGGAAGAATTAGTCGCCCCTCCTAGATGTTCCTCTGCAAAATCAAATGAACCTTATCATTTTTCTGCCATTAGCAATTATCGAGAAGGATCAAAAGTAAGGGCAATCTTACCATGGCTGGGTCCAGTGACAAATCTATCATCTGCTGGCACAGGTTCCAACCTAGCAGAAGTAGTCTCAGACATTACTGCCTGGCTACTACCCGCTTCGGAGCCGCCCGAAAAATGTCGGCTACCGCTGGCCATCGCCGTTACAAGCACTATATCAGTGCATACTGGAGGAATTAGGGAAGATTCAATTTCTGTATGGATAAAAAAATGTAAATGTCAGCCATTTAATCTATGAAAAGAAGATTGATAATATCATTCAATACCCGCGGGATCACCAGTAGTAATTTCTTCAAGTGCTACTTCTTCACCCATATTCTTTTCTGGAGATACATGCACATCAACATCCTCTTCTGGATTCAATGTGTCATCAACATCTTCTGGGGATACATGGACATTAGCGTCCTCTTCTGGATTTTGTGTATCATCAACAGCCTCTGTTGATGTATCTTCATCACTTTCTTCTGGTGCTTCTTCGCTATCAGTTGCGGCGATCGGATCTACATTATCATGCAGGCCGAAGTCGCAATCATTCAGAGCATCGATCATTAATCGATCTTCTTCATCACGAAGTGTTCTCGGTGTAGTTGGAAGCTGGGTAGTTTCTACTGCAAGTGAAGGAGATCGCAACACTTCATCTTCTTTCTACACGACTTCCTCTATAGGCTCTACAGCCTCATCTCTCTGCTCTGGACTAGAAGTTTCCTGCCTGGGCTCAGGGGCAGGTGTAGAAGACGACATTGTGACTCCGGCGATAGCACTAGCCACGACCGTTGACAAGATAGGTCTTGGAGGAGTGACTACCTTCTTTCTTCTGAAGGCTATTTTCTTTCTGTGTAGAGGTCTTTCCGGACTCTCTACAACATCTACCGGTCTCTGAACAGAGGTCGGAGTCGCCGCTTATTCCCTTCGAGTAGACTCAGCCAGCTGCCGAGATTGCAACCTGGTGGTGACCTTTTTCGATGGTTCCAAGACAAGTTTCTTCTTAGCAACTTGAGAAGAAGGTTCTTTTATCCTTCTCTTCTTCTCCTTAGATGGAGATTTGACGACCTTCAAGGAGACACGCAGTGGCTCGTTGACTTCTTCATGGAAGTTAGCTTCCCTCGAAGCTTCTAACGGGGAATCAACTAGCTCATATTCTTCGTCATTACCCGGAGCTGACACAACAGTTGCTCCCTTCTTCAATCGCATTGTTGTCGCAAAGCTGTCCGCAAGACTGAAGTTCTCGGTAAAGGTATTCGCTGATGTGTAGAAAAGCGAATATGTGTACAGCATCCGAGGACCATGATTATTCTTCGTCGGCATCGAGAATGTTGTTCTTGTATCTCGAGCATTATAATAAGCCCAAGCCCGGGCGCCATCGATCAAATAACCTTTTTCTTGCAGGCACGTTATACCGTTGCCTACGTGGAATTGGTCATAGCCGAATTGGCGCGCAAAACGGCTGGGAAGATAGGGTTCTAAGTAACATTCATCTTCAAATCTGTAGACCAGGTGTGACGGCCGAATCTTCTTCAGCCAATCAAAAGCTGCACGACCCAAAGGCTGTCTCCCAAAATTGACAAGATTTGTAGACATGTGTTCATAGCCAGCTGGAGGGGAAACGAAGTAGAAATTCCATCCCTTCCCGAGATTCAGAGCACGTCTGCAATCTCTTAAACTGGTGTAAATCCACTTACTATTGGAGAATCTCCGCAAGAAGCTTCCGCTGACCGCTCCCATATCGGGGTTCATCAATGAAGGATAGTGCAGAAGCAACCATCCGAACAAATAAGTGTATGGATGCTCCAGCCGAGGAAAGTTCCCTTTCTCGCCTTTTTCTTTCAGCATCGAATCGACATAAAGGCGAAGACCAGCGTTCACTCTGCAGGTCATCGCCGACAGCAGATCCATCCGGTAGCCAAAGACTAAACGGACGGCAGCAAAGAGCACGCCGCGATGGAAGCGATTGATGGCACTGGCTCCAGGGATGACAAATCGTCGAAGCCAGTAGGTGAGGAAACCCGCCAGCTGGGCTTTCTTTGACACGGGCCTGTAGCCCATCCTCATAAAATTTTCAATACTATCTCCTGTCTTGAAAGGAGGATATTGAAGATCATCATCGATCTTGATATCCATCTCCTGGTGATCCTCCATCAACCCTATTACTTTACTGCTGCTGAGTGGTCTGAATAAGGTAGGGTTGCACTTATCGTGCTCCTTAGTCTTCTTCTCCATGATGTGGTTGAGAAAGAGATAGGGTAACCATTTTGTCGAGTAGCAAGTGCCAGAGGTACCACTCTTGTAATACAAGGAGCAGATATTATAGTGGCACAACAGCTCTTCAAAGACGGCCACCATGTCATCATTCTCCTGACGAAGTTTGTCCAATTCGTCGTTGGTCAGAACAAATTCTTCATAGGGGAGTTCCCCCATTGGCAAGCTCGAGATATACTTTATCTCGTGAAGGGCCAGTCCAATCTCTCCACAGGGCATCATAAAAGTCCCTGTCCTGAAGTTGTACCTCTCCGCCAATGCGAGGAACAGATGAGGATTGGGGTGGAAGCCGTAAACGGTAGAGTATACCGCTTGGTATAGCTCAATCTTCTTGAGCTTATCTTCGAATTGAGCCAATATCTAATTGGCTTGCAATTCCATCTCTTGTTATCTGGATTTACAAGACCCGTCAATCGGATGTCTTGGTCCGGATATCTTCCCTTAACCTTCGCAAACTCATTTACGAAGATTGGTGTTCTAACTGGCAGTAACAGGGAGGAATTCTCCGGTAGAATGCAGCCGGGTTTCAATCCTCTGAGCAGGGAGCTGTGACGCTCAGAGGAACTGTAGAACATGTCCTTGTGGTTCGGCCCCTTCTTCATACAAATGTTCCCTGTTCTGGCTTGATGGAGAGGAGTGATATCCCAGTCCATCCTCCTGGGATAACTCGCGAAAGCATAGCGAGATAGGGGAAGGCACCTAGAAATCTCAGGTAGAAGTATCCTTTTCTCGCCTCTTTGGAAGAGTCTTTGTTAAACTCGAGGTCTCGTCTGAGAACTCTTATCAAGAGCCTCACCAAACAGAAACAGAGGTTTCTTATGAATAACGGCGTCAGCAGTTTGCAGAGGCTTCCCGTTCATCAGACTCAGCAATGTTTCATTGTCTTGTGCTGTTAGGATGGCTTGTCGGGACGACGGCAGGGCATATTGAGGAAATATTACATGGGACAGATCCTCCTTAAACTCAGGTTCAACCAGAGTCCCTGCAAAGACTTCATAATTTGGGTCTTCCCTGATGTTAACTGCATCGAACAAAAAGACAGAATTCAGTACATGCAAATCAAAGAGTTTGTTCAAAAGCTCAGCAAATTGCGCAAGTGCCAGATTGCGCTATGTGCATGACATCAGATTGCGCTAAAGCAGCCTACATGCACAAAATTTCTAGTTGCACCAAAAACATCCACTTGCGCAAGTCATCAGATTGCGCTGAACAACTTGCACAAGGCATCAGTTTGCGCTGGACAGACTTGCGCAAATCGATAGATTGTGCTAGATATTTGCCAGCGCTTTCTAACCGATTGCACAAGAATATAGTTTTCATAAAAATAAAAACTATTGTGTGTCTGCAACTAAAACCCTAAACAGGGCGGTGCAATACCATCAAATCTCTAAGTATGAAGGTTCGACAATGTCAAAGAACCCTAAAAAGGGTTTTGATCGAGTTCATCATCAACCTTGAAGTGCAGGGTGACCAGCTTTATGTCGAGAGGCTCGCGACGTAACCCGAGCCGAAGACTCAGCGGGGGCTTTGCCCTTCTCGGCGGCTGAACACTTGGGTGCCATTGCAATCGACGGCGGAAATGAGAAGAAGTAGTCGGAGTTGACACAGAAGCTTTTTCTCTCTTGAACAGTTGGAAAAAAGTAAAGAATGAAAGAAAGAAGAATGAGAACTATTTATAGTTTTTCCAAAGTAACAGTCACCTCAGCTTGTGCTGAGAAATTAGAAGCTGATTCCTCCAAACGCGCAGTCAAGGCATCACTTGCGCAACTTGATTTAAAAATAAAAATTCAAAGTATTTCGAAACTTTGAATATTTTCAAATTTTGAAAACTTTGAAGGGGGTCTTGTAGGTCCTAAAAATCAAGTTGCACCTATCAACAAAGCAATGAAAATCAAATTGTGCATCATTCAAATGAACTGCACAGGAGACAGACTGTGCAATAACTCAACCGCGCAAGCTGAACTGCGCATTCGTCCAAGCGCGCTAGCTGATGTGGCAACGTCATCATTATCTGACAGAAAATTAGATCTTCTGACAACTGACAGTTCGAAGAACGAGGAAACTATTCGTTTCTCGTGCAGCACAGCGCTCGAGGACAGCTGTACAGCTAGCGCGGTCTACCAGCCCAATCGATGTGCAGTTTGCCAGATTCTCTACAGTGCGGTTTGATCTCAGCACAGTCTGAAGCTAGCGCAGTCTAATGCCTGTGTACTCCATCAAGATAACTGACATTTTGTACGTGGCATGCATGCCATCAATTGCTCACCACGTGGCAACCGTCTGTACACAATCATGCGCATTTCAATCAAATAATGCCATGTGTCCAATACAGTTGAGTCACGATCAAGTAACTGCCAGCGCAGTCTGATGTCTGTGCGGTCCAATGCTTGCGCAATCCATCCTGCGCAATCCAGAATAACTAAAAGTTAGTTATTTCCAGAACTCTATAAATAGAGTTTCATGTCCTTCATTATAAGGATCAGATCATTATCACCAGAGATCAGGAGTTCTTGCCAAAGTGCTGCTGCATTCTTTAGAGGCTACCGTCTTTAAAGTTCACATCGTCCAAGGGATAAAGCGATCGTCTTCAGATCAGATTCCTATAGTTGTACTTTCCCAGAATTCTATTGTAATCTTCTTACCAAGTTAGTTGAAATAAAATCACTTTTGTTTTTGCAAACTGGGCATTGGTGAGACCGAAGGGCATGACCAAGAATTCATACTGACCATACTTGGTGTTGAATGCCGTCTTCCGGATATCCTCCTCTCGAACCTTGACCTGATGGTATCCTGATCTGAGGTCAATCTTTAGGAACACCCTTGCTCCACTCAGCTGATCAAATAGATCATCGATCTTGGGCAAAGGGTACTTATCCTTGTTGGTGATGTTGTTCAGTGCCCGGTAATCAATGCACATCCGCACGATTCCATCCTTCTTGGGCACGAACAAAACTGGTGCTCCCCAGGGTGAAACTCCATCTCTGATAAATCCCTGGGCCATCAGCTCATCAATCTGATCCTTCATCTCCTTGGCCTCCTTGGGGTTGACTTTGTAGCATCCTCGAAAAATGGGGGAAGAGCCGAAAACTAGGTCAATGGTAAACTCTACACCTTGATCCGGGTATTCTGCTATCAAGGAATGAGGTAGTCTAGAATCTACTGTGATGGAAGTGTAGGAAACACATCCCATGGTCTCAGGTGTTCGAGCTATCTCAAACTCTGGTCCTCCAGGTGGACTAAATATAACACAGCCCCGATGACAATCTATTAGGGCGTGTTGCTTGCTCAGCCAATCTATACCCAAAACTATATCATAGTTAGGAAGAGGCATAACAAGTAAGTGTGCTAGAAAGGTATGACCGGAAATGGTGATGGGACAGGTACAAGTCCCTGTGATAGGGATAGGTCCCCCTCCAGTCATAACTCTATAAATCATCTTACTATACCCTACGTCTATATGATATACAGCAACAAAATTTGAAGATATAAAGCTGTGCGATACTCCAGAATCAAATAGACATAAAGCTGGGTGTAAGTGTAATAAGATGGCACCTGCGATGACATCTCCTTGTGGCTCTAGTTCTGCCTCAGGCTCCTCAACGGCCAAGGCAAAAGCTTGCCCAGCCCTGTGCTGGTTGAACCGCTGCTGCTGCGAAGGAAGTGGACCTTTCTGCTATCCAGGTCCAGCTCTGTGGAAAGCTGTGGGGAAGTCTCTGATCTGGTGGGTAGTAGACCCACAAACAAGGCATTGGCCCAGTCTCTTCCTGTAGATATCTGATGAGTGTCCGGGCCTCTTACAGTAGGTCCAAGAGACGGTCTTCGGCTGATTTTGCTGGGGTGCCCTGTGGTGCTGCTGAGAGGGCTTGCTGCTGGTGTTGGGCCTCTTGGAACTTTCCTGGTGGTGGCTGCTGGATCCAGGGTGCTCTCTCTTGGTACGGTCGGTTGAGGTGGCCTCCACATCTTGAGCCACCTTAAGCATCTTGTCGAACGTCTTAGCTCCGTTCGTAGCAACATAAGTACGGATCTCCTCTTGCAATCCATGTCGGAACTTCTGAGCACGTTCTTCAGGGTCTGCAACCAGATGGGGTGCAAACCTGCTAAGCCGATTGAACTCAGATACGTACTCCTCCAGAGTATGGTCTTCTTGCTTCAGGTCATGGAATTGCCTTCCCATGGCTTGCAGAGCAGCTTCTGGGAAGAACTTCCTCTTGAACTGCTTCTTGAAGGAACGCCAGGATGTTCCTCCAGTCAAAAATCTGGGCTCGCTCCGATACCATATGCTAGCAATATCTCAAAGCTGTAGAGCCACAGCCTCTACTATAAGTCCAGGTGGGATGCGAGAAACGCTGAGGAGTCGCTCCATGTCATCCAGCCACTCGTCCGCGTAGGTTAGACCTTCAGTCCCTTTGAAAGGCCGCGGACTCAAGTTCTTGAAACTCTCGATGTCCCCAACTTTTTCCTGAATTAAAGGACCGATACATCAACATCTATATTTCTCCAATAAAACATAAATTATCAATTCACTTTTCTCACCTTGGTAGGCCTCTTCTCTGTCTGTGATGTTTGTAACGCCGCCATAGCGATATTATGGGCATTCTCCATGCCCTCTTTCATAATCGCGACTCGCGATTCACTTCTGCTTGAGCCCTCTGGCCCTCAAGTACACCCTATAGTTGACTTACAAGGTCAGCGTTGTCCACTGGTGCTGGTGTCATGACTCGTCCCAAATAATCTGGGTCGAGTCGGATCATGCCCAGCCTGTACCGTTGTGAGACGGCGGCAGTAAGCTGTATCATGTAGTGAAACACAAACATGCAGAAGATCTAACGGAATAACACATTTTATTGAATTGGAAGTGAGACTGAAAGTAACCACCATTAATAACAACATTTAAAAAAATTCATTTATTACATTGTTGAAAAAGGGAAAGTAAAGGGAAAGTGATATTCCAACAGCTAAAGTTCTGGGGTTCCTGGTTCAGCCTCTGCAGGACCCGAGTCTGTCCCGTAGAAAGTACAGTAGGGCAGCTCCTCTTCATCACAGTCACTTAAAAATGTTGGGTTTCCAGTCAGGAGGGAGCAAGTAACATATTTCATCCACAACTAGCATTTCTAAGATAATAACTAAATGGAAAAAATGCGAGACATTTATGAAACTTTATAATTTTGTATTTAAAAATAGTAAAGTGAGACTAGCAAGTATGAAGAAGATCAATGTCATGCATGATGTAATACTAGGCTAGTGTTTGAGTATATAACATGGCCTGTGACCGGCTGGTGAGATAATATGTATACTAACATTTCGGCCGAAACGAATAGTATGCGGTACGGCTTAACACCCCGTGTCGTAGGGGTTAGCGCGAGGCAATAAACGATCAATATTTGGCTTCGGTCACAGACGTTATACTACTCCCCCAAGCAATCCCCAAGTCAATGAGTCAATAATCAATAATCAATAACTAACATGTCAAGATAGTCATCCAGCAATCCATCAACCTATGTGGAGTCCGAGAGGGATCTACGGTGAATCAGTGTAACTATACTACATGTAACTAACTGATGCATACATTTAATTATCAAATTAAAATGCAGACATAGAATAGATACGAAACTTGTCTCAGAGTATTTTTCTGACTTGACAGCAGCCAGAATGTAACCGCTAGGGTTTTACCAACCAGAACCTACAAGATCGTAATGCCAGTTTTAGTAACCAGAATTACGCCCTAAATTCTAAGGTACAAGCTAGGTCAAGTCTATAGGTGGGTGTTCCTAACCGAAGTCATATGTACAAAAATAGGTTTAATTACAAATCTAACATTAACGTAAAACCGTTTTGAAACAACATAGGTTTTCGTCATAAGTAATAATTATTAGGAAAATATTTTAAAGCAAATTTCCCAAAATTAGTAAGTTTCGTAAGAAAATAGTTTTTATTTAAAATAACATTTTAAAATAGGATTTATTTGTTAAAGTAAATATTTAATCGAAAATGATTTTCGTAAAATATATTTTTAGTCATTTTCACAGATTGCCTAGAATCTTCTATAAATATTAAAAATAATATTTAATGCGCAAAACTATATTTTTCCCAAAATATTGGTTCAAGGTTAATATAAAGGTTTTTGGATTTTATTATTAAATACCGCTACCAAAATCAACCTTTTTACACAACAATAGTTTTTATTACAATAATCACTTTATAAACCTTTTTGACTAGAAAATCATTTTAAAAGAGGAATATACATAGTTTATAGTACCATTTTCTAACAAAACTTTTATTGAATAACAATAACTTTTAAATGAATAAATATTTAACTACTATAAATGAAATAACTCAATCATTTATTTGGTTTATAAATTCTACAACATAACATTACAATTTAGAGATAATCCTAACTTTAATTTAAACCAATTAAATCATTTAAACCATATTTTAAATTATTAAGGTTAATCCATAAATCAGTTAATACCAAATAAACATGGATAAAGTTTCCTAATATGTATATTATTACCACATTGCTAATTACAACACAGAAAGCTAAAATATTAAACCACAAAACCTAATAAAACAATTCTACAGAACCAAAATAATAATCTACATGATAGACTCTACAGTCAGAATGACAAATGGGTTTCTGTGAAGAAAATGACGGAGAGAAATGGGAAGAGTTTACCCAAACTTGCACGAAGGAGTACCGAGAGGAGGCCTCGGACTCGGAACAACGCCCGGAAGACGAGCACGGGCACGTACGCGCACACGACGACGGGGACGCACACGAAGACGCAGAAAGCGGAGAAATGCCGGACGGAGGGTACGCGCGGGGGGTCTGGCGGGGCTGTGCCGGGGTCGGGCGGCACTGGAGGCCTGGCGGGGCTGTGCCGGGGTCGGGTGGCGCTGGTGGCGGGGTCCGACGAGCGCGGCAGCGGGCGGGTCGCAGGAACGGCGACCGACGAGTATGAGAAAGATGGGGGTGTTGGGTGTTGTTACAACGGGAACGTCGAGGGGAGTCCGACGGTGGTCGCAGCTTGGGAAACGGTAGAGTAGGGAGTAAATGGTAAAGTTTTGAAGAAGGTGGAAGAAAGAAATGGGATGTTATGATGGTGGAGAAGTTTCTGTTCTGCGGTTACATAGAGATGTTGGAGAAGGGAGTGGGCACACAATTAGGATCAGGGAGTGAGACCCGGTGAGTGGGGAAAGGAATGGGTTTGGGTTGGGTTTAAGTTATAGGCTAAACTCATGGGCTTGGTTTAAGGGCCAACAAATAATATTAAATAAATAAATGAACACAACAAAACATGGGTCTTACAGTAAGCATTCGACTATAGACCCGATTGTCGACCACCCTACTGATCATCGGCCACCCTATTTAGGGTTTGGCTTGATTCTGATAATGTGCGCTCGCTCTTTTTAGAGTTGGACATACTCCATAACTGGCGCCTCCCTTATTAGGGTTTGCTTGCTGTCGACACGCATTGTACAACGTTTCAAAAAGTTGTGCTGTCTTTTGGGCACAATTTTGACGCGTTGTGCGACAAGATATGGTGCAACCTAATTGCTGCACAACCTGATGGTTGCGCATGCTGTGTACGGCGCAATGTGAGGGTTGCGCAACTTGACTGCTGCACAACCTGTTAACGTAACATGTTCTACTTCAAAGCATTATTTGAAACTAATTTCTGTTTATTGACCTTCATGTAGTTGACTTGAGAGAAGATCCCAATGCTGAAAGATTTGCCTCTACATTTAATACTTCTGAATACAAGGAAGATTTATCACACGTGTCATATCCGCATTATGACCTTCCTGAAGCCAGGAGAGTTGTACTCGCAGCTCAAGAGAACTCCACTCTACTATGTTTGATGAATGGATAGCCTCTATAAAGTGTAGACAATATAGTTCATAAGAAACCGGGCCTCTTGTTTGGTGATGCTATTAAGAAAATATCACAGTCCAAGGATAAGAAGGAAGGCAGGGTGTATCAGTGTAGTGAGGGCAGAATGATGTACCTCCAGGAAATGTCGAAATATCTATCATTGTCTCGATATAAATTTTTGAGTTACCCTCGCCGAATGGCATGGGATATAAATCCGCAGCAACAGGCAAGAATGGGAAGAATCTCCTACAGACTAGGTCCACATAGTAGAGACCAATTCTATAGCACCTCAGATAAATACAGCTCCCATCTGAGAGGTCTGATGCCAGGTTGTGTACCTCCCGAGGATTCCTCGCTATTACTCCCAGTCAGAGTACCAATTTTTGCGAACGAGTTGGCCAAAGTTGAAGGAAGATACCCGAACCATACCATGCGAATGACAGGCCTGGTAAATCTACATATTAAGCGCTGGAGTAGCTTGGCTAACTGGGTTCTGAATTACGTCAAAGATATGCTTCTGGAGATAGGTCTTTATGAAGCAGTATGGGCTACAGTTTATGGGTTCCGCCCGAATGTACATATAATCCTGGCTCTGGTAGAAAGGTATAACGATAAGACCAGAACCTTTATGACCCCGCATGGGGAGATCGGTTTTGTCCTTCACGAGATGAAGTTTCTTTCTTACCTGCCGATGGGAAACAACCCGTACGAGGAGTATGTACCTACCAATGAAGAATTGGACATACTATTAACAGAAAATCCTGAAATGGTAGGGGTTTTCAAGGAGCTCTTGTGTCACTACAAGATATGCTCCCTCTACTACAAGAGTGCCACCGTAGGGACCTGCTACACATCCAATTGGCTGCCTTATTTATTCTTGGGTCATATTCATGAAGACAAAATCTTCGATACTCAGGCTTGTGACCCTTGTTTCTTCAAACCAATCGACAAAAGCGACATCTAGAAACTGATGGAGAAGTACGATCAGTATGGCAACGAGCTAGACGAAGATTGGTCCCCTTTCAAAGCAGGTGACACGATCGAAAGTTATTTCATACAAGGTTATAGACCTATGTCTAAAGAAGCCCAGTTGGAGGGCTTTCCTTCCATATGGCTGCGACGGTTCGTAGTCCCTGGAGGTAGTGCTGTCGACAGATTTCACCGGGGCATCCTGTTTGCTGCAGTACGCCTTGTATTTGGTTACATGATGGATCTCCTTTCAGCGATAACTTGTCGCTTAAATGCAGGCCTACGCTTCTTTTTATACACTATGTTGCATGATAAAAATGCCAGAAATAAATTTCCCCGTACTGAAATGCCCTACACATATATATACGGGTGGCTGTTCTTGCATTATCCTGGTTTGAGGGACCCGAATATGAGTGTAGTAGGAGGGGACTTCATGAGGTGGTATTCCAACGCCCGTTGGACTATCAGCGCGTTATCATAATGCCGACGAGCATTGAATAAGGGTTCTGGATGGAGATTCCAATGCATCCCTCCCCCTCAAGAGTATGAACACTTTCCTCCCAATCTTATGGATTTGGAAGCCAAATCGCTCTGTCTGATTCCCTCTATCTTTGAGTGGTTGAAGTCAATTCGGCCATCTCATTTAGTGTTTTGGTTTGAAGATGAGTGCTTCTTGGAACCATATCTGCTAAGCCAATTTGCCCGTCAGTTTGGCTATGATCAATTACATGTGGGGAACGCCATAACTTGCCTAATTGCCCAAGGTTATTTAATTGATAGAGCCAGGGCGTGGGAATACTACAACGCTCGGGGCACAAAAGCAATATTCTCTATGCCAAATGTCCCTTCCCAGACAAGTCCACGTATGTTGTATACATATGCGAATTTCTATACTTCAGCGAATACTTTTACTGAGAACTTCATTCTGTCCCACAACTTTACGAGAAAAAAACTTACGAAGGCTGGGGTCTGTACAACATTTTCATTCAGAGATGTTAAAAATCAGGATCCGACCGATGATCCATTAGAAGCTTCGCTCATTGGATTTGCTGATGAAGCGACTGGTCCACTAGACGTGCTACTAAAGGTACAAAAAGACAAATCTCCTGCTAAAGGTCTTGGCAGGAAAAAGAGAGCTGAAGAATCATCAACTCATGATGATCTTCCTTCCTTACTCCAAACTGCAGAGAAGAAGAGGAAGACCGTAATGGCCGTAACTGAACCAGTCACCACCAGGACAACACGATCCCAATCTAAACAGATAACTACTGGGACGTGTCTTGGAGTGGGTGAGATGACTCCTTCATCGGTTCTGAAGCAAAGCGGAGCCATTCCAGAAGAAATTCACGAAGAAGAACCAATAACACCCTATATCGGAAGCCTAGAAGGGAGTTACTAGTGTCCCGAGGAGATCGTCCAAGAGTGGGCTCTTCATCCACTCTATCTGAACAGAGACACCGCTACATTCGCACCAAGATTTACCACTTCAAAAAGGTAGTTAATATTATTTTTGTAAAATCATGTCTAACTGAATTTTGACATATTTATTTTTTTAACTGCAGATATTAACGTTCCGGCTCCGGTCATAACTGTTCCTATAACTGTGTTAGCTGCCGCAGGAATTATGATGTCATGTCCTGTCACTCCCAGTTTTCATGAACAGGGGTATTTTGGTCATTTTTAATTTTTGAATATTTTTAAAATTATTTATTTATTTATGATATTATTTTGGGGTTATTTTAGTCGGGTTCGAATTTTAACTCAATCCGACTTGTAACGGGGACCCGGGGTAGTTTTGACTTTAGTGGGATCTACTCATTAATTAGGCATGACCCATATGATATTATTTTAGTTAGTGTGATTGACTAATTATTCATGGGTATGTTAGGTTTAATTAGAGACTTAAAACTAGACTAATTTAGCCTCAACCTAAGCCCATTCCTAATTTAATTCAATATGAGTTAGTGGAGGGTATTATTGACATTTACTAATAGGGACACCTAGCTTGTTGTGGCCGGCCAAGACTAGGAGGGGGTGAGTCACTTCCTTCATTCATTTCTATCCACAAATTTCTCTCTCATGTTCTTCCCCAAATTTTGTGAGGAATCCCCATTGATTTCATCTCCAAATCAATCCCTTCTTCCACCAAATCTTCTTTATTTCTTCTCTACTCTATGGTTAGAGGGTGCGAGCCAAGTTTGGGAGGATTCGGCTCTTGTTCGTGTCCATTTGGAGGTCTCTACATGTCGGTGTCGTGTCGGAAGGGTTTTTCTTGGAATCTCTCTCCCAGAAGGTATAATCTTTCCTCTAATCCACCCCCACATGCATATAGGATTATTTTGAACCCATAGGAATGACCTCCATGGTTCTATCTCTATTTGTGTCCATTTCGTGTCCATTTGGAGGTCACAGGAGTGTCCTTTGTATTGTGCTTTGTGTCCATGTGGAAAACCCCCAATTTTGGATACACCATGTGGTTAATATTTGTGTGATTTATTATTCCTATTTTATTTTCAGATTTTAGATTTCTAGAGTGTTGCTCTTAATATATCATATATATATATATATATATATATATATATATATATATATATATATATATATATGTATATTTTCATGGATATATATTTATATGTATATTTGTATCTCTATACATTCATATATATATATATTTTATATGTGTATATATATATATATATATATATATATATATATATATATATATATATATATTTTAAATATATATATATATATATATATATATATATATATATATATATATATATATTTAAAATATATATATATATATATATATATATATATATATATATATATATATATATATATGTATAATATATTGTGTGTCAATATATATAATTGTGTTTGTGTGTCTATATCTATGGTATCTATATATATATATATATATGTATGTGTGTGTGAGTATGGATATATATATGTATGTGTGTGTGTCTATATTTGTATGTATCTATCTGGTGGTTGTGGTAAGTGTGGTGTTAGAGTAGTGATGGTTTAGTGGAGTGTTAGTGGTAGTAGAGAGTGGTATAGAGTGGTAGGGAGAATGATAGATAGATGGTTAGATGGGAGGGGAAGTATGGAGAGATGTAGAGAGAGTTAGAGTGATAGAGGGAGTGAGGGAATGAGGGAATAGGGGGGGGGTTTGTTCTGCTGCAACAGCAGCAGTAGTATGTGGAAATCAGTCCCCACAGGGGACTGATTTTGGGCTGCAACAGCAGCAGTGTAGAGCAGTAGTAGCAGCAGCTACTAGCTGCCATACAGAGGGGAGAGATGGGCAGCCCATGGACAGTCTTGACAGCCCCTATTTCAGTCCCCCTATAGCCCCATTTCAGCCACCCATTAGCCCCATGGATAGCTCTATATCACCTACAAATCAGCCTATAAATCAGCCATTTGGAAGTCCAATATTAGCCCCCTATTCCTATTCAATCAGCCCTTCATTCTTCCACCATCCATTCATTCATTCAGTCTTTCATACACCCATTTTTATTCATTAATTCTTCCATACCTTCATTCAATTCATTCATTCATGCATTCTTCCACCCATTCATTTATACTTTCCATTTATTCCTCCATTCCCATTCACCCTTCCATGTTTTCATTATCAACTCATTCAATGATTCATTCATTTTTCACTTCCTTCACATATCCACATACATTCACATATACCATTCACCCCATGTATCATTCATCCTCTCATTCATTCATTTTTCTATTTTTATTTCATCCTTCTATTCATATATCAATACACATCCTATCCATTCATTCAACCATTCACTCATGCATCGACCATTCCAAAACCCCTATATACATGTATGCCCCACAAATTGATCCACTAGAAGCCTATCTAAAAACCCTTAGTTAGTGCCTAGTTGAGTGGTGTCTAGTGTGGATTGAGTGTCTAGTTAGAGGGGTATGTTAGTACATAGTTAGTGATTTATGTTAGTGTTAGTAGTGAGTTAACTAAGTTAGTATCCTAGTGGACTATTAGAGAGGGCTAACCTAGACACTAGGAGAGTATGGGAGAGTGAACTAGGAAGGTTGGTAGAAAGTAGGGTGTGGTATATCAAGATACCACAGCGTATCATGACGATACACTAAGGTAATGTTGAGATGACCAACATGACCATAAGATGGATTAGATGCCCAAGAACCCTAGATTTCTTGGTTGGCAAACCCTAGATAGGATAGTATCTATCTACCCTAAGAAGCCTAGGCTAGTATCCTGAGATCTAGAGGGGTTTCCTTTGTAATAGGCAAGGTATTGGTATTTACCTTGTGGAGGATAAATGTAGGTAATGGGTATTGTTAAGATATTGAGTTTGACTTTTAATATAGGGTTAGAAATTGGTTGTCTTGGTAGGTAATGACTAGATGAGGGTAGATTAGACTAGTCTTGACCTCCGTTGACCAAGAGTTGACTTTTTGACCGAAAGTCAACTTCAAGTCAACGCTTGACTAGAATCGAGCCAAAACCAAATCAGAGTTGACTAGTTGGCAGAAAGTCAACAGTTGGTCAATATTTGACTAGTTTGACCTAGGGTTGACACAGGGTTGACTCAGTGTTGACCGGAGTTGACCAGAGTTGACTTTTTGACCAAAAATCAACTATAAGTCAACCCTTGACCCAGTATGACCTAGTTTGACTTGGATTGACTTTCTGTGACCTTGTTTGACCTTGGTTGTTTTAGTGTGACCTAGTTTGGCTCAGTATGACCTAGTTTAGCTTGGTGTAACTTAGTTTGACCTAGTTTTGACTTAGACTTGCATATCATGGCTAGATTAACTTTATTTTCATTATTAAATCCTGTTTGGACTCATGGTATCTCATCTTTAGGTCTGTGATATCTCTGAGCGTCTGTTCACCTTATCAGCTCAGGACCACAGGCGAGTATATTTACTGATAGTTTTCATTGTCTTGATATCTGCTATATCCGATTCAGTTGTAGTGTCTTACTCGATTTTCGATCACGATAGTTCACGGACTAGTATACGTTGGATCATGACATGGAATGTTATTCCTAGACATTTGTGGTATATTGGTACATTTTTTGTCTTATTCCGTGTATTAATATAGACACTATTCCTAAGGGAACTTGCTACCCTCTTATGGAATCCCGTGTCATGACGTGTCATATCCAGATCCATTATACTATTCGGGGATGGAGGAATTATTAGGGGTTATGTGATCAAAGCTCCATGTCACTATTTTGCTTACGTGCTCTCACCTCACATAGGGTGTAGCAGATTCCTTCGTGTGCTTGTTATCCAGGTTGGCCGGCATGACTTTTCGTGAGATTTTCGTGTGAATGTCGGGCCAAGTAGTTAGCCTGATCATGATTCCCTAGCCGATCACATAGCGCTCTAATAATTCAAGTCACATTTTATATTTATTTATCATAGGAGGCTAGGTTCTATTCGGGAGAAGGGTTACAACCCCGGTCCTTGTTTGGTTTAAGGGTTGTAACTCGACTTCCGAATAGTTCCCAAGTCATCCTGTATGTATACTGTCGTCCTATTCAGTACTCACATCTGTTATATATTTTCTGTTGATTTTACTCTCTATTTCACATGTTCTACATTCTTTTATGCTATACTTTGATTGGAGGCTAGGTTATGTTCGGGAGAAGGATTACAACCCCGGTCCTTGTTTGGTTTACGGGTTGTAAGTCGACTTTCGAATGGCTCCAAAGTTTTCACTTATCCTTGTCTTGTATTTCATTATACTGTCTCTTATAGAATTTGTCAATTCATATGGAACTTCTGTTAGTATTTGTACTTGCTTATTTTCCTGACAGGATACCGTTGACATATTACAGATGTTTCTGAGACAGGCTGCTCGACCTACTATGGGGTCGAGCTAGATGGAGACTTAGGCCAGGGCTGTGGCCTGATAGTTGAGCCACTAGATTTTATACTCCCAGACTAGTTAGTTTAGTTAGGCTTGCCTGGACTGCGATCCAGCTTTTGTTTTAGACTATAGTAGTTTATATTCATATTTTGTGACTCTGTGATGTTGTTTGCTTCTCTCTAGCTGTGTTGGGTGTTGAACTCATTTTCTGTTTTCATATCTATCATATTTCTATTTCGTGCTATATATCCTAGTTTGTTTTTGTGATTGAGGCTGTATTGCTAAGTCACCTCCATTCGGAGTGTATATACTGTACAGGTACCTTTATACTGTTTAGTGTAGTTTTTTGTAGACGACCTATACAGCGGCTACCGCCGATTCTGCAGCGTAGGCTGGACGTACCCACTTCTCGTTCCCCTAATCAGGGTCCAGGTCGTGACAAATTTTTGTGGTGGCTCATGCAGGTCAGTGTCGCAATTAGTACGATCTCGTAATGGTGCTCGACTTAGAGTACTAATTACGAGCCTACGACTAGGACATAGGATCTAGGATATGATAGGAGTTACTCAATCACTTTTTAGGAAAATTCTGATCTTTTGATTACCGTGACGACTCTTCTTGCATTTGAATTCAATTGTCCTCCTTTGATAATATCTAATCTTGTGCCATATTGATCTCTTGGGTTCAATTCGTCCTCAGGATGGCGATTACTCGCTCTCAGGCAGCAGGACGTAGTACAGTTCCAGAGAGATTCGATCCAGCAGAACCTCCACCTCCGGCTATGGGAGTAGCAGTCGAGAGAGCAGCAGTCTCAGTTCCTGCCCTTCAGGCGGGAGTAGCAGCGACAGTTCCAGGAGGTCTTCCACCTCCAGCAACGGGACCGTCCGTAGTCGTTCCTGAGACTCTTCCATCGCCGTCTCCGCTACCGACTGATACTCAGCAGATGATGGCCCTTCTGTAGCAGATATTACAGACCCAGAGAGCACAGGCAGAGGTGTTACGACAGAGCATGGAGAACCCCCATCAGCTGGCAATGGCAGCAGTAGAGAGGGTTGCACCGGGTACAGTTAAGGGTACCCCAGTTCAGCACCAAGGACAGGACCAGAGACAGACTACTCTGTGCGGCTTCTGCGGGAAGCTGGGGCACACCTGGGAGGTTTGTAGGATAAGGTTGGGCGTGTGTCTATACTCTGGGGCACCCGACCACCAGCTGAAGGATTGCCACGTTCGTGGAGTCCGAGGAGGCCAGGACAGAGTACATCAGGCACCAGCACATGTCGACCAGTAGCAGGGTCAGGGCAAGAGGCAGGCCATCCAGTATGCTTTCTGCAAGAAGATGGGGCACACCCGGGAGGTTTGCAGGATGAGGCTGGGAGTTTGTTTATTCTGTGGAGCTCCAGATCACCAGATGAGGAACTGTACTGCTCGTGCAGCCAGAGAGGCAGACCAGGACGGAGTATAGCAGGCCAGGGAAGGGCAGCAGGGGCGAGCTTTCGCCATGACAGTTGGGGACATTCAGGCAGTACCAGGGCAGATTGCAGGTTCCAATCTTTCGATCTCATTTCCGCATTTGCCTCCTTATAAACTGTTGAATTTCGATTCCATCTGTTCCTTGATTGTTTGATGAAAATTTTTGTTCTTGTGATGTGATTTTCTTCTGAGATAAGTCGTATGGGCTAGGTCACCTCGAATTATAAGATTTAGAATCCTCTAGGGTCATGCTAGCAGGAATAGTGAGGACATATAGTCGGACTATGGATATATTTCTCGGGTGTAGGAATTTAAGATTTTTGCTGCCAAGCATGCGACAATGAGAAAATTTTAAATACCATGATTCTAGAGGTATGTACCATAGTCAAGGACTCTGTGATTATCGTAGCTATGCTCACTAGCATGGCAGAGATTCTGAGTATCATGATTTTGGACAGACGCATATGATTGTCGAACTGCATGATTTTTTCTGTGTTTACTTTGTTTTAATTTTTGAGGATGAATTCTTTTAAGGTGGATAGACTTGTAGCACCAAGTTTCTAATTGAGAGTAATTTTAAATTTTATAGTTTTAGTCATTTAATTATTGTCATTAATTCATGCTTTAATTTTGGAGATTTTAATTATTTTGAAACTTTAAGCCATGACTTGAGATTTTTGATGTTTTGCTAGTGAAACCTTAGAGACTGTTTGACCTAGAGCCTAACCATGTGATTTGGATGTATTCAGTATCATTTCTGGTCCAAGGATATTTTGGTCATTGGACCTCCTTGATTTATTTTTGATATTTTGCATTGGTGATTGTTGATTTGGCTTTTGATAGGTGAGATTTTGTGTTGGTTTCGTGTCCGTGTCGGACACGTAACAGTTTTTATTTGCAAGTGTTATTGTGCCTTAAGAGATTTTATTTTTGCTGAATTTTTTTTGGAAGTATTCGAGAGGGATTATTTTCTACATGTGTTTTTCTGTGACTGCTTTGTTTTAATTTTGAGGACGAAATTTTTTAAGGTGGATAGATTTGTCACCCCCAGTTTTCAAGAACAGGGATATTTTGGTCATTTTTTATTTTTGAATATTTTTGAAATTATTTATTTATTTATGATATTATTTTGGGGTTATTTGAGTCGGGTTCGAATTTAACTCAATCCGACTTGTAACGGGGACCTGGGGTAGTTTTGACTCTAGTGGGACCCAATCATTAGTTAGGCATGGCCCACATGATATTATTTTAGTTAGTGTGATTGACTAATTATTCATGGGTAGGTCAGGTTTAATTAGAGACTTAAAACTAGACTAATTTAGCCTCAACCTAAGCCCATTCCTAATTTAATTCAACATGAGTTAGTGGAGGGTATTATTGACATTTACCAATAGGGACACCTAGCTAGTTGTGGCCGACCTAGACTAGGAGGGGGTGAGTCACTTCCTTCATTCATTTCTATCCACAAATTTTTCTTTCTTGTTCTTCCCCAAATTTTGAGAGGAACCCCTATTGATTTCATCACCAAATCAATCCCTCCTTCCACCAAATCTTCTTCATTTCTTCTCTACTCCATGGTTAGAGGGTGCTAGCCAATTTTGGAAGGATTCGGCTATTGTTCGTGTCCATTTGGAGGTCTCTACGTGTCGGTGTCGTGTCGGAAGGGTTTCCCTTGGAATCTTTCTACCGGAAGGTATAATCTCTCCTCTAATCCACCCCCACATGCATATAGGATTATTTTGAACCCATAGGAATGACCCCCATGGTTCTATCTCCATTTGTGTCCATTTCGTGTCCAATTGGTGGTCATAAGAGTGTCCTTTGTATTGTGCTTTGTGTCCATGTGGGAAACCCCCAATTTTGGACACACCATGTGGTTAATATTTGTGTGATTTATTATTCCTATTTTAATTTCAGATTTTAGATTTCTAGAGTGTTGCTTTTAATGTATCACATATATATATATGTATATATTTTCATGGTTAGATATTTATATGTATATGTGTCTCTCTATACATTCATATATATATATATATATATATATATATATATATATATATATATATATATATATATATATATATATAAATATATATATGGTGTGTCAATATATATAATTGTGTTTGTGTGTCTATATCTACGTATCTAGATATATATATGTATGTGTGTGTATGGATATATATATATATATATATATATATATATATATATATATATATATATATTATATATATATATATGTGTGTGTGTGTGTGTGTGTGTGTGTGTGTGTGTATGTGTGTGTGTCTATACTTGTATGTATCGATTTGGTGGTTGTGGTGAGTGTGGTGTTAGAGTAGTGGTGGTTTAGTGGAGTGTTAGTGGTAGTAGAGAGTGACATAGAGTGGTAGGGACAATGATAGATAGATGGTTAGATGGGAGGGGAAGTATGGAGAGATGTAGAGAGAGTTAGAGTGATAGAGGGAGTGAGGGAATAAGGGAATAGTGGGGGGGGGGGATGGTTTGTACTGCTGCAACAGCAGCAATAGTATATGAAAATCACTCCCCACAGGGGACAGATTTTGGGCTGCAACAGCAGCAGTGCAGAGCAGTAGTAGCAGCAGCTACTAGCTGCCATAGAGAGGGGGGAGATGGGCAGCCCATGGACTGTCTTGACAGTCCCTATTTCAGTTCCCTGCAGCCCCATTTTAGCCACCCATTAGCCCCATGGACAGCCCCTATATCACCTACAAATCAGCCTATAAATCAGCCATTTGGAAGTCCAATATCAGCCCCCTATTCCTATTCAATCAACCCTTCATTCTTCCTCCATCCATTCATTCATTCAGTCTTTCATACACCCATTTTCATTCATTATTTCTTCCATTCCTTCATTCAATTCATTTATTCATGCATTCTTCCACCCATTCATTTATACTTTCCATTCATTCCTCCATTCCCATTCACCCTTCTATGTTTTCATTATCAACTCATTCAATCATTCATCCATTTTTCTCTTCTTTCACATATCCACATACATTCACATATACCATTCACCCCATGTATCATTCCTCCTCTCATTCATTCATTTTTCTATTTTCATTTCATCCTTCCATTCACATATCAATACACATCCTATCCATTCATTCAACCATTCACTCATGCATCCATCATTCCAAAACCCCTACAAACGTGTATGCCCCACAAATTGATCCCCTAGAAGCCTATCTAAAAACCCTTAGTTAGTGCCAAGTTGAGTGGTGTCCAGTGTGGATTGAGTGTCTAGTTAGAGGGGTATGTTAGTGCATAGTTAGTAATTTGTGTTAGTGTTAGTAGTGAGTTAACTAAGTTAGTATCCTAGTGGACTATTAGAGAGGGCTAACCTAGACAATAGGAGAGTGTAGGAGAGTGAACTAGGATGGTTGGTAGAGTGTAGGGTGTGGTATCTCAAGATACCATAGCGTATCATGACGATACACTAAGGTAATGTTGATATGACCAACATGACCATAAGATGGATTAGATGCCCAAGAAACCTAGATTTCTTGGTTGGTAAATCCTAGATAGGATACTATCTAGCTACCCTAAGAAGCCTAGGCTAGTATCCTGAGATCTAGAGGAGTTTCCTTTGTAATGGTCAAGGTATTGGTATTTACCTTGTGGAGGGTAAATGTAGGTAATGGGGTATTGTTAAGATATTGAGTTTGACTTCTAATATGGGGTTAGAAATATGTTGTCTTGGTAGGTAATGACTAGATGAGGGTAGTTTAGACTAGTCTTGACCTCCGTTGACCAAGAGTTGGCTTTTTGATCGAAAGTCAACTTCAAGTCAACACTTGACTAGAATCGAGCCAAAACCAAACCAGAGTTGACCAGTTGACTGAAAGTCAACAGTTGGTCAATATTTGACTAGTTTGACCTAGGGTTGACCCAGGGTTGACTCAGTGTTGATCAGAGTTGACCAAAGTTGACTTTTTAACCAAAAGTCAACTGTAAGTCAACCCTTGACCCAGTATGACCTAGTTTGACTTGTATTGACTTCATGTGACCTTGTTTGACCTTGGTTGTTCTAGTGTGACCTAGTTTGGCTCAGTATGACCTAGTTTAGCTTGGTGTGACTTAGTTTGACCTAGTTTTGACTTAGACTTGCATATCATGGCTAGATTAGCTTTCCTTTCATTATTAAATCCTGTTTGGACTCATGGTATCTCATCCTTCGGTCTGTGATAACTCTGAGCGTCTGTTCACCTTATCAGTTCAGGACCACAGGCGAGTATATTCACTGATAGTTTTCATTGTCTTGATATATGCTATATCCGATTCAGTTGTAGTGTCTTACTCGATTTTCGGTCATGATTGTTCACGGACTAGTATACGTTGGATCATGACATGAGATATTGTTCCTAGATTTTCGTGGTATATTAGTACATTTTTTGTCTTATTCCGTGTATTAATATAGACACTAATTCCTAAGGGGACTTGCTACCCTCTTATGGAATCTCGTGTCATGACGTGTCATGACGTGTCATGTCCAGATCCATTATACTATTCGAGGATGGTGGAATTATTAGGGGTTATGTGATCAAAGCCCCTTGTCAGTATTTTGCTTGCGCCACTCTCACCTCACGTAGGGTGTAGCAGATTCTTCTGTGTGCTTGTTATCCAGGTTGGCCGGCATGACTTTTTATGAGATTTTTGTATGATTGTCGGGCCAAGTGGATAGCCTGATCATGATTTCCTAGCCGATCACATAGCGCTCTAATAATTCAAGTCACATTTTATATTTATTTAACATAGGAGGCTAGGTTCTGTTCGGGAGAAGGGTTACAACCCCGGTCCTTGTTTGGTTTAAGGGTTGTAACTCGACTTCCGAATAGTTCCCAAGTCATCCTATATATATACTGTCGTCCTATTCAGTACTCACATCTGAGATACAATTCCTGCTAATTTTACTCTGTATTTCACATGTTCTACATGCTTTTATGCTATACTTTGATTGGATGCTAGGTTCTGTTTGGGAGAAGGATTACAACCCCGGTCCTTGTTTGGTTTACGGGTTGTAATGCGCCTTTCGAATGGCTCCGAAGTTTTTACTTATCTTTGTCTTGTATTTCATTATACTGTCTCTTATAGAATTTGTCAATTCATATGGAACTGCTGTTAGTGTTTGTACTTACTCATTTTCCTGACAGAATACTGTTGATATATTATAGATATTTCTGAGGCAGGCTGCTCGACCTACTATGGGGTCGAGACAGATGGAGAATTAGGCCACGACTGTGGCCTGATAGTTGAGCCACTAGATTTTATACTCCTAGAGTAGTTAGTTTAGTTAGGCTTGCATGGACTGTGATCCAGCTTTTGTTTTAGACTGTAGTAGTTTATATTCATATTTTGTGACTCTGTGATGTTGTTTGCTTCTCTTTAGCTGTGTTGGGTATTGAACTCATTTTCCGTTTTCACATCTATCATATTTCTATTTCGTGCTATCTATCCTAGTTTGTTTTTGTGATTGAGACTGTATTGCTATGTCACCTCCATTCGGAGTGTATATACTGTACAGGTACCTTTATATTGTTTAGTGTATTTTTTGTATACGACCTATACAGCGTTCTATCGCCGATTCTGCGGCCTCTAATCAGGGTGCGGGTCGTGACATGTCCAACTCCAAGAGTTCCAAAGACTATACTTCCTAAGAAGGAATTGCCTAATCCTGATGTCACTGTCCCTTCTGTAGCCCAAAATCCCACTCAATCTCAGGAGGATCAAGAAATGATAGCGGCTTTTGAAGGTTGTGATTTTGGAGATTCCTTAAATGAAGATGATCTCACCATTGCTATTGAAGGTGAACAAGCATCAATAGAAGTTATACTGAACGAAGAGGGACTTGTCGAAGAGGGCCAGACCACTGTTGCGGGTGAAGAACACACTATTGATGATAAAGAGCACTTAGGCCAGAGAACTGATGAACCCAAAACTCCTGAAGAGGTTCACGAAGATCATCCTGGAGCTTCTGAAGCATCTAGGATTGTTGAATATCCTAAAGCTGATACTACAGGGATTAAAACCTCTGAAGATCAAACCCCAAAGGAGACAAACACAATTATCCTTCCTCTTCAAGCAAAGTCAGGGCCGAAAGTAGCCGCTTTTTATCGAGAGGTTCGAAAGCTGGAAGCAGTCAAGCAGTAGTGTCTGAGAACACAATGTCGAGACTTCGTATAGAAGCAGCCATGCCTCGTGAAACACCGTATGTACTACCAGGTGTTTTACTGAAACAAAATGGCGACTCTGCTGGGGACGACCTTCTCCTTTGACGAGGCGGCAATTGCTCAATACGATAATGTTTCGGTCGGTTCGACCTAGAAGACTTTGGTTTTGCACTTCGACCAGACTGCCTACGAAGAAATGCTCCGGACTGGGGGTAGCACTCGCTGCTCCAATGTTCAAAAATCGCAAAAGGCGCAAATAGTTTGGGTTCCCAAATCCAAGGCATTCTCGGATCTCCCTACTGTCTCTTCAGGCAAAGGAATCATTCCTACTCCTGTTGTAGAGACTCCCATCTGTGATGAGGCAGTCTCTACTTCTGTGGTACGCCATAGGCATAAAAACAAGCCTCCCATTTGTAACATGACAGACCCTTCAGTGTTACGCTCTGGGTGTAAAAATCACAGAGAAGGGTCTTAAAATTTTAAGCCATGACTTGAGATTTTTGATGTTTTGCTAGTAAAACCTTAGAGACTGTTTGACCTAGAGCCTAACCATGTGATTTGGATGTATTCAGTATCATTTCTGGTCCAAGGATATTTTGGTCATTGGATCTCTTTGATTTATTTTTGATATTTTGCATTGGTGATTGTTGATTTGGCTTTTGATAGGTGAGATTTTGTGTTGGTTTCGTGTCCATGTCAGACACGTAGCAGTTTTTCTTTGCAAGTGTTGTTGTGCCTTAAGAGATTTTATTTTTGCTGAATTTTTTTTGAAAGTATTCGAGAGGGATTGTTTTCTACATGTGTTTTTCTGTGACTGCTTTATTTTAATTTCGAGGACGAAATTTTTTAAGGTGGATAGATTTGTCACCCCCAGTTTTGAAGAACAGAGGTATTTTGGTCATTTTTTATTTTTGAATATTTTTGAAATTATTTATTTATTTATGATATTATTTTGGGGTTATTTGAGTCGGGTTCGAATTTCAACTCAATCCGACTTGTAACGGGGACCCGGGGTAGTTTTGACTTTAGTGGGACCCACTCATTAGTTAGGCATGGCCCACATGATATTATTTTAGTTAGTGTGATTGACTAATTATTCATGGGTAGGTCAGGTTTAATTAGAGACTTAAAACTAGACTAATTTAGCCTCAACCTAAGCCCATTCCTAATTTAATTCAACATGAGTTAGTGGAGGGTATTATTGACATTTACCAATAGGGACACCTAGCTAGTTGTGGCCGACCTAGACTAGGAGGGGGTGAGTCACTTCCTTCATTCATTTCTATCCACAAATTTCTCTTTCTTGTTCTTCCCCAAATTTTGAGAGGAACCCCTATTGATTTCATCTCCAAATCAATCCCTCCTTCCACCAAATCTTCTTCATTTCTTCTCTACTCCATGGTTAGAGGGTGCTAGCCAATTTTGGAAGGATTCGGCTATTGTTCGTGTCCATTTGGAGGTCTCTACGTGTCGGTGTCGTGTCGGAAGGATTTCCCTTGGAATCTTTCTACCGAAAGGTATAATCTCTCCTCTAATCCACCCCCACATGCATATAGGATTATTTTGAACCCATAGGAATGACCCCCATGGTTCTATTTCCATTTGTGTCCATTTCGTGTCCATTTGGTGGTCATAAGAGTGTCCTTTGTATTGTGCTTTGTGTCCATGTGGGAAACCCCCAATTTTGGACACACCATGTGGTTAATATTTGTGTGATTTATTATTCCTATTTTAATTTCAGATTTTAGATTTCTCGAGTGTTGCTTTTAATATATCATATATATATATATATGTATATATTTTCATGGTTATATATTTATATGTATATGTGTCTCTCTATACATTCATATATATATTTTCATGGTTATATATTTATATGTATGTGTGGTGTTAGTGGTAGTAGAGAGTGGTATAGAGTGGTAGGGACAATGATAGATAGATGGTTAGATGGGAGGGGAAGTATGGAGAGATGTAGAGAGAGTTAGAGTGATAGAGAGAGTGAGGGAATGAGGGAATAGGGGGGTTTGTACTGCTGCAACAGCAGCAATAGTATATGGAAATCACTCCCCACAGGGGACTGATTTTGGGCTGCAACAGCAGCAGTGTAGAGCAGTAGTAGCAGCAGCTACTAGCTGCCATAGAGAGGGGGGAGATGGGCAGCCCATGTACTGTCTTGACAACCCCTATTTCAGTTCCCCTGCAGCCCCATTTTAGCCACCCATTAGCCCCATGGACAGCCCCTATATCACCTACAAATCAGCCGATAAATCAGCCATTTGGAAGTCCAATATCAGCCCCCTATTCCTATTCAATCAGCCCTTCATTCTTCCACCATCCATTCATTCATTCAGTCTTTCATACACCAATTTTCATTCATTAATTCTTCCATTCCTTCATTCAATTCATTCATTCATGCATTCTTCCACCCATTCATTTATACTTTCCATTCATTCCTCCATTCCCATTCACCCTTCTATGTTTTCATTATCAACTCATTCAATCATTCATCCAATTTTCTCTTCCTTCACATATCCACATACATTAACATATACCATTCACCCCATGTATCATTCATCCTCTCATTCATTCATTTTTCTATTTTCATTTCATCCTTCCATTCACATATCAATACACATTCTATCCATTCATTCAACCATTCACTCATGCATCCATCATTCCAAAACCCCTATATGTATGTATGCCCCACAAATTGATCCACTAGAAGCCTATCTAAAAACCCTTAGTTAGTGCCTAGTTGAGTGGTGTCTAGTGTGGATTGAGTGTCTAGTTAGAGGGGGTATGTTAGTGCATAGTTAGTGATTTGTCTTAGTGTTAGTAGTGAGTTAACTAAGTTAGTATCCTAGTGGACTATTAGAGAGGGCTAACCTAGACACTAGGAGAGTGTGGGAGAGTGAACTAGGATGGTTGGTAGAGTGTAGGGTGTGGTATCTCAAGATACCATAGCGTATCATGACGATACACTAAGGTAATATTGAGATGACCAACATGACCATAAGATGGATTAGATACCCAAGAACCCTAGATTTCTTGGTTGGTAAATCCTAGATAGGATAGTATCTAGCTACCCTAAGAAGCCTAGGCTAGTATCCTGAGATCTAGAGGAGTTTCCTTTGTAATGGGCAAGGTATTGGTATTTACCTTGTGGAGGGTAAATGTAGGTAATGGAGTATTGTTAAGATATTGAGTTTGACTTCTAATATGGGGTTAGAAATAGGTTGTCTTGGTAGGTAATGACTAGATGAGGGTAGTTTAGACTAGTCTTGACCTCCGTTGACCAAGAGTTGGCTTTTTGACCGAAAGTCAACTTCAAGTCAACGCTTAACTAGAATCGAGCCAAAACCGAACCAGAGTTGACCAGTTGACTAAAAGTCAACAGTTGGTCAATATTTGACTAGTTTGACCTAGGGTTAACCCAGGGTTGACTCCGTGTTGACCAGAGTTGACCAAAGTTGACTTTTTGACCAAAAGTCAACTGTAAGTCAACCCTTGACCCAGTATGACCTAGTTTGACTTGGATTGACTTCATGTGACCTTGTTTGACCTTGGTTGTTCTAGTGTGACCTAGTTTGGCTCAGTATGACATAGTTTAGCTTGGTGTGACTTAGTTTGACCTAGTTTTGACTTAGACTTGCATATCATGGCTAGATTAGCTTTCCTTTCATTATTAAATCCTGTTTGGACTCATGGTATCTCATGTTTAGGTCTGTGATAACTCTGAGCGTCTGTTCACCTTATCAGCTCAGGACCACAGGCGAGTATATTCACTGATAGTTTTTATTGTCTTGATATCTGCTATATCCGATTCAGTTGTAGTGTCTTACTCAATTTTCGGTCACGATTGTTCACGGACTAGTATACGTTGGATCCTGACATGAGATATTGTTCCTAGATTTTTGTGGTATATTGGTACATTTTCTGTCTTATTCCGTGTATTAATATAGACACTAATTCCTAAGGGGACTTGCTACCCTCTTATGGAATCTGTGTCATGACGTGTCATGTCCAGATCCATTATACTATTCGGAGATGGTAGAATTATTAGGGGTTATGTGATCAAAGCCCCTTGTCAGTATTTTGCTTGCGCCACTCTCACCTCACGTAGGGTGTAGCAGATTCCTCCGTGTGCTTGTTATCCAGGTTGGCCGGCATGACTTTTCGTGAGATTTTTGTATGATTGTCGGGCCAAGTGGATAGCCTGATCATGATTCCCTAGCCGATCATATAGCGCTCTAATAATTCAAGTCACATTATATATTTATTTATCATAGGAGGCTAGGTTCTGTTCGGGAGAAGGGTTACAACCCCGGTCCTTGTTTGGTTTAAGGGTTGTAACTCGACTTCCGAATAGTTCCTAAGTCATCCTATATGTATACTGTCGTCCTATTCAGTATTCACACCTGAGATACATTTCCTGCTGATTTTACTCTGTATTTCATATGTTCTACATGCTTTTATGCTACACTTTGATTGTAGGCTAGGTTATGTTCAGGAGAAGGATTACAACCCCGGTCCTTGTTTGGTTTACGGGTTGTAAGTCGGCTTTCGAATGGCTCCGAAGTTTTCACTTATCTTTGTCTTGTATTTCATTATACTGTCTTTTATAGAATTTGTCAATTCATATGGAACTGCTGTTAGTGTTTGATCTTGCTCATTTTCCTGACAGGATACCGTTGACATATTACAGATATTTATGAGGCAGGCTGCTCGACCTACTATGGGGTCAAGACAGATGGAGAATTAGGCCAGGGCTATGGCCTGATAGTTGAGCCACTAGATTTTATACTCCCAGAGTAGTTAGTTTAGTTAGGCTTGCATGGACTGTGATCCAGCTTTTATTTTAGACTGTAGTAGTTTATATTCATATTTTGTGCCTCTGTGATGTTGTTTGCTTCTCTCTAGCTGTGTTGGATATTGAACTCATTTTCCGTTTTCACATCTATCATATTTCCATTTCGTGCTATCTATCCTAGTTTGTTTTTGTGATTGAGACTGTATTGCTATGTCACCTCCATTCGGAGTATATATACTGTACAGGTACCTTTATACTGCTTAGTGTATTTTTTGTATACGACCTATACAGCGTTCTACAGCCGATTCTGCGACCCCTAATCAGGGTGCAGGTCGTGACATGTCCAACTCCAAGAGTTCCAAAGACTACATTTCCTAAGAAGGAATAGCCTAATCCTGATGTTACTGTCCCTTCTGTAGCCCAAAATCCCACACAATCTCAAGAGGATCAAGAAATAATAGCGGCTCTTGAAGGTTGTGATTTTGGAGATTCCTTAAATGAAGATGATCTCACCATTGCTACTGATGGTGAACAAGCATCAATAGAAGTTATACTGAACGAAGAGGGACTTGTCGAAGAGGGCCAGACCACTGTTGCGGGTGAAGAACACCCTATTGATGATGAAGAGCACTTTGGCCAGAGAACTGATGAACCCAAAACTTCAGAAGAGGTTCACGAAGATCAGCCTGGAGCTTCTGAAGCATCTAGGATTGTTGAATATCCTAAAGCTGCTACTACAGGGATTAAAACCTCTGAAGATCAAACCCCAAAGGAGACAAACATAATTATCCTTCCTCTTCAAGCAAAGTTAGGGGCCGAAAGTAGCCGCTTTTTATCGGGAGGTTCGGAAGCTGGAAGCAGTCAAGCAGTAGTGTCTGAGAACACAATGTCGAGACTTCGTATAGAAGCAGCCATGCCTCGTGAAACACCATATGTACTACTAGGTGTTTCACTGAAACAAAATGGCGACTCTGCTGGGAACGACCTTCTCCTCTGACGAGGAGGCAATTGCTCAATACGATGATGTTTCGGTCGGTTCGGCCAAGAAGACTTTGGTTGTGCACTTCAACCAGACTGCCTACGAAGAAATGCTCTGGACTGGGGGTAGCACTCGCTGGTCCAATGTTCAGAAATCGCGGAAGGCGCAAAAAGTTTGGGTTCCCAAATCCAAGGCATTCTCAGATCTCCCTACTATCTCTTCAGGCAAAGGAATCATTCCTACTCCTGTTGTAGAGACTCCCATTTGTGATGAGGTAGTCTCTACTTCTGTGGTACGCCATGGGCGTAAAAATAAGTCTCCCATTTATAACGTGGCAGACCCTTCTGTGTTACGCTCTGGGCGTAAAAATCAGAGAAAAGCTCATATAGTATCCATGCGTAAAAGAAGCCATCTTGCGGGCATAAAATAGCTCAGTCCACATACTAAATGACAATATGGATTTCTGTGTAAAACAAATCCCTTCGAATCCTGTGTTATACGTCGTCAGTAGATATTTATGTCAGTCCCATTATTACTTTGCATTAAATGCATGATTTGATAACTTGTCTCTAGCGTAAAGTGTTTGGCCTTTCTCTGGCGTAAAACAGTTGGCTTGACCCTGGTGTAAAGTAGTTGGCCTGTCCTTGGCGTAAAGCAGCTCGTTTGGGTGTAAAGCTCTATTTTCTTTGACTCAGTCTATGAATCACTTTTTACGCTCCTACACCAGGTTCAGGTAAACTTCTAATTTTTATTTATCCTAATTCTTCTGATAATGTTTCAACAATGGTGAATATTGATCGCAGAAGGACCTGTGGGAACAACTAGCTCGACCATGGCTCCTTTGGACAGAGGGACTTACGCAGGAGAAGGGATCTCATCCCAGATGCCCAAATTTGGGGCTCCTGATGCACAGTCTAAAGTACTTCCAATTGCTGCAGTAATAGAAACTCGGGAAGAAGTAATGGCCACACCAGGTGCCATAGTAACAAACAAATTTGTTGTAGCTTCTTTCACAAATGCCTTCTACACATCTCTGAGGCCTTTAGTTCAAAGGGTGATGGAGGGGGATGATGTTCCTTTTTCAACAGTCGGAAACCCCTCATCCTATATAATCGAAGGTATTTATGTTATTGGAGATCGAGATCTGGCAACCTATCTGGAGCATGTGTTTGGACGAGCTGGAGGAATCCATTAAAGTCTACAAGGATCTTCGAAGAGGGGATATTCGACAACTCGTGGATGCCGAATGTGAAGCCATGGCTCGTGAAGCTGAAATGAATAAGGCTAATTTTGAATCCTTCTTAGTGGCTTTCTCTCGACGCTCCGCAGAGATGGATACGTAGATTACTGAAACAGCCTCCAATTTTGAGTGTCATAAAACTGTAGCAACAGAGAAAGAAAAAGAAGTCCTTGATCTGGAAACTAAAATTGCTCGGCTTCAGGAACACCTCAAGACGGCTAAGCAGCATGCAGAAGAAGAAACCTAACTGTATCAGGCTGCTGCAAGCCAATCGAAACTTTTGAAGTGTTAGAAGGATGAGTTTGTTCGAATACAGAATGAAGAGATAACCCGCCGGACAATTTCTCTACATCCCTTTGACCCAGTGTTTGGAAGAGTCCAAGCTAGACAACGGGTGCTTGAGTCTTGTGTCGAACGAACTAAGGCTTTGGAGAAGCAGATCGCATATCTTAGCACTAAACCTCTAGAATAAAAAGATCCCAGTTGTTATCTTTTTTTTATATGTATGATGTATTTTGAAATATATCATTAATGAAATAATTTTTGTAGTTCCATTACTTGTTGTATACCTTGTAAAAGATATAAGTAATAGAATAGGAAATATATTCAGAGGTATTGGACGTGACATATTTCCTTATGGAAAACAATAATATTCATTATATCTGCTCAAAGGTAATGTGGACGTGGAAGAATATAATTCTTAGGATATCGTTATTTCAAAAGACGACTTTATCAGAGGTAATGTGGACGTAATAAGTCGCAGATATGGATAATAGAATTCAGAGGTAATATGGACGTGAATCTATTGATATAGAAAATAGAATTCAGAAGTAATGTGGACGTGAATCTATTGATGTAAAAAATAGAATTCAGAGGTAATGTGGACATGAATCTATTGATATAGAAAATAGAATTCAGAGGTAATGTGGACGTGAACTCATTTTTTCTATTGATGATCTTCAAGTCCGCTGGGACTTAAAGACAGAAGATCGTGTCTAAAAAGACAATATCTGTGATAATACGGATTTGTCATAAAATAAAGACATCTTTTAAAACAGTTGGGTTTCAAAAGATAGAATTGATGATTCATATAGACTCTACTGGGGATTTTGAGAGGAAGGGTATTCCTGACTTTGGAGATACTAGAACTCTTGTTTCTCTACTTCAAACAGGCTTTTGCTAACAAATATTGGTTTTGGGGAAGTTTCATCTCCAACATTGACTTGAACCAACTGATCTTCAATAGGTGGCTCACGTTGTTCAAAGCGAAGCTCCCATTGAGTATCCATCCTTTGTGCCCAAGGATCAGATTCAGAGACTTCGATAAAGTCTCTGTGATCTTCCGAGAACTCACCAGTTACCATATTGGAAGATAGAGTCACTCGATGGACGTGCCCTACACTGGTGTCTGAATCTCATGAAACAGAATCAGAAGAGTTAGGTCGTTCTTCTTCATCAGATTCGGAGGCTTGTGGAGTCAAAATTGGTGAAGTATAACCTAATCCCCGCTTTGTTTTGCTGTAGTATTATTGTGATTTTCCTTTCGAAGCAGGAATAC
Source organism: Iris pallida (assembly GCA_029216955.1). Classification (NCBI taxonomy): domain Eukaryota; kingdom Viridiplantae; phylum Streptophyta; class Magnoliopsida; order Asparagales; family Iridaceae; genus Iris; species Iris pallida. Next base: position 24,132,137 of record JANAVB010015600.1, read on the forward strand.
GAATAGGAGTTCGCCTTCCTTTGCCGCCATTGAGACTAGCTTTAAAATTGTAGCCCATCTTTTGAATGATATCTTTTGATTGCTGACTATAATGACGTAATTGAAGTCTTCCGTTATCATAATTTTCTTCTTCATTATCGGACGTGATCTTCTGTTCCGTTCTTTTACTAAAAAGTATAGAAAGTTTATCTTTCTTCATGAAAGAAACTAGGAAGAAGGAGTCTTTCATTGGCTCGAGCAATACTTCATTTTGGGAAGCTTCAACTGCTCCTATGGTAAGTGGTTCGAAGTTATCTAACATTTTTAAATAACATCAAGTATAATAAAGGACATCAGTATACTGTAAAGGAGATGCTACTTTATTGACTTGTACATCATCATTTACAATATGATTCTTAGCCTTAAAAGAAGGCTTAGTAAGGTTGATGACCAGAGGAGGAGAAGGAGAAGGGGAAGGTGAAGGTTTGTTACGATGAAGGTTAATAACAAGAGGCTCAGAAGAGGTGAGCTCCCTTTGTTCCCTTTCTACAACAGGAGGCTGTTTGTTATGAGAGAAAAGATGTATAGTTAACGTCTAAGAAGAAGAGGGACGAGTAGCACGTCCTTTGACGGGGATCATGAGAACATCTTTTGAACTATGTTTCTGATCTTCCCCACTATCCATTGCCAATACAACTTTCATGAACTCCTTCTTGTACATCCGAGAGTCCATAAAATATGTTTCAATGCCCCTAAAAGGATTTAAGTCGGCTACTTTCTTTTGGACTTCTCCATTAACGTCCACATATTTGACGCATTGATGTAAAATGGATGGTACAATATTATGCTCATGCAGAAAGGGTCTTCCCAGCAAAGCATTGTAAGAGCCGCGATTATTGATCACATAGAAAGTAACCTTTGTACGAATATTGCCTATTTGAACTTTCAGGCGAATCTTTTCCAAAGGTTCACTTCTTCCAGAATTGAATCCCAAGATTGTCGTGATGGTTGTTAAAAGATTGTGTATAGGAATCTTCAATGCATCTAGTAGAGTCTTTGGCATGATGCTAAGTGCAAACCCAGGATCGATGAAAATGCGATCAACCTTCATGGTATCGACATATCCCGTGAAGTAGAGGGTCGATCGTAACGATTATCTTCCAACAGCATGTCATCTTGTGTAAAGGTGATGTTTGGTATCAGTTCCATCACACTATGACAATGTAGGCATGTTATAGGCTCATCTTCTGGCTTTTTGAGAAGTGCTACACAAGTATCAGCTTGCGTCAAAGCTTCACTCAACGTTTCTCGAGTTTCCTTCAAAAGACGGATAGCGCAAAAATTAACAATCTTGCCGGGGTATTAGCCATCTGAGCCAGTATATCAAAGTTATACGGCTTCTCAAGTCCCAAAGTTAAAGTCTTCTTCAATACTTTATCAAAATGGACATGATGTTTTCTTTTGTCGGCTGTCGTCGGTTTGGGAAGAGTTGGCTCTATTGGAGGTGATGAAGCTGATAGATCATTGACAGCAAGAGAAGATGGTACTTGAGGAGCCTCCAGAGCTGGAGCAAGGTTTTTTTGACCTTCTGAATAGTCTCTTAGGTAAGGTTTTCCAGACCTGGTACCAGTTAAGACTTCTTCTTCGGATACAGGCTCAAAGGACACCATATTGTAACTCTTTGCCTTGATCTTGTTTCTAGTAGGTTTCTTTTGGCAGGATAGAGAATTTGTCCAGTAACCCAAACCAACCCGAGATTGGTTGTGAGAAAGACATAGGGAAAGAGGTACAGGAGATCCCTTTCCATGATTCAAACCAGAGACCTTTTGTAGATCATATCCCATTTTCGTCATGAGTTCACTAGACTGTAGACTATACAGATGGAAAGCTGGTTGGTATTTGGCTTCTGATTTTGACATATTGTCTCAGCAGGGGAAGAAGAAGGATTATGTGCTGCCGAGATGAAGGTAGCAGTTAGAGGTGGAAGACAATGTACACCAATTGAAATCATATCACATGATTTATTTTTAATGGCCTTCTTAGACTTGGTGGAAGAAGATGGTGTTTCGAAGTCCGCCACTAAATCTGGATGGATCCATATAATTTTCCCATTATCAGTAGACAGAGGAACAAGACCATTAGTTCGTGCAGGTGGAAGATTAACAATCTCCAGAGTAGTTCTCGGGATGGGGATGACACCATCCTACACAAGTTGAGCTAGAAAATCTCCAAACTGTAAAGAGACGACATTAGCCGCTACAGTTTTTTCGTCTTGTTGGAGAGTGATTGCACCGAAATTGACCATCTCCTAAATTTTACCCTTAAGCATATAGCACGCTCGAGTTGGATGTCCAACAAACCTGTGGTAAACACAATATTTAGGATGGTCAGTCTTACCAACTTCATCTGGCCGTTTTGGTTCTGGCAGTTGAAGTTTATTGCTCCTGATGAGGTAATCAAAGATACTCATGATATCATCTTCATCAAAAAAGTATTCTTCTTTTGGACATGGTGCCCATTGTGGTGGTGCTGTTGGGGTAGATGTTGGCTGATTTACATTGATGGCTAGGGCTTCTTTGCCTTTGAGATTAATGGCCAAAGTCTCCTTGCTCTTGCGATTGTTCTGACGACCACTATTATTTGGTGTAGCATGTTCATCTTTGTCAAGATTAGGCATTTGAATACCTAATTGCTTGAACTAGTCAGCGCTCTTTTCTACTGCTTTGGAGTTTTCTATGAAGGAAGGCCAATCCTGGAATTGTATTGAACCTGTCCACATGCTGATTATAGGCAACATGTTTGATTTGCAAGTGTCTATAGTCAGAGAATCTGGGGTTCCGAGAGACATTTTGAGTGCTTCACGACAGAATCGTTTAATGAAACGTTCAGTAGTTTCATTATGTCGTTGTTTGATTTTGATGAGGGCAGAATAGTCATGTCATTGGTTCCCTCATAAAATTATTCCAAGAACATTTGTTTGAAGCCAGCGAAATAGGTTATACAACCATCTGGTAAACTACGATACCAGTCATATGCTGCACCAGCTAAACAGCCGACAAATGCTCTTGTAAGAAGAGCATCATTTGGTTGAAGTTGATCAGTCATTCCTTCAAAGTGATTGAGATATTGACTTAGAGACGTGGTGCCATCAAACAGCATAATAGTAGGGGGTTTGTATTTAGGAGAAAATTGGACCTCTTTCTATTATATAGGATATGGTTGTTTGATCCCAAGCTTCTGCAGGCCATTCTTCTGTTTGAAAGCTTCAAATTGAGTACGTAAAAGTTTTACTGCCTCATTGGTATCTCCTGTTGATTGTGGAGGAGTAGATTGATTTGATATGTTAGGAGGGGGTACCGCATGATAAGTACCACCCCCGGCACTAGATTGACTTGGAATAGCCTACGTAGGAATGGAAGCGGTGTGAGGAGACTGTACCCCCAGATCAATATTGATGGGAACTGATGTTATTACAGGTTCCTGAGTTAGAATCAGATTCGCAACCGGTACAACTGTATGTTGTGCCATAATCACAGCATGCATGCCTGTCATCATCTCAGTCAATGTTCTTCAAACTAGTCTCCAAAGCAGTAATTCTCTGCTCTTGACTCTTAGAACTGGAAATATCTTGATCTTCTATGACGACGTAAGTAGTCACTTCTCTAGCCCTTGAAGACGAACTAATGGGAAGGATGGTCCTTTCAGAACTTATACTGTCAGCATCAAAGTCACATAAAGAACAACCCCCAGAATAAGTGATAGGGATGTCTTTTTGACTAAAGGATTCTTGGTTAGAATCAAGAAGATACCTTTGACCGATTGTGTCTTGGTCGGAAAGAAGATTTTTTTGACCGATTATTTCTCGGCTTCTTGATCTAGTATATTGGTATACTCCTTCTCCGAATTCATGAATCCGATCTAAGTATTGTTGGCTGGGATTACGGGATGTATTACGTCTTGGATGTTTTCCACCTCCAGTGCTTCGAGATGCCATGTTGACAGGAGCATAGAGTAATTCATCTTCATCAACTAGGATTGGTTCAGGAGTCTGAACATAATTCAAACGGTCAAAGACGGACCTCTTGGCTGACTGACAGCAGCATTTGATGACAACTTCATGGTGGTGATTGCAATGATGCTGTTGATCCACTGCTGGACGGGATGGATTTGCAACCTTCCGCTTCTGTATTAATTGTTCACGGAGGTCACTAATAGGACGAGAAGAAATTGCAGGAATGTAGTCCTTGATAATATTCGGGACATGATTCCTGTTCTTGAGGTGTCCCGTACCTTGAGTGTACAAGGACGTGCTAAGCTGGTTTGCATAAGTCATAGGGTATTTCATCTCAGCATTCTTCCTTTGGTGCAAGTTAGCAACTGGTGCAGGTTGCGCTTAATACATTTTGTGTTTTCCCAAGGTTGACCCTGATTGGCACCTGTTGATATAGGTGCACAAGTCTGATAGGGGAGCTACTTGTACATCTACTTAAGAAACCAACAGTTTGCCTTGTCGGGAACTTAAAATATATAGGGTTGGTAGATCCTGCCCTGACCTCTTTGGAGTAGGCATAATACCCTTTTACGTGGAAAGTTTATTCTGAATAGAACCCATCATCCCGACAGAGATTTGGTTGTCTCTGTTAAGAAGAATAGAATTTCTATCTGAATTAGCGGTACTTTCCACCCAGTCAACGACTCGAGCATAATAAGGAAAAGCCAAATAGCGTTTTCCTTGATTTAGTGATTTTTTTACTAAACTTCTGGTTTGGTGGCAAAGAGGAAATCACTAAACAGTGTTTCTCTTTATGTTACGCTAGTACAGAATTATATGCAGGTTGCACCAGAGCATGAACATGCGCAAGTTGTGCCGGAGCAGGAACATACGCAGGTTGTACCAGGAAGAAAAAGGCCAAAGGGCACTTTCCTTTGTTTTGTCCAGCAGTTTGTTAAGATGAAGTCTTTTTCAATTTTAGAGTTGAAGAAGAAGACGGGTTAGCCAAAAGGCTGTTTCCCTTAGGTTGTTCCAAGGCAGTAATGGGCGCAAGTTGTGCAGAAGCAAGAACAGGTGCAGGATGCGCCAGGGAAGTAAAGGCCAAAGGGCACTTTCCTTTGTTTTAGACAGCAGTGTGTCGAGACAAAGTCTCCTTCGATTTTAGAATAAGAGAAGTAGAGGAATTAGCCAAAATATTATTTCACTTACATTGCGCCAAGGCAGTGATGGGCGCAAGTTATACAGAAGCAGGGGATTGAGCCGTTAAGGACTTAGGAGTCCAAACAGAGCGGGTCTGGTTTTTAGCAGTAACAGCAGTACGCTTGGCACCTCCGACATTGATCATGGCCTCGTAGGCAGTCTGGTCGACTTGAACGACCAGGGTCTTCTGCGTCTTGCCGATTGACGCGGTATCACATTGAGTTGTCACTTTCTTATCGAAGGAGAAAGTCGTCCCCAGCAGAGTCGCCATTCCATTTGCAAAGAACAAAAATATGCTTCTTTATTACAAACATAAAAAAGAGTACAAGAGTATAATTGATTTCTGGGAAAGTACAACTATTGGAATCTGATCAGAAGACGATCAATTTACCCCTTGGACGATGTGATATCGAAGACACGAGCCTCTGGAGGATGCAACAACACTTTAGCAGGAGATTATGACCATTCTTGATGTTTTGAGACTGATTTGAAACTCTATTTATAGAGTTCTCGAAATAACTATTTAGCAGTTATTCTAGGTTGCGCGTATTTTAGGTTGTGCGCCTCCTATTCACTTGCACGAATGGTTTCATTAACTGTTGTGGATGCGTGGTATCATTTGATTGAGATGCGCATGGTCATTGGTAATATAGTGGGCACGTTCTGTGAAGTTAGTGGCTTGCGCACCACGTCACTCTATTCTGAACACTGTTTGATTACCTTGTGCGTGCTTCATCAGCTTGCGCGTGGCGCAATGTAGCAACTTGCGCGAGTGGTTGCACCAACTGCTGTAGACACATGGCATCGTTTGATTGAGATGCAAGTGGTCATAGATAGTGTAGTGGGCATGCTCTGCGAAGTTGGTGGCTTGCGCACAACGTCACCCTGTTTTAAAATAAAAAGTTGATCAAGTGGCCAACTAGCCAGGCTGCGCATGGACGTAACTCAACAACTGGCCCCTCTGACTAGGTCTTCTGTGTTGTGCTGAATAATTCTTGCGCCACACAATAACTTGCGCGAACCAGCTGTCAGCATTAATTACATGCTGACAAAATTGTCTCGAGCGCCGCGTTGCACGGGATTCGAACAAATTTTCCTTGATCTTCGTGCTGTCAGCTATCATGAAAATGATGATGTTATTACCGCTTCTCGAGGAAGTGTGCCACGTGTCATTCGCACAACCTGACTCCTGTACAACCTGACTCCTGCGTAACCAGATGTCGGCACAACCAGATAGTTTGGCGCAATGTAATAATTTGGTGCAGCTTGATTTTTATCCTCTACACCTACCGCTAGGAAAAAAAACAAAGAAAGTTTTTTCCTCATCTCAGACTCAAGCTCCCAGATCGACTCTTCGACCGCATGGTTCTTCTAGAGCATGCAAACGAGAGGGATAGCACGATCGTAGCAGTTTATCCTTGTGCTCCAAGATTTGCACATGCTCTTCCATATATGATAAGTCTGCATTCAGATTCAGCTGACCAAAATATACCACATAGCTTGAATCGTACACGTACTTCCGTAACTGAACGACGTGGAAGGTATCGTACACAACCACTAGTGTTGGTGGTAATGCAATCTGGTAAGCTAATGGGGCGACTTGCTTTTATATTTCGAAAGGACCTATAAATCTTGGACTAAGCTTGTCCTTAGCTCCAAATCTCATGACTCCTCGCATGGGCGTTACTTTCATAAACACGTGATTGCCTTCCAGAAATTTAGGGGTCGTCGTTGAGTGTCGGCGTAGCTCTTCTACCGACTTTGGGTTATTTTCAATATCTTCCATATCAGCTTAACTTTTTGTACAGTCTTCTCACCAGTTTCGGGCCGAGTATATATCGTTTCTCGACTTCATCCCTGCAAATAGATGATCTGCACTTCCGGTCATACAAAACTTCGTATGATACCATTTGGATGCTAGGCTGATAGCTATTATTATATGCATATTCGGCCAACGGTAGATGAACGTCCCAGCTTGACTTCAAGGCGATTGCACAGAGGCGTAACATGTCTTCAAAAATCTGATTTATCCACTCTGTTTGGCCATCTGTCTGAGGATGATAAGCTGAGCCAAAATTCAACTTGGTCCCTATTGCTGACTGAAGACTACAACAGAAGCGTAACATGAATCGTCCATCCCGATCTGAGACAATGGATACTGGGACCCCATGCAGCCGAACTACTTCATCATGATAGATCTGAACAAGGCGATCGATGGCCTAAGTGACTTTAATGGAAATAAAGTGCACTGACTTGGTTAATCGATCGACGATGACCCAGACGGCATCGTTCTCCCGTGGCATCTTCGGAAGGCCAACAACAAAGTCTATAGTGATATGATCCCATTTTTATTCTGGAATGGCAAGGTTCTGCCTCTCCTCGCCCGGTCTCTGGTGCTCAGCTTTAACCTGCTGACTGGCCATATATTGTGACATAAAGAGTGCCAGAGGTCTTTGTACATCTTGGTACTGTCTAGATGCAAGGAATATTTTATATAGTGTACCTCCAATAATCTTTTTTTTTTTGTAGTACTCAGTCATCTGGAACACATAGTCAGCCCTTCAATCGTAGCACGCCGGTCTCATCTTCCGTAAAATCGGACGCCTTTCCCGTTGAAATTAGCTTCGCATCTTCTTCAGGTACGGATCATCCTTCTGAGCGGTCTTAATCTTTTCTTGCAAGCTCGGCTCTAACCGTAGTTGCGCCAACTGTACTCCCGTGAATCGAACCCGAAAGTCGATGTCCATCTCTTCTAAGTCCCGTAGTTGTCTGCTATTGTTGGATAGAGAGGCGATGTATTTTCGATTTAGAGTGTCTAACACAACATTTCCTTTACCAGGAGTGTAGTCGATCGTTAAGTCATTGTCTTTGATCAGTTCTAGCCAACGCCTATGTCGTAAGTTCGGCTCCTTTTGAGTGAAGAGGTACTTGAGGCTCTTGTGATTGGTATAGATCGCGCATGCCACACCATAAAGATAGTGATGCCATAATTTTAACATAAACATAATCACCGCTAACTCCAAATCGTACGTAGGTTAGTTGTTCTCGTGCGGCTTTAATTGTCTGGAGGCGAAGGAGATCACCTTGTCTCGCTACATGAGCACACATCCTAAGCCCTGGCCTGAAGCATCGCTGAATATTTGGATACCCTCTACCCCATCCTGAAGTGCGAGTATAGGGGCCAAAATGAGCCGCTGCTTCAGTTCCTGGAAGGAAGCTTTACAGTCGTCCGACCACTTATACACGACTTCCTTTTTAGTGAGGCGAGTCAATGGTGATGCAATCTTCGTAAAATCTTTCATAAAGTGTTTGTAGTATCCCGCCAAACCAATAAAACTTCGAATCTCACTAGCAGACGTGGGCCGCTTCTATTAAGTAATGATTTAACTTTTTTCGGGTCGACTACAATGCCTTCGGACGAAATGATGTATCCAAGGAATGATACGCTGATCAGCCAAAATTTGCACTTGCTCTATTTCGTATACAACTGATTCTCCTGAAGAGTCTGGAGCACGGTCCGATGATATTCTGCATGTTGTGCCCTATTTTTTGAGTAGATGAGAATATCGTCGATAAAGACTACTATGAATTTATCAAGGAAGGGTCGAAACACTCGATTCATTAGCTACATGAAGGCAGCGGTGGCATTCGTTTGGCCGAATGGCATCACCAGGAACTCATAATGGCCGTATCGTGTGTGTAAGGCTGACTTCGTCACGTCGTCTGATTTGATCTTTGCCTGAGCAGAGATCAATCTTCAAAAATACCAAGGTACCTTATAACTAATTGAATAAGTTGTCTATGCAGGTAGTGGATACTTGTTACGGATGGTAGCTTTATTCATTTTACGGTAGATTCATGAATAACGCGGGCGCTCCCCATGGCAAAATGCTAGGATGAATGAATCCTTTGTCGAGGAACTCTTGCAACTGGACCTTGAGCTTCTTCAGCTCTACAGGGGCTATTCTGTACGGAGCCTTGGAAATGGGTCGGGTATCAGGGAATGTGTCGATGCTGAACTCCATTTCTCGGTGGCATGCCGAGTAGCTCGTCCGGAAACACGTCAGGAAATTCTGCCACAACGTCTGTCTGACCTGCGTTTGCACCATCCTGTCGCATGTTTCAAACGGATGCCAAGTAGCCTTCACATCCGAAATGCAACATCCTCTAAGCAGAAATTATCGAGATCACCATGTAGGTTGACGATGCTTCACCACACGAATAGAAGAATTCAGGCACTCCAGGTATGTGGAAGGTGACATTCTTTCCTACACAGTCGATGGTGGCATTGCAAGCGCCGAGCCAATCCATTTCTAATATGATGTCATAGTCCTTAATATCTAGAACTATCGCATCAAGATACACCTCTTTACCTCATATACAGATGATTCTGTCTCTATAGCTAATGTGCGTAAGTAGTTGCATGTCCGATGGGATGTTAACGCTAAGGTTAAGGGCTAGAGGTGTCACGAGAATTTTGAGCTCGACGACAAATTCTGCCGATATGAAACTATGTGTAGCACCTGAATCAAATAGTACACGAGCATGCATATTATTGAAAAATAATATATCTGTCACAACTGTGTCTGAGGCAAATGCCTCATCTCGAGTCATGACATTGAAGCGGCCCTAGGCATTGGGGCGACGGTTTCGGCCATTTTGATGTGCAGGCTGGTGGGCTCGAGGTGTCTGGCCAAAGTTATCTCACTACCAAAATATCTCATATTAGCGACACCTAAAAATGTCGCTAAATAGCAAAAAAAATATCGCTAACTTCTGACAGCGACGATTATAGCGACGTTTCGGGCATATCGCGTTTTTCATGGTTGCTAACTTGTAAAATGTCGCTATTCGTTGCTATAGCGGCGTCATTCGGTGACGCTCGACGCCGTTAGTTTTAGCGACATTTACCGACAAAAACATTGCTAATTAGCGACGTAACAATTCGTTGCTGATTGTAGCTGTCCATTCAGGTTTTAGCGACGTTACAGTCAGAGATTAGCGACATTTTCTGACTCTATATCTAAAAAAATTTTGGTTGCCATGTCATCATTTTTGTGACGTTTTACGACGTTACGATACTTGAATACCGACGTTCGGATACTAGATTTGCTGACCTGTACAGTTTGTCACGTCAACGTATCTGCGACATTCTACGACAATTAACGATGTTTTGATTCTCAGTTTTATGACATTTTAGCGACGTATATTTGCGTCGCTGACCGTCGCTAAGCGTCGCTAATTAAAAAAATATAAAAAAATAGAATGCAGTATGCTTTTCACATAAATAACAGTTACATTAAAAATATTGTACCTGTATTTAGAGTTTTAGTTTGTAAATAATAGACCCGGAGCAACCATCCGTAGAATTCCCTGGGTTCGCCAACCCCTTCGGTGTAACACTCAACACTGATAAACCAATATTGAGACAAATAATAAAAATGTACTACCAATAATCAAATAAATAGAATCGAACGATCAGAAAGACAAGTAATAGCCGGGTGGATACAAATCCACTTCCAAACGGCTATAAAAAGTGTCCGATAATATTCAACATAACATAACACAAATAGTCATACCCGGGATAAAATAAATACATAAAGACCTAAAAATGGGTCACCAACAAATACATAAAGACCCAACAATGGGTAACCAACACAACAAATAAAAACAAGACCAATAAAGGACTACGCCTGGTCAGGATGAGGATGAGGAGGAGGAGTAGACAGTGCCTGCACCTGGGATACCAGGAACCTATACTGCTCCGGGGTCAGCATCACCGATGATGCCCTATCAGTAGGAGGAACAGGAGGCAGTGGAGCCGCTGCAGTCGGTGTGGATGCCGAAGCACGACCAGGAAGGGTCCACTCCATGGCTAGTTGTCTGGAGTTGGCAGAATCCATAACAGCTGTCAGCCTCGAAACCTGCTCGCCAATGGCCGCCTGCATCCCGTATAACGCATGAACGATAAGATCCGTCCTCTCCTGTACCGCCTGAACAACACGATCCGTCCTCTCGCTCGTCTTCCTAATGGTGCGCTGGAGCATATTAAATCGTACGTGTAGGAGCGTAAAAAGTGCTTCATAGACCAAGTCAAAAGAATAGAGCTTTATGCAAGTCAAAAAGAGTCAACAAACTACTCTACGCAGGCTACTCTACGCGAGCTACTCTACGCGAACTGTTTTACGCGAGCTACTTTACGCTGGGGACAGGCAGTCAGATCATGCATTTAATGCAAGTGATGATGATTCTGACATAGTGATTTGCTGACAGTGTATAACATAGAATTCGAAGAGATTTGATTTACACAGAAACCAACATTGTCGTTTAGTGTGTGGACTGGGTTACTTTACGCTCAAAAGACGGCTTCTTTTACGCGTGAATACTATATGAGCTTTTTACGCTCAAAGTTGACATGTGCGTAAAGTATATTTGGGCTACTTTTAACACTCAAGGCTATTTTATCAGCCATTTTACGCGAGAAGTCTATTTTTGGGCTATTTTACGCCTAGTCTACTATTTCACGCTGGGTCATTTTTTACGCCCGATCTTTTCTGACCACTTAAGAATGTGGTTTGCCCACGTGGCTTTCATGCCACACTTCTCGAAGAACGTGTGTACGTGCTCTCCCCATTTTATTGAAGTAATGGAACACGTGTCACCATGCGTAGAGATCAAAACTCTACATGGGATACGTGTCAACGTACGTAGAGGATGATTTACATCGCGGGAGACAGTTGCTAGCGTAAAAACACGATTTTGTTGCTTTTTACGCACAAAGGGTTAAGTCTATAAATAGACTTATTTTTTACATAGACAGGGCATCAAGAGACAGGGAGAGGAGATTCTGAGAAAATTCATACTTCTAAGAGTGATATTCCCAGAAGCATTTCTTTAACTTCTTCTCAAGAACAGGGTGAAGCAAAGCAAGAAAGCATTCGACTGTGCCATCAGTGCCATTGCTCGATACCTTTCCGGTGACTTAGTTCTTTCGATTGTTCATCTTTTTTAAGCAGTTTTCTTCTTCATCATTGTATGGTCTAAGGAACAAAGTGATCGCTCTCAGATCAGACTTCCATAGCAATACTTCCCAGAACAATTTGTACTTTCTGTACTTTTTCTAATTTTCTTTCAAAAGCCAATTTTAGGCATTTTGTTAAGTGAAACAAAATGACGACTTTGCTGGGGACGACCTTCTCCTCTGACGAGAAGGCAATTGCTCAATATGATGATGTGTCGGTCGGATCGACAAAGAAGACTCTGGTTGTGGACTTCGACCAGACTGCCTACGAAGAAATTGTCCGAACTGGGGGTAGTACTCGCTGCTCCAATGTTCAAAAATCGTAGAAGGCGTGAAAAGTTTGGATTCCTAAGTCCAAGCCATCCTCTGATCTTCCTGATGTCTCTGAAAGCAAAGGAATCCTTCGTACTCCTGTTGTGGAGGCTCCCGTCTGTGACGAGGTAGTCTCTACTTCGGTGATATGCCATGGGCGTAAAAATCAGTCTCCCGTCTATAACGTGGCAGACTCTCCAGTTTTACGCTCTGAGCGTAAAAATCAGGTTTTACGCTCTGAGCGTAAAAATCAAGTTTTACGCCCCGTGAGTAAAAATATGTCTCCCGTCTGTGACGTGGTAGACTCCAAAGCGTTACGCTCTAGGCGTAAAAATATGTCTCCCGTCTGTGACGTGGTAGACACACAAAAGTTACGCTCCACGCGTAAAGGAAAATCTCCCGTCTATGACGTGGCAGATACTCATGTTTTGCGCTCTACGCGTAAAGGTAAATCTCCTGTCTGTGACAATGTAGATAAAATTTACAATGATTTTTGCATCTAAAGTGAATTTATCTGCACGCATGCAGCGTAAAAATGTAGTTGATAAAACTTCTGTATTCAACCAATAGCCTTCTTACACTGCTTTACGCAGGGTACCAAACTTACAAATTACGCGTGACGCTGATGGAGTCCTTTGTGCTAAAAAATCTCAGGATTTACGAACGCAACTCCAAGCACGTAAAAATATACAGTTTGGTTCTGCTAATGCAGCCAGTAATCTTCTTTATACACAAGGGACTAAACATTTCTCAACTCCAAATGTAATAAAGAAGACTCCCTCTATTCCTTCTGATTTACGCGAGTTGCTAGTATAAAAGCATAAAAATAGACAATCTCCTGTGACACTCCCCCAAGAAAATCATCATTATGAGTGTTACCAGATTGTCATCAAATGTTGCTGTTCGGCTTCGAAATGGTCAGTTTTTGACCGATTAAGTTGTAATGAGCCTCAATAGCAAGTTGATGACCAAGAACATGAGTTGTTATATGCATCAGTCAATATGGCATCTCATACCAACAGAGGACGACGTCCAAGATGCAACTCGTCCCAGACTCCTGGTCAACAACAGTTCAACAAATTTCTTGACTCCTTTGAAGGGGTATATCAGAATACTCGATCAAGAAGAAAAAGGCAGTTGCAAACTTCTGATTCAGAAGCTGGGGGTACCCAATCTTTTGAGTCTGAAACTGATAGTGTAAATTCATACCTCTATACCAATCCTTCTGTATCTTCAAGGGAGGTTGAATCCTATGCTATTGGAGATGAACCAGAGACGTCATCTGCTAATACAGAACAGCGTCTCTCTGCCGTTATGCAATCATTGAAAGACATGCTCACTATGATGCAAAGCATGCATCAAATAATAATGACTCAGCAAACTGCTCAGCCGGCAGTAGTAACACCGGTGCAGGTAGCAGCACAAACTCAAGATAGTCAAGGGGTTGATATACCTTTGAATATTCAAGAGCTTGCTGTTAATCAAAATCCTGCATCTTCAGATCCAGTCATTCCAGAAGATGTTCCACCTCCGGTGGGGGTCACGGTACATCCAACAACTATTCAATCGAATGTGCTTCCTCAAACTAGTGAAGCTATTCAAGCAGTACGTGATCTCAAAGCACAGTTTGAAGTTCTGAAGCACAAGGATCAGCTCCAGAGGTTAGGGATTAAACAACCTTATCCTCTTCATTGGAATGACGTACCCTTTCCTCCAAAATTTAAACCACAATCGATGGTATTATTTGATGGAAAGGCTTCTCCTAGTCAGTATATCAATTACTTTGATATTATGACTGTGCATCTACAGAAGAATGATGCTCTTCTCACTCGAGTATTCATCGGGTGCCTGACAGGTTCTGCATACGACTGGTATCGCAGTCTACCCGACAATTGTATTTCGTCTTTTGACAAATTTAAAGCAAAATTTCTTTCTCGTTTCTATGAGGGAGGCATGGACATGAACATGTCCTCCTTAATAGAAATCAAACAAAAGGAGAAGGAAGATACTCGGACGTTCATCGAACGTTTCCGACAAGCAACTCTGAAGATGCCTCCTGGTATGCCAAATTTGGCATTGATTGATACATGTAAAATGAATCTGCGACCATCCATTGCTGTCTTCACGGGTTCCCAATTCACAGATTGGGCCTCGTTTATTATAGCAGCAGTTTCTGCCGAGACCAATGGTAGGTTCGCTCGTGAACACGGGATGACCTTCGCCTTAGAAGACAAAGGAAAGAAAGGCTCTTCTGGTAATAATTCCGGCCATCGTAATGGAAAAGGTAAGGAAACCCTTGTGGTTAATCTTTCAAAACCCAAAACGATGCCGAATAATCAGGAGTCTTCCAAGCAAAAAGAAGAATACTCTTTCGATGACAGTGATATCCTAGGGATATTCCAATGTCTGGTAAAGAGTGGCAAACTCCAGATTCCAGAGCCAAAAAGGCTTAATGAGGTGAATCTGACCGACAATCTCAAGTATTGTATCTATCACAGATGCATAAATCATCCTACCAAGGCTTGCTATGTGTTGAAAAAAAAAATCCAAGAACTGATAAATGCCAATACCATCACTTTAACAAACGATGAACATACAGTTACAACCAATATGGTTTCTCTTCAATTCAGAGGTTTTCCTCCACAACAAGTCCCAGATGGAATTATCCTAATTCTAAAGACGACGATGAAGATTGTGAATATCCCGCCTGCCAGAGAGCAAAATGAAGGATTGTTGCCTCTCACACTAAAGAATGGTGAAATCATGTGGGTACATCCTGACTTAGTACCTGAAATGGAAGATGAAGGTAAAACTTTAAAATCCAAGAAAGGTAAGAAAATCAAAACCTGCATTTTTCATGTTGTCGCTCCAGATCCTGAGGACTTGGATCATCTTTGGGATGGATTCCTTTAGAGGATAGATTAATGGGTTTGAATATATGCCCTCCAAGTTTGACTCCTCCTACCAAGCTCAAACTTACTCATCAGCAGTGGTTAGCCATGAATAGTGTCCCCTTATACAGGTCACAACAAGTCTTTACTGCTTATGAGAAAGCACCTACAGGGATTTTTCCTCTTGTCCCAAATACTTCTTCTCTAGTGGTTACAGCGGTCTCTGCTTCTTCTTCTTCTACTGTGAAACCATCTATTAAAAGTCTGCTGCCCATTCACTTGTACAGTCAATAATCAGTCCATCTCATAAAAAAAGATGGGCTATGACTTTCAAAAGGCAGAAGATTTGAATTACGATAAAGGAATGCGACTTCCTTTATAAATTCAAAGTCAAAAATCCACAGTTGGATTGGGTTCTGAGGTTCCTCATAAAAATCCTTGAAAGAAGAAGGCTAAGGGAAAGAAGACTAAATCCTGCAATATGGTACTTCCTTCTCCTGAGTCTGAAGAAGAAACCTTTGCTGGTACGAGATCTAGAAAAGAGTACCACAAAGATTGTGAAGGATCTTCCAAAGAAGCAGAGGATGTTGAAATACCACCAACTCAACCGTCTCTTGTTCCTGCTAAACTATCTGTGGTTGAGAAGGGGAAACAGAAAGCAGTACGCTTTGATGTTCCGTTGAAATCTGCTTCCAGTCAAGGGGTGATGATGAAACCCTACAAATTTGATATTCTAGCCCAGTTAGCTAATACTCCGGCTAGACTCTCTATCTTCGAGTTGCTTTGCCTTTCTAAAGAAAGTCGCGAAACTTTGAGTGAAGCTTTGCTGCAAGCTGACTCATGCTTAGCTCAACTCAAGACTCCTGACAATATACCAGTATCGTGCCCACAAAGTCATAGTGTGATGGAGGCAATTCCTAACATTACCTTCACACAAGAAGATATGCTGTTGAAGCATAACAAGCACGACGGGCCTTTGTGCTATACTGGGTATATCGAATCCACTGAAGTTGACAGGATTTACATTGATCCTGGATCTTCTATTAGCATAATCCTTCAGAGTATGCTACGACCTTTGAGGATTCCTACTAGTGATTTGACTTACACTAGTACTACAATAGTTGGTTTCAACTCTGGAAAGAGTAAACCGCTGGGGAAAATTCGTCTGAAGATTCAGATTGGTGATCTTCGAACTATGGCGACATTCTATGTTATCAACTCAGACGTTTCCTACAACATCCTTCTTGGAAGACCATGGATACATGAGCATAACATCGTGCCTTCAACTCTCCACCAATTCTTCAAGTACGTAGATTCTCAAGGGGTTGTAAAGATAGAATTCGCTGATATCAATCCTTTCAAAGGTGTTAAGGCCTATTTTTCTGACTTAATACTCTATAAACAAGAGCATATGAAGGAGATATCGGATATGGCTGAAGATCGATCACCTGCTGAAGATCAATCCATCAATGATGATCCTCCGGAAGAGCAACCTTTGAAGATCAAAGTCAAAGGTCGAATCCAGCCTCAACCTGTCAACGACCAACCTCTGGTAATCAAGGTCAAAGGAAGAACTCGAGCTTCGTCTAAGGAATCAGTGAGTATTCCTGCTAAGAGCCAAGTTCAACCTCTTATGATCAAAGTCAAAGGACGTACTTCTCGTACGAATGATCCAGAACCACCATTAACCATCAACCTTGGCAAGTCTACGCAGAAGACGGATGACGGTCCGTTAATAATCAATCCTAAGCGTAGTACTCAACTTGTAAATAATGTAAATATTGATCATTCTGTACTTTCTAATATCAATAAAGATTTCCTTTTTGAGTACATGGCTGTCAAATTTATTGAGAGAATGACTTTATCTGATGATAATCAAAGTCATCAATATAAAAATGACATAAACACAGAGAAAACCTTATACATTGACCATAAGGAAAATTCCTTTCCTCCACATGTCGATGTTGGACCTTATGCTCAAAGGTTCCTAATATCTTCTCCTTATCTTCTTCCTGTAGCCACTTCATCACAAGCTTGTGTAACTTATAGACGTCACGAAGAATCTTATTTTGTGATTCCGTCTGATAATAAAAATAAGCACCAAATTGTGTTTGGCCTGGCTAGAAATATCCCTGTTGTTCAGACGGATGATCTTAGAGATAAAGATAAAGGAAAAATCCGAATTGACAAATATAGTCAACAATCTCTCAAGATTATCCAGAATATGGAATATGATTTGAAGACTATGCCGGGTCTCAATCAAGGCAAAGGTAGACGAATACTATTATGTGGTGATCCGTTTTACCAGAAAACTCGTCATGGGTTGGGATACGATCCGTCCCACATGTTTAATGAGGATATACAAGAAGAATTTTCTTCCAGTTCTTCATAATTCTCAGATTCTGAAGAAATCCAATTCGTCGAATTGGATACCCCCCACATGTACAAGGAAGATAGGGAAGAATAATCTTCCAGTTTTTTACAATCCTCATACTCTGGTGGAGACTATTATGATGAATCTGAGTGTGTCTTCTCAGTCAACATGGTTCAAACTGAGGGTAAATCTGAGCCATTTGAAAATGACCCTTGGGCCCAACAAATGGATACTCAATGGGAGCTTCATTTTGAACAGCGACAGCTACCTACGGAGGATAAGATTGTCCAGATTGATGTTGGAGACGGAACTACATCTAAGCCAATATTCATCTGTAAAAATCTCTCCGAAGATGAAAAAGAAGAGTTGATAAAACTGATTAAAGAATATATTGATATTTTTTCCATGGAGTTATGAAGATATGCCGGGTCTAGATCCTAAAGTTTCTACTCATAAACTCAATATTCTTCCTAATGCCAAGCCTGTAAAACAACAGCAGCGGCATTTTCGACCAGACATGATGGATACAATTGAAGCAGGAGTCAAAAAGCTAATTACATGTGGCTTTGTTCGTGAAGAACAACACCCAGATTGGGTTGCCAACAGTGTTCCTGTTATGAAGAAGAACAGAAAAGTCTGAGTTTGTATAAATTTTTAGGATCTTAATGCAGCTTGTCCAAAGGACGAATTTTCACTTCCGATTACCGATGTCATGATAGACAATACATGTGGTTTTGAACGCATATCTTTCATGGACGGATTTTCAGGATACAACCAGATTAAGATGCATCCAGGAGATGAAAAGTATACCGCTTTTCGTACATCCCTTGGAGTCTACTGCTATACGGTTATGCCGTTTGGTCTGAAAAATGCCGGTGCCACGTATCAACGGGCTATGAGTACCATCTTTCAAGAACATCTATGGAAAACAGTTGAATGTTATGTGGATGACATTGCTGTCAAAAGTCGATCAAAAGATGATCATATTCAAGACTTAAAGACAGTATTTGAGCTGATGCGCCAGCATCAACTGAAGATGAACCCTACTAAGTCCTTCTTAGGGGTGTCCAGTAGCAAGTTTTTGGGATTTTTCATCACTTCTCAGGGTATTCATATTGATCCTGACAAAATCAAAGCAATTCTTGAAATGCGTCCTCCACGCAGTTTAAAAGAACTCTGTGGCTTCCAAGATCGCATCGCTTATATCAGGAGATTTATATCCAATCTTTCTGGGAGATGCCAACCTTTCTCTCGTCTATTAAAGAAAGGTGTATCATTTGTCTGGGATGAAGCATGTCAGAAATCCTTCAATGACATCAAGCAATACCTTACAAATCCATCTGTTCTGGTACCTCCAGTGGTAGGAAGACCATTTTTGCTATATGTTCGAGCCTTGGATCATTCACTTGGTGCCCTTCTTGCACAAAAAAGTGACAAAGGTCATGAACAAGCAATTTATTATCTTAGTCGAATGATGGTCGGAGCTGAACACAGGTATACTCCTGTGGAAAAAGAATGTCTGGCCTTAATTTTTGCTGTTCAAAAGACGCGATATTATGTGTCAGGACAAACTATTCACGTCATCTCCAGAATAAATCCTATTCAGGTATTGATGAGAAAACCGAGCATTCTTAACTCTAGGTTAGCTACCTGGACAATGTTGCTTACTCCTTATGATATGGTCTATGTACCTCAAAAATCTGTGAAGGGTCAAGCTTTAGCTGATTTCTTAGCAGCTCACCCTATACCTGAAACATCGAAGCTATACGAGGACATTCCAGATGAAGTCGTGGATTGCAACATGACTTCAAAGAATGATATTTGGCAATTATACTTTGATGGAGCATCACGGGTTGGACCTAAAGGCAATATCGTCTCCGGAGTAGGAATTATCTTGGTTTCTCCTGACAAAAGGGTCATATACCGTGCTTATTCTCTCAATGAGCCATGCTCCAATAATATGGCAGAGTATAATGCTCTGCTCATCAGTCTCCAAGTAGCAAAACAACTAGACATTGAGTTCCTAGAAGCTTATGGAGATTCTCAACTGATTATTAATCAGGTTAGAGGAACATATGAAGTCAGAAATCCTGACCTCATCCCTTATCATCAAGTGGTTATCGAATTGGTCCTTTCATTCAAAGGATTCTTCATCGAATTCATATCACGTTCTCAGAATTTGGAAGCTGATGCTCTTGCTAGTTTAGCGGCAGATTTAGTTGTTCCAATTCGAAGACAAAATACCATTACTTTGTTGGATCGAGACTTATTCTGTGTCAAGAATAATATACATATTGAACAGAGTTATACTACAAAATCAAGTTCCCAGCAGAGGGATTGGAGAAGTCCATTCATTGATTATACGGTTCATGGGATTTTACCTGAAGATCCAAAAGAAGCTGCATCAATTAAGAGACGATCATTTCGATTCTATTATGATTCTTCTTTACATATGTTATATCATCGTTCTTATGATGGACTTTTACTGCACTGTCTCTCAGAGAGTGAAGCTAAGTAAACACTTCGTGAAGCTCATGATGGCGTCTGCGGTGCTCATCAACCTGGTCCAAAATTACAAGACCGCATTCGAAGAATGGGATATTATTGGCCTTCCATGATAGCACATGCTGTGGATTATTTCAGACGGTGTAAAGCGTGTCAGATTTATGCTGATTTTATTTATCAACCATCTGAGTTCTTACATCCTACAATAGCTTTTTGGCCCTTTGAAGCTTGGGGCATGGATATTATTTGTCCTATTAACCCTCCTTCTGTCAAGGGACATCGATTTATACTGGCTATAACCGATTACTTTTCTAAATGGGCGGAAGCGATTCCCCTTGCTGAAGTTAAAACATCTAATGTGGTTAGCTTTATTAAACATCATGTTATTTATCGTTTTGGGATTCTCCGACGGATAATTCATAATAATGGACCTCAATTTGCCAGTCAGGCATTTTATCGGTTCTGTGATAAGAATCGAATCCAAAATCTAGCTTCTACGGCTTATAATCCCGCTGCTAATGGTTTGGCCGAAGCCTTCAACAAGACGATCATCAAACTTCTCAAAAAGTTCATCTTTTCTAATAAACGTGATTGGAATGAGAAACTCGGAGAATGTTTATGGGCTTACCGAACGACGGTCCGAACTCCTACTGGTTTTACACCATTTTCACTTGTTTACGGATGTGAGGCTGTTCTTCCACTGGAAATCCAGATTCCATCTCTTAGAATAGCCATTGCTAATGAGCTAACTACAGAGAACAATGATCGCTTACGGCTCCAAGAACTTGAAGGATTGGACGAGAAGCGTCTTCAAGCGCAACAGCACATTGAACTATATCAAGCCCGTATATCTCGAACTTTCAATCGTAAAGTGAAAGAGAGGGTATTTAAAGTCGGTGAGCTAGTTCTAGCTGTTCGAAGACCGATGGTGATGACTCATAAGAGCAAAGGGAAATTCCAAGCAAAATGGGAAGGTCCCTATGTCGTTGAGACAGTCTTCTCTAATGGTGCCTATAGGTTGTCTAAACCTAATGGAGATTTGCTCATGATGTCAATCAATGGCAAATTCTTGAAGAAATATTATGTTTGAATTTCTTCCTTATTCCCCAGCTACCAATGTTTGGTTAAGCTGGTTACTTATCTCTTTGAAGAGAATTTTGATCTTCTGTCATATCAGCTGATTAAAAAGAAAGATTTATTTTTTATTATGTTCATTTGACCTCTGAATAAATACTAAGTCTACTTCTTTTCCTATCTATCATGTTTATTTGGGCTCTGAATAGGTATTAATCTATTTTTCTTTGAGTGGTTACGGTCTATCACGTTCATATTACCTCTGATAGTCTCGTATACTTTAAATAGAAAAAGAGATTCATTATCTATCATGTCCATATTACCTCTGGATAGATATAAATTGAGTTTAGAAAACTTGTCATGTCCATACTACCTCTGATAAGTGTTTTCCATCTCATACCTATTGTTTAATTTTAAAAGAAATGACAGGATCACAAAACAAATATTTTATTCATTTCTGGTAAATATTATAGAATAAAAAATAGAAGATTACAAAAGCTCTTTATTTTGCCTAAGGTGGAGCAGATAAATCTCCTAGCAGTTTCTGCAGCTCTGCTAGACGTTTTTCATGAGAGCTCAAAACAGTCTTGCTGGCTGCGGCACGTCGAGCTTCAGGAGTACAGATTTGAGAAAGTCCAGCAAAGCTGACTATCAGCTTATCTTTGGCTTCATCAAGAGTTCTAATGGTAGATTCAGCTCCGTAGACCTGTTCTTCCAAAATTGAGCTCTGAGTCAGATGCTGGTCCCGGGCCATGATCATCTGCTCCCGCTCTGCCTTCCAGTGAGCCAACTCAGCCTCAACTTCTCAAATTTTATCATTTTGTTGATCAATTCTCATATTCTAGGTGTCATAGGCTGCTCTCTGGCTATCCAGCTCGGGTTTTATTCCTGCCAAAAAAGCTTTTTCTTTGGCGACCTTTATGCTATATTCATGGAGGGCTTCATTGAATCTCGTCTCCCGAGCGAGGTAATCAGCCGATATGGCGTCATACTCCTCTTGGATGAGACTTTCAATGGTTTCACTTGACAGCTTCAAATATTCTTTGATGGGCTGTTTAAGTCCCTCCACGATTTTCTCCAATACCGCTGCTCTCGCCGCATCATTAAACATGGCGACATTTCTGATAGTAAGAGCGATAGACGCCTTCAAGCTCTCATAATTGAGGCCCTTATTCAAAACCATCTTAATCAAAGCCGCCAGAGTCTTGTAAAAGGTTTCAGTGTGAATCTCAACTAAGAGATTCATTTCTACACTTGAACTTGGCGTAGCGACAATGTCTACAAAATCTCTTCTCTGAAGACTAGGAGCAGATGTTGTTGCCATAGTAGCAGGCTGAGATGAAGCCATTGTTGTCATAGCTACCATAGCCAACTGGTTCCCAGGAGCTTCAGGAATAGAGACTTCAGTATTTGTTACTCCAGCCGTCTCTGGAGCTGAAACTACTAGAGTTTCGGCGGCGGTAATAGGTGCGGATGGAATGATAGTTGTGGCAGCTGACTCTGGTTCTGGCATTGTCTCTTCAAAAATGTGTATAGGATCAGTAGTAATAGCAGAGGATGCTATTACAACCTCCCCAGCTTCAGTTGGTGACTTGAGTATGCCTTCTTCACCTTCTTCAACTACAGGCTCTGCAGGATCTTCAAGTGTTTCAGTTGTAGTAAATTCTTCTACAACTGATTCTTCAATAAAATCTAGTTCTTCCTCAGCAGCCTCCTTATTATCTACAGTAAGATCTACTGTAGTTTCTTTCTTATCCTTGCCCTCAGCATGAGGGGACACTTCTGGCTGAGCCTGTATTTCTGGCTTTTGTTGTACCTCCATAGATGGAGGACATTCTACCTGAGTCTCCACTTCGGGCTCTTCTAGTACATCTTCTTGGGCATCTTCTTCTTCGAAAGAAGAAGCCGCCTCCTCAGACTCCTCGTTTTTCTCATAAATATCTTCTTGAGGAGGAGGAAGAGGAGCCACAAGCTTGGATGCAGTGATGACACCTACAAAAATTAAACAAAATAAGTCAATATACAAAAATCATAATCTTGTATGGACTTTGTATAAGTTATATTTACCTGGAGTAGGTGTGGGACATGCCAAGTATGTATCATAATCCCCATCCTATTCTTCATCATCAAAATTGATAGCTGGCTCGTCCGATGGAATGGGTTCTTGATCAATAGTATGTACCGGAGCAACATCTTCAACAACTTGTACCTTTTGTGGCAAAGTTAAATAAAGCAACGAGCTTAGGCGTCCTGGAGATAGGACCACTGCAGGTGCTGCTGGTTGAGATGCTGAAGATCCTTCTCCAGGGTGAACTGAAGAAGATGCAACATGTTGCGGCTCATCCACCTGAGTATCACTCTCCGGAGTAGTGGCTCTTGATCTAGAATGTCTTTTGGTGATAGCCTTCTTCTTCTTCTTCTTTTCTGGAGCCTGCTCTGGAAGAGTAGCAGCTATACTTTGCTTCCTTTTTTGGCTCTTGCCAATGACGATAGGTTCTGCAGCTTTCTCCCCAACTCCCGTAGGGATAACTTCCAGATACTGATCCGGAACAGCTGTGTCGTTGGGAATGTCTGATGGTACCCGGACTGGCTCTTCAATATTACCTTCCTTGGGCCATCTCAGACTACTCTCATATTGTAGCCATGGACAAAGGAACGGATGGAAGCGTAAAAGCGAGCATACGTATAAAGTATACGTAGCTCAGTGGTGCTGGTAGCGGTTGAGATTTTGAATTTGGCACCAGTACGTGCAGTACTAAAATATCTCCAACCTCTTGCACCATCAATCAGTTTTCCATAATGGCAGAAACTGGTAGTGGGATTACCAACATGAAGTTGGTCATACCCAAATTGAAAAGCGAACCTACTTGGTAGATATGGTTTGAACGCACAATTATCTTCATTTCTGTACATCAGGTGAGAGGGTCTGATGCACTGTAGCCATCTGAAGACTGGTGGTGACAATAAAGTTTCTCCTCCAACTTCATCTTCAAATTGAACGCCGAAGCAGTCAGCTGGAACTTGTGGTCGGGTACAAAAAAAGTTCCAACCATAAGAATAATTCAAAATTGCCCGGGTATCTGCCACTGTCATGGCAGTCCATGTAGCTTTGCTGAATTTTTGGAGGAAGACCTCCGCATCATCTCCCGGGCCTGGTGGCAATAAATTGATGTTGTGGTGCAACAGCCAGCCCATCAAGTAAGTATAGGGCATTTCTACCCTGGGGAATACATTCCGATGAGGAGCATTATTGATTAACTCCTCACCAAAAGTCCTCAAACCTGCATTTACTCGGCACACCATTGCCGAAAGCAGGTTGATTCTAGTCTTAAACACCAAACGTACCGCTGGCCATAGCACATTACGGTAGATTCTATCAACTGTACCGGTCCCCGGTACAACCTATCTTCTCAACCATAGAGAAAGGAAGGCGGCCAGCAAGGCTTTTCTGGAGATCTTTTGGCTGCCATATCTGAGGAAGCTCAAGGCTTCAGTTCCAGCAGGGAACTCTCCAGTCTTGGTGGACAAATATTTATTCGAGAATTTGTATGCAATCATCATATCCCGTATTTTATCAGCCGAAAATGTTGAACCAGTGTTGATAGTTGGAGCTTTGTTTTCCTAGAATCTTTCTTTATCATCTTTGGATATTTTATCCTTATGGAAAAAGAGATAGGTTGTCCACTTGTTGATGTATGCTAGATGAGATCCACTCTCATGCATAGTAGTGCAGATCATGTAGTGGCACATCAACTCTTCATATACCTCAATCAATTGAGGGTTTTTCTCCTTGATTTCAGCAAGTTCCCGGTTGGAGGGAACGTATTCTTCATATGGGGCTTTTCCCGTTGGCAGCTTTGAGATGAATTGCATCTCATGGAGTGCGAGACCCATTTCACCTTTTGGGGTCGCAAAAGTTCCAGTTGAACTTATGTATATCTCCTTCAGGGCCATGAACAAGTTACTGTTCGGTGGTATACCCTGACTAGTGGAAGCCACTGCTTCATACAGGTCGATCTCTTTCAGCTCCTTCTGGAAGTTTTTCATCATCCAAACGCTAATTTAGATCCAGTTCTGGTTAAATGGAGTCAACCATCCCGGTAGCCTAGGGTTTGTCTGGGGATATAATACCGCAGCCCTCATGAACTTATTGACGAACATCTGGGTCTGTACTGGTTGGATTAAGGCCGAATCTTCATTCAGAGTAAATCCTGGTAAGAGGCCAGAGAAAGAAATGACACCGCCATTGGGAACACTGACGTAATACCCCATATCATTGGCATGATCCCTCTTGAATATGATTCTACCCGGCCTTCCATGACTGCTGGAAGTCAGATTCCACAGCATTTGTCGGGGACGGGTGGCATGGATGAATGCAGACAAAGGGTAATCTCTATCCATGTCAGGGAGATACATTGCTCTATCTCCAGACTTGAACACCCAAGACTCCTTCATGGGGTGTGTTTGTGACTTGCAGTCTATTGTATCCCCAAATAAGAAAGCTGGTTTTGCAAATTGTTGTTCATTCAGTGAGGTCAACAGTTCTCCATTAATCATGGATAGCAGCATTCTATCCCCTTGGGCAGCTATCAACTGTGCTCTCTCTACGGGGTAGTCCGGATTCGATTGGGGAAACGCTACATAAGACAGATTCTCCACATAATTCGAGCCCACCATACCAACTGATGAGCCAAAGACTTCTGCGAGTGGGTGAGCTTGCAAGTCCACTGCCATAAGAAAAAGAAAAATCAAGTTAGTGAAAATCTAATTAAAATTTTTTTTCGCAGATAAATTGGTCTAAGTTTTTCACATAAAGGGTAAAGACTTTGAGTATGTAAATTTTACGCTTGTTAAAGTTGATAAAAAGTCTTAAAGTGTAAAAAAGTCTTTGTATTACACAAAGTCTTTCACTTGTGAAATTTTACGCTGGCATACGTTGATGTGAGCGTATTCTAAAATTTACGCTGGCATGTATAGACATGAGCGTATTTTAGATTTTACGCTGGCATGTGTAGACATGAGCGTAATATAGATTTTACGCTGGCACGTATAGACGTGGGCGTATTTTCTTAATTTTACGTTGACATGTATAAACGTGGGCGTATTTTCTTAACTTTATGCTGACACGTATAACGTGGGCATATTTTGTTATTTCAGTTTTTACGCTGACACGTATAACGTGGGCGTGAAATCTGAAAGTTTGGGTTCTCTTCTTCTTCTCTGACGAACTCAAAGTCGAGATCAAATAGGGTTTTACCCTTTATTGTCGGTGCCACGGCGGGGTTGCTCGGTTGAGGCGTCGATGATAGGACAGGAGTGTTCGTGCGGTCAGCCAATGATGAACCGACGGGCTTCTTGCCCTTGCTGCCGGCTGCGAATTACATTTCTTGGGGGCTATCGAATTGAATGCAAAAGTATGAAAGGGGAAGAAGAGGATTCGAGAAAGATCGGGATTACGAAAGTAAGGAAAACAAGTAAAGTTTTCTCTCTCCCGGAAGAACCCTATTTATATGGAATTTTTGAATCGGTTCAAATTCCCGACTTGTACGCTGACTGTTGGATATTCCAAGTTTTACGCGGATGACCGTTGGATATCCCGAACTCTACGCTGACTGGTGAAATCCCGAATTTTACGCTTCTGTTCAAAGTATTTCAAATTTTGAAAATATTTGAAAACTTTGAAGGGGGTCTTGTAGGAGCGTAAAAAGTGCTTCATAGACCAAGTCAAAAGAATAGAGCTTTACGCAAGTCAAAAAGAGTCAACAAACTACTCTACACAGGCTACTCTACGCGAGCTACTCTACGCGAGCTGTTTTACGCGAGCTACTTTACGCTGGGGACAGGCTGTCAGATCATGCATTTAATGCAAGTGATGATGATTCTGACATAGTGATTTGCTGACAGTGTATAACACAGAATTCGAAGAGATTTGATTTACACAGAAACCAACATTATCGTTTAGTGTGTGGACTGGGTTACTTTACGCTCAAAAGATGGCTTCTTTTACGCATGAATACTATATGAGCTTTTTACGCTCAAAGTTGACATGTGCGTAAAGTTTATTTGGGCTACGTTTTACGCTCAAGGCTATTTTATCATCCACTTTACCCGAAAAGTCTATTTTTGGCCTATTTTACGCCTAGTCTACTACTTCACGCTGGGTCATTTTTTACGTCCGATCTTTTCTGACCACTTAAGAATGTGGTTTGCCCACGTGGCTTTCATGCCACACTTCTCGAAGAACGTGTGTACGTGCTCTCCCTATTTTATTGAAGTAATGGGACACGTGTCACCATACGTAGAGATCAAAACTCTACATGGGACACGTGTCAACGTGCGTAGAGGATTATTTACATCGCGGGTGACAGTTGCTAGCGTAAAATCTAATTTTGTTGCTTTTTACGCACAAAGGGTTAAGTCTATAAATAGACTTATTTTTCACATAGACAGGGCATCAAGAGACAGGGAGAGGAGATTCTGAGAAAATTCATACTTCTAAGAGTGATATTCCCAGAAGCATTTCTTCAACTTCTTCTCAAGAACAGGGTGAAGCAAAGCAACAAAGCATTCGACTGTGCCATCAGTGCCATTGCTCGATACCTTTCCGGTGACTTAGTTCTTCCGATTGTTCGTTTCTTCAAGCAGTTTTCTTCTTCATCATTGTATGGTCCAAGGAATAAAGTGATCGCTCTCAGATCAGACTTCCATAGCAATACTTCCCAGAACAATTTGTACTTTCTATACTTTTTCTAGTTTTCTTTCAAAAGCCAATTTTAGGCATTTTGTTAAGTGAAACAGTACGGTGAGGCCACATTGTCCGTCTGCGGCTGAGACTAGGGCTGCTCCTCTATCCTCCGCAACAGGTCGTCACGCAGCTCAGTAAGCTGGCGACAGAGTTCCCCCACTCGGACCGACTCCTCTGAGGGCTGTAGGGAATGCACACTAGCAGAGGAGGCTTTAGATGACTGCGTCGCCACATAGGCGCCGTAGGATCCCGTACCGTAGTACATGCCCCTCTAAAGACCACCAACGACGGTCATCTGAAGCTCGTCCATCGTCCGAGCCGGAGGGGGCTGCGAGGAACTACCAGCCCTTCCCTCTGCAGATGCACTAGTAATCTCACCCTCTAGCCGAAAATACTCATCCTAGAAAAGTACGCATCTCGATAAACATAATATTTACTACCAACCTAGTTGTTCCACGTCTATGGATATATTTGCATATTTTTTAAGTTATAATAAAGTTAGTGACATATAAAGTAATACTTATATAGCTCTGCGTGGTCCGATCATCGATGAGCTTTCCGTCCTTCCGATGGATAGCCAGGAAGACCGTCACCATGTTGGGGTTCACACCCTTCTTTACCTATTATAATAAAATGTTTGTCGTTGAAATTAAACATCTTATTACTACTTTTATTAAAATAATATATAACAGTAAAATACGTACCGGACGACAAAAATATTCCGTTATGGGAATCGAGCCACCACACCACTTCCCTGCCCTCGTCCTAGCCACCTTCACCTTCTCCGGCCGTTCCTTGTACCTAGGAGCGTCGAATCTAGCCTTCATGGCAGTCCACTGCTCGGGCGTGATCCAACCTTGGATCCCTTTTCCGGAACGGTCTCGAGCATTCTGGCCATAATTTGACAGAATAAATGGGCCCCATGGCTAGAGTTCTAATAGAATCATTCTCTAGTATACTTTCTATTGCCTTCCATTATCAAATTTAACGCAGGACGTCTGCATATATCGTCCAAGTCCAACTTGGCCCTGGGATTGTCTTTCGTCTTTCCCTTTACGTCTATCACAGTATTAATTATGTTCTAAAACACATTCTTCTCGATATGCATGACATCAAGGTTATGTCTGATCAGATTGGTGCTCCAATAAGGTAGGTCCCTCAATATACTTCTTTTTGTCCAATTATGAGTGCGGCCAAATTCATCACACTTGTATTCCTTTGTAGGCTATTCGATAGCACTTGGAAAGTCTTTGACCTCCGTCCATATCGTGCCTTCGGCCCACCGTAGTGGTGGATTGGCCTTCTCCATAACGTCGGCATGAAATGCATTCCTGTTCTTCTGGAACGGATGGTCCTTCGGCAAGAACTGTCGATGACAATAGAAGAAGCATGGTTTTTCTTTGTGTTTTAAACGAAAAGCCTTCGTGCGGTCCATGCAATATGGACATGAGAGATGACCATAAGTGCTCCATCTCGATAACATTCCATAGGCCGGAAAGTTGTTGATGGTCCACATCAGTGCGGCCCTCATCTAAAAATTCTGCTTTCACTTACTTACCACAGCTGATTTAACTCATCTATCAATGGCCGTAAGTACACATCGATGTTCCTCTTCGGATTGTTCGGACCTAGGATAATAACGGTGAGAAACATATACGGAGTTTTCATGCACATCCAAGGTGGTAGATTGTACGAAGTGAAAATCACAGGCCAACACAAATATTGGGAGCCCGAAAGTTCGAATGGGTAAAACCGTAGGAGGAGAGACCTAATTCGATATTACGCAGATCCGAAGAAAAATTTAGATACTCTCGATCAAAGTGCTTCCATGCTTCTCCATCAAATAGGTGATCCAACAC
The DNA here is from genome assembly GCA_029216955.1 of Iris pallida. Classification (NCBI taxonomy): domain Eukaryota; kingdom Viridiplantae; phylum Streptophyta; class Magnoliopsida; order Asparagales; family Iridaceae; genus Iris; species Iris pallida. The sequence continues at coordinate 24,162,088 of JANAVB010015600.1, forward strand.
TCCTTCGATCTGTTCCCGTCTGTGCCAGCTCATATTTTCTGCAGTCTCCTTCACCATAACAACCTCTACAATCGCGACGTCAATGGCAAGTAGTACATCAAATTGGTAGGCTTCCTTGCACCGGGAGTCCTACTTGAACTTGTTGCCTTGTAGCGATCAGCACCACAAAATATGCACATGTCTTCATCCTTGTCGTCTTTGTAGTACAACATGTACTCGTTGCGACTTGTATCAATTTTTTTGTATCCCATCTAGAGAGATCTCACTATCCTCTTAGACCGGTAGAAGTCTGTAGGTAACTTTGCACCTTCCGGCAAGACCTCTATAATCAACTCGATGATTCAGTTATAGCATTCTTGAGACATGTTAAAATCAGACTTGATGCTCAGCAGTCTTGTAACCACCTCCAACGGTGAATGATCCTCACAACCAGGATACAAAGGAGTCATTGCATTCTCCAGCAACTCCATGAACTTTGCAGCATCGACATTCAGTACCTCCTCTGCCGCATCATGATTATTTGGATCAAAACTAGACCCCGCAGCATCAAAAACTATGTTCATCCACCCTTCGTCGTAACCAGCGTGGTCATGGACATCCATATACGAGAAATTAGGCTCCAGCTCCGATGTTAAAGGCACAAGCTCTCTGTGTGATGACCACTGATAGTAATTTGGCATAAAATCTCTCGAGTACAAATGGTATGTCACATCCACTTCTTGATGATATTTCATGTTGCAACATCACACACATGGATACTTAATTTTGGTACGGTCCATGTACTGAGGGAACGCCTTGGCAAACTGTAAGAATTTCTCTATCCCATATATAAATTCATCCCGTACACCCCACATGTCATCAGGATGATGATTGTACATCCATGAACGATACTGCATATAGTAATTCATATCCATTTGACAATAATTCTACAAAGATAGATACACATTATTCGAGTATATTCCAAATTGATGTATATAGATACATTAGTATCAAATGAGTGTCGTCATATGTTCAACAAGAAGGCCCCCTCTCTGACCTCCCTCTACTTCTCTGCTTCTTATTCGACTCTCTCAGCGTCCTATTCAGCATCATATGATATCTTCCTCAACCTCAGCTTAGAGAAGTGTGAAAATATTAATGTTAACCAAGGTTCACAGTATCGGTATCGGTTTCGGTATCATTTATGGTTGATATCCTGAATCTTATAGCGTCCGCTAGCAGAGCACAATATAGAGCCAAACGTGAGGAAGAGCTTCACATGTAAAATATTAGAAATAAAAAGTTTCGATTGGTGGTGGGACGAGTCAGAATTCTTTCTCGTCCCACCACCAATTGAAAACTTTTTACTTCTAATATTTTGAATATAAAGCTCTGCTTCACGTTTGGTTTTATATTGTGCTCTGCTAGCGGAAGCTATGAGATTCATGATATCAACCGTAAATGATATCGATAACGATACCGATACCGAAATCGGTACTGTGAACCTTGGTTAATATTAATATTTCTACACTTCTCTAGGGTGAGGTTGAGGTAGATATCCTATGATACAGAATAGTCGGCTCAATGACCCGAATAAGAAGAAAGGAAGTAGGGAAGCTCACTCTATACACTCTAGGATACTACGATATACTACTAGTTTACTCACTCTATACACTCTTACTTATGAAAGCATTTTGAGGTAATCAACGTTATACTAGATTTTCGAAAAAATCTATAACTCTGATATGCCCAAAAGGCTTGGCATAAGTAAATTTTATTTCTATAGAAGGGCTCAAAATACTATACCAATCATACCTACACTTCTAGGATACTCTATACACTGTAGGTACTAGGATACTTCTTAGCAAGGTTCTCAGAGTAGGTAATCCCTAATATCTTAGGATACTCTATACACTCTAGAGGATACTCTATAGGTACTAGGATACTCTATTGTGAGCACCCTAAATTTTGGGTTGATTTTTTTTCATTTTATTTTAATTTTCTGATTGAGGGTAATTTTGAAATTTCGTGTTTATAATTATTTTAATAATGATATTTAATTCATGATATGATTTTTGGTGATTTTAAATCATTTTAACATTATTTAAATCAATGACTTGTGGTTTTGACGTTTTGCTAGTGAAACCCTAGAGACTGTTTGACCTAGAGCCTAACCATGTGATTATGATATTTTAATGTCATTTTTGGCCTAAGAATATTTTTGTATTTGACCTCTTTGAATTATTTTGATATTATTTTATTATTTATGATATTGTTTTGGGGTTATTTGAGTCAGGTTCGAATTTCAACTCAATCCGACTTGAAACGGGGACCCGGAGGTAGTTTGACTCTAGTGGGACCCACACACTAGTTAGGCATGACCCACATGATATTAATTTTAGTCCACATGATAGAAATATTTTAGTTAGAGGTTAGACTAATTATTATGGATAAGGTTAGTGTGATTAGAGACTTTAGAATGACTAATTTATCCCCAACCAATTAGCCCTTTCCTAATACTCATAGAATAGGTTAGTAGGGGCTTTTGGACTTTTCCTAACAGGACAAAACCACCTTTATGGCCAGCCACAATAAGGATAGGGTTGAGCCTCCCATTTGTCATTATCCATCTATTTTTCTCTCTCTTGTTCTTCCCTAAATTCCTAAAGGGCAATCCCTAGCAATTTCTCCACCAAATCCTTCTATTTCACCACCAAATCTTCTTCTTTCCTTCTCCATTCTAGTCAAGGAGGAAGCTACCCAAGTTTGGGAGGATTCGGAGCTCGTTCGTGTCCTTTTGGAATCTCTACGTGTCGGTGTCGCTCCGGGAAGATTTTTCTTCGATTCGATCTACCGGGAGGTATAAATCCCTTCTTCTTTTCATTTCCTTATGCATATAGGTCAATTTTGAACCCATAGGAATGACCCCCATGGTTGTATCTCCATTTGTGTCTATTTTGTGTCCATTTGGAGGTCATAGGAGTGTCCTTTGTGTTGTGGATGTGTTCATGTTACATATATAGATTTATATATATATATTGTAATGAGAGTGTATCTATATTTATATATGTAATAAATGGTTCATGATGATTATATAATCAAGTTTGTGAGTGTGGTTCCTCATATTATTATTGCTATTATTGTTGTGGATAATTAGGATATATATTGTGTATTCTTTTGGCTCAAACTATCTAAATCCGTCATGATTTTTATCCACGTTTTCAATTTCAACCCTAATTTCGAAATGTCATAACTTCTAGCTCAAAGCTCGGTTTAATCTTCTGTTTTTTTTAAAAGAAGCGTATTGAAGTTAGCTTTCCAAAAATATGTATTAGTAGGCCTAATTCTTTTTGTAACTTTCTGGAGAATTATTTGAGTGTCAGCTATACGAAAAACAAACGCGTTCTCGGTGTTTTCGCGATTCCGGGAGTTTCCGGAAACGAAAACGCGATCCGTTTAAAGTTTCGGAAAGCTAACACATAGACCTATAACATACTTTAATCATAGAGTTTAATTCATGCTGAGATGGTACAGTATTCATTATTAGTAGGAGTTACTATTCGGCATATGCATTTTGTGCACCCTTGTGTGTAATATAATGTTCTATTTGATTTTAACCCATGTTAATGTATATACATTATGTAACTAAATAGAGAATGCAAGCATGATTAAATGTTTAAATAAATGATTTATGAGGTGTAAGTATCCTATCTAATGTAAGCATGTATAAGTATGGCTTGTAATGAATATGTAGGTTCCATAGTATGTAATGTATGGTGCATATAGTAGTACAAGAGAATAAATGAATGATGAATGAATGCAAGCATAAATGTAATGTAATAATAGATGTAATGTATGCAATATACAAGTTAATGAGATATAATGTTCTATGTTAACACAAATCCTATATTACCTCATGTACCCCCTTACACTATGTTGACACTATCACACTTGACACATTGTTCACTTACACTTTGACACTCTTTGATATGTATACACTATGTATGCCCATTTAACCCTCACTTGCCCCTTTGCCATGTTCACATACACACACATAGCCTCTTAAATAAGTATTTATGAATATAGTTAACTTAGCTATGTATGTATATTATATATATGTTAGCATATTGTGTTGTAATATATACGTTTATATAACCATTTGAAATGCCATGATTATAGACCTAATGTTGAATACTAATATATGCATATTTATATATGTGTAGGCATATATAGCCTAAAGTAATAGATTACCTAGTGTATATCCAATGTGAATTCTTGCCTATTTGAGTATTGAATAATTGCATGCTATATAGAGTTGGGTGTATGTTGGCTTGTATAGCCTTGTATTGATGTGTGCTTGCTAGGATAGTCTTGGTTAGGCCTAGTAAGACTTACTGGGTTAGGACATGACCTAGTTTGACTAGTGCAGTTGACCAGAGTTGACCAAGGGTTGACTTTGGCCTAGCTTGACCTAGATTCATGTAGAATGCATTGTAGTGCTTTATATTACCCTTCTGGACATGTTGTGACTTGTGCTGTTCTAAGTAGGAGCCAGACACCTCTCATCAGACAGTATATTTACTTTGGACATTCAGACATCAGGCGAGTACATTCTCTGACCGCTTCATACTTGTATGGATTTATATTCTTGCTCTAGATTACTGTACTTGATGCTGACACGACTGTTATCACGGATTGGTACTATATGGATCTTCTTTTGAGATGTTATCTCCTTGTATTCACTAAATACATATTGTGACGTGCGTTTCACTTCCATATTGTATTTATTGAATACCCATATCCTTGTATACTCATTGTGCATATTGTACTCTCATTATCACATGAGCCCCAGGGATAGACCATTGTACACTATTGTATAACATTGTACATCCATTGTATAACATTGTACACTATTGTATAAGATAACGTAACTAGAGTAGATCCTTGTGTATTGATTGGGGAGGGGGAGTAGAATTGGTTATGTACTCAAATCCTATTGTACAATATTGTATAACTATTGTATATGTCTATTGTACACCCACGTACAATGGAGTTACCATTGCATTTTCCTAGCCCGTTTACATAACCAGATTGTACTCTAAATCACATGGTCCTTACAGTTCTTACTTATCATATTTAGATATTTCCTGTTATTAAATCTCTACTGTTTTCTATATATTCTTCTTTCAGCGTTTCATGTACTTTACTCTATTGCATGCTTTATATTTCCTAACTCGATAAGAACTGCGTGAGATGTTTTGTGCTCGCTCCCGTCCTGACTGGACCTGTTGATAAATTTTACCGATAGCCTGGAGGTGCCTGCTAGCCTAGAGGAGACACATTAGAGGTTGTTTAGGTAGTTATTTCATTTTGTCTGGAGTTGTATTTTACCTTGTGGAATACTGTATTGAGTTTTGAGATGTATTTATGGGTTTATGTATCGTAGACACTTAGACTTCTATCTCATGTATCTCTTTTGGATTTCATGTTTTATCTATCTTTATCATGCTCTACCTTAGATGTGATTGAGACTGTATCTGCTATGTCACCCCCATTCGGGGAGTATAAACTGTTTAGTCTTATACTGTTATATGCATTGAGACCTAGGACAGCGTTCTACCGCCGACACTGCGGCGTAGGTTGGGCATTGTTACGTACTCGTACCCTCACGGTGGGTGCGGGTCGTGACACGTTTTTAGTGGTGGCCCATGCAGGTCGAGACTAAAAGTGTAGTGGTATTCGAACTTGAGTACCACTACAGCCTGCACTAGGAATAGGATATATTTTTGAAGATACTCAATCACAGTTAGGAACCCTTGAGAGATTCCTGGGACGACCCTTGAGAATCTTGTTTAACTCCGATTTGAGAACTCTTTTCTTTTTTTCTTGATTTGATTTATCTTTACTTTCTGCTATTGAATTTGATTTTGATGGATTATTATTGAATTTGAGTTTGTATTTATTGATTTTGATGAAGATTGTTGAAATTTGAATCTTGATGTTAGCTATAGCATCCGAGTTTGTAGTTTTATGATTTGAAGGATTTTGTTCATTTCTGAATTTTGATGTTCGTTGATAAATTTGATTTTTTTTTTTGGTATTCATTGTTGATTTAATTTAATTTTTGGCAAGATGAAATTATATGGGCTAGGTCATCTAAGTTATGGAAATCTTATCTTCTATAGTCACATTAGCCAGCATGGTGAGGACATATAGTCTAATTTTGGATATATTTCTCGGGTGTGGAAATTTAAGGTTTTCGCAGCCAAGCTAGCAGCATCGCGAAAATGTTAAATACCATGATTCTAGTGGTATGTGCATAAGTCAAGGACTCTGTGATTATCGTAGCCTTGCTCACTAGTATGACGAGAATTTAGAGTACCATAATTTCGGATAGACGCATATGATTATCAGATTGTACCTTAAATGTTTTCAAACATGTTTTTGCTACTTTTGTTTCAGTCATTCAAAAAAAGAAGAAGGAATTATTGTTGTTTTGTTTTGTTTTGTTTCTCATTGTTTACTTCGGATGTAGCTTTAGCTATTTTTATAAACCTTGTGTAACTTCTTACAAAAATTTATTTCTTCTTAATACAATAAACCAATGATTTTGCTAGGCCTTATTTTGGATTTGGTATTATAATTCTTCTTTCAAAAAAAATAGGTCCCTCTTTTAAATAGATAAGCAGAACAGATTTTATTACCATTTCTTTTCCTGCCAATATTTTAGTACCATCATTCCTTGTCTTATACAACTATCCTGATTATATCAATTCCGTCTCGTATCTGATTCTGTCAGCTGTACTTGAACTCTTGAAACTGCATATCGTTTTTATCTGAGAAATGTTGAGGAAATGACGTAAATCATCTAGTATGGAAATGACATAATTGGTTATCATATGATAATTTTATAGGAATCAAAATATTGGATGTCAAAAAAAATTTGAGATAGAAATGTGGTAAAGGTTTAAAATGAAATCGAGGGATAAATGTTATTAATTTAGAAACAATTGCAGAAAATTTGGTTACGAGTAATTCATGGATGTGTTTCAAAAAATAAGAAGGGATATTAGAGGTCAACCTAGTTTTGAGAACTTAGAAAATCTTGGTTATTGATTCTTGGGAACTATTACAAGGCTATGTAGAAATTTAAAGATGGAAAGGAGAATTTAATCGGATAAAATGATTATCTGAAATTGAACTAGATATTGTAAAATGGTGACTAGAGACAGAGACAACACAAGGATTTTAAGTTATAGAAATTATTTTAGATGATTGGAAGAAAATTGTAGAATTCAAAAAAAAATATTTGAAGGTGAACGTTGAAGAAAATATGGAGGTTGATTTATAAAAAAAAGAATAAATTTTGTGTGACATAGTGGTATTGGAGTTTAATGAATACGAGACTCGATTTAAACAAGTCCAAGGATTCCATAAACTGGATTTAGAGGTTTTGGATCTAATTTAAAACGAGGTGAAGGAATTTGAGTGTTGACTCCTAAAAAGAGGGGTATGTTTCGTGGAAAATGTTTTGGAACTTAAAGATTTTGTCTATGGTGATTGTGGTAAAGGTTTAGATGACTGAAGGTTATAAAATTTCGATGATAGTTATATAGAGGTTGATTTTCATATTGGGACTTGTGAGAAAAAAAGGAATATGGTTTAGCAAATGATAAACTGATAGTATTAGAGAGGGATGATTTGCTGACTTCGTATGAAATCTTTTCCTGTTTTCTCTACAAGGAGTTTTTCAATATCATTGAATCCTAGTTTCCTTAATCCGACCAAATCGACTTCGATTATCTTTTCTTATCATATTTATATCTTGGGTTGTACTTAATTGAATTAAATTTGATTGTGACCTGAATCTCTATCCTTGTATGCTCGATCTCAGACTTTGTTGAATCTGTCCTCCATATTGCCTAAATCTTGATTTCCCCCAATTTGATCAACTTAGATCGTATCAAGACTAAATATTCTTAATACGTATTGTGATTGGTAATATTCCATGGAATTGGCTTTCATTCCTTAACTTTGATTTTGATTTTCTTTTTTTTTTTTCTGAACCCTTTAAAGATAATGGGTAGTTACTTTTCTTTATTTTTATGATAAGTATCAGTTTTCATATAGGATGGTAGACTGCCTTAAAGTTTTGATGGTTTGTTGTTTTTGTAACTTTTGTTTAGCACCCTAGATTGCTTGTGTGTTTTGATACCCTACGACCGTTTTGGTTTAGCATGACTAGAATACCTAGATGAGACTTTCACTACCACCGTATGCCATGACCCTGTATGTCGTCCTTTTGATGGTATGATTTATTTCAGTTCTAGAATTTAATTGTGGGGGTTTGACCTAGAAGTATTACGAACATTTTAATTTCTAGGACGAAATTTTTATAAGGTGGGTAGGATGTGAGCACCCTAAATTTTGGGTTATTTTTTTTCATTTTATTTTAATTTTCTGATTGAGGGTAATTTTGAAATTTCGTGTTTATAATTATTTTAATAATGATATTTAATTCATGATATGATTTTTGGTGATTTTAAATCATTTTAACATTATTTAAATCAATGACTTGTGGTTTTGACGTTTTGCTAGTGAAACCCTAGAGACTGTTTGACCTAGAGCCTAACCATGTGATTATGATATTTTAATGTCATTTTTGGCCTAAGAATATTTTTGTATTTGACCTCTTTGAATTATTTTGATATTATTTTATTATTTATGATATTGTTTTGGGGTTATTTGAGTCGGGTTCGAATTTCAACTCAATCCGACTTGAAACGGGGACCCGGGGGTAGTTTGACTCTAGTGGGACCCACACACTAGTTAGGCATGGCCCACATGATATTAATTTTAGTCCACATGATAGAAATATTTTAGTTAGAGGTTAGACTAATTATTATGGATAAGGTTAGTGTGATTAGAGACTTTAGAATGACTAATTTAGCCCCAACCAATTAGCCCTTTCCTAATACTCATAGAATAGGTTAGTATGGGCTTTTGGACTTTTCCTAATAGGACAAAACCACCTTTATGGCCAGCCACAATAAGGATAGGGTTGAGCCTCCCATTTGTCATTATCCATCTATTTTTCTCTCTCTTGTTCTTCCCCAAATTCCTAGAGAGCAATCCCTAGCAATTTCTCCACCAAATCCTTCCATTTCACCACCAAATCTTCTTCTTTCCTTCTCCATTCTAGTCAAGGAGGAAGCTACCCAAGTTTGGAAGGATTCGGAGCTCGTTCGTGTCCTTTTGGAATCTCTACGTGTCGGTGTCGCTCCGGGAAGATTTTTTTTCGATTCGATCTACCGGGAGGTATAAATCCCTTCTTCTTTTTATTTCCTTATGCATATAGGTCAATTTTGAACCCATAGGAATGACCCCCATGGTTGTATCTCCATTTGTGTCTATTTTGTGTCCATTTGGAGGTCATAGGAGTGTCCTTTGTGTTGTGGATGTGTTCATGTTACATATATAGATTTATATATATATATATATATATATATATTGTAATGAGAGTGTATCTATATTTATATATGTAATAAATGGTTCATGATGATTATATAATCAAGTTTGTGAGTGTGGTTCCTCATATTATTATTGCTATTATTGTTGGGGATAATTAGGATATATATTGTGTATTCTTTTGGCTCAAACTATCTAAATCCGTCATGATTTTTATCCACGTTTTTAATTTCAGCCCTAACTTCGAAATGTCATAACTTCTAGCTCTAAGCTCGGTTTAATCTTCCGTTTTTTTTAAAAGAAGCGTATTGAAGTTAGCTTTCCAAAAATATGTATTAATTGGCCTAATTCTTTTTGTAAATTTCTGGAGAATTATTTGAGTGTCAGCTATACGAAAAACAAACGCGTTCTCGGTGTTTTCGCGATTCCGGGAGTTTCCGGAAACGAAAACGCGATCCGTTTAAAGTTTCGGAAAGCTAACACATAGACCTATAACATACTTTAATCATAGAGTTTAATTCATGCTGAGATGGTACAGTATTCATTATTAGTAGGAGTTACTATTCGGCATATGCATTTTGTGCACCCTTGTGTGTAATATAATGTTCTATTTGATTTTAACCCATGTTAATGTATATACATTATGTAACTAAATAGAGAATGCAAGCATGATTAAATGTTTAAATAAATGATGTATGAGGTGTAAGTATCCTATCTAATATAAGCATGTATAAGTATGGCTTGTAATGAATATGTAGGTTCCATAGTATGTAATGTATGGTGCATATAGTAGTGCAAGAGAATAAATGAATGATGAATGAATGCAAGCATAAATGTAATGTAATAATAGATGTAATGTATGCAATATACAAGTTAATGAGATATAATGTTCTATGTTAACACAAATCCTATATTACCTCATGTACCCCCTTACACTATGTTGACACTATCACACTTGACACATTGTTCACTTACACTTTGACACTCTTTGATATGTATACACTATGTATGCCCATTTAACCCTCACTTGCCCCTTTGCCATGTTCACATACACACACATAGCCTCTTAAATAAGTATTTATGAATATAGTTAACTTAGCTATGTATGTATATTATATATATGTTAGCATATTGTGTTGTAATATATACGTTTATATAACCATTTGAAATGCCATGATTATAGACCTAATGTTGAATACTAATATATGCATATTTATATATGTGTAGACATATATAGCTTAAAGTAATAGATTACCTAGTGTATATCCAATGTGAATTCTTGTCTATTTGAGTATTGAATAATTGCATGCTATATAGAGTTGGGTGTATGTTGGCTTGTATAGCCTTGTATTGATGTGTGCTTGCTAGGATAGTCTTGGTTAGGCCTAGTAAGACTTACTGGGTTAGGACATGACCTAGTTTGACCTAGTTTGACTAGTACAGTTGACCAGAGTTGACCAAGGGTTGACTTTGGCCTAGCTTGACCTAGATTCATGTAGAATGCATTATAGTGCTTTATATTACCCTTCTGGACATGTTGTGACTTGTGCTGTTCTAATTAGGAGCCAGACACCTCTCCTCGGACAGTATATTTACTTTGGACATTCAGACATCAGGCGAGTACATTCTCTGACCGCTTCATACTTGTATGGATTTACATTCTTGCTCTAGATTACTGTACTTGATGCTGACACGACTGTTATCACGGTTTGGTACTATATGGATCTTCTTTTGAGATGTTATCTCCTTGTATTCACTAAATACATATTATGACGTACGTTTCACTTCCATATTGTATTTATTGAATACCCATATCCTTGTATACTCATTGTGCATATTGTACTCTCATTATCACATGAGCTCCAGGGATAGACCATTGTACACTATTGTATAACATTGTACATCCATTGTATAACATTGTACACTATTGTATAAGATAACGTAACTGGAGTAGATCCTTGTGTATTGAATAGGGAGGGGGAGTAGAATTGGTTATGTACTCAAATCCTATTGTACAACATTGTATAACTATTGTATATGTCTATTGTACACCTACGTACAATGGAGTTACCATTGCATTTTCCTAGCCCGTTTACATAACCAGATTGTACTCTAAATCACATGTTCCTTACAGTTCTTACTTATCATATTTAGATATTTTCTGTTATTAAATCTCTACTGTTTTCTATACATTCTTCTTTCAGCGTTTCATGTACTTTACTCTATTGCATGCTTTATATTTCCTAACTCGATATGAACTGCATGAGATGTTTTGTGCTCGCTCCCGTCCTGACTGGACCTGTTGATAAATTTTACAGATAGCCTGGAGGTGCCTGCTAGCCTAGAGGAGACACATTAGAGGTTGTTTAGGTAGTTATTTCATTTTGTCTGGAGTTGTATTTTACCTTGTGGAATACTGTATTGAGTTTTGAGATGTATTTATGGGTTTATGTATCGTAGACACTTAGACTTCTATCTCCTGTATCTCTTTTGGATTTCATGTTTTATCTATCTTTATCATGCTCTACCTTAGATGTGATTGAGACTGTATCTGCTATGTCACCCCCATTCGGGGAGTATAAACTGTTTAGTCTTATACTGTTATATGCATTGAGACCTAGGATAGCGTTCTACCGCCGACACTGCGGCGTAGGCTGGGCGTTGTTACGTACTCGTACCCTCACGGTGGATGCGGGTCGTGACATCTATATACTCTAGGTACTATGATACTCAATATATACACTCTAGGCACTAGGATACTCTATATAGTATATACTTCTTAGGATACCTCATGTTCTAACCTGTCAGAGGATACTCACCTCCTAGACACTCAAGTTCACTCTTAGGATACCTCACTCTAACACTCACTCACTAGGATGCACATTAGCCCATACCACTCATGTGTTCTCACAATGGGGTTGCCATATAAAACTATTTTTTGACAGTCTCCTCCTCTCCAAACTGTCACATACTCACAAGCATGTGCGTGTGACACACTAAACAGCGTGTCGTGTCAGCGTATATGGGTGTCGTGTCAACGTGTCATGTCAGTATCGTGTCAGCGTGTGTGTATATTATGTCAGCATGTGTGTGTATCGTGTCAGCGTGTGCGCATGTCGTATCTGTGTCAGCACGTCAGGAGGAGGGAGCTAGGGTTATGGTTTACCTGCCTTGGTTAGAGTCGGGTCGAGGTCGCTGGGGATGGAGCAGCGGTGGAAGGGATTAGTCGGGTCGGCATAGACGAGCGGACTCGACGGTGGACGTACGAAGGAGGGACGGGGGTCGCCGATGGAGGGGTGTCGCCGAGGGGAGGGGGTCGCCGCGGGGAGGGGTCGTCCGAGACGAGAGGGGGAGAGGAGATTGCCGGATATGAGAGGGGGAGGGGGAGAGAGATTTGGGGTCGAGGTGCACAGGAGATGAAAATTTTTGGGGGAAAGAAAATAAATTCGATCGGTTCCCAGCACCTTATATGAAAGATTTTAGCGACGTCTTATAAAGACGTCGCTAAACATCATTGTTAACTAATAAACTTGTGACGTACTGGAGTAAGAGTCACAAAATATCGCTGAATAAAATCATTCAGCGACGTTCTACGACTAAACTGTGACTTATTCTTTTCAAACCATAATGCTACTCGCTATCAATCACTAAACATCGCTGAATACGATGTTTAGCAACATTTCTTTTATACGTCGCTAAATACACAAACAATAGGGTTGTATTTTGCCGGGGTCGCTAATGTCATCGCCAATATGACTTATTTTGGTAGTGTCTGGACGATGTTACTGTGGCGGGACATTCTGATTAAGTTTTTGGGCCATGCAGTCTTGAGTTTGGTTACCCCTTTTACCGTAAAAGAAGCATCCCCCGTCGAAGACAAAGCAGTTGGAGGCATGGTGTCCGAGGTGGTTGCACTTCGTGCAATGAGGTAATGGGTTATGTCCTTTGTAGCCGCCATTGTTTGGATGCTATGTAGCATGATTGCCTCCCGCATATCAAGGACGTTTGTGATTTGAGTGGTGCACAATGTCGACAACGATGGAAGGGTATTAGCTCTCAAGGCGGAGAGCATGATTCAGAACATCGCCCATGGTCTTGTATTCCAGCACCGCCACATGAGCAACGATACAGGGCCGCAGACCCACTTCGAATCATTACATACGATACTCCTCTGTACGTAGAAATGTACCAACAAATTTGGATAATTTGTTGAATTTTGCCACGTACTGTTGCACCGTTCTGTTCCCCTGTCTTAAATGCATGAATTCATTCTCCTTCTCTTGACGAACAGCTGAGGGAAGGCACTCGACTTTGAATGCTTTACATAATGTAGCCCAAGAGATTGGTGTTGAGATGTTGTCGCGTCGGATCGCTTGTTTATGCATGGCCCACTAGTCGTGCACGTCAAAATATAGTTGAAGTTGTGTGTATGCGACTTGCTTGGATTCTTCAATGCCGAGGAGCTCAAAGTGGTCTTCCGGCTCTTCTTGTCATGTCCCGATTCGATAAACCGTTCATTCCCGTTCCTATTATGCCAAATCGATCGTCCTTGCTAAGGCGTGATGTCGTACGAGTCTGGAGTTGCACTCGTACAAGGCAAGAACGTTACATTTGATCATTTTTTTGAAACACCAAGTTAAAACTTCACAAACCACATCAGAATTTAATACACAATTTAGGAAGATAAAAATATGCTTTTCATTCATAGCTTGCAATAAAGTGCAAGTCGTAATTACATTGGATGTCGTTGCAGCTACATTGATTAAAACAAAAGAAATATACTCGACAAGCTGCATGAACTAACACTTGCCATTCCATATATTTGTAGGAATGAATCGTAAAGTACAATACTCTAGAGGGGGGAGGAGGTGAATAGAGTAGGCAACGGAATATTGCTAATTTAAAAAGTTAGCAGCAAGATCACAGAGAAATATCACAATTAAATAAATGTAAAAGCAGAGATCAGAAAGCAAATGCAAAGACAACGATGTATACTGGTTTCCCTCTTGTGAGGACTATTCCAGTCGAAATAACTCTAGCTTTCAGTTGAATCCACTATTGGAAAATACCGTAAGTTTTCATACGAAGTCCTTACAACTTCTACAAACCAGAGCTTTGATCCGAAGTACTAGACCAACTTCAGTTGTGAAGTGTCTTTCTTCAATCAAGCCTCCGATTACAATCGCTCTGAAGCTTCTAGACCGTACCGCACTGGCAAATCGACTAGAGTATTGTAACTGGCTTAGGATTTGAAAATTAAAGCTTAGAACACTTTGGAAGCGAGCAGTAGGCTTTGGAGAGAAGAGATGAAAGTGAATGAGTGAATTGAAATGATCGAAATCCTTCTCTATTTATACCTTTTCCATAGACAGAACTCTGTCAGAATTTGGGCAGAATTCGGGCAGAACTCTATGAAAAAATCTCGGCAAGATCCGTAACTGCAGGAGGACCAAGTTCAAAAAGCTACACTCACTAACCGAACTCTGGCCAAACTTGGATCGAGTTCTGTTAGGGTTTTGTTAGGTTTTTGCAAAAATAATTTTTGGGATTTTTGAAATTATTTTAAGCAGTTAGGAGCTTGTTGTAAATAGGGGGCTGTTTTTGAAAATATGGGATATTTTGAAAACATTTTTAGGATAGCCTATTTGCTAGTACGACTCGGTGTACAATGTATTTCTAGACTCAAAAAATGTGAAAATATATTGCATAAAGGAAATACAGACTCGAGTGGCAAACACAGCTTCGGTCTTGAACAAAATGGGTAGCAGTTCTCTGGCAGTGTCCAAGAGTCCAAATAAACTTGAGTAGTCCTTATATCGAGACAAAGTTTGATCAATTAACAAAATCAGGTTTGACCATGACCAATGGGCCAACAATCTCCTCTATTTTGATAATTGACAAACCTTGACCTATATAACATCTTGATTAATAAGATTTGAAAGATAATCAAAATTGTACTATATCCCAAAAAAATGTTCCTGTATCCTTTCAAAGATGTTAGGTCCTATTTCTCTCCCGTTGTCACTTAGCAAAATAATTGCAAAGAGAGAAAGCTTCCTCGCAATTTATGCATAAGGAACAATCAGTGAAGAAATACAAACATGATATATAGAAAAATAAGCATTTCACAGGCAGGTTATATTGAAGCATAAAGAGATAGTGCTATAAAAAGAATAAATGCTAAACTGAAATAAAATATGCTAAGCAAAGCATAAAAAGGTGTTCACCATACATCAGCTCAGTCAATCACAATCTCAGTGCAAAATAAACTAAAAGATAGAGTACTAATGATATCTTGGAATATCAGAGCATTTTCAAGTAAACATAAATATAACAAAGTCTCAAAAGTGACATCCAAACAAAATACAATGCGTCGAGATCACAAATCCTCTGAATTGTGATCATCATCAGCAGCGCCAGGATGGCCACCATGTCCGGATAGACCAGCTCTAGAAGTGCCAGCTCCAGAATGACGTAGTATAGCACCAGAACGACGGTACCGGTCATATGCGTTACCGGCTGAAAGAGAGTACGTACCGCCTCATCCTCATAGCGGAAGCTAGAGAAAGCTGGATCTCTGGAAAAAGAACTAGCAGAATGTTTAGTCTGGGCGAAACGAAGATCGACAAAAGAGTTGGCGAGTGCCTGGAACTGACTCACATCATGGAACTCACGTTCCCTGGATGTGTCAGTGATGAATGTTTGCAGATCAGAGAGATGCTGATGAATACCTCAAAAGACATAGGGTAAGCTTGAGAAGGTGAAGAAGGAGCAGTAGGAGGTGCAGGAGGAGCGGCTGTGTTGTGGCATGATAGGTGGAGAAACTTGGGCTTAGGTACTTAGCACAAGTGGACAGATCAACATGAAAATGCTGAAAGATGCGTGGGATGAACATCGCATAAGAGAGATTTTGATCTCTTCCTCGACAACGTCCCATCATCTGAATGATAGTCTTGGGAACCAAAAATAGAATTCCTTTGATGATATGATAGAGGGCAGACAGTTCAAGATTTGTAACATCATCTTTTGAAGTTGATTTAGGAAGAATAGTGAAATAGATGATGCGATGCAACTCATAGTTAAATAAGTTAAAGTTTGCATCCTTGAACTTACCAGAACGAACACGGGTAGGTGTACAAAGGTCGTTCTTGAAACTGATAAGAGTCATGCCTTCGGGGAAATCAAACTCAGTGATATCATCAAGCAGGGCTCTTTCGTTAGGAACACCAAGGATTTTCTCTAAGATGGTATCATCGAACTCGATGTTGATACCGTCGACACGAGTTCTAACAGAAAAAAGTGTCTAAAATAAAGTTGCAGTAGAACAGTCTAATGGCATTAGTAGCTATAGGGTATTTGAGGGTAACAAGTCAGTGTAACCCTAATGCCTCAAATAATGGACGGTGGTCAGAAAACACAGTCCACTTAATCGGGGCACCAGCGCATATGTTACGCATGGCAAAGTCAGCGTACCATAACAATGAGTGATCATGAGTTTCAAAAACTCATTGAACGCACCGTCGGTCGATTGGACCGAAGAAAAGAGGGAATCCTCTAGTGGATTCGAAGACGATGCCTCTTCACTGGCATTTATCTTCTTCCTCTTAGATGGAGTGAATCCCTTAGGCATTTTCTCCCAAAATTGAATTGAAAATAATAAATTGAAAGAGATAGTAGGAGAATGTTATACCTTTTGAGAGTTGAGTATGTGGTAGAGATCGAGATTATCTGCACGAATCCAAATTTTGGATTGAAATCTCCAAGTAGAAAGAAAGCAATGGATTGGAGAGTTTCTAGGGTTTGGAGAGGGCTCGGACAGCAGCTGCTATTTGAAAGAGGGGTTTGGAAGAGACGAAGAGAAGGGAGACTCAGGTTCTTTCTTAAAAGATATATACCACCAATAGAACTCTGGCCGAACTCGGACCGTACTCGGCCCGAGTTCGCCTAGGGTTCTTTTGATGAATTTTGAAAAAAATATATTTGCAGGCCACATTCTTTTCATCATCCCCTTTCAATTATTTAATACCAAGTTCAGTAATTTTAAATTTCAATTAATATAATTAATATTATTTTACAAATTAAATTTTGATACATACCGTCTGTTTCAGATTAGCTGTAGGGGTACTGTCCCAGCTAACAAGAGTTCACTGGGGAACAATTAAATACTGCTTCGCTTCGACCATAGTCGTGGTGACAGACAGACCATTTGTAGGCTTTTCTCAAAAACAGTTTTTGAGTATTAAAAATAATTGATAAATAAAAATTAATTAATATTATTGATATCAAAAATTTCTAATTCTCGACGTAAATAATTGAAGCGATCTTCCGCTAAAGGTTTTGTAAAGATATCACCTAATTAATTCTATGTGTCTATGTATATAATATTTATATCTCCATTTTGTTGACGATCTCTAGAAAAATGATGTCGAATCTCGATATGCTTAGTGCGAAAGTGACATACTGGATTCTTAGTCAAATTAATAGTACTAGTGTTATCACAGAAAATGGGTATGTGTGTGTAAAGTAAACCAGAGTCATTTAAGGTTTGTTTCATCCACAAAATTTATGCACAACAACATCCTGCGGCGATATACTCAGCCTCAGTCATTGATAATGCGACAAAATTTTGTTTCTTTCTAAACCAAGAGACTAGAGCTTTGCCCAGAAAATGACATGTGCTACTGGTACTTTTTCTATCTACTTTGCATCTAGCAAACTCAGCATCCAAATAACCGGTTAGGTCAAATGACGTGGTTTTGGGATACCATAAGCCGACAGAAGAAGTGCCTTTAAGGTATCGGAAGATACGCTTAACCATACACATATGTGATTCCTTAGGGTTTGCCTGAAAACGTGCACACAAGCAAACACTAAACATTATATCAGGACTACTAGCATTTAAGTAAAGTAAACTACCAATCATACCTCGATGCTTATGTATGTTGACTGGTTTGCCTTGTTTATCAATATCAAGCTTAGTCAAAGTTGCCATCAGAGTGCTAAGTGGTTTGACTGCTTCTAGATCTAACTTCTTTAATAAGTCTTTTGTGTACTTGGCTTGATTAATGAACGTCCCATTGTTGGTTTGTTTGATTTGCGGTCCGAGAAAGCATTTCAGTTCTTCCATCATGCTCATCTCAAACTCATTCTGCATACACTTTAAAAATTCTTGTTAGAGAGATTCATCAGTAGATCCAAAAATGAAATCATCTACATAAATTGAATTAAAAGAAGATTGCCATTAAAGGATTTTATAAATAATGTAGTATCAACCTTTCCTTTTGTAAAATCGTTGTCAAGTAGAAAAGAGCTTAGACGATCGTACCAAGCACGAGGGGTTTGTTTCAAACTGTATAAGGCTTTCGTCAACTTGAAAACATAATCAAAATTTTTTAAATCGATAAAACCTGGAGGTTGAGCCATATAAACTTCTTCTTTTATAAAACCGTTCAAAAATGCACTTTTGACATCTATTTAAAATAATTTAAAGTTATAAAAACATGCAAATGCACATAACATGCGAATGGATTCTAATCTCGCAACTAGGGCATAGTTGTCATCATAGTCGATACCTTCTTCTTGATTGTATCCTTGAGCTACGAGTCGAGCCTTATTACGAGTCACTAAACCATTCTTATTCAGTTTATTTCGGAATATCCAGCGGGTGCCAATGACCGGATGATCAACAGGCTTGGGAACAAGTTTCTAAACTTAATTTCGTTCAAATTGGTTCAATTCCTCTTGCATAGCATCTAATCAAAAATTATCACCACATGCTTCTTCAATATTTTTGGGTTCAAGCTATGAAATAAAAGCAAAATAGGAAGCTATATCTTTACTAGAGGAACGAGTACTTACATCCCTGGTAATCTCACCAATTACCAAGTCCTTTGGAAGGCATTTTCTCAGCTAATTACTTAGGATTTTCAAAAACTAATCACAACAGTTATAGTTAACATATATGAGATGAAAACCCTTCAGGTAGATCGATTTTTCATGTATTGTGCAGAAAGTTATTTGAAGTTTAAGATTCAAGAAAAACTAATTTTTGAAACTAAAATATTTAGAAAAATAACACGATACGGCGTGCGCCCCGACAAACCGGGTGATGTGGTCATGTACTATATGCATCGAAAGACACGTATGGTTGTTGCCGACGTGTGGGAACTGACCGAACTCGAATTCGTTGCATGTGCGCGACGAAATCAGTACATATCCGTCGAGATATCCCCATATTGACCTTTTGTAACCTTGGCCATTACTTTGTGTATGTTCGTCATATCGAGACAAAAATTGCACCAACGGGACTATATCGAAATTTTGGTCCTGTGTGCCAAGTTTGGTCCGATTCTGAGAAGGTCGACTGGAACGCCTATTTGGCGGGCCCGCGACCAGCTCCAATGGGCGAATTTGTGCACGGCCTGCTAGAATCTAACTTTGGACATATAGTTGGGTTCGTCTTCTCAAACCGGACCTGTAGACATATAGTTTGATGACTTTAGAAACCGTAGATACTGGCATGCATTTCGGTGCAAAACAGGTCCAACGGCGGACATCGTCTTGACATAAAATTATGATTTTGCCCCTGTTCCAGAATTAGACTTTTGGAAAAACGTTTCATAGGTATATCACTTATTCCGAGTATGTTCTTGATGTTTGTTTCAGCATTCGGAGTTGTTTAGAGATTGTGACATTTCTTTTGCTGACATTGTGATTTTTGGACTTGCCACCTTCGCACCACCAGGCAAGATACCTTGCCACCTTACTCTGTGATTTACATATTCTTATTTTCAGTTGTCACTTTTAGCATTTCTTATTTGTTGTTATTATAAAACTGTACGTCCAAGTCACACTTGGTTGTAAGCGACTCTATCGGTCGTTTTTCTGCTTTGATTTTATTCTCTTGCATTGACTTAGTCTAGTGACCACCCATTTGTGATGAGGTATTGGTACATCTCATATGGCCTTGACACCTAATTTACCATGTATTGTGAGTCATATATAGGACACGTACTCGCGTAATCGGCCGGCCAACGATACGTATGAGGCATGCGACAGTTGGGAGTAACTGCCAATAGAATTGCATGTTAGTAGACTTGGCAGTTACTAGAGGTTCATGTGAGTCATATATGTGACTCCACTAGGCAAGGGATGGGAAGAACAGTTCCTTGATGTATGGGCCACATATTTATTGCTATTGTACCTGAAGCTCCGCTGGAGACGCGGGTTCACCTTACTATTACTGATTCCCTCTGACGTTCATGGAGCGTTATGGACATTTTCTTACTGATTTCCTATGACGTTCGCCGAGCATTATGGACGAAGACGACTGGTTCTCGAAGGAAGGGACGATGCCACTCCTATACAGCTCGAGTGCCCGTATGTGAAGGATTGTTCTTTATTGCATATTCACTATAGTACGGTTAGGCACCCTATTGCATGCATCCCTTATCTTCTATTATATATCACAGTTTATATGGCATGGTGTTTTCTTCTATCTTGTTACATCCCTCTGAGGACTTGGTTATCTCTCCAGGATTAGACGATTTCCCATAGGAGTACGGAGCGGCATTGGATCCATCTTTTGTGGGTGATGAGTCGTTTCCCTCTGACATTTAGCTCTATCCTTATCTTCGAGATTATTGAGACTATGTAGTGGAAATCTTATGTTTTTTCCTTTTTTTTTCTATTTTGCGGTGGTTGGACTCCGATCATTTGAGACTATTTTTATAGCTGTTTGGAGTGGGTATATCCATCCGACTATCTCTTTGGTACACTTATTATTTCTTGGACTCTTATTTATTCTTTGTTGAGCTGTGATGAGATTAGATTATATTATTCTAGCTTGTGATTATATTAAATTTACAGCTTATGTACGTATACGTGGATTCTATATATTGGAGTATTCTACGTATATGTGCAGCTGGCATGTTTGCGTACTCGGTCTTAAGTATTTTGGGACTGGGGCGTTACATGTTTTTGTGGTGGCCCATGCATGTCAGAAAATATTGTTGGGTTACATGACTGTGCCCAAGAAGCCTGCATATAGGAATAGGAATAGTATCTCATCCAAAACTACTACCTCCTTTGATTTCCAATCTTTTCAAAATTCCTTTGATTAATTGATTTACCTCATATCTAACCTTTTCTTATATCATTCTACTTTCTTCTTCGTGCCAACAGTATGCATCTAAGAAGCGGATGCACTTCTGCCTTGGCCCCCACATCTGGTGAAGAGGCTACGTCGGAGGGACAGAATCCTCCGATGACTTCGGTGGCCCCGTACCAGCCAGGACAATCACAGCCTACCTCGACCCCGTCGATGGTACACCATGAGACACAAGCATCCCCAGTCAGCCAGGCTGGGCAGACCACTACCGTACCACCAGGAGGGAATGTGCCACTACAACCACCACCACCATTCCCTCAACAGCTTCAGCCACAGTCGGGCCCTCAGATGCCTCTACCACCGACTGATGGGAGCCCTACCAGTCAGTTCATGTACGCCATGATGCAGGCTCAGTGGCAACAGACTGAGTTGATGAGGCAGAGCATGATGACGGCGCTGATTAGGCCCCCACCTCCACCTCCGACACCGGCACCAACACCGGCTCCGCATCCTTATAAAGGCTCTACGAAGAACTTTACAGATATGAACCCCAAGTCCTTCAGAGGTATTGAAAAGCCACTAGAGTTATCGGCATAGCTTATTAGCATGGAGAAGCTACTGAAGGCATCCCATTTGCCAGCTCGAGATTGGATGACAGTAGTGGACCTACTGTTAAAAGATAATGCTCACCACTGGTGGAAGGCGGAAGAAAGACGATTAGGCACTGGGATCACTTGGAAGGAGTTCTATGATCTATTCTATGAGAGATTCTTTCCCATTCATGTTCGAGACCGTCTATACGACCAGCTCCTTCATCTGAAGCAAGGAAATATGATAGTTGACGAGTATGACTCAGAATTCAATCGCCTCAGTAGATTTGGTACGGGACTGATCCTGACAGAGTTAGAGAAGGTGAGGAGATTCCATCAGGGGCTTGCACCAGAGCCCAAGTCTTATACGACTACCCAGTCTCGAGTCTCCCATTCAGCTGTCTTGGAAGAAGCTCGTGCTCAGAAGATTCTTCGCAAGGAGAAACAGAAGACATCGAGACGCCATACACCAACAGTCGTACCAGCTAGAGCTACTCAGGATGGACCTATCAGGAGGCCCACAGGACAATACCAGGAGAGGCCCACCCCATATCAGAAGCCCGTTTGCCATTACTGTGGGAAGGAATGACATATCCAGAGAGACTGTTGGATCCGTCATGGATGGTGCTTACGGTGTGGATCCAGCCAGCATATGGTCAAGGATTGTCCAGAGCAGCAGGCGATAGTATATGCTCGACAGACCCAAGGCCGACAGCTCCTACACTCATAGTACCCCGACCAGGACAACAGGTGTTTGGGCTTATAGTACCAACAGTAGGAGCTTCTCGCCCAACTTTACCACCCCAGCCAGTGCAGCACGATAGGACTAGAGTTCAGGACCCCGGCCAGAATTACGGATAGGCCTTCTCGTTAGCAGTGGAGTGTGGAAACAGAAGGAGAAGTTGTAGTAGGTATGATTTTAATTTTCATATTCCCTGTTATCTTAAATTTTGGCATAATATCCATGCATCATGAGTTTAGCCAAGGCCGGAGAAATTCAGGCAGTAGGATGATTGTATAAGCACAAATACTGGACATGACTTAGATTCTTAAACCTCGAACTACTTGTGTTTTTATTCAATCATAAATCCCGTGTACTAATGTTTGGACTAGCCTGCCTAATACCGCTATTATAGCATAGATTTGCAAGCTTATCCTTATCAAGCTTGTTCATGACATGTGTATATTGGGGACGCCCACTAACACATTGTCTAATCAGAATCAGTGTATGATGGTCTGATCAACCTTAGTATAGTTGGTTCACTTTTTATTTGTTTATCCTACGTGGATTGAGATATAGATGACTCTAGGATCTCATCCGCAACTGCCTTGACAATTCTTTTTGAATTAATAAAATGCCTCTGGAACCCCATATTCGTATTCGATCCTCTCTCCATGGAGCATTTATTGTTTTTGCCTTTACAGATTTCAAAAAGGCAGATGCTCGTATTGAGGGAAGATAGACCCGTAATATCCTCCTCAGTTCACCATACCATCTATAGCCAGGAAAACTATATTCATACAATCATTGAGATCTGTTGGAATCAAAGTACGGTCTTCAAAACTTGACTCATATCTATCACATCTTGTATCCTATTACATCGTGTAATATTCTTCCACAAATTAAGGTACGACCTTCCGGCTCGAACCTTTCTAACTCTACTAAACTATAGAGCGGTGTCTTGTTAACTTCTAGTAATGAATTACTGTAGAATATAGATCGTAGAGCCCAGTAGAATTTAGAATGTACTAGGATTGCCTATTGATTAGAATAAGTGGTTTCTGTTAGAACGATAATTAGTGCCTCATGAACTCCCACTTTCTATTTAGATCATTTTGGGTCCCCGACCGTGGCATTTAGATTCAAAGCACAAGACCAGCTGTTACCTTCCAACAAATTCCATATGCAAGACCTAGACAAGTCCACCTTTATATAGACATATCATGTCTCACTAAAACACGTTCCCCTTGTACTCTATTTTCAAGATACGATTTTCGAGTAAAATGGGTTAATTATAAACCTTACCGTAATACCGACGAACCTTTCGGCTTCAATTTGAGAAGCAAACTCAACTCAAAACTTTCGACCCGATATATGGTTGTGATCTACTCAAAGCCCACTATGCACCTGCACTAGTGTGCTACTCAATTGAGACCCTGTGTGCCACTTATACACAAAGGTCATGGGAGGCTTATTTTTGACTTATAGCAGCTATCTAGCCAATCCGATTCGGAACTAGCCCAACCTCTCGAGTTAGGACTTGTTCTAGGCTACCATAGCCTAGTAGAGATGGTATAAGTTGATCTTACGAGATTTTGCCCCACTAATATAGCTTAAATCCGAGATGGTTTCATTCAATATGAAACCCCTGCACCTTTTAGCCCCTCTCAGAAGGCTCGTAACGACATTTAGCACGGATAGCCAACTTCTATAAGTTGGGTAGAGCCTTGAACGAAGAACACTTACCTTATAGAAATTTAGCCAATAGGGTTCCTTGTACAACTACCCTCATTTGTTCGAAAACTAAGGTACGACTTTCATGCGTTAGCCCTTAAAATTTTGTATTTGTATTCGACCCTCCCTACCGTAGATTTAATTTCGAGGGCAAAATTTCTTTAAGTTGGGTAGGATGTAAACCCCTTATATTTCTATATGATTTTTTTATTTTAGACTTATAGGATTTTAAGAAGTTAATTGGTAATTGACAGTTTATAAAAAAATGATTATATAGGTATATGTATATAGATATAAGTTAATGCTTAGAAAAGAAAATTTGTGGTAATATACTCTAGGAATAGATATAGGGTTTAGGAATTTTTATGAAAGAATTTTACAAATTATGGTAATTTTAGGTATATATATGGAAATTTCTTGTTAAAAATGTTTACAAAATAATTTTTAAGTTTAGAAAATTTTTCTAGGATATTTAGGATTTTATAACTAAATATATAAAGTTCCATTAAAAGATATAGATAAAATGTTCTTCCTAGATATAAATAATAAATTTTGTTATTAATTAGAATATACTATTTAAATTATTTTTTGATTTTGTGATATGAGGGTAAATATATATATAGTGTGTTTATATATTTAGTATGTATATAAAGCAAAAAAAAATAGAAGGAGAAGTTAGAACAGTGCTGTTTATTTGAACAACACCGCTGAACCCCTTCCTTTTCGAACGTGCAAGGAATGTCTAGTTTTGAATCCTAATCAAATCTCTAGGAATCCCTATCAAATCTTCACAGGATTGTTCGCAGCGTAACCCTCCTCTAGATCACCCTAAATCTCGATCCAATTCCTGCAAATATCAAAATATAACCTGACCCAAAATAGGATTTAAATCCTATAGGTATTTCTTCAAATACTTAGGGTTCCTTTAGCAAATTCTCTCGCAATGCAGCATCCCAACCTAAGCCATCACCACCCGAATACCCTGACGCTCCAACACAGCCCCTTATCCGCTGGTATGCCGTAGACGACCACCGGAGCACCGCCGGGGCCGACCAAGCCGACTGCAACAGAGCCATCTCCGTTTTGAAACCGAACCCCAGGTACCCTATTTTCGAGCCAAATTTCCCCATGATTACTCGATCATTTTTTGATTCGTTAGTTCCTACATATTGGAGACGTAACCACCTACTTAACCCTTCAGAGGGACTTAGTTGAAACCTATTACTTTGACCAGGAACACGACACAAAGTCGAGCAAAATACTCCTCGAAAAACAGAGCAATAGGACTGTCCCGACCCCAACTTGGAAGGCATTTTCTGAGCTAATTACTTAGGATTTTCAAAAACTAATCTCAATAGTTATAGTTAACATATACGAGATGGAAACCCTTCAGGTAGATCGATTTTTCATATATTATTCATAAAGTTATTTGAAGTTTAAGATTCAAGAAAAATTGATTTTTGAAACTAAAATATTTAGAAAAACAACCCGATACGGCGTGCGCCCAGACAAACCGGGCGACGTGGTCATCCACTATACGCATCGAAAGGCGCGTATGGCTGTTGCCGAAGTGTGGAAACTGACGGAACTCGATTTCATTGCACGTGCGCGACGAAATCAGTACGTATCCGTCGAGATACCCCCGTATCGACCTTTTGTAAACTTGGCCATAACTTTGTGCACATTCGTCGTATCGAGACAAAACATGCACCAACAGGACCGTACCAAAATTCTGGTCATGTGTGCCAAGTTTGGTCCGATTCTAAGAAGGTCGAATGGAATGCCTATTTGGCGGGCCCGCGACCCGCTCCAACGGGCGAATTTGTGCACGGCCCGCCGGAATCCAACTTCGGATATACGGTTGGGTTTAACTTCTCAAACCGTACCAGTAGACATGTAGTTTGATGACTTTAGAGACTGTAGATACTGGCACGTATTTCGGTACAAAATGGTTCCAACGGCGGACATCGTTTTGACCCAAAGTTACGATTTTGCCCCTATTCCAAATTAGACTTTTGGACAGGCGTTTCCTAGGTATATCACTTATTACGAGTACGTTCTTGATGTTTGTTTCAGCATCCAAAGTTGTTTGGAGATTGTGACTTTTTTGCTGACATTGTAATTTTTGGACTTGCCAACTTCGCAACACCAGGTAAGATACCTTGCCACCTTACTCTATGATTTATATATTCTTGTTTTCAGTTGTTATTTTTAGTATTTCTTATTTGTTGTTACTATAAAACTGTGCGTCCAAGTCACACTTGGGTGCAAGCGACTCTATCGGTCGTTTTCTTGCTTTGATTTTATTCTCTTGCATTGACTTACTCTAGTGACCATCCATTTGTTATGAGGTATTGGTATATATTATATGGCCTTGACATCTACCTTACCATATATTGTAAGTCACATATAGGATATGTACTCGCGTAGTCGGCCGGCTACCGATACGTATGAGGCGTGCGACGGTTAGGAGTAACTGCCAATAGAATTGCATGCTAGTAGACTTGCAAGTTACTAGAGGTTCATGTGAGTCATAGATGTGACTCCACTAGGCAACGGGTGGGAAGAATAGTTCCTTGATATATGGGCCACATATTCATTGTTATTGTACCTGAAGCTCCACTAGAGACGCAGGTGCACCTTACTATTTCTGATTCCCTCTGACGTTCATGGAGGATTATGGACGTTTTCTTACTGATTCCCTCTGACGTTCGCCGAGTATTATGGACGGAGACGACTGGTTCCCGAAGGAAAGGACGATGCCACTGCTATACAGCCCGAGTGCCCATATGTGAAGGATTGTTCTTTATTACATATTCACTATAGTACGGTTAGGTACCCTATTGCTTGCATCCCTTATTTTTTTATTATATATCACAGTTTATATGGTATCGTGTTTTCTTGTATCTTGTTACGTCCCTCTAAGGACCTGGTTATCTCTTCAGGATTAGACGATTTCTTACAGGGGTACGGAGCGGCATTGGATCCATATTTTGTGGGCGACGAGGCGTTTCCCTCTAACATTTAGCTCTATCCTTATCTTCGAGATTATTGAGACTATGTAGTGGACATCTTATGTTTCTTTCTTTTTCTTTCTATTTTGCGAAGGTTGGACTCCGATCATTTAAGACTATTTTTTATAGCTGTTTGGAGTGGGTATGTCCACGCGGCTATCTCTTTGGTACACTTATTATTTATTGGACTCTTATTTATTCTGTGTTGAGCTGTGATGAGATTAGATTATATTATTCTGTCCTGTGATTATATTATATTTACCTCTTATGTACGCATACTTGGATTCCATATATTGGAGTATTCTTCGTATACGTGCAGATGGCATGTTTGCGTACTCGGTCCTAAGTATTTTGGGACTGGGGCGTTACAAACGAGTACTTACACCATTGGTAATCTCACCAATTACCAAGTCCTTTGGATGGTCTGCCAAAAATCTTATTTCTTTTGGCATATTCTCTGGATTGCTGGTTCCGCCTTCTGGTTCTGTACGTGATTTACTTGGAGAATCAACTGGTGCTTTGTTTGAAGGTTCTACAGGAGCTGTACTTGGTGTACTTATGTTTTCATCATCATCATCGAATGTGTGTTGATTGAGTTCGTCAAATTTAACATTTATTGATTCTTCAATGATCATGGTTCTCTTGTTGAAGACTCTATACGCTTTGCTCTTCGTCGCATAGCCTAAAAAGATACCTTCATCGACATTTTCGTCAAATTTACTCAGATTTTCTTTAGTCTTAAGAAAAAAGCATTTACAACCAAATATTTTGAAATAAGAAATAGTGGGTATTCTATTAAACCATAGCTCATAGGGAGTCTTCTTCGATATATGTCGAATTAGAACCCTATTGAGAACATAGCACGCTGTATTGACAGCTTCAGCCCATAGGTATTTAGGTAGACTAAACTGGTTTAAAATAACTCTAGCCTTTTAGGATAGAGTCCTGTTCTTACTTTCTACAACTCTATTTTATTGTGGAGTCCTAGGGCAAGAGAACTCATGCAAATAACCGTGTGTGTCACTAAATTGCTTGAACTCTACATTTTCAAATTCGCTGTCATGATCACTTTGAATACGAGTAATCATGAAACCTTTTTCATTTTGAACTTTCTTGCAAAAGGTGACGAATTTTGATAATGCATCGTTCTTGCGTGCAAGAAAATATACCCACGTGTACCTAGGGAAATCATCTACTATTACAAAAGCATATAACTTACCACCTAGGCTAGCAATTTTACTAGGTCTAAATAAATCCATATACAGTAATTGTAGAGGTCTAGTGGTACTTACAGCATTCTTGGACTTAAAAGCAGATCATGTAGCTTTGTTCTTTCACATTCACTACATACCGTATCCTTCTTGAAAGAAATGTCCGATAAGCCTCGTACCAGCTTCTTTATGGAAAATCTTGAAATTGTGTCCATGTTTGCATGATCGAGTCTCATATGCCATAGTTGACTCTCATCACTTTTGGCCATCAATCATCTACCTGCTGTGTTAGCATCTTCTAACATATAGAAAAAATATATATTGTCTTCCCCTGATACCTTCAAAGATAGTACTACCAGTTGAGTTATCAACTATAGTACATTTGTCTTTGAGGAAGTTAATACCATAATCGTAGTCAGCTAAATGGCTTATGCTGAGCAGATTATGTTTTAACTCGGTAAATAGATAGACATCTTTAATCACAGGGTAGGAGGCCTTAACAATATTTTTGATACCAATTATGTACCCTTTCAAATTATTACCGAAGGAAACGTACCCTTCTTTCTTCTTCGATAGTGTTATGAATAATGAAGCATCACCGGTCATGTGCCGTGAGCAACCGCTGTCGAGAATCTATTTGCTTCTAGCATATAAAGGGTGTTTCACCTACAAAAAAATTTACAGATGAAAACTTTGGTACCCATTTCTTGTAGGGTCTTGGAATGTTAGTTTTTGGTATCCATGCACAAATCTTCAAATCAACAAGCTTTCTAACTCTACATGCAAAAGAAATATAACCAATGGTGCCACAATAGAGACATCTAGCATGTTGAGTGTTGAATGCAGTGTGTTGTGCATTATTGGTAGGTCTAGGTTTTCTAGTGTAAAAGAATGCATGCCTATTTATCTTTTTGGGCAAATGTTTGGTTTGGTTAGGTCTGATAGTGTTGGGTTTGACCGTGTTCCAATGATTCGGTAAATGACACGTGTTAGGGTAGAAAGTTGCAACTGCAGGCTGTTTTTCTATCCTAATTTTCATTTTTTTGGAGGTGTCATGTAACAAGCTATATTTAGCAGTGAGTGCATCATTTCTAACAATAGCTTGTTGGAGTCTTTTCTTCTCTTTAAGTAAGTCTTCCTTTAATTGGGTAATGGTCCTGTCCTTCTCTTCGGATAGTCTTCGGGTCTTGTGTAAAAACAGCTTAATAGAAGAAAGCACACCTACCTCACTAGAACAATTACTACTTCTAACCTCATCTAGTTGGTCGGTAAGTCTTCCTATTTCACTATTGTACTCTTTGACTTCCTTCTTATAGGTTTGGTATTTACTACGCAGTCTTCTGTAATCCCCTAAGAGGTCAGTAAAGGCTTCTCCTAGTTGCTCAAAGGTAAAATCATCATACATATCAAATAGGGGGTTAGTGGTTACCTGATCGTAATCCATCAAACATACATTTGCAGCATCATCTAATTATTCGTCTTTTGAGTCGCTGGCTTCACTTTCATGCCATATGCTTGTATTGGCATATCTTCGGGATGTAGTTCTCTTTAGGTAGCCTTTGTCATATTTGCTGCCCTTCCGGGTTGATGATGATGCTGTCAGACAGTCCTTCTTCATGTGACCTTTCTTTCTACAGCCATAGCAGATAGGATCTTCTTCGTTGTTATTGCTGTTGCTGTTGTAGTCCTTCGTTCTTCTGTTGAATCTTATGAACTTTTTAACTTTTCTCACCATAAGGGCTTGATCCTCAGTGTCATAGTCACTGTCGTCAAAATTATATTCGACAGTTCTTCTTTGTTGAGCTTTGAAGGCGATCGACTTCTCTGACTTCTTCTTTGGTGTAGCATCTTCAAAGTCTTGAAGTTCGAGCTCCTGATTGAGTAGCTTACCTATGAGTGTTTCAATAGATATGGTTGTAAGGTCGTTCTCTTTAATGATTGTTGTAGCCTTTGGAATCCAGTTCTTTGTGAGAGCTTGCAGCAATTTACGAATCTTCACATGGTTACTGTACTTCTTTCCTAATGATGACATTAGATTTACAATATCCAGGAATCTTGTAAACATCTGGGTGACAGATTAGTTTGGCTTCATCTTGAACGCCTTATACTCCTGAGTAAGTTTGCTGATCTTTGACTCCTTGACTTTTTTTATTTCTTCGTGGGTTACTTCGAGAAGTTTCTACACTTCATTTGATGTTTTGCAAGTAAGCACCCTGTTAAATTCAGTCTTGTATAAAGCACAAAATAAAACGTTAATAGCATGTGCGTCAAGACTAGCCTTTTTTTTCATCCTCAGTATATTTGTCATGGGATTTTTCAACAAAAACATCTTCAACAAGAATACGATGAGGCTTTTTGTAGCCATCAATAACTATAGAACAGAAGTCAAAATCTAGAGATTTCAAGAAGAAACTCATCCGTGTTTTCCAATAGGTGTAATTTGTACCGTCAAACAGTGGAGGTCTATTTGTGGCTTGGCCTTCACTTGTGAACATCATAGTTGCCATGTGTTGTACTACGATCTATGTAACAGTTAAGAATAATAAAAAATATAACTTTAATGTTACCTTGCTTTACCTATATAACCAGCTCTGATACCAGTTGTAGGAACGAATCGTAAAGCGCAATACTCTAGAGGGGGTGAATAGAGTCGGCAGTAGAATATTGCTAATTTAAAAAGTTAGCAACAAGATCACAGAGAATTATCACAAGTAAATAAATGTAAAAGTAGAGATAAGAAAGCAAACGTAAAGACGGTGATATATACTGGTTTCCCTCTTGTGAGAACTATTCCAGTCGGAATAACTCTAGCATCCAGTTGAATCCACTACTGGAAAATATCGTAAGTTTTCATACGAAGTCCTTGCAACATCTACAAACCCGACCTTTGATCCGAAGTACTCCATCAACTTCAGTTGTGAAGTGTCTTTCTTTAATCAAGCCTCTGATTATAATCGCTTTGAAGCTTCTAGATCGTACCGCACTGGCAAATTGACTAAAGGATTGTAACTGGTTTGGGATTTGAAAATTAAAGCTTAGAATACTTTGGAAGAGAGCAGTAGGCTTTAGAGAGAAGAGATGAAAGTGAATGAGTGAATTAAAATGATCGAAATCCTTCTATATTTATAGCTTTTCCAAAGGCAGAAATCTGTCAGAATTCGGGCAGAACTCTATGAGAAAATCTCGACCAGATCTGTAACTGCAGGAGGACCAAGTTCAAAAAGCAACGTTCACTAACCGAACTTTGGCTGAACTCGGGCCAAGTTCTGTCAGGGTTTTGTTAGGTTTTTGCAAAAATGATTTTTGGTATTTTTGAAATTATTTTAAGCAGTTAGGAGCTGTTTGTAAATAGGGGTTGTTTTTCAAAACATGGGATATTTAAAAACATTTTTAGGGTAGCCTATTTGCTAGTACGACTCGGTGTACAATGTATTCCTAGACTCAAAAAAATGTGAAAATACATTGCATAAAGGAAATACAGACTTGAGTGGCAAACACTGCTTCGGTCTTAAACAAAATGGGTAGCAGTTCTCTGGCAGTGTCCAAGAGTCCAAATAAACTGGAGTAGCCCTTATATTGAGACAGAGTTTGATCAATTATTAAAATCAGGTTTGACCATAAACAATGGGCTAACAATCTCCTCCATTTTGATAATTGACAAACCTTGACCGACATAACATCTTGATCAATAAGATTTGAAAGATAATCAAAATTGTACTATATCCTAAAAAAATGTTCCTGTATCCCTCAAAAGATCTTAGATCCCATTTTTCCTCCGTTGTCACTTAGCAAAATAATTACAAAGAGAGAAAGTTCCCCCGCAATTTATGCATAAGGAACAATCAGTAAAGAAATACAATTATAATATATAGAAAAATAAGCATTTCACAAGTAGGTTATACTGAAGCATAAAGAGATAGTGCTATAACGAGAATAAATGCTATACTATAATAAAATATGCTAAGCAAAGCATAAAAAGATGTTCACCATACATCAGCTCAGTCAATCGCAATCTCAATACAAAATAAACTGAAAGATAGAGTACTAATGATATCTTGGAATGTCCTTGGGCAAGAGAACTCATGCAAATAACCGTGTGTGTCATAAAATTTCTTGAATTCTGCATTTTCAAATTCGTCACCATAATCACTTCGAATACGAGTAATCATGAAACATTTTTCATTTTGAACTTTCTTACAAAAGGTGACGAATTCTGATAATGCATCGTTCTTGCGTGCAGAAAAATATACCCACGTGTGTCTATAGAAATCATCTACTATTACAAATGCAGAAAACTTACCACCTAGGCTAGCAATTCTACTAGGTCCAAATAAATCTATATGCAGTAATTGTAGAGGTCTAGTGGTACTTATAGCATTCTTGGACTTAAAAGCGGATTAGATAGCTTTGTTCTTTTCACATTCATTACATACCGTATCCTTCTTGAAAGAAATGTCCGATAAGCCTCGTACCAGCTTCTTTGTGGATAATCTTGAAATTGTGTCCGTGTTTGCATGACCGAGTCTCATGTGCCATAGTTGAGTCTCATCACTTTTGGCCATCAATCTTCTACATGCTTTATTAGCTTCTTCTAAGAGATAGAAAACATATATATTTTCTTCGCTGATACCTTCAAAAATAGTACTACCAGTTGAGCTATCAACTGTAGTACATTTGTCTTTGACGAAGTTAATACCATAACCATGGTCAGCTAAATGGCTTATGCTGAGCAGATTATGTTTTTACTCGCTAACTAGACAGACATCTTTAATCACAGGGTAGGGGGCCTTACCAATAATGAAGCGACACCGGTCATATGTTATTACCGAAGGAAACGTACCCTTCTTTCTTCTTCGACAGTGTTACGAATAATAAAGCGTCATTGGTCATATGCCGTGAGCAACCGCTGTCGAGGATCCATTTGCTTCTAGCATATGAAGGGTGTTTCACCTTCAAAAGAATTTGCAGATAAAAACTTTGGTACCCATTTCTTGTAGGGTCCTGGAATGTTAGTTTTTGGTATCCATGCACAAATCTTCAAATCAACAAGCTTTGTAACTCTACATGCAGAAGAATTATGACCAATGGTGCCACAATAGTGACTTCTAGCATGTTGAGTGTTGAATGCAATATATTGTGCATTGTTGGTAAGTCCAGGTTTTTAGTGTAAAAGAATACATGCCTATTTGTCTTTTTGGGCAAAGGTTTAGTTTGGTTAGGTCTGATAGTATTGGGTTTGACCGTGTTCCAATGATTCGGTAAGTGACACGTGTTAGGGTAGGAAGTAGCAACTTCAGGCTATTTTTCAAACCTAATTTTCAACTTTTTGGAGGTGTCATATAACAAGCTATATTTAGCAGTGAGTGTATCATTTCTAATAATAGCTTGTTGGAGACTTTTCTTCTCTTTAAGTAAGTCTTCCCCTAATTGGGTAATGGTCTTGTCCTTCAGATAGTCTTTGGGTCTCGTGTAATAACAATTTAACAAAAGAAAGCACACCTACTTCACTAGAACTATTACTACTTCTAACCTCATATAGTAGGTCGATAAGTCTTCCTATTTCACCTTTGTACTCTTTGAGTACCTTCTTAGAGGTCTGGTATTTATTACGCAGTCTTCTATAATCCCCTAAGAGGTCAGTAAGGCTTCTCCTAGTTGCTCAAAGGTAAAATCATCGTACGTATCAAACAGGAGGTTAGTGGTTACTTGATCGTAAGCCATCAAACATACATTTGCAGCGTCATCTGATTGCTCGTCTTCTAAGTCACTCGCTTCACTTTCATGCCATATGCTTGTATTGGCATATCTTCGGGATGTAGTTTTCTTCAGGTAGCCTTTGTCATATTTGCTATTCTTTCAGGTTGATGATGATGCTGTTGGACAGTCCTTCTTCATGTGTGCTTTCTTTTTACAGGCATAGCAGATAGGAACTTCTTCGTTGTTATTGCTGTTGCTGTTGAAGTCCTTCGTTCTTTAGTTGAATCTCATGAACTTCTTAAATTTTCTCACCATAAGAGCTTGATCCTCAGTGTTAGAGTCACTATCGTCTGAATTACCTTCGATAGTTCTTTTATGTTGAGCTTTGAAGGCGATCGACTTCTCTGACTTCTTCTTTGGTGTAGCATCTTCAAAGTCTTGAAGTTCTAGCTCGTTGGTGAGTAGCTTACCCATGAGTGTTTCAATAGACATGGTTGTAAGATCGTTCCCTTCAATGGTTGTTGTAGCCTTTGGAATCCAGTTCTTTGTGAGAGCAAGCAGCAATTTACGAATCTTCTCATGGTTACTGTACTCCTTGCCTAATGATGACAAAGGATTAATAATATCCAGGAATCTCATAAACATCTGGGTAGCATATTCGTTTGGCTTCAACTTGAACGTCTCATACTCCTGAGTAAGTCTGCTGATCTTTCACTCCTTGACTTGTGTTGTTCCTTTAGGGGTTACTTCGAAAAGTTTTCACACTTTATTTGATGTTGTGCAAGTAGAAACCCTGTTAAATTCAATCCTGTCTAAAGCACAAAATAAAGCGTTAATAGCACGTGCGTCAAGACTGGCCTTTTTTTCCGTCCTCACTATATTTATCATGGGATTTTTCAACCAAAAATATCTTCAACAAGAATACGATGAGGCTTTTTGTAGCCATCAATAACTATTGACCATAAGTCAAAATCTAGAGATTTTAAGAAGAAACTCATCCGTGTTTTCTAATAGGTGTAATTTGTACCGTCAATTAGTGGAGGTCTATTTATGGCTTGGCCTTCACTTGTGAACTTCACAGTTGTTAGGTGTTGTGCTGTGATCTATGTAATAGTTAAGAATAATAAAAAATATAACTGCAATGTTACCTTGCTTTACCTACGTTAACAATCAGAGTCGGTTTAGACGAGTGTGTTGTCTCGCTCACTAGTACATTCTCAATGTACTAATCCCCAATCTCGCAGGTGACGAGGACACTGGGGGTGTACGTCGTTAAGCCAAAGCTGAAGTTCGAAGAGGCATTTTGAAGCTCTTCCTATTCTGAAGTATTTTGAAGCCAATTCCACGAAGGCTTTTATTGTATAAAAGGGTGAATGTATGGTACGACAAGTGTTAGTTCAAGCAGCTTATCGAGTTTATTTCTTTTGTTTCAATTAATGCAGCGGCAATAGCATCCAATGTAATTACGATTTGCACTTCGTTGCAAGCTATAAATGAAAATTATATTTCTATCTTCATAAATTGCGTGTTAAATTCTGATATGATTTATGAAGTTTCAACATGATGTTTTAATAAAATGATCAAATGTAACATTCTTGCCTTGTACGAGTGCAACTCCAGACTCGTTTGGCATCATGCCTTAGCGAGGACGATAGATTCGGCATAATGGGAACGGGGACGAACGGTTTGTCGAGTCGGGGCGTGCAAATTGATATTAGAGCACAGTTATGTTTCCTCGTATTTTTGAAAAATGGTTTTATTTGGATTGTTGGTTGCGATTACTCGTTTGAATGCTTGTTAACCTGTTGCGTGAAATAAAAGATCTATACAGGTAAGCCCGTAGATATTTTGTAAAAATACTAACGGGTTTACTTTATTTGTAGGAATAACAACCAACGTCGTGGATAGTTCGTCGAGTTCGAAGGGTGCCCTCCCTAGCGAGACTACGATGGAGAAAATGCTACAGTTAATGGAGCTGCAGCAGCAACAGCTTCAGATGCAAATCAAAGCCCAATTCGGTGTGCAGCAGAAACAAATGGACAACCTAACACAGATCCTAGGCAATATGGTGGGCAATATAAAAGCAACGGTTGTGGCATCCGAAGAGAGGGAAGACGTTCCAGAGGAAGTCGAGGAAGAAGTTCAACCCCAAATGATGAACTCTTCTTTCTTGTTCAAACAATGGAGTTCCGCAAGATGAACCCACCGAAGTTCAATGGATGAGCAGAGCCTGATGTAATAGTGGGATGGCTCGCGGAGATTGAGTACATATTTAATCTTGTCTACATCGAAGGGTCCCATAGGGTAGCATATGCGGCGCTACAGCTACAATTGAGAGCTTACGACTGGTGGCGGCGAAGAAACAGGAAACCTATAAAACTGATCCCGACACCAAGATTTCCAAGGAAATATTCAAGAT
Organism: Iris pallida; assembly: GCA_029216955.1. Lineage (NCBI taxonomy): Eukaryota > Viridiplantae > Streptophyta > Magnoliopsida > Asparagales > Iridaceae > Iris > Iris pallida. The sequence goes on from JANAVB010015600.1 coordinate 24,199,030, forward strand.
GAACTTTCTTGAGCAGTAATTCCCCGTGCCATCCGTCGTCAAAAGGAAGACGATTTCATGATATTGAGACAGGGGAATATATCAGTCGACGAAACTAGCAAAGTTTGTCGACGCCTTTCTGCCTAACAAGGAATCCTGGTGAGAATATTTTCAATAAGGTCTGAATGATGAACTGCAAAGCGACGTCATGAATCAAAGGTGCTGAACCTACTGCGAGTCCTATGATGTCGCTCTTGATAGTGAACGTATCTTTGGTTGTATGTCACAACGGGCCATGCCTGTTGTTTGTAATAATTTTAACAAGTGTCTTAACGATGCTGGAGGATCGGAAATGACAAAGCATTCAACTACATTCGAGAATTGGCATTTCCATTCCAAAATTCCTTACAATAACTGCAGCAAGCATAGGCATCACTCGGCCGATTGTTACTATAGCAAATGTTCTGAGTATGGCGGGAGAGGCCATTCACCGCCAAATTGTCCGAGAAATATTTCGAATCAACACAACCCACCAAGGAATGTTCCAATCAGTATAAAGCACCTACACAAGGCACAAATGTGGTACCCGTGAACCGCAGAATCAACGCCATGGAGCACAAGGCTGAGTCTATGCATTGACACAAGACGAGGCGTTCGAATCTGATACTGTTGTAACAGGTATATTACTCTATAAAGATATACCGACTCGAGTACTATTCGATTCGGGTACGATGCATAGTTTATATCTGCTGATTATGCTAGAGAAAATAAAATAGCCATGCAATCACTAGATATGAACATTAGCGTTAGCACTCTGTCGGGAGTTGATATGCAAACGAACTTTATTTATAGGAATGGCCATATTTGCATCGGGAAAAAAAAATCTATCCTTGAAAGCCGTCGTACTTGACATCAAAGAGTATAACATAATCCTGGACATGGATTGGTTGGGCGCTTGCCATGCAACAATCGAGTGTGCGAATAAGAGAGTTGTGTTTCGTCTTCCTAGCGAGACAGAGTTTTTATATTCGTGCGGTACGGTCTCGAAGACGGCAATGGTGGTATCGGTATTTTCGACGAGTCGTATGTTGTGTTCCGGCTGTGCGGGATACTTGGCATCAGTTCGAGATACAAGGAAGGATAATGCAGACACGGTGCAAACTGATGTTGTGGTAGATTTTTCTAACATTTTTCTTGACGAGATGCCCGAAATGCCGTCGGATCGAGAAATAGAATTCAGCATTGACACCTTCCCGGAGACACTATCGATATCAAAAGTACCTTTCCGAATGGCTCCAGCAGAACTGAAGGAGCTGAAGGTGTAATTATAAGAGTTGCTAGACCGCAGATTCATTCGCCCTAGTATCTTTCTGTGGGGAGCTCCTGTACTGTTTGTGAAGAAGAAGGATGGATTGATGCGACTATGCATCGATTATCGCAAACTCAATAAGGTAACCGTACGGAATAAGTATCCATTGCCACGAATCAATGACTTGTTTGAGCAACTACAAGGCGCATCAATATTTTTAAAAATCGATCTTTTTTTCAGGCTACCATAAGTTAAAGATCAAGTCCGATGATGTATCGAAGTCTGCCTTCCGCACTCGATATGGTCAATATGAATTCCTAGTTATGCCATTCGGTTTAACGAATGCCCCAATGGCTTTCATGGATCTGATGAACCGAGTCTTCCGACCCCAAATTGATAAATTTGTAGTTGTGTTCATCGACGATATCCTTATCTACTCGAAGAATCGAGAAGAGCAAGCAGAGAACATTAAGACGGTATTGCAGACTTTGCATGAAAATAAATTATACGCCAAACGGCATAAATGCGAGTTCTGGATGAGTAGCATAATATTCCTTGGACATGTAATCTCTGCCGAAGGCATCGTGGTGGACCCAAAGAAGATTGAAGCGGTGGTAGATTGGAAACGACCTACCTCGGCTAGCGACATTCGGTGTTTCCTACGCTTAGCAGGTAACTATCAAAGTTTCGTGTGAAGCTTTTCAAAACTAGCATCGCCTCTGACTCACCGAAGGGAGTCGTATTTGAATAGTGTGACGACTATGAATCCAGCTTTCAAGAGTTAAAGCAACGGCTCATCTCAGCTCCAATCCTTTCACTTCCAGATGGTCCAGAAGGCTTTCAGATATTTAGCGACGTATCAAAAATTGGCTTCGGATGCGTACTCATGCAGAAGGACAAAGTCATCTCTTATGCTTCACGACAGATGAAGCAGCACGAGAAAAACTATCTGACACATGACCTAGAATTGGCAGCGATCATGTTTGCATTAAAACTTTAGCGGCACTACGTCTATAGTATGGCTTGCAAAATCTATACAGATCATAAAAGCCTCAATTACTTATTTACGCAACGAGAACTCAACTTACGGTAGCAACGTTGGCTCTAACACATAAAAGATTACAAGCTAACGATCGACTATATGCCGGGCAAGGGGAACATCATAGCCGACGCGCTGAGCAGAATATTTATGGGATAACTGGCCCTAAATAATGAGATATGGCGAGACCTTGAAGCCATGGTTTTCAAACTCGGAATTGAGTTTCAACACCTGCACTTAGCTCAGTTGAAGCTTGGGTCAAACTTGCTTAGCAAAATAAAGACTGCACAGAAGACGATTCATTCCTGAAGAAAATGCATGAGCTGATTTCAGCAGGAAGGACGACTGACTTTGCGGAAGACGGAGACAGGACAATACGACGAAAAGGAACGCTCTGTATTCCTGAAACTGTCGAACTCAGAAAATAAATTCTGACGGAGGCGCATTATACGAAGTACTTATTATATCTGGAAGCACCAAGATGTACAAGAACTTACGCACAAACTTTTGGTGGTACGACATGAAGAAGGACGTAGCTACTTTCGAATCATATTGCATGGCATGTCAACAAGTAAAGGCAGAACACCAAAGGCCAGACATGAAGCTGCAGAACCTCGCCATTCCTGAGTGGAAGAGGGACAACATCTCGATGGATTTTATTGTAGGATTTTCAAAGACGTCGCAGGGAAATGATGTGATTTGGGTCATTGTTGATAGATTGACCAAGTCGGCTCACTTCATCGCAATTAAAGTAGGATGGAGTGTCGATCGGTTAGCGCAATTCTATATTGACGAGATTGTTTGACTGCACGGGGTACCGACCATAATAATTTCGGACGGAGACGGGCAATTCCTATCACGTTTCTAGACGAGCCTGCAAGCGGCAATGGGGACCAAACTAAATTTTAGTACTACATACCACCCCCAGACAGATGGTTAGACGGAGATGGTGAATCAAATCTTAGAGGATATGTTGCATTTGTATGCGATCGATCTAAAGACTAGTTGGGATACATATTTGCCGCTTAAGTAGTTTACGTATAAAAACAGTTATCAGTCGAGCATTCAGATGGCTCCATATGAAGCGCTCTACGAGAGGAAGTGTCATTCTCTAATATGCTAGGACGAAGTTGGATAGCGACAAGTGCTCGAAACGGAGCTCGTGGAGCAAGCCATCGAAAAAGTTGGCTTGCTCCGAGATAGACTCTGTATCGCACAAAGTCGACAAAAGTGCTACGCAGATCTTCGTCGACAATAGCTAGAATTTTTGGTCGAGGACCATGTGTTTTTGAAAGTAACGCGCATACGTGGCGGATGCGGTTCAGCATTTAAGGCAAATTGGGCCTGAGATTTGTAGGCCTTTTCGAGATCATCGAGCGAGTTGCAATGGTTGCTTATCGGATCACACTACCTCTTGCCTTGCCTGAAGTGCACGATATTTTCCATATTTCACAACTTCAAAAATACGTACACTCCAGGTCACGTGGTTAGGTTCGATCAGTTGGAGCTACGTACTGACTTGTCTTACACGGAGGAGCCTATTCAAATTTTGGATCGTAAGAAGAAAGTATTACGAAATTGATCGATGTTCTTAGTCCGCGTACTTTGGCGGAACCATTCAATTGAAGAGTCAACATAGGAAATGGAGGCGAAGATTAAGGAGAAGTATCCTTCGTTATTTGCCTAATTTAAGTTCAGACTCTTGCTCTTAAGTTTCGGGACGAAACTTTTTCTTAGTGGTATATTATGTAGTGTCTCGCTTCCAATTGGCGGCAGACTCCGTAATATGCTTGCGCCGAATCAAATCGGTCAGGAACTTAGATGGCCATCTGACTCAATCGCTGAGCTTGGTAAACGATAACACCTTGCGGCATCAATCAAATCTATTTAGACAAATGTTATGAGAATCGATCCAATTAATGGAACGACTTCTGTTGGAATAAGTCCTAGATGCAGCAGGCTGCGTCTCGACGAGTGAGTTCTATATAAGAGTCTTTTCGACAGGACCAAACTTTTGTATAGTTTTCTTGGAGCTTTCGCCACTAGATTTTGATGAATGTGTTTTCGTGTCATTTTCTAAATGCATTCTACAAATTTTGAAATGAAGGATTAAAGAAGGAATTCTGACTAAGCGTTGGTGCCAATGCAGGAGCTCGCGTAACTGAAGCTTGAACGTTGTGAAGCGCTTTGACTCTCAGCACGATCAAATACTTGGTAGATGGTTCGACCCTTTTTTTCTACTCTATCCCGCAAACAAAATTCTTTTGTCTTGAACTTATTCAAATCGACAATGCCAAGTTAAATGCATGCCAATCCAGTAAGATCTAGACCTCGGGAAAAATGTATCGATTTAGAGTAATCTACTCTGAAATATAAGTTTTGCACCAAAACGAGAAAGTTTAAGGTTCTAGCAAAAAATAGAGTATTCCATGTGCTGCAAAATAATATGAAACGTCGATTGTGGCTTATGATGCCTCATATGATTTGGTGGCTACAGGACGCTAAATCGGAAATATGGCTTTGGGAAAAATGAATCGTTGCATGAGTTGAGAGAAATGATAATGCCGTTCAGTACTGTCCGCACTATAAAAATTTGTTTTCATATATTAAACTGTTCACATGTTGGCATGGTTATGGACAGCTTGTGTACAAGTTTAACATTTCTTGATGCTGTATCTGGGGCATGAAAACTGAATCGACCTAGAGGGAACATATAAAATCATGCTTCGGTACGAGGCATTACGGGACCTCCAGTAGCGCTTGCAACCCAAGCTGACAGGCACGTCGCAATGCCATATAGAAGTCCTTCGTGGTGCATAGCATCAATGATCGCACATATAAGATAATAGCATGCTCACCTATTGTCATATACAGGTATAAATATTATCTCCATTTTATGCAGGGACAAGCACGATCGTGGTAAGAATTATGATAAATCGTTATGTTTTACTGTATGTTTTTACTGTTTCAAATGGAAGGCTATCAATGTGAATTGAATTCATTTAGTTCTAAATAGAAAGAAAACTCCAATGCATGCCTACCTTAACAATCAGAGTCGGTTTAGACGAGCGGTTTTGTCCCGCTCACTAGTGCATTATCAATGTACTAATCCCCAATTTCGTAGGTTACGAAGATACTGGGGGTGCACGTCGCTAAGCCAAAGCTGAAGTTCGGAGAGGCATTTTGAAGCTCTTCCTATTAGGAACTATTTTGAAACCAATTCCTCGAAGGCTTTCAATGTATATAAGGGCGAATGTATGGAACGTCAAGTGTTAGTTCAGGCAGCTTGTCGAGTATATTTCTTTTGTTTCAATCAATGTAGCCACAACGACATCCAATGTAATTACGAGTTATACTTCGTTACAAGATATGAATAAAAAGCATATCTCTATCTTCCTAAATTGTATGTTAAATTTTGATATAATTTGTGAAGTTTCAACTTGGTGTTTCAATAAATGATCAAATGTAACATTCTTGTCTTGTACGAGTGCAACTCCAGACTCATACAGCATCACGCCTTAGCGAGGACGATCGATTCAGCATAATGGGAATGGGGACGAACGGTTTGTTGAATCGGAACGTGACACTTCCAACCAGTCGATTGCCATAGAAGGGCCTTCGGTACCGCTTAAGGAAGTGCGGCACGCTTTCTTGAACTCTAACACTTCAAAGTTGTAACTTCTCGGTATTGCAGGTTGACGCACGGGCTCCTCTGGGATGACTTCGGTGGGTCGGACTGTAGGCTCGGTGACATCTGGCATGGTTGCATAGTTGCAGTGTATCAAGTTGCTTTTGTTTTATATTAGACTGTGCGTCGAAGCGAGCTTCGAATTAGGCCTGTTGCGGCTCCGCTTGTCGGTGTCAGCTTTCGGATTGTTTTTGTTGTGTCTCCATCATCCGCAGTATCCTCTCGATGGCATCGTTAGAAGTGTAGGAACGAATCGTAAAGCACAAAACTCTAGAGGGGGATGAATAGAGTGGCAGTAGAATATTGCTAATTTAAAAAGTTAGCAGCAAGATCACGGAGAAAATCACAAGTAAATAAATGTAAAAGCAGAGATCATAAAACAAACGCAAAGATGACGATGTATACTGGTTTTCCTCTTGTGAGGACTATTCCAGTCGGAAGAACTCTAGCTTCCAGTTGAATCCACTATTGGAAAATACCGCAAGTTTTTATACGAAGTCCTTACAACTTCTACAAACACGAGTTTTGATCCGAAGTACTCGACCAACTTCAATTGTGAAGTGTCTTTCTTCAATCAAGCCTCTGATTATAATCGCTCTGAAGCTTCTAGATCGTCACACTGGCAAATCGACTAGAGGATTGTAACTGGCTTGGGATTTGAAAATTAAAGCTTAGAACACAACGGAAGAGAGAAGTAGGCTTTAGAGAGAAGAGATGAAAGTTAATGAGTGCGTTGAAATGATCGAAATCCTTCTCTATTTATAGCTTTTCCAAAGGCAGAACTCTGTTAGAATTTGGGCAGAATTTGTGCAGAACTCTATGAGAAAATCTCGACAAGGTTCGTAACTGTAGGAGGACCAAGTACAAAAAGTAACGTTTACTAACCGAACTCTGGATGAACTCGGGCCAAGTTCTGTCAGGGTTTTGTTAGGTTTTTGCAAAAATGATTTTTGGGATTTTTGAAATTGTTTTAAGCAGTTAGGAGCTTTTTGTAAATAGGGGGCTGTTTTTCAAAATATGGGATATTTTGAAAACATTGTTAGGGAAGCCTATTTGCAAGTACGACTCGGTGTACAATGTATTCCTAGACTCAAAAAATGTGAAAATTATATTGCATAAAGGAAATATAGACTCGAGTGACAAACACAGCTTCGGTCTTGAACAGAATAGGTAGCAGTTCTCTGGCAGTGTCCAAGAGTCTAAATAAACTTGAGTAGCCACTACAACAAATATGGCCTACAATAGCATGCGCAGAACGCTATAGAAAGCCTTCTATAGCATATTCTGTCTGCTATGATCGCCCACGCTATAGTATGTCCAGACATGTGAACGCTATAACATTATAGCGTTCCTGAATGCTGTAGAAGGTTTAGAGCGTTCGTGTATGCTGTTGATGTTTTATAGCGTTTATGAATGCTGTAAATACTTTATAGCATTCTAGAACGCTGTAGAATGTTTATAGCGTTCGTGAGTGCTGTGGATTACTTATAGCATTTATGAATGCTGTGGATTATTTATAGCGTTTGTGAATGCTGTGGATGATTTATAGCGTTTGATGAATGGTTTGATTTATTATAGCGTTCATCATATGCTATCGTGGTAGCAGCAATTTAGACATTTTGAGTGCTATAGACCTGCTACAGAATTTCATATCCACCTGCTACAGAATTTCATATCCTTTCATATCTGCTACAGAATTTCATATTTCATAACCTGTTTTGTATTCGATCAATTTCAATCGCAAACAATTTCAATCGCAACTTGCATTTCGATCAATCAAGATATAGTAAAGATTTGTCAAAATATAAAATGTTTCATTAGAACATTCAAGATGTACAAAAAGTAGTCATTAAAACATTCAAGGTGTAGAAAAGTAGTTGTACGCCAAAATAAACCATTCCATTTACAAAGTATCTGTAGTCCAAAATAAACCATTCCATTTACAAATATCTGTAGGCCAAAAACAGCTCGCCTCCTTCCCTCTAGCAGCTATCTACAACCATCAAAAACATATACGCCAACCTACACAAAATTGGGAAGAAAACACATTATGATATAAAAAATAAGATAGAAATATTTCTGATACTCAAGTAGTGTTATGTAATAGCTAATACAATATGTTCAGTGGCTAAGGTGGCATGCAGTGTGTTAAATGTGAAGTTGCAGGACAGTAGTGTTATGTAAAGCAGTGTAATACATAAAGTAAAGTGCAATTATACTTCTCGTGTTAGGAAAGATCAAACAGGAAAGATCACCATGAAAAATAATATGATATTACCTGAGGTTTGCAGGATGTCAAACAGGAAAGATCAAAATCGGTCAAAGACAACATATACTATATGCTCACCTCAGATCTGGAAGTAGTGTAGGATACACAAAAATGCTAATTCTTCTAAATCATAGTAGTGTAGGAAGGGGGCTGGTGTGGTAGGAGGGGGCTGTGTGGTAGGAGGGGCTTGTATGGAAGGGGGACGAGTAGTTTGCCTTAAAAAAGACTAAAATATTTGATATATGACAACATGTAATTGATTCAAAAGTAAAGACAAAGTAATCCTTCAGGCATTTACCATAAAAATAACAACAGTCGACAACCCATCTAGTATTGAATAAGCCATTAATATTTCACAGTACATAATACACTTAAATAGAAATAACGATGAAGAATGCATGGATCGCGTGTCCACTTGTTAGTCTCATATTCAGTGATCCTATAATGGTTACAGCTAGTCTTTGAAATCTCCTCCATAACATTGTGCCACTTCTATTTAGGGGGGATTGGCGGGCGAAGTGTAGCAAGGAGAACATCAGTGGTATAGATCTCAAGCAGACGAACTGCAGTCTGTGGCAAGCCAAATTTGGCATGGACCATCTCACCTTGTTCAGTTGAACGTAGAGTACCCTGGTAATAAAAAGAAAAAGCAAAAAAAAAGAAAAAATGATTATATTTGTTCATGATCGTAGAAGACATTTTTCACCATATACAACAGGAATTATTCATGAATAATCACTTGCAATTGGTACGAAGCTTTAACATAGAGGTGATTTTAGTTGCCTTTTTCATGTTTGTTATGAATTTGAACTGCAAACCAACTATGCCTCTTTCCTTTTAATATAGAATGTTTTTATTCTTAAAAGCATTGCTATTGATCTCAACTTAGTCTAATGGTTTCTGAACAAAAATAAAAATAATTATTGTTTGAAATTTTGCCTGACTATTATTTTCCCTAATTTATAGGCATTATATAGCCGTTTTCGAAGCCAGCTAGGCTAGAAGGTATTTCTAAGTCAATTAAGGATTAACTACAATTTATAGGATGTTTAGAAACAATCCCTAATAAAGAGTGGACATGAATTGAACAAAGAAACAATGAGCATCAAACATATGAATGAAAGAACAAACATCTGAAATAATGGACTTATATATAATAGCTTACCATCACAGAGCCAGGAGGTTGTGACTGTATTGCAAGATATTTGGTCCGCCACCCGAGCTATAACCTCCACAACCATGGAACAATGTAACTTTGATATCATACTCTTTGCAAGCAGCAACATCTTCTTGGGCCTTGTACAGAGTTCCCATACAGCAGTGGAGCGGCCAGCATCTTTACCAGAATCATAACCAACCATGACCTGCAAGTGTTGTGAAGAAATTTTAGTTAACTTAGAAATGACCCAGACTACCCCTAGAAATCAATGAAAGAGATTTCCAACATGCAAACTAAGTTTCGGATTAAGCAAAACTGCCAACTTTCAATCTACCAACCAGAGGAAGCCCTCGCAAAACTTTATTCTGCAAACAGTTCCACTATAGAAAATCATTAACAAGAAGCAACCTTGTTAAAAGTAGCTAAACAAATGAAATTGAAGAATCAATAAACTTTACTATTTCAAACATGTCATTCCATTAATGACATGCTTGAAATAGGTCATCCCCAACAACCATCACCTAGACCTACACCTTGTCACCTACACAGAAAAACTAGGGCCAAACCGTCCATGTAGCAGACATCTATATTGTGCCCTTAAATGTATATGTGTCCGTCGGTAGCAGCATAGCTGATAACATAGTTATATATTAAGATTTACAAACTTCTTGTAACCTGATTAGGCCTACGAAAACAAACCGACCAGGGTTCAAACTGAACAAACCATAGTAACAAATCTTTATGTTGGTTTTCTTTCGGGTTCGGCTGGGTGAGAACCATGGCCTTACATTTTCCTTAACCTGACCCAACTCGCCCAAGAAGCATGTACCTGTTTACCCTAACTTCAGTTGTGAAACTTGATCAACAAAGATCTACACAAAAAGAAAAATCCACACATGGGGGCCCTATAGATGTAAACACACATAACCCACCAAATTATTGAAGACTCCACCAAGTTATCCACTAATTAGTCAAAAACACATCCACCAAGAAAAGTTGATCAAGCATGATATCTTTCTTTATAAGGATAGTATGATATGGTTGACCAAATAGAAAAATATGAACCAAGTTGCCAATCCTAGAATCTAAAGCAGCATAATTGGCATGAAGAAAATGTGGGCTAATGTATAGTGCTTGCTTACCTTACCTTGACAAAAATCCCTCAACATCCTCTGCCCAATAATTGACATCTCCACATGCTCAAAATACCTTTTCCTTTTGCCTAACAACAACAATCAGTAAACAAACAGGTAAAGAAATTTTTATCAGTAATTGTTCAGTATGAATATTGTAAAAAGAAGAAAAATATGAAGATTGGGAAAACATTAACATCCATATTATTGAAAAGCATCAAGTTTTTGCAATCAGACCCAGCAAAGAAAGACACAAGAGCACACAACATGCTTCAGGGATGAAACACATCGAAAGACAAACATAAATGATGCAAACTAATATAGTTTTCTTCAAATGGCATTGTCGTGTGCCACCGTTATTTTTGTTGTTATAACAAGTAGCTGAATAAAGGCCAAGTGCACATCTAAATATGGTTGTAGAAGAACATAATGTATGAAGCAAAGCAAAAGAGGTATTGGGAGCCTTCTCTGCAGAAACCTCTCAGATTAATAAGACTTTCTTTAACGATAACATATCTAAAATATCATAAGGATTATTAAGCATATTGTAAACTAACACAAATCATAGTATTTCACTTACTTCTATCGGATAAAAGCCTTAACCATGTCTAAAATAATTAGAGAAATTTAGAAAAATAGGAATTGTGAAGGAATACTCACATTGAGATCGATTCGCTCGAGCACAAGATCTGGAGATGTAGTAGAAAAAAATTAATGTCACAAAAAACTTAAGATCTAACCCTAAAAAATTTGGCGGGTCGACGAAGAGGATAATGCTCGGATCGAGAAGGAGAAAGGGGATGAGCCTAAGAGTGTCGGCGCATGGACACTCTTAGGCTCGAAGCGGCTGCATACAAGGGCCTTATCCCCCTCCTTCTCCTCATGAAGAGGATTCAAGCCTCGAAGAAGACCGCCCTCGACACATCGAACCCCATTTGAAAAGGCTACCTCCGCTTCTAGCTCTTCTCCATCGGGTTTGATGTTGACGACGAGCTCGTGGTGCTTCATCCCCACCGTCTTTATATCGACGATGACCTCGTCCACTGACAGGTCGTGAAGGTCGATGAAGGTCGATGACGATGGGTCTCGATATGGTCGAGGAGCTCGGCAATGATGGTGCGACAGATTTGGTGCCGAGGACATCCTTCCACAGGAGGAGCACTGGCAACTCTCCAATTTTGGGGCGGTGGCTCTCCAAATTTTGGGAGAAAAAAATGAGTTTGGAAAAGAAACCTAGGTTATACTATTTATTTATGTTTGGGCTTGGCGTACCGATGAAAATAGTCTATCGCTATAATTGTTGGAAGGAATAAGTCTGTTCACAATAAAATATAGCTGAATAGCCAGCCTGTTTGGTCACTGGATCGGTCCATATTTTGAAAAAAAATTGTAGTGATTCTACACCATTCAGGAAACGCTATAGATATATATTTTTATAGCACTACAGAAAGAACGTTATTGTTGATAACATTCTATAGCGGGGACACTTGAAAGCTATAGAAAAACTGCTATTATAGGTCCTATTTGTTGTAGTGAGCCCTTATATCGAGAAAGAGTTTGATCAATTAGTAAAATCAGGTTTGACTATGACCAATGGGCCAATAATCTTCGACATTTTGATAATTGACAAACCGTGACCGATATAACATCTTGATCAATAAGATTTGAAAGATAATCAAAATTGTACTGTATCCTAAAAAATGTTCCTGTATCCTGCATAAGATGTTAGATCCTATTTCTCCCCCGTTGTCACTTAGCAAATATTACAAAGAGAGAAAGCTCCCCCATATTTATGCATAAGGAACAATCAGTGAAGAAATACAAATATAATATATTAAAAAATAAGCATTTCACAGGCAGTTTATATCGAAGCAAAAAGGGATAGTGCTATAACAAGAAATAAATGCTAAACTGAAAGAAAATATGCAAACAAAGCATAAAAAGATGTTCACCATACATCAACTCAGTCAATCACATTCTCATTGCAAAATAAACTAAAAGATAGAGTACTAATGATATCTTAGAATGTCGGAGCATTTCCAAGTAAACATAAATATAACAAAATCTCAAAAAGTGACATCCATACAAAATACAATGCGTCTAGATCAGAAATCCTCTGAATCATCTTCATCATCAGCAGTGCCAGCACGACCATCATGTCCGAATGGACCAGCTCTAGAAGTGCCAGCTCCAGAATGGTGTGGAGTAGCACCAGAACCACGGTACCATTCATATGCATTACTGGGCGGAAAGAGAGTGTGTACCCGCCTCATCCTCATTGCAGTAGCAGGAGACAGCTGGATCTCTGGGAAGGGAACTGGCAGAATGTCCTGTCTGGGAGAAACAGAGATCGACAAAAGAGTTGGCGAGTGCCCAGAACCGACTCACATCACGGAACTCACGTTCCCTGGATATGTCAGTGATGAATGATCGCAGATCAGAGAGATGCTGATGAATACCCTCAAAAGACATAGGGTAAGCCTGAGGAGGTGGAGTAGGAGCAGTAGGAGGTACAGGAGGAGCGGCTGTGCTGTGACATGACAGCTAGAGATGCTTGGGCTCAGGGTCCAGAGCATAAGTGGAAAGATCAACATGAAAATGCTGAAAGATGCGTGGGATGAACATCGCATAACAGAGATTTCGATCTCTTCCGCGATAACATCCCATCACCTGAATGATAGTCTTGGGAACCAAAAATGGAATTTTCTTGATGATATGATAGAGGACAGACAGTTCAAGATTTGTAACATCATCTTTCAACGTCAATTTATGAAGAATAGTGGAATAGATGATGTAATGCAACTCATAATTAAATAAGTTCAAGTTTGGAGCCTTAAACTTTCCAGAACAAACACGGGCAGGTGCACAAAGGTCGTTGTTGAAACTGATAAGATTCGTGCCATTGGGGAAATCAAACTAAGTGATATCATCAAGTGGGGCACCTTCGTTAGGAATACTAAGGATTTTCGCTAAAATGGTATCATTGAACTCGATGTTGATACCGCCGACATGAGTTCTAACAGAGAAAGTGTCAAAAACAAAGTTGCAATAGAACAGTCTAAGGGCATTAGTAGCTATAGGGTATTTAAGGGTAACAAGTCGGTGTAACCCTAATTCCTCAAACAATGGACATTGGTCAGGAAACACAATCCACTTAATCGGGGCTCCAGTGCATATGTTACGCATGGCAAAGTCAACGAACCATAACAATGAGTGATCATGAGTTTCAAAAAAAAAACTCATTGAACGCACCGTCGGCCGATTGGACCGAGAAAAAAGAGGGAATCCTATGGTGGATATTAAGACGATGCCTCTTCACTAGCATTTGTCTTATTCTTCTTTGATGGAGTGAATCCCTTAGGCATTTTCTTCCAAAATTGAATTGAAACTAATGAATTGAAAGAGATAGAAGAAGAATGTTATACCTTCCAAGAATTGAGTATGTAGTAGAGATCGAGATTCTCCGCACGAATCCAAATTTTGGATTGATACCTCCAAGTAGAATAAAAGCAATAGGTTGGAGAGTTTCTAGGGTTTGGAGAGGGCTCGGGTGGCAGCTTCTGTTTGAAAAAGGAGTTTAGATGAGATGAAGAGAAGGGGACCTCGGGTTCTGACTTAAAAGTATATACCACCAACAGAACTCTGGCCGAACTCGGGCCGAGTTCGCCTAGGGTTCTTTTGATGAATTTAAAAAAAAAAATTGTAGGCCACATTCTTTTCACCATTCCTTTTCAATTATTTAATACCAAGTTCAGTAATTTCAAATTTCAATTATTATAATTAATATTATTTTACAAATTAAATTTCGTTATACAGCGACTGTTTCCGATTAACTGTAGGGGTACTGTCCTAGCTAACGGGAGTTCACCGAAGAATAATTAAATACCGCTTTACTTCGACCGTAGTCGTGGTGACAGACAGACCCTTTGTAGGCTTGTCTCAAAAACAGTTTTTGAGTATTAAAAAATAATTGATAAAACAAAATTAATTAATATTATTGATATCTAAAATTCCTAATTCTTGATGTAAATAATTGAAGAGATCTTCCGTTAAAGGTTTTATAAAGGTATCAACTAATTGATTCTCTGCGTCTATGTATACAAGTTTTATATCTCCATTTTGTTGATGATCTCTAAGAAAATGATATCGAATCTCAATATGCTTAGTGAGAGAGTGATATACAGGATTCCTAGTCAAATTGATAGTAGTAGTGTTGTCACAGTAAATGGGAATGTGTGTGTACATTAAGCCAATGTCTTCTATGGTATGCTTCATCCATAACATTTGTGCACAAGAACGTCCTGCGGTGATATACGCAGCCTCAGTCGTTGATAATGCGACATAATTTTGTTTCTTGCTAAACCAAGATACTAGAGCTTTGCCTAGGAAATGACATGTGTCGCTAGTACTTTTTCTACCTAATTTGCATCCAGCAAAATCAACACCTGAATAACCGATTAGGTCAAACGACATGATTTTGGGATACCATAAGCCGACAGAAGAAGTGCCTTTAAGGTATCGAAAGATATGCTTAACCGCGCACAGATGTGATTCCTTAGGGTTAGCCTGAAAACATGGACACAAGCAAATACTAAATATTATATCAGGTCGACTAGTAGTTAAATAAAGTAAACTACCAATCATACCTCGATACTTACGTATGTCGATCGGTTTGCCATGTTCATCAATATCAAGCTTAGTCGAAGTTTCCATCGGAGTGCCAAGTGGTTTTGACTGCTTGTTCATCAATATCAAGCTTATTCGAAGTTTCCATCGGAGTTGCCACTAAACATTAAATTATATCAAGTCTTTTGTGTACTTGGCTTGATTAATGAACGTCCTATTGTTGGTTTGTTTGATTTGTAGTCCAAGAAAGAATCTCAGTTCATCCATCATGCTCATCTCAAACTCATTCTGCATACACTTTAAAAAATTTTGATAGAGAGATTCATCAGTAGATCCAAAAATGATATCATCTACATAAATTTGAATTAAAAGAAGATTGTCATTAAAAGATTTTATAAACAATGTAGTATCAACCTTTCCTTTTGTAAAATCGTTGTCAAGTAGAAAGGAGCTTAGACGATCGTACCAATCACGAGGGGCTTGTTTCAAACCGTATAAGGCTTTCTTCAACTTGAAAACATAATCAGGATTTTTGAAATCAATAAAACTTGGAGGTTGAGCTACATAAACTTCTTCTTTTATAAAGCCGTTCAAAAATGCGCTTTTGACATCCATTTGAAATAATTTAAAGTTATAAAAACATGCAAATACACATAACATGCGAATGGATTCTAATCTCGCAACTGGGGCATAACTCTCATCGTAGTCGATACCTTCTTCTTGATTGTATCCTTGAGCTATGAGTTGAGCCTTGTTACGAGTCACTAAGCCATTCTCATTCAGTTTATTTCGGAATACCCAGTGGGTGCCAATGACCGGATGATCAATGGGCTTAGGAACAAGTTCCCAAACTTAATTCCGTTCTAATTGGTTCAATTCCTCTTGCATAGCATCTAACCAAAAATTACCACTATATGCTTCTTCAATATTTTTGGGTTCCAGCTATAAAATAAAAGAAAAACAGGAAGCTATATCTTTACTAGAGGAACGAGTCCTTACACCCCTGGTAATCTCACCAATTACCAAGTCCTTTGGATGGTCTGCCAAAAATCTTATTTCTTTTGGCATATCCTCTGGATTGTTGGTTTCGACTTCTGGTTATGTACGTAATTTGCTTGGAGAATCAGCTGGTGCTTTGTGTGAAGGTTTTACAGGAGCTGTACTTGGTGTAATTATGTCTTTATCATCATCATCGACTTAGTGTTGATTGAGTTCGTCAAATTTAACATTTATTGATTCTTTGATGATCATGATTCTCTTGTTGAAGACTCTGTACCCTTTGCTCTTCGCCGCATAACCTAAAAAGATACCTTCAACGGCCTTTTCGTCAAATTTACTCAGATTGTCTTTAGTATTAAGAATAAAGTATTTACAACCAAATATTTTGAAATAAGAAACAGAGGAAGTTCTATCAAACCATAGCATATAGGGAGTCTTCTTCGATATAGGTCAAATTAGAACCCAATTGAGAACATAGCACGCTGTATTGACAGCTTCAACCCATAGGTAATTAGGTAGACTAAACTGGTTTAACATAACTCTAGCCACTACCAAATTACAGTACTTTAACGGCCATTTAGCGACGGAAATTTTTCGTCGCTATTACCGTCGGATCACCGACGGATTTGTGACGGAATACCGACGGAAAGCAGTGGACAATTTTTTTTATTTTTTTATGTCCATATCCGTCGCTACGCCGTCGATAGGTCGTCGGCCAAGTAGCGACGGTTTTATATCCGTCGCTAGAACGTCGCATATTTTGGCGGCAAAAGCCTAAAATATTGGCGCGAGATTTACTGACGACTTAGCGACGGAATAATTCGTCGCTACTCGCGCGAGATTGACTGACGAATTAGCGACGGAATAATCCGTCGCTACTCCGTCGCTAAATTTACGTTCCAGACTTAAATTGAAACGACGGGGGGAACTATTTCATTCCCCCCAAATTTCACTCTCTCTCCTCTCTCTCTCTCTCTACTGCGGTGATCGATCGGCGACCCCCTCTCCTCTCTCTCCCGCGGCGGTGATCGGCGACCCCCTCTCCTCTCTCTCTCCCAAAGGTAATCCCCTCTCCCTCTCCCTCTATCTCTCTCTCTCTCTCTCTCTCCTCTCTTTCTCTCTCTCTCTCTCTCTCGCGCGCGCGCGCGGTGGTCGTGGGTGCAGCGGGCCGGGGGCGTCGGGGGCTGCGGGGGCGGCGTCGACTGCGGGGGGCGGCGGTGGCGGCGGTGGTAGCGGGGGGTGTGGAGGGGGCGGTGGGAGGGGGCGGGAAGCGTTGGAGGGATAGGGGCGCGCGGGGGCTGGCCGCGGGGTGCGGGGGTTGCGGAGGGGGGCTGGCCGTGAGCGGGGGGCGGGGGGTGTGGAGGGGGCGGTGGGATCGAGGGGGCGGGCAGCATTGGGGGGGGGACGATGGGGGCGGGGGCTGGCCGCGGGGTGCGGGGGGGGGACGATGGAGGCGGGGGCTGGCCGCGGGGTACGGGGGGGTACGTGTGGAGGGGGGCTGGCCGCGGGGGGCGGAGGGTGTGGAGGGGCGGCGGTGGGAGGGGGCGGGGGGTGTGGAGGGGGCGGTGGGAGGGGGCGGGCAGCTGCCTCCGTCACTGCCTCTCTCCTGGCTAGCGACGTCATTTAGCGACGGCGACCAATAACGTCGCTATTTATTGAAAATAGCGACGTCATAAAAATAACGTTGCAAAACGTCGCTGGCTAGCGACGTTCTGCGACAGGCATAAATATTCGTCGCTGATGAGCGACGAATAGCGACGTATTATTAAATCACGTCGCCATGTGGGAAACTTCCTATTTGGACACATCAAGTGTTTGATTTATTGTTGAAATGAATATTTTGTATATTTATTCTCAGATTTTAGATGTGTTCTTGAGAGTATCTCATGGTATCATATTGCCTATATATATATACCATTGCAGCAGCAGCAATGCAGCAGCTGCAGCAGAAGCATGCAGCAGCAGCAGCAGTTAAATGCAGCAGCAGCAGCAGTTAAATGCAGCAGGGGGGAGGGGGCCGGGCATTGTTGGGGTGGCTTACTGCATCTATATTGCACCTGTCCAGCTCATCATCCCTTGTGTGCAGTCAGACGATACCCCTACTACTATTTTGTCCTGCATACTATAGTTATATGTTCAGTCACAGTTAATAACTAGTGTTCTTTCCATAGCAGTAGCAGACCCATTCGTTTGAGTATCAGTCCAATATTGGTCCTATATCACTTGGGTATGTGATAGACCTTAGACTTCATCTTTTCCTTTTTAAATGAATTGTCTACACAAATAAGTACTTATCAAAATCTGTTGTTTTCTGTGTATGGAGTGTTTTTTTGGCATGGGATGATGGCTTTCGAATTACATTGGACTAAAAACTTAGAATTAGTACACTGTTTGTGTTTACTGATTTAAGGATGATTAAATCATTAGGTTTAATCCTATGTCATGTCTGGGTTTAAGTTATATGTTATGATTAATGTTGGCATGGGGATTTTGGTTTTTGAATTTGAGCTGTTACATTCTTTTACATTCTGTTACATATACTTACCAGATGGCACCCATGACCCGAGGAGCGGCACGTCATTTGAAGAAAACAGTGAATGCTGAGGTGGCTCCTCCTACAGTTGAGGAGGAAGTGACACCGGTTGCTAGTGAGACCGGGAGTTCTAGTCATCCAGCACCGGTAGCTAGTAATGCCGAGAGTGCTTTTGATGCAGTCCTGGCAAGGGACGACGCCTCTCCTCGCACCAAAAATCTCGCTTTTCGGAGGTGGTTGCGTGAAAGTATCACTGAGCGTTTGCGTGAGCAGCGTGGCAAGCATTAGCTATTAGTACTTATTTGTATTGGACTATTTTTATTGGGTTGTTTTTGTTTTAGACTATTTGTATTGGACTACATATATGAATTAGAACTGTGTCAATCTCTGGATTATATTGGACTACGACACCGCGGTAACATAGTTCCTGCAGCCATTCGACTGGCGAGGCAGAAACTATGTATCCGTAGATAAAGTAGACTGTCCTCCGACCCTCATCCCTCGGCAATGATGATACGACAACCAACCGGAGAGGATACTCCGAGAGATCCATCTGAGAGGGACGTATAATCTGAGAGATCACCTTTACAAGAATTATATCAGTAGTAGGATTGAGTGCTGGAGGAGATATTATCAGAGTATACGTCCTACTCACATGGGTTGTGGGACGAGCACGGATACTTTGACAAACGAGACTACCATGCTGTCAGGAACCTTTCGCTCGAGCTATACACCAAAGATGTCCACTTGAGCTCCGGAACAAAGTTTTGGCTCGGAGCCAGAATCTGTGGACGGAGCACATCCTCTCCGGTTGGTTTGTGTTCTGAGCCATCCGTTCTCACAGAGGGTCCTTTTTTGGATTCTATATTTTGTATTTTGGTTTCTGTATTTTGGTTTCTATATTTTGTATTTTGGTTTCTGTATTTTGTTACATTCTTCAGATACTAGATACGATAAGAACATATACATTCTTTTACATTCTGTTACATATACTTACCAGATAACACCCATGATGGGTGACCAGGACATAGTCCCTGCAGCCATTCGACTGGCAAGGCAGAAACTATGTATCCGTAGATAAAGTGGACTGTCCTCCGACCCTCATCCCTCGGCAATGATGATACGACAACCAACCAGAGAGGATACTCCGAGAGATCCATCTGAGTAGGACGTATACTCTGAGAGATCACCCTTACATAAATGATATCAGTAGTGGGATCGAATGTTGGAGAAGATATTATCACAGTATACGTCCTCTCCTCCATGATGGCTCTAGACCCATCTGCTCGTCCCTGCTTCCATTCTTCTTATTTGACTCTCTCAGCCACACATGATATCCAGCTCAAGTGTAGAGTAGGCGGAAAAGAAGGGGACATGAATAGGAGGGGGAAGCAGCACAGCCGGCGGCATGACCCGGAGGAAGTACAGAGGTTTTCTTTAACATACGTAGGAGAACTATAAGGATTTATCTTTTCACAATATGTCATCTTGTCAAAGACCCTTAATGTGACAACCATGTTACCGCGGTGTCGGAAGACTAACATGTCATAATTTTCTAAGCCGTGTGTTTTGACATAATCATCCCAACTCTTTCCTCCTGTGTCGTAATCTCGTATTATTACATAGAACTGAAATCCGGTTGGGAGGATTATGTCAAAACACACGGCTTATAAAATTATGACATGTTAGTCTTCCGACACCGCGGTAACATGGTTGTCACATTTAGGGTCTTTGACAAGATGATATATTGTGTTTACATATATCCTTATAGTTCTCCTACGTATGTTGAAGAAAACCTCTGTACTTTCTCCGGGTCATGCCGCCGGCTGTGCTGCTTCCCCCTCCTATTCCTGCCCCCTTCTTTTCTGCCTACTCTACACTTGAGCTGGATATCATGTGTGGCTGAGAGAGTCAAATAAGAAGAATGAAAGCAGGGACGAGCAGATGGGTCTAGAGCCATCGTGGAGGAGAGGACGTATACTGTGATAATATCTTCTCCAACATTCGATCCCACTACTGATATCATTTCTGTAAGGGTGATCTCTCAGAGTATACGTCCTACTCAGATGTATCTCTTGGAGTATCCTCTCCGGTTTGGTTGTCTTCTGAGCCATCCGTTCTCACACTTAAAATACAGGGATTGGATTCTATGTTTCGTATTTTCGGCGAACCCAGGGATTGGATTCTGTATTTTGTTTTTTGGTTTCTGTATTTTGTTTCCAGCTCCATTTGCATTAATCTACGGTACGACATGGTGATCAGGACATATATAGTCCCTGCAGCCATTCGACTGGCGAGGCAGAAACTATGTAGCCGTAGATAAGTTGACTGTCCTCCGACCCTCATCCCTCGGCAATGATGATACGACAACCTATCACTATATCTTATATAGTAGTAGATGATGTCTTAGTATTACATTATGTGAGTTCATCTTGATTCTGTTACGTTCTTCAAATACTATATACGATAAGATCATATACTACACCATATGTACAGAATATAGATGATTCACACTAATGTATGCTAGAATGAATTTTGGGTTGTGTATTCTGAGCCATCCGTTCTCACACTTGAAGATAAATTTTCAGTATAACGACGGATATTAGGTTACTCTTCAGTATAATTGATGTCTATTCTTGGATAATTGGTGTGCATTAAATTCGTATGTGCATATTTCATCTATGTAATTTTTGGATATATACCTACGCTGGGTTATAAGCGATGATCTGATATACAAAGGAGGTGCTGCCGAAATTTTTGTAGACATTTGGATACATTGTATGTTCGGATATTTTTTTTATATTTGGATAATTTAATATTGGATATTGGATATATTGTGTTGGAAATATTTTGTTGGATATTGGATACGTTGGATATTGGTGTCGGATATGGATATTTTGCATATAGATATATGGTGTTGGATATTGGATACGTTGGATATTCGTGTTGGATATGGATATATGGTGTTGTATATGGATATTTTGCATGTTTGATATTGTGTTGGATGTGTTGTATAAACAGGAAAGAGTCTGTTTGCAGTATTTTTTTTTCAAAATTAGAAGTTAGCGACGGACTGGCGACCACTCAGCGACGGATAGTCCGTCGCTAACTGGAGAAACTGAGTTTAGCGACGGAGTGGCGACGTAAAAACCGTCGCTACCTGGAGCATTTCAATAAAGCGACGGATTGGCGACGTAATATCCGTCGCTACCTGGAGTATTTTACATTGAGCGACGGTTTAGCGACGGAATGTCCGTCGACCTGGTTCTGTTTGATGTCCATAAATTTTGCAGTTAGCGACGGATGTTTTGTCGCTAATACGACGCTAATCCGTCGTACACCTCGGCGGATTAGCGACGGCATAACGACGACCTGTCGTATGGGAAAATCTCTGATTCGCTTTTACCGACAAATTTACGATGGATTAGCGACGGATATTGCGTATCAGAAAATCACTGATACGGTTTTGCCGACTCTTTAGCGACGGATTTTTTCGTCGCTAACCCTATATCCTGATACATGTTTTGACGAAAGCTAGTCGGTAATCCGTCGCTATATATATTTAAATGCGCCGACGGTATTCCGTCGCTAAGTCGTCGCTGAGCGACGGAGTAGCGACGGATATGTTTTAGCGACGAGGTTATTCCCGACGGCTGTTTTACCAAAATATCCGTCGGTAATCCGTCGGTATTTATTTTTGGCGACGGACTACCGACGGATAAGGCCGTCGGTAAATCCATGTATTTTGGAAGTGAGCCATTTTAGATAGTCCTGTTCTTACGTTCCACAACTCTATTTTGTTGTGGAGTCCTAGGGCAAGAGAACTCATGCAAATAATCATGTGTGTCACAAAATTTCTTGAACTCTGCATTTTCGAATTCGCTGTCATGATCACTTTGAATACGAGTAATCATGAAACCTTTTTCATTTTAAACTTTCTTACAGAAGGTGACAAATTCTGATAATGCATCGTTCTTGCATGCAAGAAAATATATCCACGTCTATCTAAAGAAATCATCTACTATTACAAAAGCTTATAACTTACCACCTAGGCTAGCAATTCTACTAGGTCCAAATAAATCCATATGCAGTAATTGTAGAGGTCTAGTGGCACTTACAGCATTCTTGGACTTAAAAGCGGATCGGCTAGCTTTGTTCTTTCACATTCACTACAAACCGTATCCTTCTTGAAAGAAATGTTCGATAAGCATCATACCAGCTTCTTTGTGGATAATCATGAAATTGTGTCCATATTTGCATGACCGAGTCTCATGTGCCATAGTTGACTCTCATCATTTTTGGCCATCATGCATCAACCTGCTTTGTTAGCATCTTTTAACAAATAGAAAACATATATATTATCTTCCGTGATACCTTCAAAGATAGTACTACCACTTGAGCTATCAACTATAGTAAATTTGTCTTTGACGAAGTTAATACCATAACCATGGTGAGCTAAATGCTTATGCTGAGCATATTATATTTTAACTCGGCAACTAGACAGACATCTTTAATCACAGGGTAGGGCGCCTTAGCAATATTTTCGATACCAATTATGTGCCCTTTCAAATTATTACCGAAGAAAACGTATTCTTTTTTATTCTTCGATAGTGTTGCGAATAATGAAGTGTCACCAGTCATGTGTCATGAGGAACCGCTGTCGATGATCCATTTACTTCTAGCATGTGAAGGGTGTTTCACCTATAAAAGAATTTGCAGATGAAAACTTTGGTAACCATTTCTTGTAGGGTCCTGGAATGTTAGTTTTTGGTATCCATGCACAATTCTTCAAATCAACAAGCTTTCTAAATCTACATGCAGAAGAAATATAACCAATGGTGCCACAATAGTGACATCTAGCATGTTGAGTATTGAATGCAGTGTGTTGTGCATTATTGGTAGGTCTAGATTTTTTAGTGTAAAAGAATGCATGCCTCTTTGTATTTTTTGGCAAAGGTTTGGTTTGGTTAGGTCTGATAGCGTTGGGTTTGATCGTGTTCCGATGATTCGGTAAGTGACACATGTTAGGGTAGGAAGCTGCAACTTCAGGCTGTTTTCCTAACCTAATTTCCAACTTTTGGAGGTGTCATGTAACAAGCTATATTTAGCAGTGAGTGCATCATTTCTAACAATAGCTTGTTGGAGACTTTTCTTCTCTTTAAGTAAGTCTTCTTCTAATTGGGTAATGGTCTTGTCCTTCTCTTCGGATAATCTTTGGGTCTCGTGTAATAACAGCTTAACAGAAGAAAGCTCACCTACCTCACTAGAACTATTACTACTTCTAACCTCATCTAGTAGGTCGGTAAGGCTTCATATTTCACCATTGTACTCTTTGAGTACCTTCTTAGAGGTCTGGTATTTACTATGCAGTCTTCTGTAATCCCTAAGAGGTCAGTAAAGGCTTCTCCTAGTTGTTCAAAGGTAAAATCATCATTAGTGTCAAACTGGGGGTTAGTGGTTACCTGATCGTAAGCCATCAAACATACATTTACAGTATCATCTGATTGCTCTTCTTCTGAGTCGCTGGCTTCACTTTCATGCCATATGCTTGTATTTACATATCTACGGGATGTAGTTTTCTTTAGGTAGCCTTTGTCATATTTGCTGTCCTTCTGGGTTGACATATGCTATAGTTCTTCTTCATGTGTCCTTTCTTTTTACAGCCATAACAGATAGGATCTTCTTCGTTGTTATTGCTGTTGCTGTTGTAGTCCTTCGTTCTTCTGTTGAATCTCAAGAACTTCTTAAATTTTCTCACCATAAGAGCTTGATCCTCAGTGTAAGAGTCACTGTCATTGGAATTATCTTCGACAGTTCTTCTATGTTGAGCTTTGAAAGCGATCGACTTTTTTGACTTCTCCTTTGTTGTAGCATCTTCAAAGTCTTAAAGTTCATCTCGTGAGTGAGTTGCTTACCAATGAGTGTTTTAATAGACATGGTTGTAAGATCGTTCACTTCAATGATTGTTGTAGCCTTTGAAATCTAGTTCTTTGTGAGAGCTCGCAGCAGTTTACGAATCTTCTCATGGTTACTGTACTCCTTGCCTAATGATGACAAAGGATTTACATTATCTAGGAATCTCATAAACATCTAGATGATAGATTCGTTTGGCTTCATCTTGATCGTGGGTTACTTCGAGAAGTTTTTACACTTCATTTGATGTTGTGCATGTAGACACCCTGTTAAATTTAGTCCTGTCTAAAGCACAAAATAAATCGTTAATAGCACGTGCGTCAAAACTGGCCTTTTTCTTTTTATCCTCAATACATTTATCTTAGGGTTTTTCAACCAAAACTTCTTCAACAAGAACACGATAATGCTTTTTGTAGCCATCAATAACTATATACCATAATTCAAAATCTAGAGATTTTAAGATGAAACTCATTCGTGTTTTCTAATAAGTGTAATTTGTACCGTCAAACAGTGGAGGTCTGTTTGTTGCTTGGCCTTCACTTGTGAACTTTGTAGTTGCCTTGTGTTGTGCTGTGATCTATGAAAAAATTAAGAATAAAAAAATCCAATGTTACCTTACTTTACCTGTATATCTCGCTCTTATACTAATTGTAGGAACGAATCGTAAAGCACAATACTCTAGAGGGGAACAGAGTAGGCAGCAGAATATTGCTAATTTAAAAAGTTAGCAGCAAGATCACAGAAAAATATCACAAGTAAATAAATGTAAAAGCAGAGATCAGAAAGCAAACACAAAGACGACGATGTATACTGGTTTTCCTCTTTTGAGGACTATTCCAGTTGGAAGAACTCTAGCTTCCAGTTGAATCCACTATTGAAAAATGTTGCAAGTTTTCATATAAAGTCCTTGCAACTTCTACAAACGCAAGCTTTGATCCGAATTACTCGACCAACTTCAATTGTGAAGTGTCTTTCTTCAATCAAGCCACTGATTACAATCGTTTTGAAGCTTCTAGACCGTACCGCACTGGCAAATTGATTAGAGGATTGTAACTGGCTTGGGATTTGAAAATTAAAGCTTAGAACACTTTGGAAGAGAGTAGTAGGATTTAGAGAGAAAAGATGAAAGTGAATGAGTGAGTTGAAATGATCGAAATCCTTCTCTATTTATAGCTTTTCTAAAGGCAGAACTCTGTCAGAATTCGGGCAGAACTCTATGAGAAAATTTTGGCAAGGTTCGTAACTGCAGGAGAACCAAGTTCAAAAAGCAACGTTCACTAACCAAACTCTGGCTGAACTCTGGCCGAACTCGGGCCGAGTTCTGTCAGGGTTTTGTTAAGTTTTTGCAAAAATGATTTTTGGAATTTTTGAAATTGTTTTAAGCAGTTAGTAGCTTTTTGTAAATAGGGGGCTATTTTTTAAAACATGGGATATTTTGAAAACATTTTTAGGGTAGCCTATTTGACAGTACGACTCGGTGTACAATGTATTCCTAGACTCAAGAAATATGAAAATTACATTACATAAAGGAAATACATACTCGATTGGCAACCACAGCTTCGGTCTTGAACAGAATGGGTAGCAGTTCTCTGGCAGTGTCCAAGAGTCCAAGTAAACTTGAATAGCCCTTATATCAAGACAGTTTGATCAATTAGTAAAAACTAGGTTTGACCATGACCAATGTGCCAACAAGAAGGTCCAGGCCGTGAGCTACTCGAGCCATTCGAAGCACTTTGTTCGTACTCGGCCGCAGGTTCCGCCACTTCTTAAATACGCAGATAGCACACATTAGTCTCAAAAATTATTAATTTAATGTATGGAACAACTTATCACATCGACACAAGGTCAAAGGTTTGAGGCTCTAGACGATAAGTAAAAGGATGTAAAGCCGTGCTCTGATACCATTACGTCACGTCCCGATTCCGTAGAATCGATATTCGTCCCCCGGGCGTGATGCCGTGCGAGCCTGATTTGCGATCGCACAAGGCATAGTCATAAACTTATCCGAAATACAACATCTAATAGAGTATGCAGAGAAATTGAACAAGACATTTATGACAGAAGAAACTTCCTTTTTATTGATAATAGACATTATTTACAAAACAATTACAATCCTTGCCGCGTGGGATTAAAACATGACTCGATTACAAAATGAACACAGATGAGATAGTCGTTCCATACATTATATCCCCATTTATATGCAAAACATTCAAAAGACCTGCTATCGTGGGGAGTCGAGACATCTTTCTTCTGGCCTGATTGTGGAGTCTTCAAAAGATCATTACAAGCCTTTTGCACACAAACGAGGCTTCAAAATGACTAGCATCACCTTGAGTTAAGTGGCACGCCCTTCTTGGTTTCGGGTACGTATGGAGAGCACGGATCAGAACATTATACTTGTACTGGTGCATGACAAATTAAGTTCCATGCACTCATTTGGTTGAAAAAAATTATATGACTTAATTTGTTATCTTTCTAGCCATCCTAATGAATTTCAGACAAGCATATGATAGGCATAATATAAAATTACGCTAAAACTTACCCACGGCAGAGCGTGCGGTACAATATGAGACTTACCATGTTCTTTCCTGTCAATGTTATCATTTCTAGCATAGTGTGTGTGCATTTTGCATATGTGATGGTCACGGACGCCACAAGCCATTCTGGACTTATAGCTTTGTTAGTCGGGACCCTTTTAATGCAAGTAGAGAGCCTCGCTAAAAGTCTCCGCATAACCCGTTCTAACATTCTGCATAGCTATACCGTATTTCCCCTAGGCCGAATCGGTCCCATAGCCACGGGGTGCCATTCGAGGAAACTTTTACCTTGTGCACAAGTTGTCCATGACCGTGCTAGAACAAATTACTTACTAAAGCACGGTCTACATTTTGAGAACTAATCATTTTCATCGTGCCCCACCTTCTCGTTGCATCAATTTATTCAATGAGTCAATATTTTGTTTAATGTAGTTCTATATCTGTCACGACCCGCACCCGGTTTAGGGGCACGAGAACGTGGATACGTCCAGCCTACGTCGTAGTATCGTCGGTAGAACGTTGTTCTAGGTCACAATAGCAACTAAATACAATATAATATACTCTCCAAACAGAAGAGAATCTTAGAAGATGCAACTCAATCACATAAACTAGAAGTAGATAAATGGCACGATAAGATAGACACAAAATCACAGATTGCAATACAACTAGAAGAAATAAGTCTAAGTGTTTAACAACACAAAATCCCAACATCTGAATAATACATCTCATGAAATGACAACATAAAGTAAGATAAGATAAGCCTAGCAGTCTATCCTAGGCAATAGGGTTGCATTCTCAGCGCAAGCTGGATCCTTCTGAGTGTCCAGGTCGCAAGTGTCATCTATACCAGCTCCATAATAGGTGGGGCAGAACTCTTCCTCGTCGTCTGTAATATTTTCAACAGTTCCAGTCAGGACAGAATCGAATACATAACTCTCACGCAGTTTATATCATGGTAGGAAATATAAAGCAAGCAATAGAATAAAGTACATAAAACGCTGTAAGAGATAAACATGTTAGTAAAACAGATGAATCAGAGAACACAAGAGTTTTATAGGAAAATAAGAACTGTAAGTAAATCTAAGTGATTTAGAGCACAAGATGGTTGTGTAATCGGCTTTGGTTTCACATGCCTAAGTTAACAGAGTTGCACATGATAAGTAACAGAGTTGCACAAGATGGAAATAGATCACATAACCACTTATACTCACCCTACCCCAATCAATACACAAGGATCTAGTCAAGTTATGTTACATACATGATTTGTTGGTTATACACGAGGCACATGTGAGAACATGGCGTACATAAGAGCATTTGAGAGTACATGAGAGCACATGAGCGTACATGATTTCACATGAGAGTACATGAATAACATGAGTGCATGGAGCACATGATGTACATGAAACACATGACATGAAGTACCCGATGTACCCGAAAAGGGGATAACATCTCATGAAAAGATCTATATAGTACCAATCCGTGATAACAACGTGACAACATCAAGTAAAGTAGTCTAGAGCAAGAATATAAGTCTTAACAAGTATAAAAATAATTCAGAGCATGTACTCGCCTGATATACTGAGCGACTGGTGAGAACAGATGTCCGAACGAGAGTAACTGAGTCTTATTTAGAGGAACACCGGTTACAATATGTTCAAGATATGATAATTGAAGTTTATAATGCATTCTACATGATTCTAGGCCATTCGAGGTCAAAGCCACCCTTTGGTCAACTTTAGTCAACCTTCTAGTCAAACTAGGTCAAGCTATCTAAGGTTTAGTCAAACTCTAGTTAACAAGTCATTTTAGCCTATTGGGTCAAATGTAAGGTCAAACTATAGTCTATTACAAGTAGACTAGGTTACCAAGTATATACAATACCACTACCTCTATATATATACATACCATATATATATACTCTCACATATAGCTATAATCTCTATAACCTCACCTCTATACATATAGTATATTAACTATCACTCATAATATATATATCAATACCTACTATATATATATATATATATATATATATATATATATATATATATATATATAAATATATATATAGTGTGTGATAGATATATATATATATATATATTTTTTGTGTGATATATATATATATATATATATATATATATATATATATATATATATGTATATATATCACACACTATATATATATATATATATATATATATATATATATATATATAGTGTGTGATATATATATATATATATATATATATATATATATATATATATATATATATATATATATATATATATATATGTAGTGTGTGATATATATATAAATATATATATATATATATATATATATATATATATATATATATATCACACACTATATATATATATATATATATATATATATATATATATATATATATATATATATATATATATATATATATATATATATAGTGTGTGATATATATATATATATATATATATATATATATATATATATATATATATATATATATATATATATATATATATATATATATATATATATATAAAATATAGTGTGTGTGAATATTTATATATATAGTGTGTGTGATATATATATATATATATATATATATATATATATATATATATATATATATATATATATTTTAAATATATATATATATATATATATATATATATATATATATATATCACACACACACACTATATATATATATATATATATATATATATATATATATATATATATATATATATATATATATATATATTTATATATAGTGTGTGTGTGTGATATATATATATATATATATATATATATATATATATATATATATATATATATATATATATATAAAAAATATAGTGTGCAATACCCTATATACAAAAGTAGCTAAAACCGACATCTCTATATACACTCACCAGAAATCTGAGAACTTAAATCTCTCAACCCCCCTATCCAAACACATATATAACCTATATATACCTCGACTCAATATGAACTAACCCACAACTACATATCAATGCTATCAATTGCATGACTCTAATCTTTGTAAAAATCTGAGAACAACATAACTTCCATAAAACAAAACCCAATGTAAAACTCATCCGAAAAACTGGGATTCAACTCATCTATATGTAGAACTCATATATCCCATGAAATCCCCAAATCCCAACGGAAAATAGTATCAGACAAAACATGTATTTAAAAACCTATACATATGAATAACTGTAGAAATAGGAAAGGGGATGTGTCACAGGAGTGTCATAGAGTCTAGTTATGTGTGTCACATGTACACATGTCCAAAAATGTGTTCACGAAGTGTCCATAGTGTTAAACAGCAAGTATCACATGTACAGACAATTAGTGCACAGCAGTGCTCGTGCGTTTGTGTCGAGGGGTCTTGGAAACAGTGTGTCCAACAACGTGTCATGAAGTCATGTCAAGGGTTAAGTTAGGTATACAGGGGTGTGTGTGTGTGTCCAAGTAGTTTACGTCCACGTGGTATTGTGTCGAGATACAAACCTGTATCAGTAGGGATTTTTGCGTGTGTGCGTGCCAGTGGGTGACATCTGCGGGTTCGATTACTCAATGAATATGAAACCAAACCATCTTGAATTTTGGGTACATGCTGTCAGTCATGGTCTCCACCTACAAACCAAGTTTTGTCTCCGCGTGTCGTGTCCAGCGAGTTCTAGGCTCGGGGTAGCAGGACACTGCACCACAGTGTCTGCGAGAGTCCCCGTGTCCAAAATCTGACACAAAATGCAATCAAAATTGACTCAGTCAAACAGATCTATAATCTACACAAAATTAGCTACAAAATAATGTAATTCGTTTTGAAAATTAAGAATAAACATTTCTAAGAGGCATTTCATCAAACACTATGAATAGCTCTCCGATACTCCTCCGATACGCATACCAAATAAATTCAATTTCTTACCAAACTTGGCCTAGGGCTAGGGGGACCCTAAATAAATGCATATATGGAAAGAAATCAGAAAATTAATCAGTTTAAAGGCTATTACCTATTGAGAGTTGGAATCTTAATGTAAATACACTTGATACCAAAATCACACCACTTGCAATGGCCAACTTGCTCTAAATTCTTGTTAGCTATCTTCTAGAGGCTTCCTCTACACTAGGGTAGTGTATTGCAATTGATTAAGCTCAATTTGGAGTTGATTTAGATAAAGGGAAAATTTTAGGGAAGAACACAAATTAGGGTTTAGCTTTGTAAGGAAAGAGACAAGAGGGGGCTAAGGAGATCTTATATAGGGGGAATACCTATGTTGGCCGGCCAAGGGTGTATACTAGGGTTAGGGTTAGCCCAATTTAGGTTTAAGGCCTTCTTTAGGTTGAAATTTAGCCTCTTTAATAAAGGCCAATTAGAAATTAGGTTTTCTAGCAAATATCTCAACTTAGGCAATATCTTGATATTCTTAAATATCTAAATTAGGGCAATTCTAGATTTAGACCTAATATATCACTTATCATAATATTAATTAATTAAAATTCAAAATTAATCTAATTTCACAAATTACCAAAATACCCTTAGTCTAAAAAGTGGTAGTGACAAATCTACCCTCCTTAAAATAATTTTGTCCTCAAAATTAAAGAAGAAACTAAACATATAAGAAGGATAGAAATCATATCTCAAGGTCCAAAAAGATAAGGGTATCGCTCGCGCATCTCATCCTTCCTTTTCCAGGTAGACTCTCCTAGAGAATGATGCCTCCATGTGGCGCGAACAACGGGTATAGTCTGGTTCCTCAGTACCCTCTCCCATTGATCCAGAATCTCCGCATGATGTTCTAGATAACTGAGAGTAGGGCCCACCTCGATCTCGAAATAATCGAGTACATTGCTGGGATCCGCTACGTACCGTCACAACCGCGACACATGAAACACGTCATAAACTCCCTCTAATACAGGTGGCAAGTCTAGCCTGTAAGCCACGTCATCGACTCTCCCATAGATAACAAAAGGTCTGATGAAACACGGGCTAAGCTTTCCACCTCCACCAAATCGTATAGTACCACGTGTCTGAGATATCCTCAAGAACACTAGATCTCCAACCTAGCACAAATATGGTCTCAAACTTAATTATAACAATCACATGATCAAAAAAAATTACAAAATCAAACAAAATCCTAATCCTAAATCTAATATGTACCTCAAACTCTAATGGTCTACGGTGGCTATCGGCCCAATGCCGCTGTCTATCCTGCGCCACGCAAAGTAGATCCCTAATGAGCTTTACCTTTTTGGCTGTATCCATAACCATCTCAGATCCCAATAAAGCTCGCTCTCCAAGTTCATTCCAAGACAAGGGAGTACGACATCTACGCCCGTACAACACCTCGAATGGTGACATCTCAATGGTGGCCTGGAAGCTGTTGTTGTATGCAAACTGCACCAAGTGCAAATGATCCTTCCAAGAGCCTCCAAAGTCCATAACACAAGTCTGCAACATGTCTTCGAGAGTCTGGATAGTCCTTTTCGACTGCCCATCTGTCTAAGAGTGGTAAGCGGTACTAAACTTGAGCTGAGGGCCCAAACTAGTATACAGACTCCGCCAGAAGTGGGAAGTAAAGCGGCTATTCCGATCCGAGACAATCTCATTATTTGCCATCGAAAATGTGAGAAGATTTTTTTTGAATAAAACTTTGGTATTTCAATTACAAACAGAATAGTATACAATATAGGACTTAGACGTAGTCCTAGGAGTACACTTTTGTTTTTGTTTGGGAACTATATCGGTGGAGAGAGTGGTAATGCATTGACTCCGTTGATGATCTGACGATGATCTTGAATTCTCTGAAGGTCTGGACTGCTCTGGATGCCGAAGCATTTGGAGGAGAAGCAGACATTACGTGTCTCTTCTCGTCTCTATTTGTAGATATGATGATCAGTTTGTGTATATAGATGAAGAAATGATCCTTCTATTTATAGGCAGCAGACTGGTCTGCTCATGCGCACAAATATATGATATGCCTGTACGTGGGAATGCCACATGGCTGATACTGTGGAGCGCATGGACGATGCGCCCTGAGTTGAAGCTGAATCATGTTTGAACTGTACTGTTGGGCTACGGTAGAGCTAACACGTGGCGGTTG
Organism: Iris pallida; assembly: GCA_029216955.1. Taxonomy (NCBI): domain Eukaryota; kingdom Viridiplantae; phylum Streptophyta; class Magnoliopsida; order Asparagales; family Iridaceae; genus Iris; species Iris pallida. The sequence continues at coordinate 24,232,328 of JANAVB010015600.1, forward strand.
TGAAGGTTCGACCGTTGCTGAGATCTTGGGAGGTTAGCACCCATTCGTAGGAAAAACTGAGTCAAATAACACGTGGCACATGTTCATGGCTCAAAGATCTCAGATTTGGTGGAGGGTGATCTGTCAGGATGCGCCTAGGATCTGGCGCATGGGGTGACTTGGTCTATGACTTTTAGGGGTCACAGACAAGTCTGGACGCATGACTTCTGTGGCGCATATAGAGCTTCAAGTACATGGTTGTGGAGGCGCATTGATTTTGAGGGGTCACAGACAAGTCTGGCCGCATGCAAAGACTTGGCTTCTATCATTTAGGATCAGGAGTAAGTCGGAGCGCATTGATTTTGAGGCGCATGTAGACTTCTAGGTGCATGGCTGTGGAGGCGCATACGAGTGATCGACCAGCCACATGGCAAGGACAGTTATAGCCGACAAAAATAAGTAATGATGATGCTGACATCTACGGCTCTTCGTTTTTTGCAAAAAGCTACCAAGCGTTCAGTCATCGGGGAACGTGCTGCCAACTCTGTAACATAGCATTAAATGCTTGATGGGTAACGAGTTGAACTGGGCGCATCAGTTTGTGCCCTACTAGGCGCATGGGTCTATGTCCCCGGCCTATAAATAGCTTTGTGAAGATTACTCATTTCATTTGGCTTTCTCTCATGGAGATGAACTCGATCGGTCCCCTGTCTCGGCGAGTTGTTGATCTCCTCGTTCACAAAAGCTTTGACGAAGAACTCTTTCAAAAGACGAAGATGTGCCGAGTTGGTTTGTTCACCATCGGCTTTGTACAAGCCTTTGAAAGTTCCTGTTGCATCCAAATATCGAGATAGTCGTGTCCCGACATAGGCTGAAGATGCCTGTTGCAATTAAAGATCGGGGCGATCGTGCCCTAATTTTTGTTATACTGGAAGAGCCGCAGATAAGGGCTATTGTACCCCAATTTTGTTAGGTTAGAAGAGCCACTCCTACTGCTAGAGTGCCAGCGTGCTGACAAGGAAGTGATTCGCTCTGACTATGCACGAAGATGCTCCTACACTGAGATGCTGGAATGATGCGCCTGGCTGTAGCACTTGAGTGATGCGCCTGGCTGTATGTTGAAGTGATGCGCCTGGTTGTAACACTTGAGTGATACGCCTGACTGTTGTCTTTTAGTATTTTCTTTCTCTTTGTAAAAGAATTCTCCTTTATAAAAGAGTTTTAGACATGTAATAGACTTTAATATGAAATACAAGCCCCATTTTTTTGTCTCTACTTCTTTGCGGTATTCTGCTGTGCCAAGTGTTCTGTTTCCTGGCGCATGTTGATTTTTGGTGCATGAGAGTTAGGGCGCATAGGAGTTATGGCCTTAGATGCTCCTAAAATTCCATGCTTCTACAAGACCCTCTTTAAAGTTTCCAAAACATTGTGCCCAGTTTTGGAATACTTTGAACAAGAAGCATGGGTAGTCGTTGTTTTGGGCGCATGTCCTCGTCTGGGCGCATAGCTCTTCTGGGCGCATTGTTGTGTGGGGGCATGCTTTTTTTGCTTTTAATGCAAGAAGATGATGCCACAAATTTTGAAAGATTATTAATAATCTTTCAGAAGATATGCAGCCGTCAGTTTCATGAGACCCGAAGAGTTGTGCTGACGTCAGCATTTATCGATTCACGTGCATGGCTCATACCTATAAATAGGCATCTATGAGGGAGAGAGAGAGAGAGTCTTCTACTTTTGTTTCTCTTCTTCTCCTTCTTCCTCTAGAGTCTTTCGAAAACCCTAGCTTTTTTAGAGAGATGGCTCCTAAGACTCCCTGTAGTGGCACTGGCCGATGAAGGGGAAAGGACAAGGAACCCGTGGAGGACATCCCCGTCGTCACAGTGACGCCCGTCAACGTTCGGCCGGCGGTGATAGGTGGGTGATCCTCTACCTTGGCATTTTTACTTCTTTGTAACACTGTTGGGGCACTTGGGTGTGACTGAAATGAGTCGTATTCCCATTGACACGCCTAGACTTCCTATTGCTGACTCGTATGGACTTTATCCTGATGATGCACCGAAGCTTCTTTTGCTGACGTGCATGGACTAAGGTCCTGATGGTGCACCAAAGCTCCATTTGCTGATGGGCATGAACTTAGGTCCTGATGATCGCCGACGCTCTTTTTACTGACGCGCATGGACTTAGGTCCTGGTGATGTGCCGAAGCTCCATTTGCTGATGTGCATGGATTTAGGTCCTGTGCATGCGCCTTTGGTGAGATTATATCTGTGCGCATGGGTTTCGACCTAGATGATGCGCCAGATTGTTGATGTACCTCAGATGCTTATTTTGAGCTTCTAAGTCTTTTGCTAACTTTTTTTTGATTTTATTGCAGTATCCATGCCGAAGGTGGAGGCTGTCGTGAAGAAAGAGATACTGCCTCCTCTCGTCAAACAAGAGCCGGTGACCGTTACGGAGGAGGTGTTACTAAAGGTTTAATTTGCTATCAAGGAGGAACCACCGTCAGAGGGTAGTAGTACCGAAAGTTCTGACCCTCCAGCCCCTGCCGAGGACCTTAATCAGAAAGAGCTTTCATATGCAAAATGGCTGAGGGAATGGTACATGCCTCAACGCAACTATGATCCCTGGCTGTAAGAATTCATTTGGTTGTCTTGCAATCGTCATTTCCGGGAATATGAATAAAGTCAATGTCCCTATTTTGTCTTAGTATTTCTGTCCGTCTTTGAGATCCGAAGATGTAGTTTGTGTTTTGCTTCTTTTTGACGTTGATGTAATCCTTTATTTCCTGCTTAGATGAAAAAATGAAGAACCTTTTGCTTTTGTTCATTTTTGTGATGAATATTGTGATTTTTGGTGGACCTATTATCTTTTGCGCACCTTGGTTTCTAGGTACAAATAATAAGTTGAGAATGAGGAAACCGACATATTTACTCAGAGGTAGTATGGACGTGGCAAATACGGGTTAATGGTAGAGCTTTCCTACTCAGAGGTGATATGGACGTGATAGGAGTGAAGTCTGCAGGGATGTATAGAACAACTCAGTAGTGATGTGGACGTGGATGTTCTACGATTGACGTACAACAACGCGGGGATTATTTTATGGGATATTTACTCAGAGGTAATTTGGACATGGTAAACATAGTAATGAGCATGATCCTATGTAGTGTAGAATTCTGCTTTGTGGGGTATAGAGAAGCAACTCAGAGGTGATGTGGACATGGTTGTTCTCCTACTGGGATGTAATGGAATAACTGGGTTCCAGAAGCACTTGATTGTCAAAGAAGGGGAGTGAACTTGGTTATCATGTTCATAATTTCTCTTTCTGGGGAGAAAGAAGTACATTTTGAAGGTTGTCAAGAATAGTACTTCTTTAGGAATTTGCCATTGATGGGCATCATGAATAAGTCCCCATTAGGTTGAACGAGACGGTAAGCACCGTTTGAGTATACCGTCTCTATGATGAAGGATCCTTCCCATTTGGGTTCAAACTTTCTCGATGTTTTGTGAGTCATCATCATCGGTCTTCTGACTGCCAGAACCAGGTCGCTAACTTGGAAAGTCCTCTGTTTGACTCCTCTGTTGAAATCCTGTAAAATACGGGCTTGATAAAGTTCGATGCGCTGTTGAGCCAAGAAACATTTTTCATCCAACGCTTCCAACTCTTGTAGACGACGACGGTGATTATCTTCTTCCATCGGCTGGTTCGTAATCGCCACTCGGAGTGAGGGTATCTGGATCTCTAGAGGCAGTACTGCTTCACTTACATAGACCAAAAAGAATGGTGTGTTACCCGCCGGTGTCCGTACCATCATATGATAGGCCCAAAGGCATTCACCGAGATTCTCGTCCCAGTCGCGCTTGTTGGATGACACGACATTTTTGAGTAGCTTGATGATGGTTTTATTAAAAGCTTCGGCCAATCCGTTTGATGTCGAATTGTAGGCAGTTTATACCACATTCTGAATATGATTCTTGTCGCAGAATCTACTGAACGCATGGCTGATGAATTATGGACCATTATCGTGGATGATCCTCCGGGGCACCCCAAAATAGTAGATGACGTGATACTTGATGAAGCTGATCACCTTTGATCTTTTTACCTCTGTCAATAGTACTGTTTCTGTCCCTTCAAAGAAGTAGTCGGTAATTGCTAGGATAAACAGTGTCCTCTAGATGAGGGAGGGGTGATAGGTCCTACTATGTCCATGCCCCATGCTTCAAATGGCCAGGAGGCGACCGTAGGGTGTAGAGATTCCGACAGTCTGTGGATGAAGTCAGCGTATAGCTGGCAAGTACGATATTTCTTTGTATACTCGACAGCATCGACCATCATGGTCGGACAGTAATAGCCCATACGTCGAAGTCGATCATGTAGCTTAGGACCAGGTTCATGGGCTCAGCATGTTCTATCATGAGCTTCTCTAAGAGCTTCGGCTGCTTCTTCGTTTGATAGACATCGGAGGAGAAGCCCGTCGTAGAAGCATCGGTACAGCATTTTAGTGGTCGTATCATAATAGAACCAGAGCGAGCGCCTTCTGACTGAGACTGCTTCTTTTGGGTCCTCCGGAAGGATTTTGTAGACGAAAAAGTTAATGAATAGGAACCTCCAGTCTCTGACGTTGATGTTGGTGTCTGTATCCATGACATAAGTTGTCCGCATACACAGATTATTTTTGGGGCATGCCAAATCCTAGCCCACTACTGTAATAAAGTGTTGCGTCCCGACCGATGCTGCTAATGAGGCAGCAAGGTCGGCCAGAGCGTCATCTTCTAAGTTTTGTTGCCGAGGCACATATTCCATGAAGAATTCAGCGAAAGTTGAGATGATGTCCAATGCTGCTTTGTGTTAAGAGATCAGGTCTTCATGGCGGACCTCGTATTGTCCTCGAACTTGATTGACGATAAGCTTCGAGTTGTCGTAAGACTCGAGGTATTCTACCCTCAACTGTTTTGCTAACTTGAGTCCCATGATGAGGGCATTGTACTCTGCAATATTGTTGGAGCATGGCTCTGAAAGGGAATAGGCACGCTGGATGACCAACTTGTCGAAAGAGATCAGGACTACCCCTAATCCTGCTATAATCTGGCCTTTGGGGCCTTTTCTTGAAGCGCCATCGAAGAACATCCGCCAGACAGGATTTTCTTCGATAATATTTGATTCTCGTACTTCATCTAGAATGTCTTCATAGAGTCTAGACGATTCTGGAATTGGATACGCAGCTAGGAAGTCGACCAGTGCTTGGCCCTTGACAGCCTTTTGTGGGACGAATACCATGTCATGGTGTCAATAGTATCACCCAAGTCGCCAATAGGGAGTTTAGTGCTCCCGACTTTGTGATGAGGACTCTGAGCGGGTTGATTCAGGAGATGACGTAAATTGTCCGTCCCGAGACATAATGGTGTGTTTTCTGTATGGCAAACACCAGAGCTAGACACTCCTTTTCGACGGGGTTGTACCATTGTTCGGCCCCGACCATTGCCCTGCTGAGGTAATAGGTGGCTTGCTTGTGGCCTGCATCATTGTTCTGGGCCAACAAAGCACCATGGGAATGGTCCATTACGCAAATAAAGAGTAAAAATGGTTTGCCTGCGATGGGTGCCACCAAGACTGAGGGGGCTCGTCAGATAAGCTTTAATGTCATCGAAGGCTTTTTGATATTCTTCCGTCCAGACATAGGAGACTCCCTTCTCCATGAGCTTGGTGAAGGGCTAGCATTTCCCGAAAAGGTTCGCGATAAACCTTCGGATGTATGCGAGACGTCCCTACAGGCCTCGAAGTTCTCTAAGGTTCTTCGGATGGTCCATGTCAAGGATGGCTTTAGTCTTCTCGGGGTCGACATGGATGCCTTTTGTAGTGATAATGAAGCCCAAGAACTTTCCACTGGAAACCCCAAGAAAGGATTTGGCGGGGTTCATCTTGAGCTGATGTGCCTGCATGAGATCGTAGACTGTCTTCAGATCTTGTAGGTGATCGCCTCGAAGACGGCTCTTGACGGCAATATCATCAACATAGCATTCGACTGTTTTGCAGAGGTGCTGGCGGAAGATGGTGCTCATAGCTCTTTGGTATATGGTACCTGCATTCTTCAGGCCAAAGGGCATTACTGTGTAGCAGTAAACCCCCTTCAGAGTCCTAAATGACGTATGCTTTTCGTCGTCTAGGAACATCTTGATTTGGTTGTAGCCCGAGTACCCATCCATGAAGGACATGCGCTCGAAGCCACATGTATTGTCGATCATTACGTTGGTGATCGGGAATGGAAACTCGTCCTTCGGGCAAGCAGAGTTGAGATCCCAGAAGTCGATGCAGACCCGGATCTTCTCGTTCTTTTTAGTGATGGGAACGATGTTGGCTATCCAATCTGGATGTTGCTTTTTGTGAATAAACCCGCTGTCCAGGAGTTTATCTACTTCTTTGTCAATAGCGTCCATAATATTAGGACAGAAGCGTAACTGTTGCTGCTTAATGGGCATAGCGTGAGGTAAGATATTAATCTTGTGTATTGCGACTTGTTGGTCGAGCCCCGGCACGTCTTCGTAACTCCACGTGAAGACGTCGATGTATTCTTTGACAAGTTGGACCAAAGATTCTCGGTCCTTTCCTGCCAAGCTCTTGCTGATGAAAATAGGTTTGGATGAAGATCCATCCCTGAGGTCGAACTGCTCGACTTCATCTTCGGTAGGGGGTTCTCGTAATTCAAAGCGAGATTCTTATTGTGCGCCTAGGCATTGAGCCCAGGGTTCTTCTTCGAAGAACTCTATTGTTTGATTGTCGTCTTTATCTTCTGAAGGATGTACAAATGTCATGTTGGCTGACAGCACCTTCCTGAAGATTGGCCCGACGCTGGCGTCAGAGTCCCAAGTTGAATCCTCAAACTAGTGAGAGTGTGCAACGTCTTCTGCTTTTGGACTTTCTGGGGTTGTTGGGGGCGTGATGTAGCCCACCATCCGTCGAGTATGGTGATACTAGTCTTGTGGCTACCCTTTCAAAATAGGGAGTCGTAAGGGAAGACGTCGGCCCTTTCCATAGTTTAGCCCCTTGCTGCTTTTCAGGTTGTAGCCCATCTTTTGGATGAGACACTTGGCTCGATCATTGTACCGATAAATTTGTATTCTGTCGGTGTCGGGTTCTGCCTCCGTCGGTGGAAGGTCTTAATGACACTCGATTTTGTCGAAGATGATAGGTTTCTCGTCCTGGTTCCGAGGCGGGACTATATAACATACTTCTTGGTACAAGACGACTCGATTTACATGATTAACAATCGTTATTTGTGTTTGCAACGACTATAGAGCATTATCTAGAGTATACATGACATTCCAATATGGAAGACTAGAATAATTGAAAGACACCCTTTTATTGATAAAATACGGGATCTTATCTCGAGAGATTACATCATCAAGGGATGGTGCATCCACATTGGCGGATATGTACTCTCTCAGTTCTTCGTTGGTGAGTACTGGAGCAGCCTGAGGTGGTTCAGGAGAACCTATTGGGAGCTTGGCCTTTGTCGGCTCTGGTACCGATAGAGATACGTGGGCCTTCTCTTGAAGCATAAGAGGGGCTGAAGACTGAGGAGGTCTGCCTTTAAGCCGCACCTTGAGAGGTGCCTCAGTTGGTGTTCCGACGACTGGTGCCTTCCCACATAGTTTTGCTACGAGAGGAGTCGACACTTGGGGAGGCTTCCCCTTGAGTCGTATCTTCAAGGGGGCTTCAGTGGATGCTCCGCCAAGAGAAGTTGGTGCCCTCCAGCAAAGTTTGGCCACTATAGAAGACGGTGTTTGAGACGACTTTCCCTTGAGTAGCACTTTCAAGGGAGGATCGATTATCATTTTTGCCACCAAGTCAGCTTCGGCTTCGGCTTTGGCTTCATCATCGGCATCATTGGCTTCATCTTCGAGATGAATCGACTTGTACATATTAGAGTCGGTGAAGAAAGCCTCAATCCCTCTGAAAGGATCGACATCAGTGAACTTTGTTCGGACCATGCCATTGGTGGATACGTACTTCATATATTGATGGAGAGTGGATGGTACCACCATGTATTCGTGTAGCCACGGCTGCCCTAAGAAGATGTTATAGTTGACGTCCGCATCCACAATATAATAGGTCCCTTCGGTCTGGAGATTACCGATATAACACTTTAGCCGGATCTTTTCCAGCGGCTCACTCTTGCTGGCGTTGAAGCCACTGATTGTAGTGTGGTACGCTGTTAGATGATGCATCGGGATCCTCAATGTTTGGAGCAGAGTTCGGGGGATAATGCTGAGAGAAGACCCCGGGTCGATCTATATTTGATCTACCTTGATGGCACCGATGTACCCTGTGTAATACAGTGGTCTGTTGTGCCTGTTGTCTTGAGCAGCATATCTTGTTAAGTAAATGTGATGTTGGGGATAATCTCCCCTACACTATTGTAGTACGGACATGCTGCTGGATCGTCCTCAGGCTGCTTGACCTGACTGATGAAAGACTCAGCATCCTTCAGGGCTTCGTAGAGAGCCTCCCGAGTATCTTTAGACAGACGGAGGAGCTTGAACAAGGATAGCCGAGCTCGAGTATTAGCAAGTTGTACCCGTATGTCAAAGTTGTGGGGTTTGGTTAACCCCGAAGCAATGTCTTTTCGTAAAGGTCTGTCGAAGCAGGCCTCCTTATGCTTCTGTTTGACAGCTGCTGGAAGTTGGAAAGGACATTCACCTTGACCAGCCGAGGTAGTGATGGGAGGTGCCACTTCGACAGGGGCTTCCTCAGGCTGAGCGTTCCGCTGTGAATGCATTTGTATGTGAATATGCTGCCAAGCTACCAAGTATTCAGTCTTCGGGGAACGTGCTGCTAACTCGGTCACATAGCATTAAATGCTCAATAGGTGACGAGTTGAAGTAGGCTTATCTGTTTGTGCCCCACTTGGTGCATGGGTCTATTTCCTATTAGGCGCATCGGTACGGAGCATATATTGCAGACAGCACATCTGCCATATGGCGCATCCCCATTGGCCCGTCCGTTGAGTTATTCGAGGCGTTAATGGCTGTTTTGACTTGGTTGAACACGAAGAGGCAGATTTATCGTCATTAATAAAAATTTCATTGCACAGAATATGAGGAGACTGCCATTTGGCGCATGGGCGAGGGTTGCCCCAGCCTATAAATAGCTTTGTGAAGACTACTCGTTTCATTTGGCTTTCTCTCATGGAGACGAACTCGATATGTCCCCTGCCTCGATGGTTGTTGATCTCCTCCTTCACGGAAGCTTTGATGATGAACTCCTTCTGAAGACAAAGATGTGCCGAGTTGGTTTATTCACCATCGGCCCTGTACAAGCATTTGAAAGTGCCTGTTGCATCTAAATATCGGGATCGTCGTGTCCCGACACAGGGTGAAGGTGCCTGTTGCATCCAAATATCGGGAAGGTCATGGTCCAATTTTTGTTATGCTGGAAGAACCGCAGATCGGGGCTATCGTGTAAACCACCATATTTTTTTAAATTATTTATAATATTTTAATAACTTTTGTTATATTATTTTGATACTAAATAATTAATTGGTAATTAATGTATGTATATGTTTACGTTTAAACTTGTATGCATGTAAATTATAGTAATATTGGTAGACTGCAAATTGCTAGAAAAATTAGTGTAATTATATAAATATTTACCTTGAAATTTTTATTGTGTTTTATCACCTTTATTCTAAGAATAGAGGGATCCTTGTATATATATATATATATATATATATATATATATATATATATATATATATAAATATATATATATATATATATATATATAAAAATATATATATATATATATATATATATATATATATATATATATATATATATATATATATAAAAAAATAAAGGTATATATATATAAAAAAATTATATATATAAAAATATATATATATATATATATATATATATATATATATATATATATATATATATATATATATATATATATATATATATATATACGAGAAAAAAACTTCAGGCCGGGTACTGTAGCAAATCTATAGTACCGTCCCAAACCCGAGCAAAGGCTCAGCGCTTATAGGCATGGAAAATCCGAAAAGTGAATTTCGAAATCAATTGAAATAAAAACCAAATTACCTCCAAATCTTTTGTAACCTAATCTAAATCAAATTCTCCACCGATTTAAATCGCAAGCTAATCCGAAACTCAGCTTAATTCGATCTCGAATCGAATTAAAACCTTTCACATATATATGCAAATCCCCAACCCGAGAGAACCCAAAAACCTTCGTTCACTCGAGATTTTCGATCCCGAGCCTTCCCTTCGTTGCAGCGCACAACCCCAACCACCTGGCGAACCACCACAGCTGCCTGAGCACCGCCGCCAACTACGGAGTCGACGAAAACCCCCTCCCGACCGAACGGAGAACATAGCTTTGTTCGCGTACAGCACCGCGCAGGTATTTTTCGTCCCCTATAACTTCATCCCAATTTGATCGTTTTCGATTCTACAAAGTCGAGCGTGAAGCCTATATAACCATCTTAAAACACCTTCAGGTAGAATCCTGCATAACCCTTGCGATCGCCCAAAAAATCGAGGCAAAGTCGCACAAAAACAGCCTGTAAACAGAGCAGGATTTGCTTTCCAGAACCCAACTTGGAAGGCTGTTAACGACCAACCTAATGCGTGTTTTCAAAAAGCAAGTTAACCCTGTTAAAGTTAATATAACCGAGATTGAAATGCAACCTTTAGATTTACGTATCGAGTACTGTGCATGATTTTATTTACTGATAAACTTATGCGAAAGCTTTTAGAAAACTTTTCGATACGGCGTGCGCCCCGACAAACCGAGCGACATGGTCGCGCAATATACGTATCGAAAGGCGCATATGGACGTTGCCGACATGTGGGAACTGACGGAACCCGATTTCGTTGCGTGTGCGCGATGAAATCAGTACGTATCAGTCGAGATACCCCCGTATCGATGCTTTGCAAACTAACCCATAACTTTGTGTACATTTGTCGAATCGAGGCAAAACTTACGCCAACAGGTCCGAATCAAAATTCTGGACATGTATGCCAAGTTTAGTCCGAATCTGAGAAGGTCGACCGGAACGCCAATTTGGCGGGCCCGTAACCTGATCCAACGGGCAATTTTGTGCACAGCTCATCGGAATCAAAATATGGATATACCATTGGGTTCGTCTCCTCAAACCGGATTCATAGACATACTTTAGAGTCCGTAGACATTGGCATGCGTTTCGGTGCAAAGCGGTCCAACGGCAGATATCGTTTTGACCAAAAATTATGATTTTGCCCCTGTTCCAGAATTTGACTTTTGGACTGGCGTTTCCTAGAGATATCTTTTACACCGGGATCATTTTTGATGTTTGTTTCAGCATCCGGAGTCATCTGTGAATTGAGAGTTTTTGGTACTGCCGCTTGCGACTGTTGGATTGTCTTTCTCGAACCGCAGGCAAGTACACCTTGCCATAGATTCTGATTGTGCTCATTTATTTTCAGTATATTTTATTATTGCATATTTCATTTTTCACATTTTTTATTTTGTTTATATTGTGCGTCCAAGTCACACTTGGGTGCAAGCGACTAGATTTAGTCATTTTTATTATTTTTAATCTTATTTTGCATGTCGACCTAGTATTAGACGACCACCTTATGAGTGTGGGATATTTTAATATCTCCTATGGCCTTGACACAGGTGTATCATGATATGAGTGAGTTATATAGGATATGGACCTGCGTACTCGATTGGCCATCGATACGTATGGGTTGTGCGACGGATAGGAGGTAACTGCTACTAGTGTGTCGAGTTAGAAGCCGTAGCAGTTGCCAACTGGACAGGCTGTGGATACATCTTGGACAGGAGCATTGGGGTTGAGGGGACAGCTACTAGCGTAGGGTCTACATTTACTTTTTACACATATTTGTGGGCCGATAGTTGTTTGCCATTAAAATCTTTTGATTGCAAATTTTAATACAAACAGAACAGTATTACAATGTAGGACTTAGACGTGGTCCTAGGAGTATACTTTTGTTTATCTGGGTCCCTTGTGCCGATACAGCGAGTGGTAATGCGTTGACTCCGTTGACGATCTGACGACGATTCTCGGTTCTCTGAAGGTCTGGGTTGCTCTGGGTGCTGGAGCTCGCGAAGAGTAAGAAGACGTTGAGTGTCTGTATCTGCCTCTCTGTATATCGGTGGTTGTACGATATATCTTCTCTGTCTGTGTGTGTAAGAAGGAAATGATCCCTCAATTTATAGTCTGCAGACTGGCTGACTATGCACGCATATGTAGGATGCGCCTGTACGTGGGGACGCCACGTGGTGATTGCTGATGGAGGTGCATGGATAATACACCATCATTTGTGGGTTGAATCCTTCATGTTGCTGTTGTGGGCTGGCACGTAGCAGGGGAGAGTATCTTTCTGTTGCTGAGATCTTGGGTGATTAGCACCCCTTCAAAGGCTGAATCGGGTCAAAGGACACGTGTTGTAGGTTCATGGCTCGAAGATCTCGGATTTTGTGGGGAATGATTTGATAGGATGCACCTGGGATTGGGCGCATGAGGAGGCTTTGGCTCGTAACCTTTAGGAGTCACGAACCAGTCTGGGCGCATGGCTTTTGAGGTGCATGTGGGGCTTCAGTAGTGGCTTAATCTCTGTCTTTGGGGATCAGAGAAAAGTCTGAGGCACATGGCTTTTGAGGCGCATACAGAGCTTTGGGTGCATGGCTGCGGAGGCTCATACGAATGGTTGGGCGGCCACGTAGCCTGTAACCGTCAGAGAAAAGTAATGATGATGCTGACGTTAGTGACGCTTCATCTTCTGCCAAAGCTGTCAACTGTTCAGTCCTCGGGGGACGTACTGCCAACTCTGTCAGACTTCAGTATTTAATGTTCTTGACAGGTGATGGGCTGTTGAGTGGGTGCATCGATCAGCGTTCCACTAGGTGCATGGAGATGCATGAGGGCGCATCCTTGGAAGGTGCTTGGTGCTGAGGGGCGCATCTGTATGATACGCAGTCTGACCGGCGCATCTGCCTTGCATGACACGTCTTTATTGGTCCGACTGTTACGTTCTTTGAGTGCTTTAAATAGCCATTTTTAACTTGGCTGAATTTGAAGCATCAGGTTCATCACCATTTAATACAAATTCCTTGCACGGGATTCGAAGAGCCAGCCACTTGGCGCGTGGGTTTGATCTGCCCGGCGTATAAGTAGTGGCATGGAGAGAGTTTGCTTCTCGTTCTCTCACGTCCTTCCAAAATAAATTTGTTTGTTCGAGCGCATTCTGTTGAAGAGATGCTCCCGAGGGTGAAGATGTGACGCATTGTCTTCATTGATGTACTTGAAGGTGACTGTTACATCCAAAAGTCGGAGCCGAGGGCTTCTGAGGCAGGCAGAAGGTGCTTGTTGCATCCAAAGATCGGGATGTTCGAGCCTCGTCTCCGTTATGCTGGAAGAGCCACAGATCGAAATTGCGGTGCTGCGGCTTTGGAGTCTCTTTCTTCTGTCAGAGTGGGTGTTGCCCATTCTGGTTGTGTTTGAAAGCTACTCCTTTAGCTGTATTTCGATTATGGTCTTCCTTGGTCTTTAGAGGTTCTTTCGAAGCCTCCTTTAGCCACGAATTTGCGGTGCTCTTCTCTTCCTTGGTTTGAAGAGTTCCTCCTCCAGCTAGAGGGTTGATTGCCACCCTTGTTCTGCTCAATAAATGCTTCATTAGTCGAAGCATTTAATGGCACACTTCATGATGCGCCTGGCTGGAAGGGCGGCATATAACTGAGCTGCTGAAGGGATGCACATAACTGAGGATACACATAACTGAGCTGCTGTAGGGATGCGCCTGGCTGAGAGCGCATGGCGAGATACGCTTGGCTGGATGCGCCTGTTTGAGAGCGCATAGTGAGATACGCCTATTTAAGGGCGCATAGTGGCTGCTGCGCCTGGCTGTAGACTAGGGTCTTTTCTTTTTGTAGAAGTTCTCCTTTGTACAACCTTTTCTAGACATGTAATAGACTTTTATATGAAAATAAAAATCTTCCTTTAATGTCTATGCTTTTGCTTTGCTGTGCCAAGTACTTCGTCTGAGCTCCCTGGCGTATGTAGTATTTGGCGCATAGGATTTCTGGTCCTGAAATTCCATGCTTCTACAAGACCCCCTTCAAAGTTTTCAAAACTTTTTGTCAAGTTTTGGAATACTTTGAATAAGAAGCATGGCGGTTGGGGCGCATGACTGTTTGGGCGCATGGATACTCCACGCATCAGTGATGAGGCGCATGCACCTCCCAGTTAATGCAAATGATAACGCTTCGATAACCAAGAAGATTAATGATGATCTTTTTTGGATTTATTTACAGTTATCTCCTCGCAGAACCCGAGACGGCGGCTGAGGTCATACTTCATCGGTTCATGCGTGCGACTGAGCCTACAAATAGGCGTAGGATAAAAAAGAGAGAGTTCTTCCTCTCTTTGCTTTTGTCTTTTAGAGTTCTTCTTTTTGAAAAACCCTAACTTTTTTCCTTAGAGAAATGGCTCCCAAGACTCCTCGCGGCGGTGCTGGCAAGGGACGAGGCAAAGGAAAAGAGCATGTGGAGGCTGCCGCGGCTGATGTCCCCCGTCCGCCTGTCAATATTCGGCCGACGGTAGTTGGTGAGTTTTACCATATGTTTTAGAACTCACATGCGTCGACGCGCATGGACCTTGAGTCCTGATGATGTGCTGAGGTTTTTTCGCTGACGCGCATGGGTTTAAACCCTGATGATGCGCCGAAGCTCCACTATTGACGTGCATGGGTTTAGACCCTGATGATGCGCCGAAGCTCCACAGTTGACGCACATGGATTTAGACCCTGATGATGTGCCGAAGCTTCTTTTCAGATGCGCCTAAGCCGTGGCTCAGATTCTTTTATTGTTTCTAACGTATCTGAATCTTTGCCTTCTTTTATTGACCACCAGTGTCGATGACCGTCCCGCTCTTGAATGAAGTACTTCTGGACACTGCTCTCTGCCAGATGGGAGTGGATTATAATGAGGAGGTGATAAACCCTGTCCAAGCTGCTATTATGCTGGATCAGCATCCCGAAAGAATGACTCAAATCCGGGAACAATCGCATGGGTTCCTCAAACGGATGATGGAGCGTAGCATTTTGAAACCTGCCACTTCTGATAATGTGACCTTCTTGAAGCCTGAGTTCCTGTTTGGGGACCGCCTTACTTCTATTGAAGCAAAGGTGTTGAAGGTCAAGGAAGATTGGTTCTTTACAGCAAGGGGGGTGCATATGACTGTTAAGCAGCTCGAACGTCAATAGCCTTTGACGGCTTTCTGTCATTTTGCTTCCAAGAGGAGGATGTCTTGGGAGCTAACCCCATCTCAGGGGGGAGCGGTGACAGGCATCATCAAGATCGACTCTACCTCCGATCAAAGGGATACTTTGGCCGCCGTGCGGGCTGGGACTTCTTTCACCTGGCGGACTCTACGTCTTGGAAGCATTTACAGTGATGTTCCCATCAATACATTTGCCTTTGGCGCCTCGACTTTTGCAAATCGTATGCTATTGATGGAGCGATCGTACCCGAAAGGTGAATTTCGGGTAGAGGGTTGGTGTCATTATGTTTCCAAATGGGACAAGCTGACACTCTGGATTCTGTCGCGGTTTCAAACTGAACTCCGAGAGATTGGGCTGACTGCCGCAATCCGTGCTACTCAGGCGGGCGTTGACCTTAACAGGCATATGTTCCTCGCACTTCTCGAGATGTTTACAACCCAGACCGGGACTTTCTTCACTCCGGTGGGGGAGCTGGGACTCGTACTTCATGAAATGTACGAGGTGTCAAAGCTCCCTTGGAGATCAGAACCTTATAAGGAATACTTCCCGACCAACGAGGAGTTCCAAGTCCTGGAGGACAAAGCCGAGGAGATGATAGCCGTCTTCAAGGAAGTGGCGAGTCATCATTACTATATGCAGAAGAGGGATAAGAGCGGGTCACAGCCTCATTTGACCACTTGGAGAGATTACGTCTTTAAGTAAGACAAGGAGGATCCCTCTCAGTTTACCACTCCGCCAGCGCTTTCACGTAGCGAGTTGCTCTCCGAAATGAGCAGGTTAGGTGAGAAGAATCCCCAAGAAAATGAGGACTGACAGTCGGACGAACGCTCCTATAGCTGTTTCTGGCACCTTACTCATCGGATGTCGTCAAAAGCAGTGTTAGCTGCGTATCTGATGGTTTGGCTTCGGGATTATGTCTTTTCGGGCGGGTCAGGCTCTGTGGAGAGGGTGACCCGGAATCTAATCTTGCCAGCTGTGAAGTTGGTTTTTGGTTGGCGCCTGGCTCTACTCCCTGCAATGGTGTGTAACCTGCTGCGAGATTTACGAGAATTTGCGGGAAATGTGGTTCATGAACGTGGTAGAAACAACAACTTCCCCCGTGCCGAACTGCCATTTCATTATTTGATCGGGTAGTTAATTTTACACCATCCCAATGTGATGAGTCCGGGCTCAGAAGAAGATCACAGGGCCGAAGATACATTCCTCTGCCGTTTCTACCAGAGGAGCTGGTTGCATACTGGTGTTCCTGTTTGCAGGAAGGTTTTATCCCACCTTCAGGGGTGGGAGATTGCCTAAGTTGGTCCTGTCTTTTCGGGTTTTGAGGCCAACGAAGACTTAATGGATTCGGGTGAAGATGCCACCACTCTGCCTCCATGGGGATTCCGCTGGTTGTAAAGCATCCGGCCGTCCCATCTGCTATATCGGAATAGGAACCAGTGTTACCTGGAACCATATTTTTTGAGCCGTTTTGCACGACAATTCGGCTATGCTCAGTTGATGTTGGATAATTCCAGTATTAACCTGGGATATACTGGAAGTTTGCTGGATGGTGCACGAGCTTGGCATTACTACAATGCCGGATGTACCGGAGCTCGCTTTACGCTGCCTGTCCAGAATTCGCGGCCGTCGATTCTTTTCTCGGCCGCCAAATTTTACTGTGTTATGAATGTCGTACCTCCCGGATATGATAGGGAGACCAGTCTCATTACAGGCACCCAGTTAGCGGTGACCGGGAACATACCGGCGAAGGCACGATCGTACCGTCCGCCAGAGGTGGGTTATCGAGGTACCCCTGCCGTATCCATAGGGGGTCAGGCAGAGCCCTCGGTCGATCAATCGAAAAGACGCACGGATACAGAGACTGGCTCTTCTGCATCAAAGAGGCAAAAGAAGGCATCGTCCCCAACAGTGTCATCGGACTCAGCACCTGCGGAGGTAAGGATATCCCATATAGTCTGGTTTAGGTTCAATATTTCATGTGACCTATGCTTTCTTTTTGTAGGAGCCGCTAAAAAGGAGATCCCGTACTCCAAAATCTAGTGGCAGCAGACCAAAGGAAGTGGCGGGCCCATCTGAAGAGCGCATTCCGCCGATTGTGATGTCTCCCATAGAGGAGAACCCGGATAATGTCGTTGTTGTGGAGACTCCAGCATCTCCAGATTATGTTGGAAGGGAAGGTGAGGATGCAGCAGCTCCCGGGATGGTGCAAGCTGCCGTAGAGGCCTTGGACGTTGAGGGTCCTGCGGACACGGGGCCTCCAGATGAGAAAGTGGAGTGGAGTTCATCCTCTTCAGATGACGTTCCTCCAGAGATGCATGAGCCTGTTGCGGGGGCAACAGACATGATTATAACAGAGGAGAGGGTTGATTCCCCTCCTTATCATGATGAGGGTGGGTCGGTTACAGCGTTGCCGAGCCCTACCCCAGACTCAGCAGCGGAGGCTGAGGTGGCTGCCGACCAGGAGGTAGTGATAGATTCTATCCCCGCGGAGGGATTTGATGGTGAAAATGAGACTCGTCCGCCGATCCTGACTGCAAGGGTGGGTCAGAAGACAAATGCTGATCTCACTGTTCTGCCGGAGGGGGAATGTCCCGTACTGCCTGCTGATAGCGTGTTGGGGACGGATGAGCTAGCCGCTGCCGTCGGTGGTTCCTCCGATCTTGAGAAGGGTAACGGTTTGCTGGAACCCTCTGTCGTTCCTTCTACTTGGGGTACAATATCGACGCCTCTCTCGGCTGCTTCTTTTTTTTGGCTCCTCGGGCTAGTAGTCAAGCCCCTGTTGAGGAAGAGCCTGTTGATGCCGAGGTTCAAGCCTCGTAGGTTGAGGCCGGCGGGCCTTCTTCCGGTCCGCTGTCTAGAGCAGCTCCTCCAACTCCTACTATGACACCGCAGGTGCTGGCGGATGCAGATGAGTATGTGAAGTTTATCATTGAGGCGGTGTATAAGATGCTGCAGAGAGGCGTATCGGCAGTGATGGATGCCAACGGGAGCTTTACGACGGCAAAAACTCTGGCACTGCCTCACATCAATCTGATACGTTCCTACCAGGGCGATGATCATATGGCGGAGATTCTGGAGGCCTCGATGGCCGAGATGGACCAGCTGCTTTCTAAGTTTTAGTGTATCCAGCGAAATGATCTCTCCGTCCTGATAGACGCGGAAAAGGAGAAGTTGATCGCTGAGACTGAGTCCTCTTATCAAGCCACCGTGGGTGTTTGGGAGCGCGAGGTGGCTGAGATTGAAGCTGCGATAGAGTGGATGTCTCAGTCCATGCAGGAGAAGGTGGAGTTGTGAGCTGCGTTGGACGCTAGTATCGCGGAGGTTGATGCCCAGATTCGCCGTCTTGAAGACCAGCGGGCCCGACTCTTATTAGATGCTGAACGTGTTCAGGCTGAACATATAGCATTTAAGAGGAGAAAGCAGCTTTCACCCATCGGGCTCTTACTCCGGCTCAGCAGCGGCAACAGTTGGACGAGAAGCATGAGGATGACACTTCTTCTGAGGCCATAGAAGCGATGCATCAAGAAGCCGAACGCCGGGTCCTGGCGACTGTAGAGACTCGAGCGGCTGACTTGAAGCGTCGGATTGAAGAGCTTTCGGCCAACACAGGGGATGTTTAGGGATTGTAGTCTCTTTTTTTTTACAACTCTTGCTGGGGGTGTAATCCTTTACTTTTTGAATAAAGAATGAAGAGTTTTATGGTGTGTTCATTTTTGCTGTCATAAACTTGATGATTTGTGTGGACCTATTATCTTTTGCGCATCTTGGTTTCTAGGTACAGATAATAAGTTCGAGAGAACCGACATGTTTGCTCAGAGGTGATGTGGACGTGGCAAATATAGGGTTCAAATGATGGAATCTTCCTACTCATAGGTGTTATGGACGTGGTAGGAATGACTCTGGGGGGGATACGCGGAACTACTCAGAGGTAATATGGACGTGGAAGTTCTGCGATCAATGTACGGCAACGTAGGGGTTGTCTGTACGGGATGTTTACTCAGAGGTAATGTGGACGTGGTAAACATGATGGGTAGCATGGTCTTACGGAGTGTAAGATTTCGCTTTGTAGGCGTAGGGCAACAACTCAGATGTGATGTGGACGTGGTTATTATTCTACTGGAGAATGCCACGGAACAGCTGGGTTCCGGAAGCATAAGATTTTATGGAAGGGAATTGTATGCGAGCCCTGATGATCGGGTCCACAGACTTCCTTGTTGGATGGAGATGGAAGTACATATCTGAAAGATGTCAAGAGTAGTACTTCTTTAGGAACTTGTCGTTGATAGGTATCATGAACAAGTCCCCATTGGGTTTGGCGAGGCGGTAAGCACCGTTTGAGTATACCGTCTCCATGATAAAAGGTCCCTCCCACTTGGGCTCGAACTTTTTTGGTGTTTTGTGAGTCAACACCATCGGCCTCCTGACTGCCAAAACCTGGTCGCCTATTTGAAAAGTCCTCTGCTTGACCTTTTTGTTGAAAGCCTATGATATACGGGCTTGGTAGAGTTCGATGCGTTGTTGATCTAGGAGACGTTTTTCGTCAAGTGCCTCCAATTCTCGCAGACGGTGACGTTGATTGTCTTATTCTGTGAGTTGATTTGTGATTGCTACACGGAGTGAGGATATCTGGATCTCGAGAGGAAGTACCGCTTCGCTCCCGTAGACCAGGGAGAATGGTGTGTTGCCTATCGTGGTCCGTACCGTTGTACGGTAGGCCCAAAGTCATTCGTTGAGCTTTTCATCCCAGTCGCCTTTATTGGATGACACGACCTTTTTGAGTAGCCTGACAATAGTCTTGTTGAACGCCTTGGCCAATCTGTTTGCTGCCGGATTGTAGGCGGTTGAGGCCACGTTTTGAATGCGATTCTTGTCACAGAATCTGCTGAAAACATGGCTGATGAACTGAGGACCATTATCGTGGATAATTCTCTGAGGTACCCCGAAACGGTTGATGACGTGGTGCTTGATGAAGCTGACCACCCTGGAGCTCTTCACTTCCGCCAGTGGAACTGCTTCTGCCCATTTGGAGAAGTAGTCGGTGATGGCTAAGATGAAGCGGTGTCCCCTTGATGAAGGAGGGGTGATCGGACCTACGATGTCCATGCCCCAAGCTTCGAAGGGCCAAGAGGCGACTGTAGGATGTAGTGGTTCTGATGGTGTATGGATGAAGTCTGCGTGAAGCTGGCACGCATGGCACTTCTTAGCATAGTCGATAGCGTCGGCTGCCATGGTTGGCCAGTAGTAGCCTATGTGTCGCAGTCGATCCTGCAACTTAGGACCAGGTTGATGGGCCCCGCAGGTTCCATCGTGAGCTTCTCGAAGGGCTTCGACTGCTTCTTCGTTGGACAAACATCGAAGGAGAAGTCCATCGTAGGAGCGTCGGTACAGCATTTTAGTGGTGGCTGTATCATAATAGAATCGAAGGGAGCGCCTCCTGACTGAGACGACTTCTCTCGGGTCCTCTGGGAGAATTCCATAGACAGCGAAGTCGATGAATGGGAACCTCCAGTCTCTGACATTAACACCAGCACTTGTTGACATGGCATGGGCTATTTGTGAGCATAAGTAGTTTTTAGGATAGACCAAGTCTCGACCAACTACCGTGACATAGTGTTGAGTCACGAGGGATACTGCCAATGAGGCTGCAAGGCCAGCCAAAGCGTCAGCCTCCAGGTTTTGCAGCCGAGGTACGTATTTTATAAAGAACTTGGTGAAGGTTGAAATGATATTCAATACAACTTCATGGTAAGGGATCAGATCTTCATGGCGAACTTCGTATTGCCCTCTGATCTGGTTAACGACGAGTTTTGAGTCGCCGTAGGCTTCCAGATGATTCACCCCCAGCTGCTGCGACAGCTGAAGTCCCATGATGAGCACATTGTACTCGGCAACATTGTTGGAGCACGACTTTGAAAGGGAGTAGGCACGCTGGATGACCAGCTGATCGGGGGAGACTAAGACTACCCCCACTCCTGCGATGATTTGGCCTTTGGGGCCTGTTTTTGAAGCGCCATCGAAAAACATCCGCCAGACGGAGCTTTCCTCGGTGACATTTCATTCGTGGACCTCATCCGGGATGTCTTTATAGAGTCTTGAGGACTCAGGGATGGGGTGTGCAGCTAAAAAGTCGGCCAGAGCCCGACCCTTAACGGCTTTTTGTGGAACGAACACCATATTGTATGGCATTAGCAGGATCGCCCATGTAGCTAGCCGGGAGTTCAACGATCCTGGCTTCGTCATGAGAATTCTGAGAGGATCGACTCGGGAGATGACATAAATTGTCTGACCTGAGACATAATGGAGAGTCTTCTGGATGGCGAACACCAGAGCCAAATACTCCTTCTCAACGGGGTTGTACCGGTGTTCGGCCCCGATCAGTGCTCTATTATGGTAGTAGATAGCTTGCTCATAGCCTGCATCGCTGTTCTGAGCCAGCAGAGCGCCGAAGGAATGATCCATGGCATGGACGTAGAGGAGAAATGGTTTGCCGGCGACAGGTGCCACCAGGACTGGCGGGCTTGTCAAGTAAGCTTTGATAACGTCGAAAGCTTTTTGGCATTCCTCTGTCCAGACGTAAGAGACTCCCTTCTTCATGAGCTGAGTGAAGGGTTGACATTTTTCGGAAAGGTTTGCTATAAACCTCCGGATGTATGCCAGACGCCCCTACAGGCCTCGAAGTTCTCGGAGGTTCTTCGGAGGGTCCATGTCAAGGATGGCTTTGGTCTTCTCGGGATCGACATAATTGCCTTTCGCCGTGATAATTAAGCCCAAGAACTTTCCGCTAAAAACCCTAGGAAGGATTTAGCGGGGTTCATCTTGAGTTGATGCACTTGCATGAGATCAAAGACTGTCTTCAGGTCTTGTAGGTGATTACCTTTGAGACGGCTTTTGACCGCGATGTCGTCAACATAGCATTCGACTGTCTTGCGAAGATGCTGACGGAAGATGGTGCTCAAAGCTCGTTGGTATGTCGTACCAGCGTTCTTCAAGCCAAAAGGCATCACTGTATAACAGAAAACCCCCTTCAAAGTCCTGAATGACGTATGTTTTGCGTCATCTTGGAACATCTTGATCTGGTTGTAGCCCAAATACCCGTCCATGAAAGACATGCATTTGAAGCCACATGTGTTGTCGATCACAACATCGATGATTGGAAGCAGGAATTCGTCCTTCGGGCAAGCAGTTTTGAGATCCCTGAAGTCGATACAAACTCGTATCTTCCCATTCTTCTTGGTGACAGGGACAACGTTGGCCACCCAGTCCGGGTGTTGTTCTTCTCGGATAAAGCCGCTGGTCAAGAGTTTGTCCACCTCCTGATCAATGGAGTTCATGATGTCAGGACGAAAGCGTCGCTGTTGTTGCTTGATAGGCTTGGCTTAAGGTAAGATGTTGGGCCTATGCATCGCGATCTGAGGATCGAGTCCCGGCATATCTTTGTAGCTCCAGGCAAAGACGTCGATATATTCTTTAGCCAGTTGGATTAAAGATTCTCGGTCTTCTCCTTTCAGGCTCTTGCTGATGAAGAAGGGTTTGGAAGAAGATCCATCCCCAAGGTCGATCTACTCGACTTCGTCTTCGGTAGGGGGTTCGCGTAATTCAAAACGAGACTCCCACTGTTCTCCTAGGCGTTGGGCCCAGGGTTCTTCCTCAAAGAATTCTGGCATTTGGTCTTTGCCTTCATCTTCTTGAGGTTGTGCAGACGCCATGTTGGCTGATAGCACCTTCTTGAAGACTGAGCCGATACTGGTATCGGAATCCCAAGTTAATGCTTCGGAGGAATGAGAATGTTCTACTTCTTCTGCCTCCGAACTCTCTGGAGTTGATGGCGGCGTGACATTGCCCACCCCCCGTCGAGTTCGATTATAGTAGTCCTGCAGCTTTCCTTTAGGTGTTGGAAGCCGAAGCGGGAGACGTCGACCCTTGCCGTAGTTCAGGCCTTTGTTGCTTTTTATATCGTAACCCATCTTTTGGATGAGGTACTTTGCCTTGTTCGTGTACCGATAGACTTGTATTCTGTCGGTATCTGGTTCTGGCTCGAGTGGCGGGAGGTCTTGATGACGCTCAACTTTACCGAAGATGATGGATTCCTCATCTCGATTCTACGACGGCACTACAAAACAGACCCCTTGGGACGGGACTACTCGATTTACATGATGGACGATCGTTATTTGTGTTTGCAATGACCGTAGAGCGTTATCTAATGTATACATGGCATTCTAATGTGGAAGACTAGAATAATCAAAAGACACTCTATTATTGATGAAATACGAGATTTTGTCCCGCGGGATTACATTGTCCAGAGAGGGTGCATCTACATCAGCAGAGATATATTCCCCTAACGCTTCATCTGTGAGTACTGGGATTGGATCGGGAGAATCCGCCACAGCTTTGATCTTGGGGTCCGAGAGGGCTATGTGGGCCTTCTCCGGCAGCTTGGATGAGACAGATGATTGCGGCGGCTTGCCCTTAAGACGCACCTTCAGAGGTGCCTCAATTGCGCCTCCGGTGATTGGTGCCTTCCCCTGAAGTTTTGCCACAAGGGGAGCCGATGTTTGAGGCCGCTTTCCCTTGAGCCGTATCTTTAGGGGAGCTCCAGCTGGTGTTCTACCCTGAGCAGTTGGTACTTTTCTAGGTAGCTTGATGTTCATGGGAGGCAACTTCTGAGGCGGCTTCCCTTTGAGCTGAATTTTTAAAGGAGCGTCAGGAATCATCTCTGGCTCCATGTCGGGCTCTGCTGCCGTTTCTGCTTCATCGTCAGCATCATTGGCTTCCTCCTCGTCGGGTGACTTGTATAGGGTAGAATCCGTGAAGTAGGCTTCGACCCCTTTGAAAGGGTCAATGTTCGTGAACTCCGTCCGGATGATGTCGTTGGTGGATACGTATTTCATACATTGGTGGAGTGTAGATGGCACCACCATGTACTCATGCAGCCACGGACGACCCAGTAGGAGGTTGTAGTTGACGTCGGCATCCACAACATAGCAAGTTACCTCAATTCTGAGGTTATCGATATGGCACTATAGCCGTATTTTGCCCAGCGACTCACTTTTTCTAGCATTGAAGCCATTGATTGTTGTGTTGGAAGGCGCCAGTCGGTACATTGGGATCCCCAGTATTGAGAGCAGTGTCTTCGGGATGATGCTGAGGGAAGACCCCTGATCGATCTGAATCTGCTTCACCTTGACGAAACCGACATACCCTGTATAATACAGTGCCTGTTCTGTCGGTTGTGCTTGAGCAGCATGTCTTGTTGGGTGAAGGTTATATTGGGTATAACTTCATCCGCACAATGATAGTGCGTACAGGTAGTCGGAGTGTCCTTAGGCTGCTTGACCTGACTGATGAAAGACTCTGCATCCTTCAGGGCTTCACAGAGAGCTTCCCGAGTGTCCTTGGAAAGACGAAGGAGCTCAAACAGAGATAGGCGGGCAGGAGTACTGGCCAGTTGTGCCAGTATGTCGAAGTTGTGGGGCTTGGCTAGCCCCGAAGCATTCTTCTTTCGCAGAGGCCTGTCGAAACGAGCCTCCATATGCTTCTGCTTATTGGCTGCTGGGGGCTTAGATGGGCCTTCTTCCTGGGCAGCAGGGACGGTGCAAGGAGGCACCACCTCAACGGCAGCTTCGTCGGATTGGGCATTCTGATGTGAACGCGTCTGTACAGGAAGTGCCTCTTCCGCAGAGGAAGAGACCATGCGGCAAGACTTGATCTTCCTGTCTTTGTTTTTGGAGGCAGAGCGTACCTCCGGTTGAGTAACCTCGGAGACGAGATCGGGGTGAACCTATAAGACCTCTCCCCGAGATGTGGTGAGTGGGATGAGTCCACTCACGTTGTCACCAGTAGGTGGTAAGTTAACCACCTCCATTGTCGCCTTAGGGATGGGGACGACGCCATCTTGAGTTGTTGTTGGCAGTAAGGTGCCAAATTAGAGTGCCACCAGGTTGGCCGAGACCGTCTTCTCCTCGTAGTCGACGGAGATAACATCCGCATTGATCATGCGCTAGATGTAGTTTTTGAGGACGTAGCAGTCCTTAGCTGGGTGTCCGACAAACCGATGGTAGTGACAGTACCTCAGATTGTCCACTTTCCCAACCTCGTCGGGACGCTTCGGGTCCGGCAACTTGATCTTGTGACCCTGTTTCAGTATCTCGAAGAGTTGCAGGGTGTCTTCATCGTTGAAAGAATAAACCTCCTTTGGCCTTGGTGCTAGTGGAGGCTTCTGAGTAGGTGCTGATGCACCTTTGGAGGCATTGACAGTCAACGCCTGTTTCCCCTTCGTCTCTCGTCCGGGGTTGTTGGCTGCAGGCCGTTTCCCCTTGTCCTCGAAGGCGGGAAAACTAACTCCCAGAAGGCGAGCATTGGATGCCTTCTTTTCTGCCGCTTCGGCTTCGATGATCAAGGAACTCCAGTCGGGAGGAGGAGTAGAGTTGAGCCAGAGTTTGACTACAGGCAGCATGTTCATGCTGCAGGAGGAGAGGAGTGCATGTTCTGGCATGCCCGGGGGCAGTTTGAAACAGGCTTGTCGGAAGCGTTCGATGAATACTCGAACTGTTTCCTTCTCCTTCTAGCGTATCTCTATTAGGGACGCCATTGTCATGTCCTTCCCGCCGTCGTAGAAACGGTCGAGGAAAAGATGCGTCAAGTCGTCGAAGAAAGATATGGAATTGACGGGGAGACTGCAGTACCAGTCGTACGCCACTCCTTTTAATGCCC
This sequence comes from Iris pallida, assembly GCA_029216955.1. Lineage (NCBI taxonomy): Eukaryota > Viridiplantae > Streptophyta > Magnoliopsida > Asparagales > Iridaceae > Iris > Iris pallida. The sequence continues at coordinate 24,258,328 of JANAVB010015600.1, forward strand.
CGACAAATATGCTGGTGAGTAATGTGTCCTCCTTCGGGAGATATCCGGTTTGGGACTGGAAGTACGTCAGATAGCGATGAGGAGAGTCCTTCTCATCGTATGGCGTCAATGTTTGTGGTTTATACTTAGGAGGATAAACCACATTATTCCATTCGAGGGGATAAGGTTGGGGGATGCCCATCTTTTGGCGCTCCTCTTGTCTATTCTTGGACTCAAAGTGCTCGCGCAAGTCCCTGATCATCTCGACCACGTCTTCCGTGGAGCTAGGAGTCGGGGAAGGTGGTACCGCCTGGAGTTGAGCATTTGATGGCTCCGACGTCCGAGGTGCTTCGCGGCGATCTGCATCCAAGGATATCCGTTGAAGGGGTACACTTGATTCTCCATTGGCCCCTGGGTCAGGACCGGTAGAGGGCGCCCTGGCCAAAGCCGACCGTATCACAAATACTGCTTGAGTCAGTATTTACATGGAGGCAGAGAGGGTTTTGAGTCCTTCCTCCAGGGTATCCATGTGCTGGACGAGGTTTGCTGGCGGCACATCTGACTCGGTGTCACCCCAGTCATGTAGACTGTCATCACACGGCTGGAGTCGGATGGATCAGTTGAGGCTTTGCTTTCGGCCTCACTCTCCTGTAGGGGAGTTGTTTCTCTGGGAGCTTCGTCTTGGCCACCCCCAGCTATATTTTGGAGGACATCCTCGTCTTCAGGAGAAGTATCCGCAAGGGCCTGATTACCTCCAGTTCTGTCTTGGAGAACTTCTTCGTCTTCGAGACCCAGATCCGCGGGGGCTAGACTACCCCCAGCTACGTCCGGGAGGCTGACTTCGCCTCCAGGATGAAGATCCACCCCAGCTGTGCTCTGGAGGACACCTTCGTCTTCGGAAGGAGGGTCAACAAGGGCTTGACTATCCCCAGTTTCCTCCAAGATCTTCTTTCTCCCCCGAGTGCCTTCGAACACTCCGGAGGACGGGACAGTTGTCTTTGTTTTCCTTGGCTGGTTTTTGGATGAGGACGAGGAATTGCTAGTCGTTTTTTGGACTAACGAGGAGTTGGAGATTACGTTGCATGAAGCAACCTTCAGTTCTGGTTCCTCTTTTATTGACACCTTCTTCCCGAGGCGACGTCGGAGGGGTGTTGATGATTGCAGCCACTGGAACACCGACTGTCTTGGTGGGACTGCTGCCTTGCAACAGCAGTTGATGGTGACTACAGCACAAGTGTGCCCTGTGAGGGGCACATCGTGCTTGTCAGTCGACTCTCTTGATCGGCGCTTGTGAGTGATCACGTTACGCAGATCATTGGAGGAGAGTGCCACCTTCGCACCCCCTTCAGGCGCATGGCAAGGCCAAGCGCCGGGGTGGTCAATTGAATGATGCGCCCCCTGATCCAACACCAAACAGGCGCTCAGATTAGTAGTGGAGGAACAACATTTATAGTGACTTGAACGAACCTCAGACGCTCAACCAGAGGAGGTGCGGGAGGTCAAGACCACAGGGTTTGCCTTGCTCGACTTGGTTGCGAACGTAACAGATGCGCCCAAGTGAGACAAGGACTTCGAAGGTCGGCTCGTTTCTGGCGCAGAAGCACCTGAGTCGACCTTATACAACTTACCATCAGCAGCACGCATGATTGTGAGCGCATGCTTCTGGTTCGCTGTCGGCATAGCACGTTTGGGGCGCATGGCCCGTGCTGTCTTGGACTTCTTCGTACTAGCCCGCTGGGGCGCATAGCACTCAGAATCCAAATTCTCCTTGCCACTACAGCGAGTGAGTCTTTCAAAGACAGAGATCTTCTGTGGCGCATCAGTGGTGATGCGCAGGGCATTAGCTGCACCCCTGCTCCGTCGACGTATCTACCTCGCTTGAGAGGGAGATGGCTGGGGAATGTGGTCAGTCGCACGTTTCCCCGAGAGATGCGCTACACCGGTGGGCGCATCTTGGTTGCTGAGGACGTCAGCAGGAAGGGAAGGCTGGATTTGCGCATCCCCTTCGGTGGTGGTGCCAGAGGCGTCGACCTTGCGCACCCAGACTTGGCGAGTCTTCTTCGGCTTCGCCAGCCGCTTCGAAGGACTCGTACTGCCTTCAAAAATGAACTCCTCATACGCCTGTTGATTGAGGCGTACGACCAGCATCTTGTGGGAGGAGCCCACCTTCATGTCGTCGGATTGTGACACAGCTTTCTCGGTGGAGGAGAAAGAGGTCCCCAGCAGAGTCGCCAGCTTGTTTGCCATTAAAATCTTTTGATTGCAAATTTCAATACAAACAGAACAGTGTTACAATGTAGGACTTAGACCTAGTCCTAGGAGTACACTTTTGTTTATCTGGGTCCCTTGTGCCGATGGAGCGAGTGGTAATGCGTTGACTCCGTTGACGATCTGACGACGGTTCTCGATTCTCTGAAGGTCTGGATTGCTCTGGGTACTGGAGCTCGCGGAGAGAAAGAAGGCGTTGAGTGTCTGTATCTGTCTCACTGTATATCGGTGGTTGTGCGATATATCTCCTCTGTCTGTGTGTGTAAGAAGGGAATGATCCCTCAATTTATAGTCTCCAGGCTGGCTGCCTATGCGCACATATGTAGGATGTGCCTGTACCTGGGGATGCCACATGGTGATTGCTGATGGAGGCGCATGGATGATGCACCATCATTTGTGGGTTGAATCCTTCATGCTACTGTTGTAGGCTAGCACGTAGCAGGGGAGAGGATCTTTCTGTTGCTGAGATCTTGGGTGATTAGCACCCCTTCAAAGGCTGAATCGGGTCAAAGGACACGTGTTGTAGGTCCATGGCTCGAAGATCTCGGATTTGGTAGGGAATGATCTGATAGGATGCACCTGGGATTGGGCGCATGAGGAGGCTTTGGCTCGTAACCTTTAGGAGTCACGAACCTGTCTGGGCGCATGGCTTTTGAGGCGCATGAAAAGTCTGAGGCGCATGGCTTTTGAGGCACATGCAGAGCTTTGGATGCATGGCTGCGGAGGCGCATGCGAATGGTTGGGCGACCACGTGGCCTATAATCGCCGGAGGAAAGTAATGATGATGCTAACGTTGGTGACGCTTCGTCTTTTGTTAAAGCTGTCAACTGTTCAGTCCTCAGGAGACGTGTTGCCAACTCTGCCAGACTTCAGCATTTAATATACTTGACAGGTGATGGGCTGTTGAGTGGGCATATCGATCGGCATTCTATTAGGCGCATGGGGATGCATGAGGGCGCATCCTTGGAAGGTGCTTGGTGCTGAGGGGCGCATCTGTATGATGTGTAGTCTGACCGGCGCATCTGCCTTGCATGACACGTCTTTATTGGTCCGACTGTTACGTTCTTCGAGTGCTTTAAATAGCCGTTTTTGACTTAGCTGAATTCGAAGCATCAGGTTTATCACCATTTAATGTAAATTCATTGCACGAGATTCGGAGATCCAGCCACTTAGCGCGTGGATTTGATCTGCCCGGCCTATAAGTAGTGGCATGGAGAGAGTTTGCTTCTCGTTCTCTCACGTCCTTCCGAAATGAATTTGTTTGCTCGAGCGCATTCTGTTGAAGAGATGCTCCCGAGACTGAAGATGCGACGCATTGTCTTCATTGATGCACTTGAAGGTGACTGTTACATCCAAAAGTCGGAGTCGAGGGCTTCTGAGGCAGGCGGAAGGTGCCTGTTGCATCCAAAGATCGGGATGCTCGAGCCTCGTCTCCGTTATGCTGGAAGAGCCGCAGATCGGAATTACGGTGCTGCGGCTTTGGAGGCTCTTTCTTCTGTCAGAGTGGGTGTTGCCCATTATGGTTGTGTTTGAAAGCTGCTCCTTTAGTCGCGTTTCGATTGCGGTCTTCCTTGGTCTTTAGAGGTTCTTTCGAAGCCTCCTTTAGCCACGGATTTGCGGTGCTCTTCTTTTTCTTGGTTTGAAGAGCTCCTCGTCCAGCTAGAGGGTTGATTGCCACCCTCGTTCTGCTCAATAAATGCTTCATTAGTCGAAGCATTTGATGGCACACTTCATGATACGCCTGGCTAGAAGGGCGGCACATAACTGAGCTGCTGAAGGGATGCACATAACTGAGGTTGCACATAACTGAGCTGCTGCAGGGATGCGCCTGGCTGAGAGCGCATGGCGAGATACGCTTGGCTGGATGCGCCTGTTTGAGAGCGCATGGTGAGATGCGCCTGTTTAAAAGCGCATAGTGGCTGCTGCGCCTGGCTGTAGACTAGGGTCTTTTCTTTTTGTAGAAGCTCTCCTTTGTACAGCCTTTTCTAGACATGTAATAGACTTTTATATGAAAATAAAAATCTTCCTTTAATGTCTATACTTTTGATTTGTTGTGCCAAGTACTTCGTCTGAGCTCCCTGGCGCATGTAGTGTTTGGCGCATAGGATTTCTGGTCCTGAAATTCAATACTTCTACAATAGTGACTCGTATGAGCGCTACTTTCTACCCCTGGTCGATAGCGACTCGGGTGAGCGCTACTTACTGCCATTCTTTATTTAGTCTATTGATCCTACAGCCCCTGCGTAGAACGTTGTCCTCAAAGTGCATCTCACATAGACGGTTAGGAGATCCTGTAGTGTCATAGTTCCATATTTACACATTCAGTTATTTCGGCATATTTTTCTGTATCTCGTTACGTCTCTCTGAAGACCTGGTGATCTCTCCAGGATTAGACGAGCAGGACTATCCCCAGGAGTACGGAGCAGCTTTGGATCCTTCTTACGTCGATGATGAGATATGTCCCATTGATACTTAGTTTTCCTCTTTATTATCTGAGACTATGTAGTGGACATCTTTTTATCTTTATTTTTCTGTTTTGAGGAGGTTGGACTCCATTTAGTTGAGACTATTTTTCATAGCTGTTTGGAGTGGGTATGTCCACCCGGTTATCTCTTGACTTCTTTTATTATTGAGACTTATTATTCATTCCGTGTTGAGCTGTGGATGAGATATAGTTATAATATTATGGCTTATCATGTATTATTATTTACAGCTTATGTACAAATACGAGGATACCACATATTGGTGTATCCTTCGTATATGTGCAGCTGGCATGCTAACGTACTTAGTCCTATGTATTATGGGACTTGGACGTTACATGTTTTTGTGGTAGCCCATGCAGGTCTGTAATTTTATTGGGTTACATGACTATGCCCAACAAGCCTGTATATAGGAATATGATATAGCATCTCATCCACTTATTAATACCTTACTTGATCTCTTCTCGGCTTCTCGTTTGACTGCTTGATTACATCCAGTTTGATTTTGTTCTAACCAAAACTCAAATCCTCGTACCGCAGGATGAATTTTCGTAGTGGATGCGCTACTCCTCTTGCCATTACTGATGGGAACACCACTGCTCAAGAAGGACCAGTAGGTCAGCTACCCATGTCCCCGACCACTCCAGCACCATCCGGACCATCCTTGCAGCCTGTGATGACACCACCCACCACTCAGCAGCAAGCCCCGACACCCCAAGTGGGACAGACTGACCCCGAAAACCCTGCTGCCCAAGAAGAGTACCTACCACCTCCGCTACCCTATCTACCTTTGTTTCTACCACAGATTCCACCCCCATATCCACCATCATCATATCCACCACAGAAGCTTCCACAGTATCCACCATCATATCCACCCCAACAGCCTCCACCATATCTACCACCATTTCAACCCCAGTATCCTCCACAGTATCCACCTCAGTATCCTCCCTCATACCTACCATAGTATCCCCATCCATATCCTTCATATCCTCTACTGTACGGGCCTCAGGGTGTCCCACAGTTTATGCCCCAGATGCTATACATGCCCCCATAGCATCCCATGCCTCAGACTGGTGGGACTACTACAGACCAGATCCTCCATGGCTTAGTATAGGCCCAGATGCAGCAGAACGAGGCTATTATGAGGAGTTTAGAGACAGCACTGACCCGAGCACTCCAAGCCTCTGTAGGTACTATCGAAGGGTTTCGTAACATAAATCCTCCAAACTTTAAGGGCACTGAAGATGTCATCGAAATCACCAACTGGCTGGTTAAGACAAAAATATTCTGAAGGCTTCGGAGTTATCTACAGATCTATGGATGACGACAGTGAAGTTACAGTTGGAAGGAAATGCCTACGATTGGTGGGCTGCAGAGGAAAGACGGCTAGGAGTTGATCAGACGTAGGAGGAATTCAAAATGCTGTTCAATAAGAAGTTTTTCTCCGACGCTGCCAATGATGCGCTGTATTACCAGTTTCTACACTTGGAGCAGGGGAGTATGACAGTTGATGAGTACAATACCGAGTTTAGTCGGCTCAGTCGTTTTGCACCAGGGTTGGTTACGACGGAGCTGGAGAAAGCCAAAAGATTTCATAAAGGCTTGAGTATAGAGTTGCAGAGATACATCAGCTCCGAGTCGAAGGTCTCCCAAGTAGCTGTTCTGGCAGAGGCTATAACTCAAGAGGCCATAAGCAAGAAGGCAAACCGACGAGCTACTTCGACCATGGGATCAGCTAAGACCACTACAGGAGGGCCAGTGAGACGCCCTCCCACAAATCAGCATCAGTAGAGGATAGGGCCATACCAGACACAACAGAAGGCCACTTGCCATTACTATGGTAAAGTTGGACATGTTCAGAAGGATTATAGATGACGGCTGGGACATTGTTTAGCTTGTGGATCGAACCAGCACCAGACCAGAGATTGTCCATTTCAGAGGAACGCTCCACAGAATCAGCAGCAGAGGCCAGCGATTGCAGGGCTAGTAGCACTACGACCACCTTTACCCCCTCAGGCAGCCCAATTCCAGCAGGCTAAGCACAGACCAGCAATCAGAGAGTTGGAAAGGCTTTTGCACTAGCTGCAGAGGAGGCAGAACCAGAGGTGGATGTCATAGCATGTATGGTTCTAGTTGTATCATTTCTTGCTATTACATTATTTGACACTGGAGCCACCCATTCATTCAAAGCCAGTAGCTTTGCTACTGGACACAGTATATCCATGTCATCTTTATCTAAAAATATTAGAATCCTCACTAGAGGAGGAGTTGTACCTGTTAGTGGTGTATATAGAGATTGTTCTGTAGTGATATGTGGTAGGGAGATGAGAGCACGACTACTCGTATTTTCTATGTCGACCTTCGATATAGTTCTCGGGATGGACTGGTTGAGCCAGCATTTTGCTCTTATAGACTGCCATAGGGGCAGTATCATCTTTAGACCCACGAGTGATACGGAGTTCGAGTTCACCAAAGAGGAAGCATTGAGAAGTGAAGCACCAGTATTAGGGACTCACATAATGATGCAGGACACCCCTCAGCATCCTGTCATCACAGAGTTCGACGACGTATTTCTCGAGGAATTGTCGGGACAACCACCTGACCGAGACATTGAGTTTTCTATTGAGCTTGTTCCGGGAGCCGAGCCTATTTCGTCCCGAGTTTATCGGCTAGCACCCAAGGAGTTGGTAGAGATGAAGACGCAGATTGATGACTTATTGGAGAAGGGCTTTATCAGAGCCAGCGCATCACCATGGGGAGCACCAGTCCTATTCGTACCAAAAAAGGACGGGACAGTGCGCATGCGTATAGACTACAGAGCCCTGAATGCGGTGACAGTAAAGAATAAGTATCCATTGCCGCGCATAGACGATCTATTCGATCAACTGATTAGAGCAAAAGTATTCTCCAAAATTGACTTACGATCGGGCTATCACCAACTGAAGGTTCGGAAAGAAGACATTCCGAAGATGGCATTTTGATCGAGGTATGGACACTACGAGTTCTTGGTCAAGCCTTTCGGGTTGACCAATGCTCCTGCGGTCTTTATGAACTTAATGAACAATATCTTTCACTAGTACTTGGAAAAATTTGTAGTCATCTTTATAGATAATATCTTGATATATTCGAAGAGCCAAGAGGAGCATGAGCAGCATCTGCGGACAGTTTTAGGAATCTTGAGGAATGAGCAACTTTTTGCGAAGCTTAGCAAGTGTGAATTCTTTCTCAAGAAGGTTTCATTTTTTGGACACATTGTTACTGGAGATGGCATATCGGTAGATCCTGAGAAGATCACAGCAGTCAAGGGATGGCCCGCTCCTACATCGGCTTCTGAGGTGAGAAGTTTTCTTGGACTTACGGGATATTACCAAAGGTTCCTAGACGATTTATCTCGAATAGCGGGGCCTATGACTCGACAAATTTGTAAGGATCAAGAGTTTGTATGGACAGATAAGTGTCAAGCCATTTTTGACGAGTTGAAGAAGTGCTTGACCACTGCACCTATCTTGACACTACTATCGGGCCCAGGTGGTTTTGTGATTTACAGCGATGCATCCGAGAAGGGATTAGGATACGTATTGATACAGCACGGTCACGTAGTAGCATACGCATCGAGATTGTTGAGGGTGCACGAGAAGAATTATCCAACCCATGACCTGGAGCTCGCAGCGGTTATCTTTGCTTTGAAGTTATGGAGACACTACTTGTACGACGGGAAGGTGGATATCTACACGTATCATAAGAGCCTCAAGTACGTGTTCACACAGAAAGAGTTGAATATACGATAGTGACGTTGGTTGGAGTTGATGAAAGATTACGAGATTGAGGTAGATTATTATCCGGGCAAGGCTAATGTTGCGGCAAACACATTGAGTCGTAAGACCATGGCACACTTCTTGACTACGTAGAAGGAGTTGATCAGAGACTTGCAGCAGCTTGGTATTGAGATAGTATTACCTCGAGCAAATGGCGTGTTAGCCAACCTCCAAGTGCAATCATCGCTAGCAGAGAGGATCAAGACGGCATTACCTACGGATGCTAGATTTCGACAACTTCGAGAGAAGACTGAGGCAAGAGGGCAGACGGGCTTGAGGATTCATTCCGATGGGACGTTGCGATGGTGATCGTATTTATGTTCCTAATGGAGAGTTACAGTAGGAGTTGATGGTAGAAGCACACAGTTCGACTTACTCTATCCATCCCGGAGGAACTAAGATATACCGGGACTTAAGGCAATATTATTGGTGTCCCAGAATGAAGCGGGAGATAGCTCATTTCGTGGCCAAGTGTTTGGTATGCCAACAAGTGAAGGCCGAGCACCAGAGGATGGCCTGGTTATTGCAGCCGCTACCCTATTTCGAGTGGAAGTGGGAGCACATTACGATGGACTTCATCACAGGATTTCCTCGGAGTCCTAGTGGACGAGATGCAGTATGGGTGATTATTGATAAACTTACCAAATCGGCCCACTACTTTCCTTTTAGAGTGGGGCAGTCCACAGAAGTTTTGGCGGATATGTATATGAAGAAAATAGTGAAGCTACACGGTGTACCAGTTAGCATTATATCGGATCATGACTCGTGGTTTAACTCACACTTTTGGAGGAGTATGCAGGACAGTTTGGGTACGCGTTTGAAGTTTAGCACGTCGTACTATCCGTAGACAGACGGCTAGTCAGAGCGTATGATTCAGACGCTAGAGGATATGTTGAGAGCGTGTATGCTTGACTTTGGCAGATCATGGGAAGACCACCTTCATCTTGTGGAGTTTTCTTACAACAATAGCTATCAAACGAGCATTTAAGTGGCTCCGTTTGAAGCATTGTATGGTAGGAAGTGTCGATATCCTGTCTGTTGGAGCGACATCGAAGAATGACAGATATTGGGTCCCGAGCTGGATTTGAGCACAGTAGAAAAGGTAAAGAAGATACAAGACCACCTGCGAGCAGTGCAGGATCGACAGAAATAGTAGGCAGATAATCGTCATCGACCTTTGGAATTCAAGAAAGGCGACCATGTGTTCTTGGAGATATCCGCCACTAGAGGCACGATTCGATTCGGAGGACGTGGCAAGTTGAGTCCAAGATACATCGGTCCTTTTGATATCTTGGAGCGTGTGGGACAAGTTGCTTATAGATTGGCCTTGCCACCCTTGCTAGAAGGAGTACATGACGTGTTCCATATGTCTCAGCTGAGGAGGTACGTAGCAGACAGCAATCATGTGCTTGTTCACTCCGAGATCACAGTTGGACCGAGTTTGTCGTACGAAGAGCAACCGATAGGTATCCTCGATCGCCGAGTGAAGGTGTTGTGAAATCAATCTATACCGTTGGTTCACGTGGCATGGAAGAATCACTCGACAGGGGAGTCTACTTGGGAGCGCGAGGACGACATTAGGAGTCGCTACCCGTATTTGTTCGAAGATGAAGGTACGTCTTGCATATTAAATTTTTACATCGCATTTGATCCCCCTACCTTAGTTTAATTTTGAGGACGAATTTTCTTTAAGTTGGGTAGGATGTAAACTCCTATTTTTTTAATTATTTATAATATTTTAATAAGTTTTGTTATATTATTTTGATACTAAATAATTAATTGGTAATTAATGTATGTATATGTTTATGTTTAAATATGTATGCATGTAAACTATACTAATATTGGTAGACTGCAAATTGCTAGAAAAATTAGTGTAATTATATAAATATATACCTTGAAATTTTTATTGTGTTTTATCACCTTTATTCTAACAATAGTTCTAACAATAGAGGAATCCTTGTATATATACATATTTATATATATATATATATATATATATATATATATATATATATATATATATATATATATATATTTATAATATATATATATATATATATATATATATGTATATGAAAAAAAAAAATTATATATATATATATGTATATGAGGAAAAAAAAACTTAAGGCCGGGTACTGTAGCAAATCTACAGTACCATCCCAAACCCGAGCAAAGGCTCAGCCGCTTATAGCCATGGAAAATCCAAAAAGTGAATTTCGAAATCAATTTAAATAAAAACCAAATTTTCTCCAAATCTTTTGTAGCCAAATCTAAATCAAATTCTCCACCGATTTAAATTGCAAGCTAATCCAAAACTCAGCTTAATTCGATCTCGAATCAAACTAAAACCTTTCACATATATATGCAAATCCCCAACCCGAGAGAACCCAAAAACCTTCGTTCACTCGAGATTTTCGATCCTGAGCCTTCACTTCGTTGCAGCGCACATCTCCAACCTCCTGGCGAACCACCTCAGCCGACTGAGCACCGCCGTCAATTGCGAAGTCACCGGAAACCCCCTTCCGACCGAGCAGAGAACAGAGCTCTGTTCGCGTACAGCCCCGCGCAGGTAATTTTTGGCCCCCATAACTTCGTCCCTATTTGATCATTTTCGATTCTACAAAGTCGAGCCTGAAGCCTATATAACCATCTTAAAACCCCTTCAGGTAGAATCCTGCAAAACCCTTGCGATCGCCCAAAATATTTAGGTAAAGTCGCACAAAAATTACCTATAAACAGAGCAGGATTTGCTTCCCAGAACCCAACTTGGAAGGCTGTTAACGACCAACCCAGTGCGTGTTTTTGAAAACCAAGTTAACCCTTTTAAAGTCAATATAACCGAGATTTAAATACAACCTTTAGTTTTACGTATCGAGTACTGTGCATGATTTTATTTACTGATAAACTTATGCGAAAAACTGGTTTTAAAACTATAAACTTTTAGTCCGATACGGCATGCGCCCCGATAAACCGAACAACGTGGTCGCACAATATATGCATCGAAAGCTGCGTATGGACGTTGTCGACGTGTAGGAACTGACGGAACCCGATTTCGTTGCGTGTGCACGACGAAATCAGTGCATATCCGTCGAGATACCCACGTATTGACGCTTTGCAAACTAACCCATAACTTTGTGTACGTTCGTCAAATCGAGCCAAAACTTGTGCCAACGGGTCCGAATCGAAATTCTGGTCCTGTGCACCAAGTTTGGTCCGAAACTGAGAAGGTCGACCGAAACGCCAATTTAGCGGGCCCGCAACCCGATCCAACGGGCAATTTTATGCACGGCTCATCGGAATCCAAAATTGTAAATATTGTTGGGTTTGCCTCCTTAAACCGGATATGTAGATATGTAGTTTGACGACTTTAGAGACCACAGACATTGGCACACGTTTCGATACGAAGCGGATCCAACAGCAGACATTATTTTAACCCAAAATTACGATTTTGCCCTGTTTCGGAATTTAACTTTCGGATAGGCATTTCCTTAAGATATCTTTTACACCGGAAACATTTTTGATGTTTGTTTCAGCATCCGGAGTCATCTGTGAATTGTGAGTTTTTGGTGCTGCCGCTTGCGACTGTTGGATTACCTTTCTCGAACCGCAAGCAAGTATACCTTGCCATAGATTCTAATTGTGCTCATTTATTTTCAATATATTTTATTATTTTATATTTCTTTTTTTCTATTTGTCATTTTGTTTATATTGTGCGTCCAAGTCATACTTGGGTGCAAGCGACTAGATTTAGTTATTTTCGTTATTTTATATCTTATTTTGCATGTCGACCTAGTGTTAGACGACCACCTTATGAGTGTGGGTTATTTTCATATCTCCTATGGCCTTGACACAGGTATATCACGATATGAGTGAGTTATATAGGACACGGACCTACGTACTCGACTGGCCATCGATACGTATGGGTCGTGCGACGGATAGAAGGTAACTGCTACTAGTTTATCGAGTTAGAAGCCGTAGCAGATGCCAACTGGATAGGCTGTGGATACATCTTGGACATGAGTGTTTGCCATGAAATATAAAAGAGCAGAACAATTATCGGAGGACTGGACTTTTACTTCACGTTACAAACTCGCTTGTACAAAGAAAGCCTAGGGACGAAAACCTAGGTACAGCAATCTAAGTACAATTATTTATTTTAGATTATGGGGATGACGATAGAGGCTCGGGAAAGCGACGGCCGCTCTGCCTTACTCCTTGGACGATCGGATGTAGCCTTGGCTCCTGTGACGAGATGCTTGGCGTTGACGAAGAAATGCCCTTCTTGCTCTCCTCGTGTTGCTCTTCTGGCTTCTCTCTCTCTGTGTATTCTCTCTCTGATTATTAGGGGGAAGCTCTCTCTGTATCCGTCCTCTTTTTCGCAAGGGAATGACACCTTGCTATTTATAAGAGTGGGGGGGCCTCATTAGGGTTTAGATGATTGTCCATTCTCAAAGTGGCGGCGGCCTTGTGATTAACCAATCTGGACCATTATTCTCAAAATTGAAGGATCTGGGCCATTAACGTGGATAGTATTGAATCCTGTGAATGATTAATACTGATTGCTTTAAATCTTCATGATTTGTTATGTCAAGCTTGGATCTATCACCACGTGTCCCATTGGCTTGATCATGAATGATATGACCTGATCTCATTAATTATGAGGATAACATTAAATATGGTTATTGGGATCTGGTAAATCTCTGATTGATTTAATACCATGCGTCCCATAATCACCCTGCTACTAGTTGTCAAGTCATGGGGGCAATTGAATCTCTACCACGTGTCTAAATGGTAGGCCCTGCCAGAGTCGCATGATATCCATGAACCGCATAAGACAGCGTCTCAGCGAGCCACATAGGTATAGTACTTGCGAGCCGCATGGGATGGTTTCTTGGTGAGCCGCAGGAAGATGATTACTACCAGCCGTATGAAGCTGTTCTTCGATTGAGCCGCATAGGATGGTTTCTTGGTGAGCCGCAGGAGATGATTCCTGCCAGCCGCATGAAGCTGCTCTTCGATTGAGCCGTATGGGAGTAGCCATGTGGCAATCTCGGATCATATCACAGATTTTCTTCTATTTTCGAAGTGTCTGTCATTATGATAGGACCATCATGGCACTTTATGTCAGAGCCGTCAGCTGTCAAATCATGGCAGAGCATTAAATAAGGCCATTACTCGATGGCCAGCTGTGTGAAGGGGTCCCATGGGGACACGTGGTGTTGATCGAGCCGCATATTTCTGTTGGTCGTTTGTGAGCCGCATATACTTCCGAGCCGCATGAGACTGGAAGACTCTTTGAACCCCATGGGACTGCCCCTATGTAAGCCGCATGGATTCTCCGGCCCCGAGCCACATGAGACTGAGAGTCTCTCTGAACCGCATAGGACTGCCCCTGTATGAGCCGCATGGGGTTCTCCTGCTCCGAGCCGCATAGACCATCATTCTGATATTTTCCATGCTTCTACAAGACCCCCTTCAAAGTTTTCAATTTGCAAAATTGAAATACTTTGAATAAGAAGCATGGCCGCATAGATGGTTCAGCCGCATAGATTTGTCTGGCCGTATGAGCTGTTTGGCCGCATAGACTTTTTGCCATGTGTCCCAACCACGTGTGCAAATCTTCTGCATTAAATGCCCTTGATTCGCCGCCTTTTGGGGGAGGATCCCAAGGGTCAGTTTTGCTTTGACCGAAGCGTTTTGCCTTTATTCTTTTAGGCGGCGTATGGATCGAGGCGTTTGTTGATTTACGAGCCTCCTTCGCCTATAAATAGGAGTAATTTATTCTTTGAGGGTTTCTTTACCTTCTCTCTTTGCTCGAAACTCCTTGTTGCCGACTTCCTCTTCGTCTTCTCTCCTCAACGATCGACAATGGCTCCGAAGAAGGCTGCTGCGTCGAAGGCTGCAAAGGGCAAGGCGGTCGCTTCTGCGGCGACTGCGGCGACGAACGTGGTCACTTCTCCGCCGGTCGCTGTTCATTCTGTCCATCCCGACGTTCACCCGCCCATTGCTGGTAAGGGGATCGCCTGAAAACCCTAACTGCTGCCATGGCTCTGTTGTATATTTTATGCACAAGCTGCATGTACGAGATTCGTCGATGTGACCGTATAAGCACTTCGCTCCATGGGGCCGCATGAGCTTGTCATACTCGATCTGAGTCGCATGTATGTTTTTTGATTTGGGCCGCATAAGCGTCGCTCACTTCTGAACCGCATAAGCTCACTTGTTCGTAGCCGCATTAGGCGTACTTAACCTGAACCGCATGAGTCTGTCTGTTCGGGGTCGCATGAGTCCGCGTGGACTCTGAACCGCATAGTCTCTTCTGAACCCAAACTGCAAGAGCTCATAAGCTCATCTGAATTTGACTTGCATGGACTCGGTTGACTCGGAGCCGCATGAGGATATGATGAACAGAACCGCATGGACTCATCTGATTCTGAGCCGCATGAAGCTGTGACGACCCGAGCCGCATAGACACAAATGATGCTTCAAATGCTTCTTGTTTTTGACTATCTTCTAATCTTATTTCTTTGGTCTCTTTTCAGTGAATCTGCCAGTAAATCCTGCGGGAGAACTTCTGGTTGGCTCGAATCAGTTTGCCTTGGGCGTGCGTCTTGATGACTTAGTTAAGTCCATGCTGAATCAATTTCCGGTTAATGAGCCTTCGGGGAGGTTGAACGCCATCGAGAATCAGACCCTCCACTACCTCCGTTCCATGATGAATGATGGAAAGTTGGATGGATCATACTTGAAGCCCTTATTCCTCTTCGGGGACGCCTTAATCATAAAGAATCCCCTAGTATTAGAGATCTCTTAGAGCTGGGATTTTACTTTGGATGGGATAGCGATCCATATTCCTCTCATGGAGCGTCATTATCCTCTGTCGTGGTTCAACATGGTATTGTTGTCCAGGACGATGGTGGATACCTTAACTCCTACCCAATCGGGGATGTTGATGGACAACATCCATTATAACCCGAACATTGGGTCAGCGCACGCGGGTAAGAATTCCGTCTGCCGGTACATGATGGGACTGGCCCCAGGCACTTTCATGAACATCTATGGTCCCAACTTCACATTCACTCAAGCTGATACTTTCCTAAATCGGCTTGTTCGTAAGAAATCTTATCCAGTTGGCAGATTGGCATTGCTGAACTGGATAAACCCCACTTCTTCATGGGCCCACTTGACCACTTGGGTTCTGCAGACTTACGGGATGTTCCTGCGGGAGGTAGGCCTCTATCATGCCATCAGAGGCACCTGTCACGGGCTCCCTATCAATAAGCCATTGTTCATAGCGCTTCTGGAGATGTATAACCGGAGAACGGGGACGTTCTTCGCACCCGGAGGGGAGTTGGGGCTCGCTCTCCATGAGATGTATACTGTCTCCAAGCTTCCGTGGGGGGGACGAGCCTTTCGAGGTGTACACCCCGTCGAACGAGGAGCTCGAGGACCTGAACCGACAACTCCCAGGTTTTGTCGCGGTGTACCAGGAGTTGCTGTGCCATCATAGTACTTGCCACCAGATGGCTATAAAAAATGAGGATAGCTCAGAAGGGAACGCTTCCCACACCACATCCTGGGTTAATTATCTTTTTAAAGTTGACCCTTCTGGCGAAGTTATTCCTCGAACCCCTCAGACCCAGGGAGAGATAAAGGACCTGATGTTGGGCGTCAAGAAGTCGCGGTCCAATAGCGACATATTTGGGAGTCAAACTGACTATATTAGCTATTTTTACTACGGTACCAGGCAGATGTCTGAGAAAGTGCTCCGGGCTGAATTTTTGATGATATGGCTACGAAACTATGTAGTCTCAGGGGGGCAGGTTCTATCGAGAGGATCAGCCGCCACTTCATTCTCCCTGCCGTTAAACTGGTATTTGGAGTTAGACTGGCTCTTCTTCCGGCTATGGTATGTAGCATACACCATGGTCTCCGGGCATTCTCGTCCAAGGTCATTGCCCGCAAGAAGACGCTGGAATTTGAACGCATAGAGCTACCTTACCATTATTTGATGGGGTGGTTGTTGATGCACTACAAGTCCTTGATGGGATCTGGAACAGCGAAAGACGCTACAGATGAAGGCTTTCCTTTTCAAATGCCATCACCAACCTTGGGCATACAGTACTATGCCAGTTTGTCGGAGGGCGCTGGCGAGGGTGGATGGGTGTAGCTTTTTTGTATCTATCCCCCATTTTTCTGATGAGGAAGTGAGGGATGTACACCTTGATGGTACCGGACCTCCTCACTTTCTGTCTCCGAAGATGCTCACCTGGTTGCGCAATATTCGCCCCGTACATCTGGTTTATCGTAACCGCAATAATGTGTACTTGGAGCCCTACCTGCCCAGTAGGTTTTCCCGCCAATTTGGCTATAGTCAGTTATTCCTTGACTGTCCCAGCCCTTGCTTGGTCTTTGAGGGTAGCGTTCTTGATGGTGCCAGGGCGTGGAATTATTATGACGCCTATCATACTCGGGCCAGCTTCTCAGTCCCAGATACTAAGGTGCCGAGGGAAATCTTGTATGTGGCCGCCTTGTACCATGTTATGGCGAACAAGCCTCCCGTCAATTTCGATCCGAGTACCAGTTTCATCGTGGGTACCGGTTTACAAGAAAAGCCCAAGAATGCTAAGGCTAGAAAGCAGCTGGCGCTCCAGACTCCTCTCCCTGAATCAGAACCTTCCGAGGTGACTGAGGAGGATGACGACCATGATAGCGAAAACTCTCTTTCTTCTGGGGGTGAAGAAGTAGCGGATCAACTTCTTGTCACACCAGACGAATTGACGGAGGATCCGTCGCTTGCTACATAAGAGGAAGTAGTGAGGGAAGGACAGCCGCCTGCTGTGCCTGGTCCTTCACGTAAACGAGCCAGACGTGAGTCTTCTGACGGCAGAATGACCTTTTCTGTGAAAAGAACTGCCGTTAGATCTCGTAGGTTACTTATTACCGAGGGGGGTGAAGATGCAGACGATGTTCCGGAGGTAAGACCAAGTCGGAGCCATCTCTTTGTTATGGTTTTCTTTCTCTTAGGATACGACTTAATCATTTTTCTTTGTAGGTGTCTGATGAACCGGCCTCTCATGAACCGTCTGCCGCCCCTGAGGTTGATCCGGCCCTTGCTGCTTTGATTAGTGGCATGTGTTCCGCGATCCTTTTAGCGGGGGCTTTCCCGGCGGCGGCGGAGAACTCCCAAGTTATTGAGGCCCCGGTCCGGGGTGATGAAGGCTTCCTCGGACCTGCCTCCGAGATTACTGAACTTCCGGAAGGCGATGCCGATCTCGACGCATCTCCTTCCGAAGGTGTTGGGGCGGAGGAGCCTATCACATATGACTCGGAGGCCGCTGGTAAAGATGCTGCGGTGGCTGCAGGCGAACCTCAGCCTCCACACTCTTCGGCTGGTAAGATAAGCCAAATATTGACTTGTGAGGAGGCTTATTTTTTCTACCAACATATCCTCCAGGTCAAATCGACTTATGGTTGTCTTGGCCCTACAGGTCTTGACCCTTTACTTCCCGCAGCGGATGTTCTTGGGGAAGGCTCAACCTGCCATGATCTGGGGGAAAAGAGCGCTTCCTCTCCTTCAATGACTCATGTCGAGGGGCCTTCTGTCAGCTCCAGACAGGTGGGAGCGGAGCTTATTCCGGGAGCGATGGTCTCCGCCTCATCCTCTGCTGCTTATACGGCTTCAGAGATTGACTTCTCGACTCTGCCGAGCATTCAAGTTCTGTAGGCTGCTGAAGAGGAGTTGGCCGCTGTTCATGCGTCCTTCCGCACGGAGTTTGTTTCCCTTGTGGCTGGGGCGGCAAATTCTGTTGCGTCTTCATCAGTGTTACCAGCTACACTCCCGTTGACGTCGACTTCTTCGGAGGCTCTGGACGAGGTGACGCAGGATGTGGTTGACAGCTTCTATCGCCACTTAAAGAGGGGCGTAGATGCTGCCGTAGAATGGGGGATCCCTTTTACTCTGTCTCTGCGGTGCGCTCGGAGCCAAATTACAACTTTGAAGTCTCTTCCTGGCGGGGTAGGGTTGGCTGCACTCCTGGAGCCCAAGTTGGTAGAGACTGATCAGCTCGTGACCCAATTGCTGGTGATACGGCAGGCTGACTTGCCTGCTGCGATTGAACGGGAGCGGGATTTCCTTATTGCTGCTTGGGACAGGATAAAGCTTGCTCGAGATACCGTCGGACCCGTTGTGAAAGGGGACCTTGACAAGCTTTCTGCTTCGTATGACAGGCTGGGTCGTCGAAGTCAAGCTTGTAGGGCTCGAGAAGAGGCTGCTTCTCGTGGAATAGCTGATACGAATGAGCGGATTCTCGCACTTCAGAAGGAGCTGGCCTTCCTTGAGTCAGAGCTGAAGACTGCCCATACGGAACAGGAGTCAATCGTTCGGGAGGCCGAGAAGGTTTCCCGATCTTCTGTTAACCTGGAGCGGGCTTTCAAGAAATTCGAGGACAACTGGCAAGCTCATGCTCATCTGGAGGATACGGCGGTGCTGACCGAAGAGGCGGAGCGTCGAGCCAAGCAGAGATTTGAGCGGTCGGTTGCCATGGTGACGGACCGTCTCACGGCGCTATGTGCCCCGGAGCAGTGATCAATTTTCTGTTTTCCTTTTGCTTCTTTTTTTTTCTTTTTGTTTTCCTTTTGTAAGGGATGTGATCCCAACGGTGTAGCACTTTGGATTTTGAATAAATGAGCATATTTCAACTCATCTTCTCTTTCTCGTACTTGTGGTGTTTATGGAATTGGACCTGCTGGAGGATTATTTGTGGACCTGTTACCCTGGGCGTACCTTGGTTTTAGGTACGAGTAACAAGTTTTGGAGAGGAATACCTAAAACAACTTCGTGATAGGACAGCTATAGAAGTTTTTGGTATTCGAGAGAATGCCAGGGAGCAACTGGGCTCCCAGGCATAATGGGGAAGGGGTGGGTGTGTACTGGTAACCCAGTACAGCATCTATGGTCGACTGAGGACATTTGTGGTCATCGGAAGACGTTGGTGGACCTATTATCTTTAGGCGTACTCAGATCGTGGGTACAGATAATAAGTGGAGGGAGGACCATCATACTTACTCAAAGGTAGAGAGGACATGGCAAGTATGGGGATTTTTTTTACCGTGGGATCTTCCTGCTCAGAGGTAGTGAGGACATGGCAGGAGTGGATTCCACGGATGATATTTGTGGTCAACAGAGGACATTTGTGGGACTATTACCCTTGGCGTACCCTGGTTCAGGGTACGGGTAATAAGACGAGAGAGGACCAACATACTTACTCAGAGGTAATGAGAACATGGTAAGTACGGAGGTTTTACCGTGGAGTCTTCCTACTCAGATGTAATGAGGACATGGCAGGAGTGGACTCGGCGGGGAATATTTGTGGACCTATTAACCTTGGCGTACTCCGGTTGTGGGTACAGAAAATAAGCCGAAAGAGGAATCATCATACTTACTCAGAGGTAATGAGGACATGGCAAGTATGAAGGTTTCTTCGACGGAGCCTTCCCACTCAGAGCTAATGAGGACATGGCAGGAGTGGGCTCAATGAAGGAGGGTACATGGAACGACTCAGAGGTAATGAGGACATGGAAGTTCTATGTAAAGGGGTGATTTATTTTTGGCAGAAGTGAGACGACTCAGAGGTAATGAGGACATGGCCATTTTCAAAATTTGTGGATCGGATACCCTTTTTATGCACTGAGAGTGCGGGCAGTGGATCGTGAGGGAGGATCTCTTCCAGGAAAAAAGTTCAGAGGTATGATCATACATGACTTACTATCTGAAAGAGTGACCGAAATGTGAGTTCAGAGGCACCAGCGGGTACATGACTCGATAATCTGAAATATTATAAAAATCTGAGTTCAGCGGCGCCAGCGGGTACATGACTCGATAATCTGGGATGTTTGTGGAAAGAGGACGTGAGTTCAGCGGTGCTAGAGGGTACATGACTCAGCAATCTGGGATTTTGTGAATGTGAGTTCAGTGGTACCGGTGGGTACATGACTCGATAATCTGAAATGTTGCGGATATGAATTCAGCGGTACCAACGGGTACATGATTCAATAATCTGAAATGTTGTGGATGTGAGTTCAGCGGTACCAGCGGGTACGTGACTCGGTGATCTAGAGAGAATGTCGTTTAGACATAATATTTCTTCAGGAACTTGCCGTTGACGGGCAACATGAGCAAGTCTCCGTTTTGTTTTGCGAGGCGGTAAGCACCGTTGGAGAATACTGCCTCAATGATAAATGGGCCTTCCCACTTTGGCTGGAATTTACCAGCAGTTTTGTGGGTCATGACCATCGGCCTCCGAACCGCCAGAACAAGATCGTCCACTTAGAATGTTCTGACCTTGACCTTCTTGTTGAAAGCTCCGGATATTCTAGCCTGATATAGCTCGATTCGCTGTTGAGCTAACAGGCGTTTCTCGTTTAGGGCCTCCAATTCCTGTAGTCGACGATGGTAGTTTTTGTCTGTTGTCAACTGATGTGTGATGGCAACGCGGAGTGAAGGGATCTGAGTCTCTAATGGAAGGACTGCCTCACTCCCATATACCAGGAAAAATGGTGTGTTCCCGATGGCTGTTCGAACTGTGGTGCGATACGTCCATAAGTATTCGCCAAGCTTCTCGTTCCAGTCGCGTTTGTTGGATGATACGAACTTCTTGCTTGATGATTGTTTTGTTGAATGCTTCGGCCAACCGGTTTACTGCCGGATTGTATGGCGTTGAAGCAATGTTCTGGATGCGGTGCTTATCGCAGAATCGGTAGAAGGCATGGCTAGCGAACTGCGGACCATTATCGTGGATGATCCTTCGGGAAAGTCCGAAACGATATATAACGTGATGCTTTAGGAAGCTGATCACGTTTGACGTCTTTACTTCCGCAAGTGGGACAGCTTTCGCCCATTTGGAGAAATAATCTGTAATGGCTAGTATGAATCGATGTCCTCGGAAGGAAGGCGGAGTAATTGGACCGACGATATCCATTCCCCATGCTTCAAATGGCCAGGACGCCACTGTCGGATGTAGAAATTCTGATGGTTGGTGAATGAAGTCTGCGTGGACTTGGCAAGCTTTGCATTTCCTGGTGTAGTCTATCGTATCGACCACCATCGTGGGCCAGTAGTAGCCCATTCGGCGAAGGCGGTCTTGCAATTTTGGGCCAGGCTGATGGGCCCCACAGACACCGTCATGAGCTTCCCGTACGGCTTCTTTGGCTTCTGTGTTCGACAAGCACCAGAGCAACAACCCATCGTAGGATCGTCGATACAGCATTTTTGTTTCTTTATCGTAGAAGAATCTGAGAGAACGCCGTCTGAGGGAGGTGGCTTCCTTTGGATTCTCTGGGAGGATATCGTAGACGACGAAGTCGATGAACGGTTGTCACCAGTCTGGTGCTTCGTCGACCGTCTGGGCGGAATAGCTCGCCACGAATTGAACGTTGTTCTTGGGGCAGACCAGTTCGTGGCCTATCACATCAACCGAATGATGAGCGTGGTTCGGCACTGCTAAGGAAGCGGCAAGGCCCGCTAGGGCATCGGCTTCGATATTTTGGAGTCTGGGGACGTGCTCGATGAAGAATCCCTCGAATGATGAGATGATGTTGATCGCTATTTGGTGATAGGGGATCATGTCTTCATGACGGACTTCGTATGACCCCTGAATCTGATTGACGATTAATTATGAATCGCCGTATGCTTCAAGATATTTTACCCCCAGCTCCTTTGCAAGTTGGAGACCGATGACTAAAGCGTTGTACTCGGCCACATTGTTAGAGCAGGGTTCCGTGAGAGAGTAGGCGCGATTGATCACCAGCCCGGTAGGAGAAATCAATACCACTCCGACTCCAACGACGATGTTTCCCTTGGGTCCAGTTCTTGAAGCGCCATCGAAGAACATCCACCATATGCTATCGTGAGTGGTTATATTCGAGTCGGCGACCTCATCTGGGATCTCTTCATATATTCTGGATGACTCCGATCCTGGGTGGGCTGCCAAAAAGTCTGCCAGGGCTTGACCCTTGACAGCCTTCTACGGGACGAAGATCATATGATTGGGGGACAACAATATTTCCCAGGTAGCGAGGCGAGAGCTGAGTGCCCCTGGTTTAGTCATGAGGACTCTGAGAGGGTTGACTCGTGAGATCACATGTATGGTTTGTCCTGTGACATAGTGCCACGTCTTCTGAATAGCGAACACCAAGGCGAGGCATTCCTTCTCTACCGCGGTGTATCAGTGCTCCGGTCCAACCATTAATCGGCTAAGGTAGTATATGGCTTGTTCGTGACCTGCATCGTTGTTTTGTGTCTACAAAGCACCAAGGGAGTGTTCCATTGCTCGTACGTAGAGCAGGAATGGTTTTCCAGCAACCGGGGCCACCAAGACTGGAGGATTTGACAAATATTCTTTGATGCTGTCGAAGGCACGCTGACATTCCTCGTCCCATACGAATGAGACTCCTTTCTTCATGAGGTGCGTAAACGGTCGACATCGCCCGGAGAGGTTAGAAATGAACCTTCTGATGTAAGCTAGCCTCCCTTGGAGGCCTCTGAGTTCGCAGAGATTTCTCGGGGGACCCATCTCCATAATTGCCTTCGTTTTCTCAGGGTCTACATGAATACCCTGGGCGGTGATAATGAATCCCAAGAACTTTCCGCTGGATACGCCTAAGAAAGATTTCGTAGGGTTCATTTTTAAATTGTGGGCTTGCATCAGGTCGAATACCGTCCTCAGGTCCTGCAGATGATCTCCCTTACAGCGACTCTTGACGGCGATGTCATCGACATAGCATTCCACCGTCTTGCGCAGGTGTTCTCTGAAGATGATACTAATGGCTCGTTGATACGTGGCGCCAGCATTCTTTAAACCGAAAGGCATGACTGTGTAACAGTAGGTTCCAATCGATGTTCGGAATGATGTATGCTTTTCGTCGTCAGGAGACATCTTGATTTGGTTGTACCCCGAGAATCCATCCATGAATGACACAATCATGATATCCGTGATAGGAAGGGGAAATTTGTCTTTCGGATATGCCGCATTCAGATTGCGAAAGTCGATGCAGATTCAGATCTTCCCATTCTTCTTGAGGACCGGAACTATGTTGGCGACCTACTCAGGGTGTTGCTCCTCACGAATGAAGCCGCTGGCTATTAGTGTGTTGACTTCGGCTTCGATCGCATCCATGACGCCTGGGCGGAAGCGTCGTTGTTGCTGCTTGACTGGCTTTGCAACTGGCCGTATGTTGAGCTTGTGAAGAGCAATATCAGGATCTAGCCCCGACATGTCTTCATAACTCCATGCGAACACATTAATATATTCTCTGACAAGTTCCAGCAGCGATTCTCGCTCTTCGTCTGTTAGGCTTTTACTGACGAAGATTGGCTTTGGAGAGGATTCGCTGCCGAGGTCGACCTGCATAACCTCATCTTCGGTAGGAGGTTCTCTCTGCTCGAACTGCTTTTCCCATTGTGCATCCAGCTGTTGGGCCCACGGCTCTAGCTCGAGGATTTCGGGAATGTCTTCGTCTTCATCGTAAGCGTCGGCAAATGCCATATTGACTGACAGGACTTATCTAAATATGTCTCCGATGTTGGTATCCGAGTCGGAGGTTGGTGACCCGGTTGAATGTGACTGCCAGTCACACTCTTCATCCGAACTCTCAGGTGTCGTCGTGGGAGTTACATACCCTAGTCCACATCGAGTTTTGCTATAGTAGTCCCGTGGCTTGCCAGCCGGGACTAGAGGCTTCAAAGGTAGTCGCCGTCCGGTGCCATAGTTCAAGCCTGGCGTAGTCTCCAGATCATATCCCTGTTTTTGCATGAGATATTTGGACTGGGGGCTATAAAGATACAGAGGCAGTCTCCCGATATCTGACCTAAGATTGACTTCTTTTATGGTGAAGGGACGCGGATCGTCCTTCCGGCTGAAGATGATTGGATGATCCCCTCCCTCGATTATGCGGTATGCGTCTTCTGCTGGAATAAGCTGAATCACGGTGTGCACATTTGTCACCTGTATGTGTAGGTGGGTGCCTATACCATGTTCCATAGCGTACATTGTACAAAGCTTATTAAGCTCGATGTAGTTCAAAGATAGCCCTTTATTGATGAAATAAGGTATCTTTTCTAGGGGGATTACATCATCTACGGAGGGAACATCAGTGTGGGCAGCCACATACTTGGCTAGCTCTGGTTCTTCTTCGGCGACCCCCTATATAAATGAAGACTGAGAGGACGACCTGGTCAACTTGATCTTCAGAGGTTCAACTGGTGGAGCAGAGCATGGAGTTGTCGGCAGACTAGCAACCCCCAGCTTGGTACTCGATGTTGGACGGGGAGTGGTTGGTTCGCTAGAAGTCCCAGGCCTCGCATCAGGGTGACGACTCTTCTTGGGAAGACGTATCGTCATTGGCTTGTCAGAGGGATTGAGCTTCTCCTTTTGAGGCTGGCCGATTTTTGGCAGCCTGATTGTCAGTGGCCCCGTTGTAGGTCTTGGCACTTGGCCCAACCTTGGCAGTCGGATTATCATCTGTTCTTCTTGTGCCGAGAGACTGATCGCGTCCTTACGCAGAGTGGCCGTAAGGGATGCGGACTTGCCTGGTTTGCGAGCCTGGAGGTGGATCCTCCGAGGTTCTTCTGATCCTGTAGTTGTCATGATGTGAGCTGGCACATCTTCTTCACCCAGGTGCTTCTTTGATTTTTTGTACAGGCAGAAGTCTGCGTAATAAGATTCGACCCCCTTGAAGGGATCGATATCGGCAAATTCTGCCTTTACGAAGCCATGCTTGTCGACATATTTGAAGCATTGGTACAGCGTGGAGGGCACGATCATGTAATCGTGTATCCAAGGGCGCCCCAAAAGGATGTTGTAAGAAGTGTCGGCATCTATGATGTAGCAGGTGACTTCTGATTGGAGATCGCCAATCTGGCACTTCAGACGAATCTTCCCAATTGGGTAGCTCCTGCCTGAATTGAAACTGCTGATGGCGGTGCTTGTAGGCGTCAGGCGATGCATCGGGATGCGAAGATGATGTAGCAGACCCTTCGGAATGATGCTTATGGAAGACCCAGGATCAATGTGCATCCGGTCCACTTTTACGTCGCCGATGTATCCGGTGTAGTATAACGGGCGATCGTGCAGGTTGGTTTTAATGAGCATGTCTTGTGGAGAAAAGACGATATTGGGCATCGCTCCCGTGCACGTACTGTCCTGGAGATCTGCAGGTTGATTATCTCCTGTGAGGTTGACCTGAGCCAAGTATGCGTCGGCATTTTGGAGTGCGTCGCTCAAGGCTGCGCGGACATCCTTTGAGAGCCTCAGGAGTTCATATAAGGACAATTTGGCCGGTGTATTGGCAAATTGCGCTAAGATGTCGAAGTTGTAGGGTCTTTCCAGCCCCTGAGGTGTCTCTTTTCGGAGGGATTTGTCGAAGCGAGTCTCCTTCGGCCTAGGCTTGTCGGTCGTCGGAGGTTGAGGAGGCCCTGGAGCGTCAGTGGTAGCTGGCGGATGATCATCAGTCGAGTTCTCAGCCACAAGTTGAGATTGTGCTCCAGATCGAGTAACGACGGCCGTTACTTCTTCCACATCTGTCGAGATGGTGCGGCAGGATCTGACTTTTCCACTTCTCTTCTTATGAATGGGAGGTGGCATGGACTGAGTCACTTCGTGGACCAGGTCCGGATGGACCCATATGATTTTGCCTCGTGATGTGGTAAGGGGTACTAGACCAGCAGCTTGATCACGAGCAGGCGGAAGATTAGCAATTTCTATCGTTGCCAGAGGGATGGGTATGACACCGTCTTGAGTCTCCGTTGGAGGAAAGCTGCCGAATTGTACGGACACCATGTTGGCTGTTACGGTTACCTCCTCGAAATCTATAGCCAGAGCGTTCGAATCGATGAGGTTTTGGATGTATCGTTTCAGCTGGTAGCAGTCGTGGGTAGCATGGTGGACGTAGCGGCGGTAATGGAATAACTTTGGGTTCTCCAGATCTGTCGGCCGAGGTTCCTGTCTTGGTGGAGGAAGCTGAATTCTGTCTCCTTGTATGAGCATGTCCAAGATAGGCTTGACGTGGTCGTCTTTGAAAGAGTAAGTGATTTGAGGCCATTGTTTGTCTGCTGGTTGTGACTCAGGCTTCTGGGCTGTATCGGCCACCATAGCTTGCTTGTCTCTGTTATCCCGATTGTTGGAGGGGCTACCCCCGTTGTCGTTGTTGGTGTTGGGATGCTTTCCCTTGTTCTCTCCCTCCGAGATTTGCAACCCCAGTTGGCGAGCTTTTCTCAACCGTTCTTCGGCACTTGTGTCACTGATGATAAATGCCTTCCAGTCCTTGAATTGACTCTTGCCCATCCATAGACTAATTATTGGAAGTAATCTCTTTTGGCAAATTTCAATCAAGGAAGAATCCGGATTACCAGACGGTAGCTTCATTGCGGTTTGACGAAACCGCTCAATATAATTCCTCGTCATCTCTTTCTCTCCTTGGACGACGTCCATGAGGGTAGACATCGTGACGTCCTATCCTACCTCGTAGAATCTCTCCAAGAACAAGCGCTTGAAGCTAGCGAAGGAGTGGATGCAGTTGTCTGGCAGGTTGCGGTACCAGTCGAAGGTGACTCCTTCCAATGCCCTAATGAATAATTGCGTAAGGATAGCATCATCATGGGGCAGATGGTCGGTGGTGACCTCGAAGTAAGTGATGTACCGACTTGCTGAGGTCTTGCCATCATATGGGTTGATATTGAACGGCTTATATCTTGGTAGGAATGGAACATCCCTCCATTCAGCAGGATATGGTTGCCGTATTCTGAGGTCTTGAGAATTTTCTCGGGCGTGGAACATGGCTCGGAGCACCTGAACCTCTCTTCTTACTTCTCGGGCCTCATCTGTCGCGGTAGGGGCCGTTATTTCGGGAGGATTATTGCCCGGGTTCGGTGCCACTGAATTTGAATCTACATTGATTGCGGGACCCGCACTTGTTTGACCAGGTGTCACTCCCTGCAGAGTAGGAAGAGCCGCTTTGATCTCGTCTACATACTTGACCAAGGCGTGCAGTATGGCCTCCAAAGTGTCGATGCGTTGGCGATCACTGGAACCACCTTGACTGCTGTCCGTCATGAACACCGTCCTTACATGAGGAGTGATGGAAGGAACGGTGGAGGATGTGCCCTCCGAGTCATACCCATGCACCGAGAAGTCATTGGGGTAGGTGGGAATGTTCTCTTCTGGTTCGGACTCGGAGGGGGCAATACCCCCAGCCTCAGAGCTTGCTTCGTCTTGAGGGTCGTGGACGTCCTCGGGGACGTCGGTATCTGTTGCATCTGACGGGAGAATTGCTTCCTCCGGCTCGTCTCCTTGAAACACCGGATTATTGTGGATGTTCGGAGGAGTGCTACCCCCAGTTCCCACGACCCCCAGCGATGTGGATGATGAATCTCCCATTGCAGCAGATTTCATCTTTGAACGGGTGTGTTGGAATACTCCAGTGGAGGACAACCGTTTAGACGACAGTTTCTTAGCTGTAGTGGTTGACACCTTCGAGCTGGAGATGCTTGTCTTCTTCCCTCTCCCCTCGACGGGGACTTTCTGAGTAGAATTACAAGAGACAACGGGAGGTGCCTCGTCCTCCGAGCTCGGATGTTGTAGTCTTTGGAAGACGGACGGCCGGTCTTCTGTCACTGCCGCGTTGTTGCAACAGCAGTTGACGATGATCTGGGTGCAGTGACGTCCATGTGAGGACGCTTTGCACACCGAGGCCCCTTCTCTTTCCTTGCGTTTGTGGAGGATAGCCTCACGCAGGTCAGAGGAACCACTTTGTCTGTTTGTCGCCGGGGGCTGGACTCGAGCGGCTCTATACAACTTCCCATCAGAGGCCCGCGTGATAATTAGCGAGACACCCCTGTAGTCAGAGGTTGGGGCAGCTGACTGGGCTTGATGAGCCCGCGCTGCCCTAGACTTCTTCTTTTTAGCACTTGTGGGTGCGTAATAGGAAGAGTCCAAGTTGAATACCACAGAGTCTGGCTTATCATCCAGAGAGTCATCAGGGTCAGGATCGCATGAGAGACGGTCGAAGACTGATCGAGAGGATCGGGGAACGGAGCTATGCGACTGGGATTGGGAACCGTGCAGGCTGTCTGCATGCGGTTGTCTTCTGCCGTCGGAAGAGTTGCTCTTGTGCGACTGGGAGTCACGACCGTACAGGCTGGCTGCATGCGGTTGGCAACTGTGGCCGCATAGGTTTTCTACAAGCGAGTGACTTCAGTGACCGTATGAGTCTCATCCATGCGGTTGGCAACTGTAGCCGCAAAAGCTATGCGGCTGACAGATGTGGCCGCATGAGTTTTCTTCATGCGGCTGGCAGATGTAGCCGCATGAGCTTTCTCCCTGCGGCTAATACCCTTATGCGGCTCGGATCGTATAGAGTTCCTCTTTGCCCCCTGCAAGTCCAGCATCATAGTATTTTCTTCTATCGGACTTGGGGACAGCAGAGTTGTCTATGGTCTGAAGTGGGGTCGCAGGGGAGTCTTTCTCGCCGTCTTGAGCAACAGAGGGTACCCCATCGAGGGCTTGGGGAGGAGCAAATGATTTTGGCCTCCACTCTTTGCGAGCCTTCGTCGTGCGGATGCGCTTCTGGACCGGGCAAGCGCTTCCTTCGGAGAGCATCTCTTCGAACGCCTGTTGGTCGAAGCGAACGACCATCTTCTATTGTGTGGAGCCAAGTTTGGCTGCATCCGATTGCGTCACCAACTCCTCAGCCGTGGAGAAGTTTAGTCCCCAGTAGAGTCGCCATCGTGTTCGCCATGAAATATTAAAGAGCAGAACAATTATCGGAGGACTGGACTTTTACTTCACGTTACAAACTCGCTTGTACAAAGAAAGCCTAGGGATGAAAACCTAGGTACAGCAATCTAAGTACAATTGTTTATTTTAGATTCTGGGGGTGACGATAGAGGCTCGGGAAAGCGACGGCCGCTCTGCCTTACTCCTTGGACGATCGGATGTAGCCTTGGCTCCTGTGACGAGATGCTTGGCGTTGACGAAGAAATGCCCTTCTTGCTCTCCTCGTGTTGCTCTTCTGGCTTCTCTCTCACTCTGTGTATTCTCTCTCTGATTATCAGGGAGGAAGCTCTCTCTGTATCCGTCCTCTTTTTTGCAAGGGAATGGCACCTTTCTATTTATAAGAGTGGGGGGGGCCTCATTAGGGTTTGGATGATTGCCCATTCTCAGAGTGGCGGCGGCCTGGTGATTAACCAATCTGGACCATTAGTCTCAAAATTGAAGGATCTGGGCCATTAACGTGGATAGTATTGAATCCTGTGAATGATTAATGTTGATTGCTTTAAATCTTCATGATTAGTTGTGTCAAGCTTGGATCTCTCACCACGTGTCCCATTGGCTTGATCATGAATGATATGACCTGATCTCATTAATTATGAGGATAACGTTAAATATGGTTATTGGGATCTGGTAAATCTCTGATTGATTTAATACCACGCGTCCCATAATCACCCTGCTACTAGCTGTCAAGTCATGGGGGCAATTGAATCTCTGCCACGTGTCTAAATGGTGGGCCCTGCCAGAGCCGCATGATATCCATGAACCGCATAAGACAGCGTCTCAGCGAGCCGCATAGGTATAGTACTTGCGAACCGCATGGGATGGCTTCTTGGTGAGCCACAGGAAGATGATTACTACCAGCCGCATGAAGCTGTTCTTCGATTGAGCCGCATGGGATGGTTTCTTGGTGAGCCACAGGAAGATGATTCCTGCCAGCCGCATGAAGCTGTTCTTCGATTGAGCCGCATAGGAGTAGCCATGTGGCAATCTCGGATCATATCAGAGATTTTCTTCTATTCCCGAAGAGTCTGTCATTATGACAGGACCATCATGGCACTTTATGTCAGAGCCGTCAGCTGTCAAATCATGGCAGAGCATTAAATAAGGCTATTACTCGATGGCAAGCTGTGTGAAGGGGTCCCATGGGGATACGTGGTGTTGATCGAGCCGCATATTTCTGTTGGTCGTTTGTGAGCCGCATATACTTCCGAGCCGCATGAGACTGGGAGACTCTTTGAACCGCATGGGACTGCCCCTATGTAAGCCGCATGGATTCTCCTGCCCCGAGCCGTATGAGACTGAGAGTCTTTCTGAACCGCATGGGACTGCCCCTGTATGAGCCGCATGGTGTTCTCCTGCTCCGAGCCTCATAGACCATCATTCTGATATTTTCCATGCTTCTACAATGAGCATCGTGGGGGAGGTGACAACTACTAATGTAGGGGCAATATTTACTTTTTACACACATTTGTGGGCCGATAGTGACTCGTATGAGCGCTACTTTTTGCCCCTGGCCGATAGCGACTCGGATGAGCACTACTTACTGCCCTTCTTTATTTACTCTGTTGATCCTACAGCCCCTGCGTAGAACGTTCTCCTCAAAGTGCTTCTCACATAGACGGTTAGGAGATCTTGTAGTGTCATAGTTGCATATTTACAGATTCAGTTATTTCGGCATATTTTTCTGTATCTTGTTACGTCCCCCTGAGGACCTGGTGATCTCTCCAGGATTAGACGAGTAGGACTATCCCCAGGAGTACGGAGCAGCTTTGGATCTTTCTTACGTCGATGACGAGGTATCTCCCACTGATACTTAGTTTTCCTCTTTATTATATGAGACTATGTAGTGGACATCTTTCTATCTTTATTTTTCTGTTTTGAGGAGGTTGGACTCCATTTAGTTGAGACTATTTTTTATAGCTGTTCGGAGTGGGTATGTCCAACTGGCTATCTTTTGACTTCTTTTATTATTGAGACTTATTATTCATTCTGTGTTGAGCAGTGGATGAGATATATTTATAACATTGTGGCTTATCATGTATTATTATTTACAGCTTTTGTACAAATACGAGGATGCCACATATTGGTGTATTCTTCGTATATGTGCAGCTAGAATACTGACGTACTTAGTCCTATGTATTATGGGACTGGGGCGTTACATATCGTGCCCCGATTTTGTTAGGCTAGAAGAGACACTCCTCCTGCTAGAGTGCCCGCATGCTGACGAGGAAGTGATTCGCTCTGACTATGCACGGGGATGCGCCTACACTAAGATGCTGGAATGATGCGCCTGGCTGTATGTTGAAGTGATGTGCCTGACTGTAACACTTGAGTGATGTGCCTGGCTGTAGTCTTTTAGGATTTTCTTTCTCTTTGTAAAAGAATTCTCCTTTGTAAAAGAGTTTTAGTCATGTAGTAGACTTTCATATGAAATAAAAGCCCCATTTTTATGTCTCTACTTCTTTACGGTTTTCAGCTGTGCCAAGTGTTCTATTTCCTGACGTATCAGAGTTAGGGTGCATAGGAGTTCTGGCCTTAGATGCGCCTAAAATTCTATGCTTCTACACTCACGGGAACTCCATGCAGTCTGACAATCTGCCTCGCGTACATGTCTGCTAGCCTCTCAGCAGATAAACCCACCTTGAATGGCAAGAAGTGGGCTGATTTAGTCAACCTGTCTACGATGACCCAAATCACGTCTTTCCCTCCTGGTATACGTGGTAATCCTGAAACGAAGTCCATCATGATATGCTCCCACTTCCATTTCGGAATAGGCAATGGACACAATCCTCCTGGCCTCTAACTCTCTGCCTTTACCTATTGGCAGATCAAACATCTGGCTACAAAGTGTGCTACCTCCTGCTTCATCCCATACCACCATATATGCTCCTTCCGATCTTTATACGTCTTGTTAGCACCTGGATGCATAAAATACTGAAAACGGTGAGCCTCCTACATAACCTGCTCTCGAAGATCTCCACTGGCACACACAGTCTAGAATCGTGCCTCAATGTGCCATCCTCTGCAATAATAAACTCCTCAACTATTCCTGCTCGAATCTGCTCTCGGATACACCATAGAGCTACATCGTCGAACTGAATCGACTTGATCCTCTCCATCAAGTTCGACTGAATCTGCAGTCCCCATATCTGCATCTCAACTCCTGGCACTATCACCTCGATCTCCAGGCTCTCTACATCTGCTAACAAGTGACAATCTGCCTTCAAACACATGGCTATCGGATACCTGCTCAAGGCCTCGGCAGCCATATTGGCCTTTCCTGGATAATACTATAGTGAAATGTCGAAGTCCTTCATCAACTCCAGCCATCTCCTGTCTCATGATGAGCTCTTTCTGGGTAAACACATACTTCAAGCTTTTGTGGTCTGTGAAGATCTCCACACAATCTTCGTATAGATAGTGTTTCCACAACTTTAGAAAAAAGATAACTGCTGCTAACTCCAAGTCGTGGGTAGGGTAGTTCTTTCCATACGAACGTAACTACTTGGAAGCATAGGCAATTACCTTCCCATGCTACTACAAGACACAACCTAGACCCTTCCCTAAGGCGTCAGTGTAGATAGTGAACCCACCTGATCCTGATGGCAATGTCAGAATCGGAGCTGTCGTCAACTGCTTCTTCAACTCATCGAAAGCGACCTGACACTCCTCTGACCAGATAAACTCATCGTCCTTCCGGGTCAACCTAGTCAAAGGCTCTACAACCCGAGAGAAATCCTGAACGAACCTCTTGTAGTAGCCTGCCAATCCCTGGAAGCTCCTGATCTCCGTAACTGAACTCGGAGTATTCCACCATTCAACTGTCGTGATCTTCTTCGGGTCGACTGAGCTCCCATCCCCTGTAACAACATGACCTAGGAACTCAATCCGATCAAGAAAGAACTTACACTTCGAGAGTTTGCCGTAAAGCTCTTCCCTCCTGAGTGTCTCCAGAACTACTCTTAAGTTCTCCTCATGCTCCTCCGGGGTCTTCAAATACACTAGATGTCGTCGATGGACACCACCACAAAGTTGTCCAAGTACTGATGGACCACGTTGTTCATCAGGTACATGAATACCGCCGGGGCGTTGGTTAACCCAAATGGCATCACCATAAACTCAAACTGGCCATACCGTGTCTTGAATGCTGTCTTCGGGATATCCTTATTCTTTACCTTCACCTATTGGTAACCTGACCTCAGGTCAATTTTGGAAAATAACCTCGCTCCGTTCAACTGATCGAACAAATCATCGATCCTCGGCAATAGGTACTTGTTCTTGATCGTAAGACAGTTGATAGCCCTATAGTCGATACACATCTGTTTCGACCCATCCTTCTTCGGCACAAAACGGGCCGGTGCACCCTACGGTGAAGAACTCGATCGGATGAAGCCCTTGTCCTGTAACTCATCCACTTGCTTCTTCAACTCCATCAGCTCGCTGTGGTTCACTCTATAGACGTGCTGAGATACCGGCTCTATGCCGGGCACCAAATCTATAGAGAACTCAACGTCTCTGTCCGGTAGTAGTCCTGAAAACTCCTTTAGAAAGACATCCATGAACTCTGCTATCAATGGATGTGGCACGCTCTGCTCCTCTACTCGAGCTCCGCAGAAAACTTCGCTGCCCTGCTCCATCTTTCGTCTGGCAAACTCGAACTCTTGCTCTCCCGGCGGTCCGAAAAGAACTCTGCCTCTGCGACAATCTATACTGGCGTGATGTCTGCTCAACCATTCCATCCCAAGTACAATATCGTAGTTCGGTAATGGCATTACGAGCAAACTCACATCTAGCTCTCGGCACCCCAAAATAACTCTCCGATCATTGCAAATATTACTAACGAGAATAATACCACCCCTAGTCATGATCTTGCAAGTCCTAGGCAATGATTCAGAAGCAAGATGGTGTCTAATAGCAAATGACACAGACATAAAACTATAAGAAGCATTAGAATCGAAGAAAGTAAATGCGGGAATGGTGTCGAGAAGAACAGAACCTGCTATCAGATCTCCTACTGCCTCTGCATCCTTAGCTGCTATAGCGGAAGCTCGCCCCTGCTGACCTCCTCTAGCCTGCTGCTGGTACTGAATGAACCACTGCTGCTGAGTCTGCAATGGAGGTCCCTTCTGCTGACCTACCGGGGCCCTAGCTCCTGCTCCCTGAGCCATACGTCCCAAAGACTTGGGACACGCCCTCAGCTGATGATCTGATGCCCCACAAAGTAGGCACCTGCCTAGCCTCTTCCGATAGTCGTTCTACTCGTGCCCTGGCTTCTTACAAAAGGGGCAAATGGTAACCTGCTGCTGCCTAGGTGCCTGCTGAGCCTGCCTCTGGTACTGATGTGCCTGCTGAAAAGGCATACGACCCTGGGCCTGAAACTACTACTGGTGGAAGGGCCTCTGCTGATGCTGCTGCTGAAAGTAGGGCCTCTTAGTCGGGCATGCACTGCTACTGGCACCATGAGCGTCACGACCTCTCTTCAGTTTTAGCTCTAGGTCGTCCTCCGCTGCCATAGCCCCTGCCAAAATCTCCTCAAAGGAGGCGTCACGGTCTCTCTTGGTCAACGACTTGACTTCCTTGACCAGGCCCATTCAGAACCTCCTAGCCTTTGCTGACACGCTCAGGCCCTCAACAAATCTGCCTGGGTAGTAGAACTCTCCGGCGTACTCCTTCACGATTTGGTTCCCCTGAACCAGACTCTCGAACTGCGTCTCCAAGGTGCAAGTGCTGTCGGGAAAGAATGTCTCCTTGAAAAGGTTCTTAAAAGCCTCCCAAGTCTTCCCTTCAGTACCAACTCTAGGGTCGGTGTGATACCAAGTACGGGCAAGATCCTGTATCTGGCTGCCCGTTGCCTCAATCTGTATCCCTGCTGGTATCAGTGCAAGACGGAAGATCTCCTTAATATGCTCGATCCAGTTGTCAACATACAGGATACCCTCCGTACCCCTGAAGTCTCTCGGCCGTAACTTCTGGAAATCCAAAATGTTTCCGACCCTCGACAGCTGTACCAGTCCTTCCTGTGGCTGGGCAGTTATCCTCTCTACTGCTGTCATGGCAAGCTGATGGGCATTGTCTATGCCCTGCCTCATATCCGCAGACTGACGCTACTGAGCCACCATCATCTCTCGGAAGAATGCGAAGAGATGCACTGCATCAACTGATCCCGTAGGTGGTGGCGGTTGAAGTACGTCTGGAATGACTGGGGTAGGGCTCCATACAGGTGGAGGTGCACCCCCAAATACAGCAGACGCTCCAACATAAGAAGGAACGAGGGAAGCTGCGGTTCCAGGGCCCTATTAAATCGGGTGAGAGGTGGCAGACCTCTCAGTGGTATCTCATGGACAGGAACGGTGTGACCGTGTCTCCCCCATCCTGAAGACAGATGAAACAAGGAAATTAATACTGGGCAGGAAGCGATATAATCAAAGGAGGACAGTTTATTTCACAGGAAAGCAATTAGCAACATGAATTTAGATGGCAGGAATTAGATAAGGCTGTGTTTGATTGGGCTTTTTTTTCATAGAAATATTTATATCACAAATTTTCCACCAATTGTGATAGCTTATATTTTCCATGGAATTATTTTCCAAAAAACTATCATTTTCCATATTTTCATCTAAAATGGTGGAAAATGAAACTTGTCCAACCCATAGGAAAATATCATTTTCCATGGAAAATAACTATTTTATGTGGAAAATAATAGCAACCAAACACCCAAATTACATTTTTCAAGAATTTTTTTAAAATTCTATGGAATTTCTTTCCTAGGAAAATAATTCCATGGAATTAATTTCTTTTCCACATATTTTCCATCTTGCAATCAAACGCACCCTAAGAGTTTTTCCTAAATGTGATTGTGTACCTTAAAACATATATCCTATATCCTATTGCAGGTTGTAGTGATACTCTAATTCGAGTACCACCACGAACTGAGACGTAACTGAGAACTCGAGAGACCTGCATGGGCCACCACAAAAAATGTGTTACGATCCACACCTGGTTTGGGGGCACGAGAACGTAGGTACGTCCAGCCTATGCCACAGTGTCGACGGTAGAACGATGTTTTAGGTCACAATAGCAACTAAACATAATATAATATACTCTCCAAACAGAGGACAATCTCATAAGATACAACTCAATCACATAAACTAGAGGTAGATAAATGGCAAGATATATATAAAATCACAGAGTGCAATACAACTAAAAAAAAAGTCTTAGTGTTTAACAACATAAAATTCTAACATCTGAATAATACATCTTATGAAATGACAATCGAAAGTAAGATAAGATAAGCCAATCAGTCTATCCTAGGCAATAGGGTTGCATCCTGAACGCACGCTGGATCCTTCTGAGGGTCCAGGTCGCAAGTGTCATATATACCAGCTCCGTAATAGGTGGGGTAGAACTCCTCCTCGTCCTCTGTAATATTTTTAACATGTCCGGTCAGGACTAGAGCAAATACATAACTCTTACGCAGTTTATATCATGGCAGGAAATATAAAACAAGCAATACAATAAAGTACATGAAACGCTGTAAGAGATAAACATGTTAGTAAAATAGATGAATCTGAGAACACAAGAGTTTTATAGGAAAATCAGAACTGTAAGTAAATATAAGTGATTTAGAGCACAAGATGGTTGTGTAATCGGCTTGGGTTGCACATGCCTAAGTTAACAAAGTTGCACATGATAAGTAACAGAGTTGCACATGATGAGAATAGATCACATAACCACTTATACTCACCCCTACCCCAATCGATACACAAGGATCTAGTTAAGTTACGTTACGTACATGATTTGTTGGTTATACACGAGGCACATATGAGAACATGGTGTACATGAGAGCACATGAGAGTACATGAGAGCACATGAGCGTACATAATTTCACATGAAAGTACATGAATAACACGAGTGCATGGAGCATATGATGTACATGAAACACATGACATGAAGTACCCGATACACCCGATAAGGGGGATAACATCTCATAAAAAGATCCATATAGTACCAATCCGTGATAACAACGTGACAGCATCAAGTAAAGTAGTTCAGAGCATGTACTTGCCTGATATCCTAAGCGACAGGTGCGAACAGATGTCCGAACTGGTGTAACTGAGTCCTATTTAGAGCGACACAGGTTACAATGTGTTCAAGATAGGATAATTGAAGTTTACAATGCATTCTACATGATGCTAGGCCATTCTAGGTTAAAGTCAACCCTTGGTCAACTCTAGTCAACCTTCTAGTCAAACAAGGTCAAGCTATCTAGGGTTTAGTCAAACTCTAGTTAATAAGTCATTTTAGCCTATTGGGTCAAATCTAAGGTCAAACTATAGTTTATTACAAGTAGACTAGGTTACCAAGTATATATAATACCACTACCACTATATATATATATATATATATATATATATATATATATATATATATATATATACATATATATATATATATACTCTCACATATGTAGGAACGAAGTCGTAAAGCAGAATACTCTAAAGGTAGGGTGAATAGAGTAGGCAGCAGAATATTGCCAAATATTGCTAAATAAAAACTTGTTAGCAGTTAGATTACATAAATAATATCAATAATCACAAAGTAACAATTAAAAAGAAAAGAGATCAGAAGGCAAACGCAAACACAACGATGTATACTGGTTTTTCTCTTGTGAGGACTAGTCCAGTCGGAAGAACTCTAGCTTCCAGTTGAATCCACTATTAAAAAATCTCGCAAGTTTTCATATGAGGTCCTTGCAACTTCTAAAGATGCGAGCTTTGATAAGAAGAATTCGACCAACATCAATTTTGAAGAGACTTTCTTCAATCAAGCCTCTGATTACAATTTCTCTGAAATTTTCTAGACCGCACCGTACCAACAAATTGACTAGAGAATTGTAACTGGCTTGGGATTTGAAAATGAAAGCTTTTTAAAAAACTCTTTGGAAAGAAACGTAAGCTTAGAAGAGAAGAGATGAAAGTGAATAAGTGATTTAAAATGATCAAAATTTTTCTCTATTTATAGTTTTTCCAAAGGCAGAACTCTTGCAGAATTTGGGCAGAATTCGGACAGAACTCTATGTAACAATCCGCAACTGAAGGGAGACAAGTTTTTCAAACGTTCGAAAATCAAACGGTCATTAACCAAACTCTGGCCGAACTCTGGCCGAGGTCAGGCCGAGTTCTGTCAGGGTTGGTCAGGGTTTTTCAAAAGTGATTTTTGGGCCTTTTAAAATCCTTCAGAAGCTTTTGTAAATAAGGGATGTTTTTCAAAAACATAGGGCATTTAAAAAAATTATTTTAGATAGCCTATTTGCCAGTACGACTCGGTGTACAATGTATTCTTAGACTCAATAAAAGTAAAAAATTATATTACATAAAGAAATACAGTCTCGAGTGGCAAACATAGCTTCGGTCTTGAACTGAGTAGATATCCGATCTTGATCAGTGTCCAAGTATCCAAAACATCTTGAGTAAACATCTGAGTAGCTCCGTATATCGAGACAGAGTTTGATCAATTATTAAAATCAGGTTTGACCATGACCAATGGGCCAACAATCTCCCCCATTTTGATAATTGACAAACCTTGACCGATATAACATCTTCGATCAATAAGATTTGAAATATAATCAAAATTGTATTATATCCTAAAAATATTCCTGTAACCTACATAATGTAACCTACATAAGATGTTAGATTCTATTTCTCCCCCATTGTCTCTTAGCAAAATATTTGCAAAAGAGAAAGCTCCCCCGTAATATATGCATAAGCAACAATCAGTGAAGAAACACAAAAAAATATATATGAAAAATTTATCACAGGCGGTTTGATAATATTCACAGGCATGGTATAAATGTCACAGACTGTAAAGAAATGTGACAAGCAGAAAATATTTCACAGGCAGTTTAAATGGAAGCATAATAAATAAAAGATATGCTAAATACAACTAAACTAATATAAATCTCTGAAGTAGAGAATAGAAAATGATGTTTAACAGACAAACATCACAGAAAATGTCACAAAAAGTTCAAAAACTAGCACAAATAAAAGTACTGATACTAGCTTAGAATGTTGGAGCATTTCCAAGTAAACAAGGACAATAGAAACAGTCTCAATAGTACGACAACTAGACAAGAATGTCTAAATCATATTTCATCCTCATCATCATCATCAGTAGTAGTAGTCCTAGCACAACCACCATGTCCAGAAGGACCAGCTCCAGAGGTGTGTGGAGTAGCACCCGAATCACGGTACCAATCATAAGTATTTCCTGGCTGGAACAGAGAATGGACCACCTCGTCCTCAATGCGGTAACCAGATACAGCTGGGTCTCTAAGAAAAGAACTGGCAGAATGACCCGTCTGAATAAATTGGAGATCGGCAAACTAGTTGGCAATAGCCTGGAACCGAGTCACGTCACAAAACTTATGTTCCCTGGAAGTGTCAACAAAGAAAGTCTGTATATCCGAAAGGTGCTGATGGATACCCTTAAAAGTCATAGGGTTGGTTTGAGGAGGAACAGGGACAGTAGGATGTCACGACCCGCACCCAGTGTAAGGGTACAAGTGCGTAACCACGCCCAGCCTACGCCGCAGAATCGGCAGTAGAACGCTGTTCTAGGTCACTATCTAAACCATATCACACAATTGTATAATGTATTTGTCTTAAAACTCAACTCCGAACGGAGGACAAGTACAGAAATAATATAACTCAATTGCAGTCTAAGCACGATAGTATGTCACAAAATTCTATAACTAAAAGAAAACAATAAAAACAACTAAAAGATAATAACTCAAAACAACTCAAAATAAGACAACTCTCAAATTATTACAATTCAAGTTCCAGTAGAGAAATCTAAAATAGTCTACTAGACTAGTCTCCCGATCACTCCTGAGAGTCGGGGCCAAAGGTAGCTAATCCCTCTCCAGATCCATAGTCAGTAGGGCATACATCCTCAGGGCTAACATCTGTAATATTTCAACAGGTCCAGTCAGGAAAGGAACGAATACATCCCATCAAGTAAATCCAAGTAAATGATGAAAACCATAAAACAATTATAGACAATTTTATTGATGAAGCATGGGAATTCGAGACAGTTTAAGATGTGAAACTATAGTAAAAGAACAAGAAAAGTAAAAGTTGTAAAATAGAATATCATGTCAATGGAGACTATAAATAAAAGCTAGCTGAACTAGAATAATGTGATATGAGTCCAGTAGTACAATATATGTCAAGTGTGTTTCCATTCAATGATCGAAGTAGGGTGATTCTTGTAATGGTTCTTGTGATGATTCTAGTAAAGATTCTTGTGGTGATTCTAGTAAAGATTCTAGACAATACTCACTTTGTTTTTTATAATACTGAGATCGACATGTAAACGGCTAGGGGTAATCCGGCGCATCACACACTGGCCAAGTGTGGGACGGCTATCGTTCTTCTATAATTCACAGGGAGGTGGTTCGAGTATTTAGGAATGTTTACATGTCTACTCAAGTATTTCCCCGCCCGATAAATATGAGTGAATCCATAACACAACACGTAAATCGAGAATAAATCTAGTTAGAACATGAAGGTGCTTGTAGGTGATTCTTGTAATGATTCTTGTAATAGAGGCTAGACAAGTAAGGTATGTGTGTCGTATACATGAATTCCAGAAAATATCAATTCGTGTTTGTAACCGAGAATCAA
The DNA here is from genome assembly GCA_029216955.1 of Iris pallida. Classification (NCBI taxonomy): domain Eukaryota; kingdom Viridiplantae; phylum Streptophyta; class Magnoliopsida; order Asparagales; family Iridaceae; genus Iris; species Iris pallida. The sequence goes on from JANAVB010015600.1 coordinate 24,299,382, forward strand.
ATAGAATTGACTAAAACTGAAATATAGAATTCGACAAGTAAATGAAAGAACTTTCAGAGAATGTACTCGCCTGACAATCCGAGCTGCTGATAAGGATGTATAACTGAACTGGTGTGTTATAAACCTATTTAAAGTATCCACATGTCACAAACAAGTCTACAATATCAAAGGAAATAGCTACAATGCAAGACTACATGCTTTTAGGTCCCTTTTGGTCAAAGTCAACCCTTGGTCAACTCTGGTCAAACCTGGTCAACGCTGGTCAAACCAGGTCAAACATTGGTCAACTAGCCCGTTTACTAATTTCTAGGTCATACACAAAATTTTAGGTCATTCGGAGTTCGTTTGAGTCGATTTGGATCAAGTTTGACCCAAAGTTGACTTTTGTCAACTTGGTCAACTTGACGACCGAACTAGGCTCCTAACGACGAACCTAATCTGTCCAAACACTTCCTATAGTCATAACACATGCATTTATTTCATTATCTATATTTATACTTACTTCATAATTTAATATTGATATATATATATATATATATATATATATATATATATATATATATATATATATATAGCAAATGACCTCTAGCCTAGTGGTTAAGAGAGATGCATGCGGCCCGAGTGGTCAGGAGTTTGAATCCCAGTGGGAGCGATTCCAGAAATAATTTACCTGGTTCCAAATATATATATATATATATATATATATATATATATATATATATATATATATATATATATATATATATATATATATATATATATATATATATATATATACATATATATATAAGCTAGTAAAGGAAATATGATTTGTGAGTGAAAAGTGATGTTGGGGCTGCTGGTAAGGAGACTAAATCTGGGAACAAAAATAATATGAGACTACAAGATTATTCTATATATAACATTTTACAATCTATAGGAAATATATATATAATATATATACATATAGGCATACATCCATATATAGGTATATACCCAATATGAAAGCCAAAGAAGGTCCTACTCGAACCTGGAGTAAGCTTCCAGGTCTAAAATCAGAGTCTCGACCTTCACATAACACATTTTGAAATTTAGGCATAAAAAAATTAATATATATATATATATATATAGGTAAAATCGGTAAAACACCATATATGCCCAAAAATGGCTAGAAATTATGACTCAACCTCGAGAGTCGATTTCCACAAGTCTAAAATATTATATATAAGTTAACAAGTCAGAAAATATCGATTAAAAGTCGAAGAATCAAAATATCACATTTCTATTCAAAATATTGAACCCGAAAAACCCAATTTCGACAAAACGACCCAAAACGCAAAATACTCCAAACCAACTCACGAAACTTGGCACATACGTTAGTCTCGACACGTACGATGTGCTCGGGTACTCCCGGAGTAGAAACCGTGTCCGTGTCGTGTCCAGAGAATGCGTATCGGAAAATCGATTTCGCGTGTCAAAGAGGGTGTTCTCGCTCGATTGCGCGTCACATGCACAACGAGAAGCCTCGTGCTCGTGCACACGGCTAGGTAGGGTCACGGGGTAGGTCTAGGACACGTCAACATGACATGAAGTCGCAACGATGCGACACAGCAGCTCGCGCAACAGCGCATGGCCTGCGCAATCGTGCGCGCGTGCGTGCGTGCTCGTGCACGCGGGGTATCGCTCGTGGCTCGCGCGTCGGGCCCTGCCACGACTCGGGATCGTGTCCCTTGCTAGTCTAGTTATAGGGCTACGTGTTCCAACTCCTTGTACGGGTCCTCCACGCGTCGTGTTCGCGTACGAAGGCTGTGTCAGCGGCAAATTTCAGCCCGAGTGCACAGTTCAGCCGACCAGTGCACGCGCGATTTCTCCGCGCTCGCTCAACAAAACATCATGAAATTTTACGAGCATGTAGGCAGAGGTTGCCCCTACGTGCTCGTAAAATTTCACGCAATACGGAGCTCTGCTCGTCGAGTTATGACGCACAGACTACAGGGCATGCACGTGACCGTGCACGAGATCTCGTGCATGCGTGTCCGTGTCCGTGCCCGTTCGGATGCCAAAATCGTGTCGATTTTCGATCCTTTTTCATAAAAGTTGTTACAAATCATATAAGGAATGATTTCGTGAAAACAGAATCGAAAATTAACACTTCTCAATTCTAAGTGGCATTTTGACGAACACGTGCAACGTGAGACCGATACGTGTCCGATACCGCTATCAAACGAAGTCAAAACCCAACCAAACTTCGTACACAGATCAAGGGTGCCTATATGGATGCAATAATGAAGAAGATTCAAGAGAAACAAAGGTAGATCAGGATTTACCTATTGAGAGTCGGAATCTCAATAAAACGAATTCTTCGAGCACTTTGTCGGCCGATTTCTTCCGAGAAAATGCCTCCTCCTCCTTGCTAGCAGTACTCCAGCAAGGTCCTCTCGTTCCTACTAGCATAATGGAATTCGTTTGGGGAGAAACGAACTCCGGATGAAAAAGTTGGGATTTTTGGAGAGTGGAGGCTAGGGTTTCTTTTGGAGGCTATAGAATTTTACAAAATGAGAGAGGGGCTGCTATGGCCGGCCATATGGAGGGTTTCTAGGGTTAGGGTTTCACATGGGACAACTCCTTCAGGTTGTAATAAGGCCCAAGTCACAAAAGGCTCAAAAAGGCTATATGTAAAAAGGCTTAAAACCATTCTAAAGCCTTCTAAATTGAACCCAAGCCCTAAATGAATTCTAATAGGTAAAATAAAAATTCTAAGACATAGTTAGCTCCTATACAAGGTCCACTAAGGTAAACCAGTTGCTAGTACAACACAAGTCACAATATCTAGAAAATCACAAAAATGGCTAAAATGGCTAAAAAGGCTAAAATGACTAAAAATTCAGTTAAAACATTCTAAAATAACTAATTAATTCTAAAATAATTCCTACAAGGTCATATTAATTCTAATTATTATTATTAGGCTTCTAGTCAAGGTTGGCTAAGTTAAACCCATTTATACTACACAAACATCAAACAAAATCACATATCATCACATGAATTCAATAAATTAATAAATAATATAATAATTACAAAATCACCAAAATATCCCTAAATTAAAAATGTGGTGGTTACAGATCTACCCCCCTAGAAAAATTTCGTCCACGAAATTTAAGTCGGTCGTACTCCTTCTAGGTCGACCACCCACAATCAAAGTCTCTAAGCAATTTCTAACTCATATAATTTGAAGAATAATATATAGAGTCGTGGTCAACCATAGCAGTTGAAGGTCTCATCTAGATGGACTAGTCATATTAGATCAAAACAGTCCCATGGTAGCAACATGCAAGCAATATAGGGTGTTCTGCTAGAAAGATAAGAAAGCCACAAATCATTAAGGTGTAGGACAGTCTACCATCCTATAAGAAACTGGTAAAGACAACTAGAAATTAATTATGAAGGGTTATCATTCCAAAGATGATCAAAATCAAAAGTTTAAGGCACGAGTGTCAATAGCATTGAAATCCAATAACATAATAGGTATAAAAGAAGATTTAGTCCCGGCACAATCTAAGTTGATCAATTCCAGGATAAATCGAAGTTTGGGCAAGATAGAGAACGAGGCCATTGAAGTCTGCGTACGAGTGTCCAAGATTTGATATCCATGTCACAATTGAATTAATTCAATTGAATAAGACCCCAAACATTGGATGATAAGGAGGATGACCCAGTCAACTGGTCACGATCAAAAGAATTAGAATTTAAAGGATGATGCAAGGATATAGAAATAAGTCAATTTCCTTCTTTGGATAGGGAAACTAAACGTGATACCTTAGGTTATTATATCAAGTACAGTGCCTTTTCTTTTTGAAATATGTGAAAGGCAGAAACAATAAAGAATTCAAAGACTATGCTATTAAGTACAATACGTGGTTCATAGGCGATGGAAATAATTCAAAAGAGAATTGCCAAAGCTGTCGTGGATGAGACTCTAGAGCAAATTTAACTATGTCTCCCTCCACGTAGAATAATATATAAAAAACGAACCAAAGTGCAATAGGTTGATCAGACCATCATGCACCGATTCTGATTAGACAATATGTTAGTGGGTGCCAGCCCCCAATAAAATATGTCATGATCAAGCTCGACAAAAGATAAGCTTGCAAAAGTGGTGCTAAATTAGCAACATAAGATAGACAAAATATAAGTAAGGATAATGATAAAGGAAGTTAATAGTCTAAGATCCTTTAAACATCAAGGAGTGAGGGTGAATCAAAACAAGAGGAAAAGGATTTTCAAATCGAAGTTCATAATGAGATTCTCAAGGGTCGTCCAGGAATCTCTCAAGGAATTCTAAGTGTGATTGTGTATCATCTAATTCTAATACCTTATTTCCTATACTCTATAGCAGGCTCGTAGCAGTGCAACTAAGTCGTTGTACTACCACGATATTGCACTAATACGAATCTCGACCTGCATGGTCCACCACTAAAAATGTGTCACGACCCGAACCCAGTGTAAGGGTACAAGGGCGTAACCACGCCCAGCCTACGCCGCAGAATCGGCGGTAGAACGCTATTCTAGGTCACTATCTAAACCAACTGACACAATTGTATAATGTACTTGTCTTAAAACTCAACTCCGAACGGAGGACAAGTACAGAAATAATATAACTCAATCACAGTCTAAGCACGATAGGATGTCACAGAATTCTATAACTAAAAGAAAACAATAAAAACTACTAAAAGATAATAACTCAAAACAACTCAAAATAAGACAACTCTCAAATTATTACAATTCAAGTTCCCATAGAGAAATCTAAAACAGTTTACTAGACTAGTCTCCCGATCACTCCTGAGAGTCAGGGCCAAAGGTAGCTAATCCCTCTCCAGATCCATAGAGAGTAGGGCATACATCCTTAGGGCTAACATCTGTTATATTTCAACAGGTCCAGTCAGGATAGGAACGAATACATCTCATCAAGTAAATCCAAGTAAATGACGAAAACCATAAAACAATTATAGACAATTTTATTGATGAAGCATGGGAATTCGAGACAGTTTAAGATGTGAAACTATAGTAAAAGAACAAGAAAAGTAAAAGCTGTAAAATAGAATATCATGTCAATGGAGACTGTAAATAAAAGCTAGCTAAACTAGAATAATGTGATATGAGTCCAGTGGTATAATATATGTCAAGTGTGATTCCATTCAATGATCCAAGTAGGGTGATTCTTGTAATGGTTCTTGTGATGATTCTAGTAAAGATTCTTGTGGTGATTCTAGTAAAGATTCTAGACAATACTCACTGTGTTTTTTAAAATACTGAGATCGACATGTAAACGGCTAGGGGTAATCTGGCGCATCACACACTGGCCAAGTGTGGGACGGCTATCGTTCTTGTATAATTCACAGGGAGGTGGTTCGAATATTTAGAAATGTTTACATGTCTACTCAAGTATTTCCCCGCCCGACAAATATGAGTGAATCCATAACACGATACGTAAATCGAGAATAAATCTAGCCAGAACATGAAGGTGCTTGTAGGTGATTCTTGTAATGATTCTTGTAATAGAGGCTAGATAAGAAAGGTATGTGTGTCGTATACATGGATTCCAGAAAAATATCAATTCGTGTTTGTAACTGAGAATCAAATAGAATTGACTAAAATTGAAATATAGAATTCGACAAGCAAATGAAAGAACTTTCAGAGAATGTACTTGCCTGACAATCCGAGCTGCTGATAAGGATGTATAACTGAACTGGTGTGATATAAACCTATTTAAAGTATCCACATGTCACAAACAAGTCTACAATATCAAAGGAAATAGCTACAATACAAGACTACATGCTTCTAGGTCCCTTTTGGTCAAAGTCAACCCTTGGTCAACTCTGGTCAAACCTAGTCAACGCTAGTCAAACCTGGTCAAACATTGGTCAACTAGCCCGTTTACTAATTTCTAGGTCATACACAAAATTTTAGGTCATTCGGAGTTCGTTTGAGTCGATTTGGATCAAGTTTGACCCAAAGTTGACTTTTGTCAACTTGGTCAACTTGTCAGCCAATTCAACCGAACTAGGCTCCTAACGACGAACCTAATCTGTCCAAACACTTCCTATAGTCATAACACAAGCATTTATTTTATTATCTATATTTATACATACTTCATAATTTAATATATATATATATATATATATATATATATATATATATATATATATATATATATATATATATATATATATATATATATATATATATATATATAAGTTAGTAAAGGAAATATGATTTGTGAGTGAAAAGTGATGTTGGTGCTGCTAGTAAGGAGACTAAATCTGAGAACAAAAATAATATGAGACTACAAGAGTATTCTATATATAACATTTTACAATCTATAGGAAATATATATATAATATATATACATATAGGCATACATCCATATATAGGTATATACCCAATATGAAAGCCAACGAAGGTCGTACTCGAACCTGGAGTAAGCTCCCAGGTCTGAAATCAGAGTCTCGACCTTCACATAACACATTTTGAAATTTAGGCATAAAGAAAATTAATATATATACATATATATATATATAAAAAAAAAATATATATATATATATATATATATATATATATATATATATATATATATATATATATATATATATATAGGTATAATCGGTAAAACACCATATATGACCAAAAATGGCTAGAAATTATGACTCAACCCCGAGAGTCGATTTCCACAAGTCTAAAATATCATATATAGGTTAACAAGTAAAAACAATATATAGGTATAATCGGTAAAACACCATATATGCCCAAAAATGGCTAGAAATTATGACTCAACCCCGAGAGTCGATTTCCACAAGTCTAAAATATCATATATAAGTTAACAAGTCAGAAAATATCGATTAAAAGTCGAAGAATCAAAATATCACCTTTCTATTCAAAATATTGAACCCCAAAAACCCAATTTTGACAAAACGACCCAAAACGTAAAATACTCCAAACCAACTCACGAAACTTGGCACATACGTTAGTCTCGACACGTGGGACGTGCTCGGGTACTCCCGGAGTCGAAACCGTGTTGTTTGCCATTGATTGTAAAAGTACAGAACAATTTATATAGGAGGACTGAACTTAGACTCACAATACAAACTCGCTCATACAAAGAAAGCCTAGGGACGAAAGCCTAGGTACAGCAGTCTAAGTACAATTGTTTAGTTTTTCTGGGAGGTGACGATAGAGGCTCGGGAAAGCGACGGCAGCTCTGCCTTACTCCTTGGAGGATCAGATGTAGCCTTGGCTCTGGTGAAGAAATGCTCTTGCGTGAAGAAGACTCTCTCTCTCTTTTTTGCCAGCCTCTGTTCTCTCTCTCCTTTCTTTCTCTCCGTGTCTCCCTTTTTTTCTCCGTGTCTCCTTTTTTCTCCATGTCTCCCTTTTTTCTCCGTCTCCTGCAAGGGAATGGCACCTTGCTATTTATAGGAGTGGGGTGTGATCGTTGGGGTTTGCAAATAATTGCCTCTCTTGAAAGTCGGCGGCTTAAGAGTTATCAATCTGGGCCGTACATCTTGAATGTAATAAATTTGAGCAATTAATATGATTGCATCAAATTACTGTGGGCAATAAATGTTGATTGCCATGAATATTCGTGACTTGTGATAGCCTGCCACATGTCCAATTTGCTTGATTTGATTTGATCTGGGCCATTATGACGATCGCAACAAATCTAATTTTGTTGGAATTTGTTAGCACCCATAGTTCAGGGAAGATAAGATTGCCACGTGTCTCCATTGTCGCGGAGAACGCCACGTGTCTCAACTGAACCGTCCTGGCAGAGCCGCATATGGGTGCTCCTCTCAGCCGCACGCAGCATGCAACCGCATTTGGATGGGGAACCGCATGAGGATGGGCAGCCGCACATGAATGGGCAGCCGCATGAGAATAGGCAGCCACATAGGGATAGGTAGCCGTATGGGTATAGGCAGCCGCATGGGTATGGGCAGCAGCATGGGTATAGGCAGCCGCATGAGGATGTAGATGGGCAGCCGCATAAATGCAACAGCCGCATGGAGTGACCTCGGGACTTGGTGGATTTTGTCAGCCTTGTCAAAAGATTTTCTCCTCTTTCCTAGTATCACGCCATTATGTTAGAGTCATTATTACGTTCTTTTGTCAGAGCTGTCGTAGCTGTCAGCTGTCAGAGCATTAAATGCAGCCGAATGTAGAGAAGAGCTGTTGAAGGCCACGTGGCTTCTTTCTGAGCCGCATGGAATTATTTGAGCCGCATGGACTTCTGAGCCGCATGGGGATCCTGAGCCGCATAGACTTCTGAGCCGCATGAGGATCCTGAGCCGTATGGGGATCCTTCTGTTGGAGCCGCATAGGTCTTTCTTTATTCTTTTCCATGCTTCTACAAGACCCCCTTCAAAGTTTTTAATTTACAAAATTGAAATACTTTGAATAAGAAGTATGGCCATGTAATAACTCTTCGGGACGCATAGGATGTTCTGACTGCATGGATGTCTCAGCCGTATGGCCCCCTCAGCTGCATGGCCATCTGAGCCGTATGGGTTCCTCAGCCGCATGACCATCTGAGCCGTATGGGTTTCTCAGCCGCATGACCATCTGAGCCGTATGGGCTCCTTGCCACGTCTTTACGCCACGTGTGCAAATCTTTGCATTGATTGCCTTTGATTTGCTGTTAGATTTAAGGCCGCTTTTGGGGGCAGGATCCCAAGAGTTTAGCCTTAAATAATCGGATTGTCTTGATAATCGAAGTGTCGGTTATGCTGCACATGGATCGATGCGTCGGTCTATGGGGGCTGCCTATAAATAGCAGATCGTTTGGAAAGAAGACTTTTTTTACTTTCTGCTCTTGACCTAGCTCTTTTGTCTTCGTCTTCCTCCTTTGATCATCAGTAATGGCTCCCAAGAAGACTATGGCGGCGAAGAGTAAAAAGGCCGCGTCTTCGTCGACGACGAAGGGTAAGAAAGCTGCTTCTGCGGCGGCGAATGTGGCAGCTCCTCCGCCGGCCGACGTGCCCTTGGTTCACCCCGACGTCCATCCCTTATTGCTGGTAAGGACTTTTGCATGAGCTTGGAACCCTAACTGTTATGGCTACGTCGCATGTTCTTATGCGCGAGCCTTCATCTTCATGTGTGCCGCATGCACGTCTCGAGCCGTATGGGGTATATTCCATATCCGAGCCACATGCAAATTATTGTTGTGGCCGCATAAGCTCAGCATAAGCTCACTTGATCTGGGCCGCATAAGCTTATTTGAATTTGGATCGCATGAACTTGTTCGAACTGGACTGCATGAACTTATCTGCATTGAGCCGCATAAGCGCATTTGATCTGGACCGCATAAGCTCATCCGAACTGGACCTCATAGGCTCGTATGACCTCGCTTTGTCGTGTGAGTCTCTTTAAACTTATTTGAACTCTGTCGCATGAGACTGCGTTAAACAGAGCCGCATAAGTTTATTTAGTTATTGCCGCATGGGCCTCCACTAATCGGAGCCGCATGAACTTTCTGAGTTGGGCCGCATGAGGCTTCATTGACTCCGAGCCGCATAGGCTCGAGAGCACTAGTCAGTTTTCTTTGGCCATCTTTTTTAAATTATGTCTTTTGTCTTCTTCCTAGTGAATTTGCCAGTTAATGCTGCTGGAGAACCTCTGCTGGGTCAGGCCCAAGCCGCTATGGGCTATAGGTACGACCAGATAGTTCGGTATGTCGTGAACCAGTTACCTAGTGACGAGCCCTCTGGCGAGATTGAATGCCCTCAAGAACCAGCCCTTCTACTTTCTCTATGCTATGATGAACTCGGGGAAATTGGAAGGAGAATTTCTGAAGCCTGCGTTCTTCTTCGGAGATGCCCTGACTGTGAAGAACAGTCAAGTTCTAGACGTGTCGGAGAATTAGAGCATTATTTCTAACGGGATGGCGATCCGCATACCTCAAATGGAGCATCACTTTCCACTATCTTGGTTTAATATACTCCCGTTGGACAGGAAGATGGAAGAATCTTTAACCCCGACCCAGAATGGGATGTTTGTAGGCGACATCCATTATAACAACAACATGAAGTCAGTGTGTGCGGACAAGGTGCATGCCAGCCGCTATGTAATGGGATTGGCCCCGGGGGCTTTCTTGAATGTGCCGGGTCCCAATTTCACGTTCTCTGCAGCCGAAACTTTCCTGAACCAGCTTGCTCGAAAAGGCTCCTATCCCATTGGACGGTTGACGCTATCGAGTTGGATACACCCCATTACTTCATGGATTAATCTGTCTATGTGGATCTCGCAAAAGTATGAGGCTTTTCTGCGTGAGATTGGTCTTTATCACGCCATTCGGGGTACCAGCCACGGCTTGCCCATAAACAAGAAATTATTCATGGCCCTGCAGGAGATGTACAACTGCCGCACGGGGACCTTCTATACACCCGTAGGGGAAATGGGGCTTGCACTCCATGAGATGCACGTGGTTTCCAAGCTTTTTTGGGGGGATGAAGCTTTTAAGGTGTACACTCCTACGAATGAGGAGTTCGAGGAGTTGGAGGGAAGGTATCCGAGCTTCGTGGCTATTTATCAGGAGATATTGTGCCACTATAGCACGTGTCAGCATATAGCCAAGAAGGATAGCAGCTCGGAAGGGAATGCTCCCCATACTAAGGACTGGGTAAGCTATCTCTTCTCGATGGGTGCCTCAGGTCGGGTTACTTCCTGAAGTCCTCAATCCCGAGAGGCAGTTCAGGCCTTGGTGTCGTCGGCCAAGAGGGTGGCCACCACTAGCGACAGATTCGGGAGTCAAATTGACTCTTTTGGTTATTTTTATCAGGATACCCAAGAGCTGTCAGAGAAGGCGCTCCTGGCAGGATTCTTGATGGTATGGCTGCGGAATTGCGTAGTCTCGGGAGGAGCTGGTTCTATTGAGAGGATCAGCCGTAATTTCATCCTCCCTGCTGTGAAGCTAGTTTTTGGAGTTAGACTAGCTCTTCTCCCAGCCATGGTGTGCAGCATACACCGTGGCCTTCATACTTTTACATCCAAGGTCATTGCTCACGATGTGACAAAGGACTTTGAACGGACTGAGCTGCCCTATCATTATCTGATGGGGTGGCTGCTGATGCATTGTCCGTCTTTGATGAGGTCGGGCTCTGATGATGGTGTGATTGCTGATGACACTTTTATCTTCCGTTATCACAATGAGTCTTGGGAGTACGAGACCATGCACGCCTGCCGGATGGCGCTGGCAAGAGCGGATGGGTAGTACTTTTTCGTATCCGTCTTTTGTTTTACTGATGAGGAAATAGCGGGCGTACATCTCGACGGTATTGGGCCGCCTCATCTTCTAGATGGCCAGATGCTTCTGTGGTTGCGTAACATCCGCCCCGCGCACCTGGTATACCGCAACCGCAATACTGTCTTCTTGGAGCCTTACCTGCCCAGCAGGTTTGTCCGTCAATTTGGGTACAGCCAGCTTTTTCTGGACAGTCCCAGCTCTTGTCTGGGTTTTGAAGGTAGCCTTCTGGATGGTATCCGGGCCTGGCACTACAATGACATATTCCATACCCGTGCCACTTTCTTGGTTCCTGATGTTAAGGCGCCGGAAGAGATTTTGTATAAGGCGGCCCTATACCATGTTATGGCAAACAAGCTCCCTGTCGGTTTTAACCCGGGTTCCAGTTTTATTGTTGGTACTGGCCTGGACGAGAAGCCCCAGGGGGCCAAGACGAGGAAGAAGAAGAAGAATATAGTCGAAATGCCAGACTCGGACTCCTCCAATGCAGATGATGAGGGCGTTGAGCCTGATGCAGATAACTCTTCCCTTCCGATGGACAATATTGGGGCGGATCAGCCGCTTGTTATGTCAGATGAGATGGTGGCAGATCAGCCACCTGTTGCACCTGGTCCTGTACGGAAGCGTAGCCGGCAAATTTCTTCTGTGGGTGGTATTCCTCACTCCCGGAAACGGGCTGCGACCAGACATCGCTAGCTAACTATAAGGAAGGGAAGCGAGGAGGTCGACCCCGCTTCGGAGGTAAAATGAGTCACTACCATCTTTATTTAATTCTTCCTCTCTCCTGAACTTTGATCTTAATCATTTTCTTTTCCTCTCGTAGATGTCAGAAGAGGAGGAATCTCAGGAACCGAGCACCATTCCTGAAGTCGATCCGGCCCTGAACACTTTGATCGATAACATGTGTTCCGCTATCATTTCTGTCGGGGTTCCTTCGGAGGCGGTCGAGGGATCTCACGTTGCTGAGGTCTCGACCCCAGATGACAGGGGCTCCGATGAACCTGTCCCCGAATCTACCGAATTTTATCAAGTTGACGCTGATCGAGCCGTATCCCCTTCCGGGATGGCTGGGACAGAAGAGCCAGCTGAATTTGGCATGGGGGTCACAGGTGAGGGGGCTTCGGTGGTTGTGAATGAGCCTCAGCCTTCACAACCCTCCCCTGGTAATATAAGCCACATTTTAACTAATGAGGAGGCCTATTCGCTCTATCATCACATCCTTCGGGTTAGACTGATTGATGGTTGCTCTGGGCATACAGGTCCTGCCCTTTCAGTGCCGATGACGGACATTGTTATGGTAGGCTCTGCTAAAGGGAATCTAGTGGAGGGGAGCGTACCCCCTCCTCTTCCTGCTCGTCTTGAGGGGCCTCCCGCTGGCTCGAGCTCGGGAGGTCATATGGCGGCACAGCCCGGTCAGGGGGCAATGGTCCCTACATCTTCTTCTGCTCATACGACTTTGAGGTTTGACCTCTCAGCCTTACCGAGTATCCAGATTATTCGGACCGCGGAGGACGAATTGGGCGCTGTTCAAGCGTCCTTTCGTTCAGAATTTATCTCCCTTGTGGCAGGGACGGCCAGTTCTGTTGCGTCCTCTTCGACACTGCCAGCCACGCTTCCTTTGACACCGTCCTCTACGGAAGTTCTGGATGAGGTATCGCAGGATGTGGTTGATAGTTTCTATCGCCATTTGAGGAGGGGAGTAGACGCTGCTGTGGAGCGGGGGACTCCTTTCGCCTTGGCCCGACAATGCGTCCAAGGCCAAATTGATATTCTCAAAGCCCTTCCTGGCGGGGAAGGGATAGCTGCATTCCTGGAGCCCAAGCTGTTGGAGGCTGATAAGCTTGTGGCCTAGTTTCAAGTGATGCGACAAGCAGATTTGTCTGCAACAATTGATCAGGAGCGGGAGTTCCTCACCACCGCCCTAGAGAAGATAAGGCTCGCACGAGATACATCTAAGCCAGCTATAACAAAGGACCTCGACGGCCTATCTCTTTTGTACGACCAGCTGAGCCACCGGAGCGAGGTTTGCAGAGCTCGGTAGGCGACCGCCTCCTAGGGAATAATCGATACAAGGGAGCAGATTCTCGTGCTTCAGAAGAAGCTGGTTTTCTTGGAGTCTGAACTTGAAGCTTCTCGTGCGGACAAGGAGCTGATTGTTCAGGATGCCGAAAGGGTTTCCAGAGCTTCTGCTAACCTGGAACGCGCTCTGAAGAAGTTTGAGGAGGGCTGGCAGGCTCATGCGCCCTTGGAAGATGCGGTGCTACTAACTCAGGAGGCCGAGCGTCGGGCCAAACAGAGATTTGAGCGGTCGACTGCTTTGTTGAGGGACCGTCTCAGGGCATTATGTATCGCCGAACAATAGTCTGCTTTTTTCCTTCTTCTTGTTTTTGTCGCTTTTTTTTTGAGAGGGACGTGGTCCCCAGAACATATAGTACTTTTTGCCTTTTAAATAAAAGAGTATGCTTTATTCTACCCTTCATTTGCACGGCTTATTGTGTTTGTAGTGCTGAGGTGTTAGCTCCACTGGGGGACTGTTTATGGACTTGCTACCCCTTGGCATACCTTGGTTTTAGGTACGGATAGCAAGTTGATGGGGATACTTGGAATATTCCATAGTGAGTTGGCCATGGAAGTTCCTGTTATCGGAAGAAAGAATGCCATGGAGCAGCTGGGCTCCCGGGGCATGATGAGAATTGAAGGGCATGTACTAGGAAACTTAGTACAGCATTTGTGGTCAGTAGAGGACATTTGTGGGCCTATTATCCTTGGCGTACCCTGGTTTAGAATACGGATAATAAGACGAGAGAAAACCAACATACTTACTCAGAGGTAATGAGGACGTGGCAAGTATGAGGGGTTTTACCGCGGGGTCTTCCTACTCAGAGGTAATGAGAACGTGGCAGGAGTGGACTCAGCGGAGGATATTTGTGGGCCTATTATCCTTGGCGTACCTTGGGTTTTTTTTTAGTACGGATAATAAGTCGTGTGGGAACCAACATACTTACTCAGAGGTAATGAGGACGTAGTAAATATGAGGGTTTCTTCGATGGAGCCTTCCCACTCAGAGGTAAGGAGGACATGGCAGGAGGGGGCTCCATGAAGGGAATATAGAACAACTCAGAGGTAATGAGGACATGGAAGTTCTATGTAAGGGGGCGGTTTATTTTTGGTGGAAATGAAAACAACTCAGAGGTAACATCGACTTGGTTGTTTTGGAGAATTTGTGGATCGGTTACCCTTTTTGTGCACTGAAAGTGCGGGTATTAGATCATAAGGAGGAAGCTCCTTTTAGGAAGAAAGTTCAGAGGTACGATCATACATGACTTACTGCCTAAAAGATGCGATATGGATTTATCTGTAGTGGCCAGGATGTAAGTTTAGCGGTACCTGCAGGTACATAACTCGACAATCTGGGAGATTTAGAATTGGCATGTGAGTTCAGTGGTACGAGAGGGTACATGACTCATCATTCTGGAAGATGTGTAGTTGGGATGTGAGTTCAGCGGTACCAGCGGGTACGTAACTCATTACTTTGGCAGATTTATAGTAGGGATGTGAGTTCAGCGGTACCAGCGGGTACGTAACTCATTACTTTGGCAGATTAGTAGTTGGGATGTGAGTTCAGCGGTACCAGCGGGTACATAACTCATCACCTTGGCGGATTTGTAGTTGGAATGTGAGTTCAGCGGTACCAGCGGGTACGTAACTCGTTACTTTGGCAGATTTGCTTTAGACATAATACTTCTTTAGGAACTTACCGTTGATGGGCAACATGAGCAAGTCTCCATTTTGTTTTGTGAGGTGGTAAGCTCCATTGGAGAATACGGCGTCGATGATAAACGGGCCTTCCCACTTTGGCTGGAACTTGCCGACAGTTTTGTGAGTCATAACCATCGGCCTCCGAATTTCCAGAACGAGATCGACCACTTGGAATGTTCTGATTTTAACTTTCTTGTTGAAGGCTCGGGAGATACGGGCTTGGTACAGCTCGATTCGTTGTTGAGCTAACAGGTATTTCTCATCTAGGGCCTCCAACTCTTGTAGTCGGCGATGGTGATTATCATCCGTCGTCAACCGATAGGTGAGGGCGACGCAGATGAAGGGATCTGAGTCTCCAGTGGGAGAACTGCCTCTCCCCGTACACCAGGAAAAATGGTGTGTTCCCGGTGGCAGACCGTACTGTAGTGCGGTACGCCCATAAGCATTCGCCGAGCTTCTCGTTCCAGTCGCGTTTGTTTGATGACATGAACTTCTTGAGAAGCTTGATGATTATTTTGTTGAATGCTTCAGCCAGACCATTAGCCGCGGGGTTGTATGGTGTTGAAGCAATATTCTGGATACGGTGTTTGTCGTAAAATCGATAGAAGGCGTGGCTTGCGAACTGCGGACCATTATCATGGATGATCCTTCGAGGCAGCCCAAAGCGGTAGATGACGTGGTGCTTGAGGAAGCTGATCACGTTTCAAGTCTTCACTTCTGCTAGCGAAATAGCCTCCGCCTATTTGGAGAAGTAATCTGTGATGGCGAGTATGAAGCGGTGTCCTCGGGACGAAGACAGAGCGATTGGACCAATGATGTCCATTCCTCATGCTTCGAATGACCAGGATGCCACTGTCGGATGTAGAAACTCGGATGGCTGGTGGATGAAATCTACGTGGACTTGACAGGCTTTGCATTTTCGTGCATAGTCTATCGCGTCTGCAACCATCGTGGGCCAGTAGTAGCCTATTCGGCGGAGACGATCTTGTAGTTTCGGGCCAGGCTGATGGGCTCCACAGATGCCGTCGTGGGCTTCACGCACGGCTTCTTTGGCTTCTGTATTTGACAGGCATCGAAGCAGCAATCCATCGTATGATCGGTGATACAACATTTTCGTCTCTATATCGTAAAAGAATCTGAGGGAACGCCTTCTGATGGAAGTAGCTTCCTTCGGATTCTCCTGCAGGATGTCGTAGACTACGAAGTCGATGAATGGCTGTCTCCAGTTTGGCGCTTCGTCGACTGTCAGAGCGGAATAACTCTCGACATACTGAACATTGTTCTTGGGACAGACCAATTCGCGGCCTATTATGTCGACCAAGTGGTGAGCATGATTCGGAACTGCTAGGGAAGCAGCGAGGCCTGCTAGGGCATTGGCTTCAATGTTATGGAGCCTGGGAACGTGCTCTTGTAACGCCCCAGTTCCGAAATACGGGGACGTACACGGCCAGCTACACCGTATAAGGTACGAATACGCTATACGGTGATGACGGCTGTCCAGTCTGGTTGGGTATCCTAGCAAACAATCAATCTATGGCCTAAATCCGATCTTATATCCACAAGTAAATCATAATGAAACAATATCAAGAGAGATAGTCATATGAAAAACAGGAAATACCCATATGAAAATCTGGAATCTACAGTACAGGATAATAATGTAGACAAGTATACCTTCCCACAGTTCCTGGCATGGTCTGGAACTGAAGCACACCCTCGAAGTCAAGTCTGGAAGATCCACCGGGTCGGTCTCAGACAATCTGGGAACAATCCAGGGTTGGTCAGGCCAACCGTAGCAAGTACCAGAAAGGAAGGCTCAAGGACGGGCGAAGAAAACCAGCAGGATAAAATATGACAAGAATAGCATCTAAAAATAGTAAATAAAGGTAAGGGATCGTGTGGTACCAACGCACGATAACAATCCACAAGTATAGTGAAGCTAACACAATCACAATCCCCCTAGCATCCACTAACACCTGCATTGCCAGCTGGAAATCAATATCAGCTGGCTAGCAGGCAACAAGCCAAACAATACAGAAGGACAAGCGGCCACACAATGCCTACGGCTTGCTATTATTAACTAACTAGGGTTATCACAGGCCTAATTACTAACAAGATGCAGTTGAGGTATTCCTATAGCCACAAGCCCTGCAGACTATCCAGGTTATCCAGGACGAATATATATATATAGTGGGTACATCGCCCGGGAGACAAATGTACCCTAATAGCTAGCTGGAGGGGTGCAACACATGACAGTGTGCTGGAAATGTGCCCTACTCGACGGCAGGCTACAAATCCCATGAGCGCCCAGATAACAGGATTGCCTGTAGCCGGAATACCTCGATCTATATGAGCTACTTGATCAATCTAGTTGTTAACCTAGTCAGATTCATTATGAATTCCTGACCGTGGTAACCAGGAATCCATGTCCTAGACATGATGCAAGACGAGACAGGTAGTTTGTACAAGCACAATCAGGAAAATCAACCACGGTGTCAAGACAAGGTCATACCTAGCAAGTCAGGACTGGCTGTCGCAACAGCGATCAAGAGTAAACATGTCATGTCAAGAGTACTAGTCAGGAGTGCGCCACCACGGGCCACTATCAAGAATCAAGAGTATACATGCCAGGTTTACTGTCAAGTCCAGAGTGCTAGTCAGGAGTGCACCTCTACGGACCACTATCAAGAATCAAGATAGGTCCAAGTCATCGAGTAATACCAGGAACAAGGTCAAACCTATCAGTCACAAGAAGTCATATGCCCAAATCGTGACATGGATATCGAGTCGGATACAAGATCAGGATCTCTACTATAATAGTCTCTCAAGTACACATGGGAACCTACACCTCAAATCATCAAGTCGATCCATCCACCTTAGCAAACTATCAGGAGGCTCCTATCTACGATGAAAATCAATATCATGTCCGGAAGGTCAATAACCCAAATACCAAGCTAATCACTATAAGCAACGCTAGGCCCTCTAGCTCACAAGATTCCTCCAAGTCAATGATCACCGGCCACTAGAAAACGAGCCCCTCTAACTACCAAGACATAGCAGTCAAACCAGGTTCCCCAACTACCGGAATACACAAAGGTACCAGGTTTTGGGCGTTTGGGAAGTCGAGTAAAAATCATATAATAATAACCTCGATATTCTCCTCGTTCCACGAAATATTCGAAATCACCAAAATCCAAGAATCCACATTGATCCACCAAGTCAATATCCCAAGATCGTACTCTCCATAATACTCAATCCTCAGTCATATCCACAAGTCACAATTCCCAATACATAGGACAACTGTCAGCTCTATCTCGCTAGACTAGGACAACTCCTAGAATGAAAGGTCAGGGTACAAGTCCGGTAATAAATGCCGCCGGAAGTGGCAAGTATTACATGGACCGCTCTGGAGCAAATCCACAACCCTTAAACCAAACAAGGACCAGGGTTGCAGAACGTCTCCCGAGTGGAACCGCTCTCCTTACGCTATCCGACGGACAAGACAGGTCAGGAGCTAGACGACTAATCTAGTATGGAGTCTACCTAGCAGGCAATGGGATCAGGTATACCATACCAAGATGAACAGGCACGAGCCCAGTCCAGTAAACCAAAGAAATGGTTCTGCCCAATCCTTCGAACCAAATTCCCGATCGGGAATTCTAGAAAAATCTGGCAGAGTCTCCTCTGTATTCTGGACGGGAGCTCCCAGCAAATTGGGGCTAAAACCACTCGGCGCAACCCGTCGCAGAATCACAGTCGCAGGCTCGCAGGCTGAGAACACTAAGTCTCAGCTACCAGTAGCACTACGATGCGTACTGGAAACAAGTCGATAGCCGAGAACACTAAGTCTCGGCCTCCAGCAGCACTACGATGCGTACTGGAAACCAATCGAACCCGAGACCACTAAGTCCCGGCTTACCGCAGCGCTACAATGCGTACTGGGCGCCAAGCCAACATGTATAATAATAGAATACCCGCCTCGCAGGGCGCATCACAGCACATGTTCATAATTCTAACCCAAGCGCAATCACAGCCACAAGAATAGTTCGCCAAGCCGTTACCCGACCGCGAGTCGGACACGGGGCATACAGGGACAATCCATACGTGTGAGTCGTGCTCGTATCCTCGGAGGTGTGGATGACCCATCCGAGTTGCCCGATACGGTCTATCCCGGTATCGGACCAAGCTATCCTAAGTTATCATCATGGCAGATCTACTACTAGGCTACACTAATCATGGTAATAAAATTTACAAGTACAAATTAATTAAATGCAATAAAATTCCAGGAGAGAGAGGGCAAGAGCCGCCGATGAGCAAGGGATACTTGCCTAGAGGGCTCGGCTAGGTAAGCAAGTCTTCGGCAGTCGCGATCCAAGGTGGCACGCCAATCGAGGTCCTCAGAACACACAATAAACAATCATCAGCACCAAATAATAAAATAATAGAATAATCACAAGAGATGGCAGAAGGCTATACCGTGTGGCTCCCGCAAGCAGTGCAGGGATCTGGCACGAAAACCGAGGTACACGGATCGATACGAACACGTAAACAGAGATGTGAACGTATATCGAGACGCGTACGAGAATCGAGATGGCACGAATATCGAGATGAACGGGAAATACGTGCACGTAAATCGAGACATGCACGTAGATCGAGAAATCACAAATATCGAAACGGCGCACGAATTATGCGATACACAAATCGAGGCGAGCACGTAAATCGAGACGACCCAAAGTCCAAGGAGCACGTAAATCGATACGGTACACAAATCGATGTGTGCACGCAAATCGATGCGGTACGGAGTCCAATACGGCACGCAAGCCGAGGCGACACGCAAATCGATGCGTGCACGCAAATCGGTGTGGCACAAAAATCAAGAAAGGCACAAAGGCCGAGGCACGAAAAATGAGGCGGTGCGCAAACCGATGTGGCACGGTGCCCGAGGCAGCGCGGGGCTCGAGGCGTCCCGCTGCCCAAGGCAACACGTAGACCGAGGTACACGCAAAATGAGGCGACACGTACACCGAGGTGCACACAACCCGAAAATACGAGGAACGAGGAAGCGCACCAACCGAGGGTGCACTGCCCGAGGTGACACGCTGCACAAGGCAGCGCACTGCTCGAGGCAGCACGCTGCCCGAGGCGCACCGATCGAGGGGCTCACTCCCCGAGGAGCTCACAGCCCAAGGAAGGGGGAGAGAGAGAACGGAGGAGCTCGGCCAGGTCGGGTTAGACCACCGGCGGAGGGAGGACAGAGGGATAGGGGGAAGGAGCTCACCGAGGGAGGGTGCTCGGCCAGGTCGGGGCTGGTCGCCGCCGGCGGAGAGGAAAGACGACAGCAGCGGCAGCAGTGGCTGCGGCGGAGGAGAGGGAGGAGGAGAAGGAGACGGCGCCGCTGGAGGTGGCTCACGGCGGCGATCCGCGCCACGGCGAGAGGAGGAAGGAGAAGGGGGCGGAGGCCATGGGGTTGGAGGCGGTGGTCGTGACTGGAGGCGGGGTGACCACGGCAGAAGTGGAGGCGGCGCACGTGGGTGAGGGCGACCGCAACCATGGGAGGAGGCCGAGAGGAGGGGTGAGGGGAGCTCGAGAGAAGGGGAGAGAGAGAGTTGAGGGAGAGGGATGATGAGCTGAGAGAGAGAGAAAGGAATTGGGGGGGGTGTTCTCCTGCCGACAGAGAGGGAGGAGAGAGGAAGAGTGTGAGAGTGGAAAATGTGAGGGAGGAGAGAGAGAGTTGAGGTTAGATATTTTGGGAGGGTATAATTGGAACAAGAAAATTAATAATAACATTAATAATAATAGGAAAAATTCACCTCCAATAATTTAATAATAAAATTTTAACAATACCAAATTTTAAAAATCCTCGTAATACAATAATACGGTCATATACGTATTTCAAAATAGGAACATTACAGCTCTATGAAGAACCCTTCCAGGGACGAGATGATGTCGATTGCTATTTTGTGGTAGGGAATCATGTCCTCATGGCGAACCTCGTATGAACCCTGAATCTGATTGACGATTAGCTACGAATCGCCGTATGCTTCGAGGTGCTCTACCCCCAGCTCTTTTGCAAGTCGGAGGCCAATGTCCAAGGCGTTGTACTCGGCCATATTGTTTGAATAGGGCTCTGTGAGGGAGTAAGCCCGATTGATCACTAGCCCAGAGGGAGAAACCAGTACTATTCCAACTCCGGCGATGATTTTGCCCTTGGGCCCAGTTCTTGAAGCGCCGTCGAAGAACATTCGCCATATGGTATCATGGGAGGCCGTATTTGAATTAGCGACCTCGTCTGGAATCTCTTTATCTATTTTGGTTGACTCCGAACCTGGATGAGCTGCTAGAAAGTCTGCCAGAGCTTGACCTTTAACAGCCTTCTGTGGGACGAAGATCATGTGGTAGGGGGACAGTAATATCGCCCAGGTAACGAGGCGGGAGCTGAGTGCACCTGGCCTGGTCATGGGGACCCTGAGGGGGTTGACTCTCGATATGACATAGATGGTTTGTCCCATGACGTAGTGCCGCATCTTCTGAATAGCGAAGACCAGCGCAAGGCACTCTTTCTCTACGGCAGTGTATCGATGCTCCGGCCCCATCATCATTCGGCTAAGGTAATATATAGCTTGCTCATGGCCTGCATCATTGTTTTGTGCTAGCAGGGCGCCGAGAGAATGCTCCATCGCTCACACATAGAGCAAGAATGGTCTTCTAGGAATCGGGGCTACCAGGACTGGAGGGTTTGTCAGATATTCTTTGATGCTGTCGAAGGCACGCTGGCATTTTCATCCCATACGAATGAAACACCCTTCTTCATGAGGTGGGTGAATGGCTGACATCGTCCAGAGAGGTTAGAGATAAACCTCCTGATGTAGGCTAGCCTCCCTTGAAGGCCTTGGAGTTCACAGAGATTTCTCGGGGGACCCATCTCCATGATTGCCTTCGTCTTCTCAGGGTCTACGTGGATACCTTGGGAGGTAATGATGAAACCCAAGAACTTCCTGCTGGATACGCCCAAGAAGGATTTTGTGGGATTCATTTTCAAATTGTGCGCTCGCATCAGGTCGAACACTGTCCTCAGATCATGCAGATAATCTTCTTTAGAGCAGCTCTTGACGGTAATGTCGTCGACGTAGCATTCCACTGTCTTGCGCACATGGTCTCTAAAGATGATGCTCAAAGCTCTTTGATAGGTGGCGCCAGCGTTCTTTAGACCGAAAGGCATAACTGTGTAGCAGTATGTGCCAATTGGTGTTCAGAATGATGTATGCTTTTCGTCGTCAGGGAACATCTTGATCTGGTTGTACCCTGAGAAACCATCCATGAAGGACATACGCTCGAAGCCGCAGGTATTCTTTTGATCCGGTTGCTGCCTCATTTTGAGTTTGAGCATCTCCTTCGACAAGGTGCCTCTTTGACTTCTCGTACAAGCAGGAGTCCGAGTAGTAAGACTCGACCCCTTTGAAAGGATCGATGTCGGTGAATTCTGTCCTCACGAACCCGTGCTTGTCGACATACTTGAAGCACTGGTGCAGTATAGAAGACACGATCACGTAATCGTGTATCCAAGGGCGCCCCAGTAGAATATTGTAAGAAGTGTCCGCATTTATGACATAGCAAGTCACTTCTGACTGCAGGTCGCCGATTTGACACTTCAGGCAAATTTTCTCGATAGGGTAGCTCCTGTCCGAATTGAAATCGCTGATGGCGGTGCTTGTCAGCGTCAGGCGATGCATTGGGATACTCAGATGGTGTAGTAGGCTCTTCGGGATGATGCTTATGGAGGACCCGGGGTCAATATGCATCCGATCGACCTTGATATCACCAATGTACCCAGTATAATACAAAGGACGATCATGCAGGTTAGTCTTGATAAGCATATCCTGCGAAGTGAAGACGATGTTCGGCATTGACCCTGTGCAAGCGCTGTCTTAAAGATCTGCAGACAGGCTTTCCCAGTGAGATTGGACTGAGCTAGATATGCGTCGGCATTCTGAAGTGCTTCGCTCAGTGCAACGCGGACATCCTTGGAGAGTCTCAGGAGCTCATATAGCGATAATTTGGCCGGTGTGTTGGCCAGTTGCGCCAAGATGTCGAAGTTGTAGGGCTTCTCCAGCCCATGAGGCGTTTCCCTTCGGAGCGGTTTATCGAAGCGAGTCTCCTTCGGCCTAGGCTTGTCGGTCGTCGAAGGCTGCGAAGGTCCTGGAGCATCAGGAGCTGTCAGCTGATGGTCTTCAGCCGAGTTACCCGGTTGAGGTTGAGTTTGTGCGCCGGATCGGGTAACAACAACCGTAGCTTCTTCAACCTCTACCGAGATTGTGCGGCATGACTTGATTTTTCCACTCTTCTTATTGCTGATGGCGGGAGGTGCAGACTGAGTCATTTCAGGCACTAGGTCCGGATGGACCCACATGATCTCCCCCATGATGTAGTAAGGGGTACTAGACCAGCAGCTTAGTCTCGGGGATGTGGAAGGTTAGAGACCTCCATCTTTGCTCTGGGAACGGGCACTACTCCATCTTGAGCCTTTGTTGGAGGAAAGCTACAAAATTATACTGACACCATGTTGGCCGCTACGGTCACCTCTTCGAAATTAATGGCCAGGGAATTAGAATCGATGAGGTGTTGGATGTATCGCTTCAGCTGATAGCAGTCTTGTGTAGCATGGTGAACATAGCGATGATAATAGTAGTACTTGGGACTCTCCATATCTGCAGGGCGAGGCTCACGTCTCGGAGGAGGGACTGAATTTGGCCTCCTTGTATGAGCATATCCAAGATGGGCTTGACATGGCCGTCCTCGAAGGAGTAGGTTATCTGAGGCCACTGCTTTTCCGCCGTCTTTAATTCGGGCTTTGGGGCTGTGTCGGCCACCATAGCCTGCTTGCCCTTGTTGTCTCGGTTACTGGAGGAATTGCGACCGTTGTTGTTGTTGACGTTAGGGCATTTGCCCTTGTCCTCCCCTTCCGAGATGTGCAATCCCAGTTGGCGGGCTTTCTTCACCTTGTCTTCTACGCTAGTGGCACTGATGATGAACGTCTTCCAATCCTTGAATTGACTTTTGTCCATCCAGAGGCTGATTGTGGAAAGCAGTCTCTTTTGGCAAATTTCAATCAAAGAGGAATCAGGGTTGCCGGAAGGCAGCTTCATCGCAGTTTATCGAAACCGCTCAATATAGTTCCTTGTCAGCTCCTTCTCCCCTTGAACGACATCTATGAGGGTGGACATTGTGACGTCCTGTCCTACTTCGTAGAACCTCTCTAGGAACATGCGTTTGAAGCTGACGAAGGAATGGATGCAATTGTCTGGCAAGTTACGGTACCAGTCGAAGGCGACCCCTTCCAATGCTCCGATGAACAACCGCGTAAGGATGGTATCGTCATGGGGCAGATGGTCGGTTGTGACTTCGAAGTAGGTGATGTACCTTCTTGCAGATGTCTTTCTGTCATATGGATTGATGTGGAATGGTTTATATTTTGGTGGGAAGGGAACATCTCTCCACGCAGCGGGATACGGTTGTCGTATCCTGAGATCCTGGCAATTTTCTCGGGCTTGAAACATGGCTCGGAGCTCCTGGACCTCTCTTCTTGCCTCCCTGGCCTCGTCTGCAGCGGTGGGAGCCGATATCTCGGGAGGATTATCGCCCGGGTTTGGTTCTGCTGAGTTTGAGTCCGCATTGACCGCGGGACCCAAGCTCGTTTGGCCAGGCGTCCTTCCTTACAGAGTGGGAATGGCCGCTTTGATCTCGTCAACGGATTTGACCAAGGCATGAAGTATGGCCTCTAGAGTGTCGATACGTTGGCGATCACTTGGACCATCTTGGTTGATGTCCGTCATGAACACCGTCCTTATATGATGAGAGGTGGAAGGAACGGTAGAGGACGTGCTCTCTGAGTCGTACCCTCGCACAGAGAAGTCGTCAGGGTATGTAGGAATGTTCTCTTCTGGTTCGAACTCAGAAAGAGTGGTACCCCCAGCTTCAGAGCGTGCCTCGTCTTGAGAGTTGTGGACGTCCTTGGGGACGTCGAGATTTGTTGTATCTGGATTATCCTTTTGGAACACCGGATTGTCGTGGATATTTGGATGAGTGCTACCCCCAGCTCTAGTGTCTCCAAGTGTAGACGATGAATCCCCAAGTGTGGCAGATTTCGTCTTTGAGCGGGTACCTTGGTAAACTCCTCCTGCAACGGTGGTAGACAATTGTTTAGAAGGGAGTCTCTTGGTTACACCGGTTGAAATTTTTGGGCTTGAGACATTCGTTTTCTTCCCTCTCCCGCTATCAAAAATCTTCAGAGTAGAATTACAGGAGGCGACAAGGAGCGCCTCATCTTCTGAGCTTGGGCGTTGCAACCGTCGAAAGACGGACCGTCGGTCTGCTTGTTCTACCGCCTTGTTACAGCAGCAGTTGACAATGACTTGAGTGCAGTGATGTCCGTGGGAGGACTCTTCGCGCACCAAGGCCTCTTTTCTTTCCTTGTGCTTGTGGAGGATAACCTCACGCAAGTCAGATGGGTCTGGAATGACCGTGTTTGCTCCCTAGATTTGGGAGACTTTTGGGAACCATTCTGTCCATTCGCCGCCGGGGGCTGGATTCGAGTGGTTCTGTACAACTTCCCATCAGAGGCCCGCATAACAGTATAGGGAGCGCTCGGACGGTCAGAGGTCGGGACAGCGGATCGAGCTCACCAAGCCTGCGCCGCTCTAGACTTCTTCACTCTAGTACGTGAGGATACATAGTAGGAAGAGTCTAAGTGGGGCTGCAGAGAGTCGGACATATTTTCTTGGGAGCACGGGAGATCAGGGCCATAGGAGAGGCGATTGAAGACTGAGCCGCATGGAGCAGACAGCATGCGGCTGGAATTGACAGTCTTCATGCGGCTGGCCTGGGCTTTCTTCATGCGGCTGGAAGTCTCGGCCGCATGAGTTTTCTCTATGCGGCTAGAATTCTTGGCCGCATGGCTATTCTGTATTTGGTTGGCAGTTTCGACCGCATGGACATCACGCAGGCGGCTGGCAATCTTGGCCGCATGGATATCCAGCCTACGGCTAGTGCCTTTGTTCGGCTTCTTCCTGGAGCACATAGAATCACCCTTTGCCCCTACAAGTCCAGTATCGTAGTGCTTTCCTCTGTCGGATGTAGGGACAGCAGAGTCCTCTATGGCTTGAAGTGGGGCCGCATGAGAGTTGCCTTCGCCGTCATGGGCAGCAGAGAGTACTCCGTCCAGAGCTTGGGAAGGAGCGAATGACTTGGGTCTCCACTCCTTGCGAGCCTTCTTCGTACGGGCTCGCCGCTGGACCGGGCCAGCGCTCCCGTCGGAGAGCATTTTTTCAAATGCCTGTTGGTCGAACCGGGCGACCAGAATTCGTTAAGAAGAGCCAAGTTTGGCTGCGTCTGATTGCGTCACCAACTCCTCAGCCGTGGAGAAGTTTGTCCCCTGCAGAGTCACCATCGTGTTTGCCATTGATTGTAAAAGTACAGAACAATTTATATAGGAGGACTGAACTTAGACTCATAATACAAACTCGCCCATACAAAGAAATCCTAGGGACGAAAGCCTAGGTACAGCAGTCTAAGTACAATTATTTAGTTTTTCTGGGGGGTGACGATAGAGGCTCGGGAAAGGGACGGCAGCTCTGCCTTACTCCTTGGACGATCAGACGTAGCCTTGGCTCTGGTGAAGAAATGCTCTTGCGTGAAGAAGACTCTCTCTCTTTTTCGCTAGCCTCTGTTCTCTCTCTCCTTTCTGTCTCTCCGTGTCTCCATTTTTTTCTCCGTGTCTCCCTTTTTTCTCCGTGTCTCCCTTTTTTCTCCGTCTCCTGCAAGGGAATGGTACCTTGCTATTTATAAGAGTGGGGTGTGATCATTAGGGTTTGCAAATAATTGCCTCTCTTGAAAAGTCGGCGGCTTAAGAGTTATCAATCTGGGACGTACATCTTGAATGTAATAAATTTGAGCAATTAATATGATTGCATCAAATCTCTGTGGGCAATAAATATTGATTGCCATGAATATTCATGACTTTTGATATCCTACCACGTGTCCAATTTGCTTGATTTGATTTGATCTGGGCCATTATGACGATCGTAACAAATCTAATTTTGTTGGAATTTGTTAGCACCCATAGTTCAGAGAAGATATGATTGCCACGTGTCTCCATTGTCGCGGAGAGCGCCACGTGTCTCAACTGAACCGTCCTGGCAGAGCCGCATATGGGTGGTCCTCTCATCCGCATGAAGCATGCAACCGTATGTGGATGGGGAACCATATGAGGATGGGCAGCCGCGCGTGAATGGGCAGCCGCATGAGAATAGGTAGCCGCATAGGGATAGGCAGCTGCATGGGTATAGGCAGCTGCATGGGTATGGGCAGCCGCATGGGTATAGGCAGCCGCATGGGTATAGACAGCCGCATGAGGATGCAGATGGGCAGCCGCATAAATGCAACAGCCGCATGGAGTGACCTCGGGACTTGGTGGATTTTGCCAGCTTTGTCAGGAGATTTTCTCTTCTTTTCTAGGATCATGCCATTATGTCAGAGTCATTATTACGTTCTTTTGTCAGAGCTGTCGTAGCTGTCAGCCGTCAGAGCATTAAACGCAGCCGAATAAAGAGATGAGCTGTTGAAGGCCACGTGGCTTCTTTCTGAGCCGCATGGAATTATTCGAGCCGTATGGACTTCTGAGCCGCATGGGGATCCTGAGCCGCATGGACTTCTGAGCCGCATGAGGATCCTGAGCCACATGGGGATCCTTCTGTTGGAGCCGCATAGGTCTTTCTTTATTCTTTTCCATGCTTCTACATGTGTCTGTGTCGTGTCCAGAGAATGCGTATCGGAAAACCGATTTCGTGTGTCAAAGAGGGTATTCTCGCTCGATTGTGCATTACACGCACAACGAGAAGCCTCGTGCTTGTGCACACGGCTAGGTAGGGTCACGGGGTAGGTCTAGGACACGTCGACATGACACGAAGTCGCAACGACGCGACACAGCAGCTCGCACAACAGCACGTGGCCTGCACGCGTGCGCACGCGTGCGTGCGTGCTCGTGCACGCGGGTCGTCGCTCGTGGCTCGCACGTCAGGCCATGCCACGACTCAGGATCGAGTCCCTGGGTAGTCTAGTTATAGGGCTACGTGTTCCAACTCCTGGTACGGGTCTTCAACGCGCCGTGTTCGCGTACGAAGGTCGTGTCAGCGACAAATTTCAGCCCGAGTACACAGTTCAGCCGACCAGTGCACGCGCGATTTCTCCGCGTTCGCTCAACTAAACATCGTAAAATTTTACGGGCATGTGGGCAGAGGTTGCCCCTATACGCTCATAAAATTTCATGTAATACGGAGCTCCGCACGTCGAGTTATGATGCACAGACTGCAGGGCGTGCACAGGACCGTGCACGGGATCTCGTGCACGCGTGTTCGTGTCCGTTTGGATGCCAAAATCATGTCGATTTCCGATCCATCTTCACGAAAGTTGTTACAAATCATATAAGGAAGGATTTCGTGAAAACAGAATAAAAAATTAACACTTTTCAATTCTAAGTGGCATTTTGTCGAACACGTGCAACGTGAGACCGATACGTGTCCGATAACACTATCAAACGAAGTCAAAATCCAACCAAACTTCGTACACAGATCAAGGGTGCCTATATGGATGCAATAATGAAGAAAATTCAAGAAAAACAAAGGTAGATCGGGATTTACCTATTGAGGGTCGGAATTTCAATAAAAGGAATTTCCCGAGCGCTTTGTCGGCCGATTTCTCCCGAGCAAATGCCTCCTCCTCCTTGCTAGCAGTACTCCAGTAAGTTCCTCTCCTTCCTACGAGCACAACGGAATTCGTTTGGGGAGAAACAAACTCCGGATGAAAAAGTTGGGATTTTTGGAGAGTGGAGGCTAGGGTTTCTTTTGGAGGCTATGGAATTTTACAAAATGAGAGAGGAGCTGCTATGGCCGACCATATAGGGGGTTTCTAGGGTTAGGGTTTCACATGGGCCAACTCCTTCAAGTTGTAATAAGGCCCAAGTCACAAAAGGCTTAAAAAGGCTATATGTAAAAAGGCTTAAAACCATTCTAAAGCCTTTTAAATTGAACCCGAGCCCTAAATAGATTCTAATAGGTAAAATAAAAATTCTAAGACATGGTTAGGCTCCTATACAAGGTCCACTAAGGTAAACCAGTTGCTAGTACATCACAAGTCATAATATCTAGAAAATCACAAAAATGGCTAAAATGGCTAAAAAGGCTAAATTGACTAAAAATTAATTTAAAACATTCTAAAATAACTAATTAATTCTAAAATAATTCCTACAAGGTCAAATTAATTCTAATTATTATTATTAGGCTTCTAGTCAAGGTTGGCTAAGTTAAACCGATTTATACTACACAAACATCAAACAAAACCACATATCATCACATGAATTCAATAAATTAATAAATAATATAATAATTACAAAATGACCAAAATATCCCTAAATTAAAAATGTGGTGGTTACAGATCTACCCCCCAGAAAAATTTCGTCCTCAAAATTTAAGTCGGTCGTACTCCTTCTAGGTCAACCACCCACAATCAAAGTCTCTAAGCAATTTCTAACTCATACAATTTGAAGAATAATATATAGAGTCATGGTCAACCATAGCAGTTGAAGGTCTCATCTTGATGGACTAGTTATATTAGATCAAAACAGTCCCATGGTAGCAACATGCAAGCAATATAGGCTGTTCTACTGGAAAGATAAGGAAGCAATAAATCCTTAAGGTGTAGGACAGTCTACCATCCTATAAGAAACTGGTAAAGACAACTAGAAATTAATTATGAAGGGTTACTATTCCAAAGATCATCAAAATCGAAAGTTTAAGGCACGAGTGTCAATAGCATTGAAATCCAATAACATAATATGTATAAAAGAAGATTTAGTCCCAGCGCGATCTAAGTTGATCAATTCTAGGATAAATCGAAGTTTGGGCAAGATGGAGAACGAGGCCATTGAAGTCTGAGCACGAGTATCCATGATTTGATATCCATGTCACAATTGAAGTAATTCAATTGAATAAGACCCCAAACATTGGATGATAAGGAGGATGACCCGGTCAACTCGTCACGATCAAAAGAATTAGAATTTAAAGGATGATGCAAGGATATAGAAATAAGTCAATTTTCTCCTTTGGATAGGGAAACTAAACGTGATACCATAGGTTGATCTATCAAGTACAGTACCTTTTCTTTCTAAAATATATAAAAGGCAAAAACAATAAAGAATTCAAAGACGATGCTATTAAGTGCAATACGTGGTTCATAGGCGATGGAAATAATTCAAAAGAGAATTGCCAAAGCTGTCGTGGATGAGACTCTAGAGCAAATTTAACTATGTCTCCCTCCACGTAAAATAATATATGAAAAGTGAACCAAAGTGCAATAGGTTGATCAGACCATCATGCACCGGTTCTAATTAGACAATATGTTAGTGGGTGCCAGCCCCCAATAAAATTTGTCATGATCAAGCTCGACAAAAGATAAGCTTGCAAAACTGGTGCTAAATTAGCAACATAAGATAGACAAAATATAAGTAAGGATAATGATGAAGGAAGTTAATAGTCTAAGATCCTTTAAACATCAAGGAGTGAGGGTGAATCAAAACAAGAGGAAAAGGATTTTCAAATCGAAGTTCATAATGAGATTCTCAAGGGTCGTCCAGGAATCTCTCAAGGAATTCTAAGTGTGATTGAGTATCATCTAATTCTAACACCTTATTTCATATACTCTATAGCAGGCTCGTAGCAGTGCAACTAAGTCGCCGTACTACCACGATATCGCACTAATACGAATCTCGACCTGCATGGGCCACCACTAAAAATGTGTCACGACCCTCACCCAGTGTAAGGGTACAAGTGCGTAACCATGCCCAGCCTACGCCACAGAATCGGGGGTAGAATGATGTTCCAGTTCACTATCTAAACCAACTCACACAATTGTATAATGTACTTATCTTAAAACTCAACTCCGAATGGAGGACAAGTACAGAAATAATATAACTCAATCACAATCTAAGCACGATATGATGTCACAGAATTCTTTAACTTAAAGAAAACAATAAAAACCACTAAAAGATAATAACTCAAAACAACTCAAAATAAGACAACTCTCAAATTATTACAATTCAAGTTCCCGTAGAGAAATCTAAAACAGTCTACTAGACTAGTCTCCCGATCACTCCTGAGTGTCGAGGCCAAAGGTAGCTAATCCCTCTCCAGATCTATAGTGAGTAGGGCATACATCCTCAGGGCTAACATCTGTAATATTTCAACAGGTCCAGTCAGGACAGGAACGAATACATCTCATCAAGTAAATCCAAGTAAATGACGAAATCCATAAAACAATTATAGACAATTTTATTGATGAAGCATGGGAATTCGAGACAGTTTAAGATGTGAAACTATAGTAAAAGAACAAGAAAAGTAAAAGCTGTTAAACAGAATATCATGTCAATGGAGACTGTAAATAAAAGCTAGCTGAACTAGAATATGGTGATATGAGTCCAGTGGTACAATATATGTCAAGTGTGATTCCATTCAATGCTCCAAGTAGGGTGATTCTTGTAATGGTTCTTGTGATGATTCTAGTAAAGATTCTTGTGGTGATTCTAGAAAAGATTCTAGACAATACTTACTGTGTTTTTTAAAACACTAAGATCGACATGTAAACGGCTAGGGGTAATCCGGCGCATCACACACTGTCCAAGTGTGGGGCGACTATTGTTCTTGCATAATTCACAGGGAGGTGGTTCGAGTATTTAAGAATATTTACATGTCTACTTAAGTATTTTCCTGCCCGACAAATATGAGTGAATCTATAACACGACACGTAAATCGAGAATAAATTTAGCCAGAACATGAAGGTGCTTGTAGGTGATTCTTGTAATAGAGGCTAGACAAGTAAGGTATGTGTGTCGAATACATGGATTCCAGAAAACTATCAATTCATGTTTGTAACCGAGAATCAAATAGAATTGACTAAAACTGAAATATAGAATTCGACAAGTAAATGAAAGAACTTTCAGAGAATGTACTCGCCTGACAATCTGAGCTGCTGATAAGGATGTATAACTGAACTGGAGTGATATAAACCTATTTAAAGTATCCACATGTCACAACCAAGTCTACAATATCAAAAGAAATAGCTACAATGCAAGACTACATACTTCTAGGTCCCTTTTGGTCAAGGTCAACCCTTGGTCAACTCTGGTCAAACCTGGTCAACGCTGGTCAAACCTGGTCAAACATTGGTCAACTAGCCCGTTTACTAATTTCTAGGTCATACACAAAATTTTAGGTCATTTATAGTTCGTTTGAGTCAATTTGGATCAAGTTTGACCCAAAGTTGACTTTTGTCAACTTGGTCAACTTGTCGGCCAATTCGACCGAACTAGGCTCCTAACGACGAACCTAATCTGTCCAAACACTTCCTATAGTCATAACACAAGCATTTATTTCATTATCTATATTTATACTTACTTCATAATTTATATATATATATATGTATATATATATATATATTTTTATACATATATATATTTTTTTTATACATATATATATATTTTTATACATATATATATATATATATATATATATATATATATATATATATATGTATATATACATATATATATATATATATATATATATATATATATATATATATATATAAATATATATTTTATATATATATATATATATATATATATATATATATATATATATATATATATATATATATATATATATATATATATATATAAGTTAGTAAAGAAAATATGATTTGTGAGTGAAAAGTGATGTTGGGGCTGCTGGTAAGGAGACTAAATCTGAGGACAAAACTAATATGAGACTACAAGAGTATTCTATATATAACATTTTACAATCTAAAGGAAATATATATATAATATATATACATATTGGCATATATCCATATATAGGTATATACCCAATATGAAAGCCAACGAAGGTCGTACTCGAACCTGGAGTAAAGTCCCAGGTCTGAAATCAGAGTCTTGACCTTCACATAACACATTTTGAAATTTAGGCATAAAGAAAATTAATATATATACATACATATATATATATATATATATATATATATATATATATATATATATATATATATATATATATATATATTTTTTATATATATATATATATATATATATATATATATATATATATATATATATATAGGTATAATAGGTAAAACACCATATATGCCCAAAAATGGCTAGAAATTATGACTCAACCCCGAGAGTCGATTCCCACAAGTCTAAAATATCATATATAAGTTAACAAGTCAGAAAATATCGATTAAAAGTCGAAGAATCAAAATATCACATTTCTATTCAAAATATTGAACCCGAAAATCCCAATTTCGACAAAACGACCCAAAACGCAAAATACTCCAAACCAACTCACGAAACTTGGCACATACGTTAGTCTCGACATGTGGGACGTTCTTGGGTACAACCGGAGTCAAAACCGTGTCCATGTCGTTTCCAGAGAATGCGTATCGGAAAACTGATTTCGCGTGTCAAAGAGGGTGTTCTCGCTCGATTGCGCGTCACACGCACAACGAGAAGCCTCGTGCTCGTACACACAGTTAGGTAGCGTCACGGGGTAGGTCTAGGACATGTCGACATGACATGAAGTCGCAGCGACGCGACACAGCAGCTCGCGCAACAGCGCGTGGCCTGCGCGCACGCGCGCGTGCGTGCGTGCTCGTGCACGCGGGTCGTCGCTCGTGGATCGCGCGTCGGGCCATGCCACGACTCGGGATCGAGTTCCTGGGTAGTCTTGGTATAGGGCTACATGTTCCAACTCCTGGTACGGGTCCTCGATGCGCCGTGTTCGCGTACGAAGGCCGTGTCAGCGGCAAATTTCAGCCCGAGTGAACAGTTCAGCCGACCAGTGCACGCGCGATTTCTCCGCGCTCGCTCAACGAAACTTCGTGAAATTTTACGGGCATGTGGACAGAGGTTGCCCCTATGCGCTTGTAAAATTTCATGCAAGATGGAGCTCTGTTCATCGAGTTATGACGCACAGACTGCAGGGCGTGCAGGGGACCGTATACGGGACCTCGTGCACGCGTGTCCGTGTCCGTTCGGATGCCGAAATCGTGTCGATTTCCGATCCGTCTTCACAAAAGTTGTTACAAATCATATAAGGAAGGATTTCGTGAAAACAAAATCAAAAATTAACACTTTTCAATTCTAAGTGGCATTTTGTCGAACACGTGCAACGTGAGACCGATACGTGTCCGATACCGCTATCAAACGAAGTCAAAACCCAACCAAACTTCGTACACAGATCAAGGGTGCCTATATGGATGCAATAATGAAGAAAATTCAAGAGAAGCAAAGGTAGATCGGGATTTACCTATTGAGAGTCAGAATCTCAATAAAAGGAATTCCCCGAGCGCTTTGTCGGCCGATTTCTCCCGAGCAAATGCCTCCTCCTCCTTGCTAGCAGTACTCCAGCAAGGTCCACTCCTTCCTATGAGCACAATGGAATTCGTTTGGGGAGAAACGGACTCCAGATGAAAAAGTTGGGATTTTTGGAGAGTGGAGGCTAGGGATTCTTTTGGAGGCTATAGAATTTTACAAAATGAGAGAGGGGCTGCTATGGCCGGCCATATGAGGGGTTTCTAGGGTTAGGGTTTCACATGGGCCAACTCCTTCAAGTTGTAATAAGGCCCAAGTCACAAAAGCCTCAAAAAGGCTATATGTAAAAAGGCTTAAAACCATTCTAAAGCCTTCTAAATTGAACCCAAGCCCTAAATAAATTCTAATAGGCAAAAAAAAAAATTCTATGACATGGTTAGGCTCTTATACAAGGTCCACTAAGGTAAACCAGTTGCTAGTACAACACAAGTCATAATATCTAAAAAATCACAAAATTGGCTAAAATGGCTAAAAAGGCTAAAATGACTAAAAATTCATTAAAACATTCTAAAATAACTAATTAATTCTAAAATAATTCCTACAAGGTCAAATTAATTCTAATTATTATTATTAGGCTTCTAGTCAAGGTTGGCTAAGTTAAACCCATTTATACTACACAAACATCAATCAAAACCACATATCATCACATGAATTCAATAAATTAATAAATAATATAATAATTACAAAATGTCCAAAATATCCCTAAAGTAAAAATGTGGTGGTTACAAAGGAGCAGGAGCAGGAGGTGCAGGAGCAACGATAGTGCTGCGACGAGAAAGCTGAAGATACTTTGGCTCAGGGTCCAGAGCGCAAGTGGATAAATCGATATCAAAACGCTGAAAGATGCGAGGAATTAGCATCTCCCTCGCATAAGAGAGATTGTGGTCTCTTTCGCGACATCTTCCCATCATCTGGATGATAGTCTTAGGGGAAGAAAAAGGAATTCCCTTAAGAATGTGATAGATGGCAAATAGGTCAAGTGTAGTGATATCATCTTTCGAAGTGGATTTTGGAAGAATAGTGGAATAGATGATGCGATGTAACTCGTAGTTAAATAAGTTCAAGTTGTTGGCCTTGAACTTTCCAGGACGAGCATGTGCTGGCGTACAAAGCTCATTCTTGAAACTAATAAGAGTCGTGCCCTCGGGAAAGTCGAAGTCGGTGATGTCATTGAGCGGGGCACCTTCGTTTGGAATACCAAGGATTTTTGCTAGCAATACATTATCGAACTCGATATCGATCCTGCCAACACGAGTTCTTACGGTAAAAATGTCTAACACGAAGTTACAATAAAATAGTCGAAGGGTATTAGTAGCTATAGGGAATTATTGGGTAACTAGACGGTGTAACCCTAATGCCTCAAACAAAGGACGATGATCTAGAAATGTAGTCCATTTTATCGGAGCGCCTGTGCATATTGTAGGCGTGGCAAAGTCGGTATACCATAGCAAAGCTTGGTCATGAGTTTTGAAGTAAAACTCATCCGACACGCCGTCACCTGATTGGACCAGGGAAAAGAGGGAATCCGTATTCAGATCTGAAGATGATGCCTCTTCACTGGCATTAGTCTTCTTCCTCTTGGAAGAATTGAATCCCTTAGGCATTCTTTCACAAAGCTAGATAACCCTACGAAATTGAAAGTGGAGGGAAGAAGGAGTTATACCTTTTGAAATTCAAGTATGTTGTAGAGAGATGAATTCTCAGCATGAATCCAAAGTTTGGATTGATTTCTCCACGTTGATTGGAAGAAAATGAGTGGAGAAGAGATATGGTTTGGGGGACCTTCGGCTGCTGTTGCTGTTGATTAGATGAAGTTTGGAAGAGATGAAGATGAGGGGGCCTCAGGTTCAGACTTAAAAACTTACAGCACCAACAGAACTCTGGCCAAATTCGGACCGAACTCGGGCCGAATTCGCCTAGGGTTCTCCTGGGTTTTTAAATAAAATTTGCGGGCCACATCCTTTTCATCAACTCATTTCAAATAACTAATTCAAAGTTTAGTAATTTTAAACTTCAAATAATATAATTAATATTATTTTATAAATTAACTTTCGTTACTCAGCATCTGTTTAAGATAAGCTGTAGGAGTACTGTCCCAGCTAACGAGAGTTCACCGGGGAACAGTTAAGTACTGCTTCGCTTAGACCGTAGTCGTGGTGACAGACAGACTCTTTGTAGGCTTATCTCAAAAACAGTTATTGAGTAGTAAAAAAAATAATTAATAAAACAAAATTAATTAATATTAGTGACATCTAAAATTTCTAATTCTCGATGTAAATAATTGAAACGATCTTCTGGTAGAGGTTTTGTGAAAATGTCAGCCAATTGATTCTGTGTGTCTATGTATACAAGGTCTATATCTCCATTTTATTGATGATCTCTAGGAAAATAATGTCGAATCTCGATATGCTTAGTACGAGAATGACATACTAGATTCTTAGTCAAATTAATAGAACTAGTGTTATCACAGAAAATGGGTATATGTGTGAAATGTAACCAAAGTCTTCTAAAGTTTGGTTCATCCACAAAATTTGTACACAACAATGTCCTGCGGCGATATACTTGGCCTCAGTTGTTGATAATGCGATAGAATTTTGCTTTTTGCTAAACCAAGAGACTAGGGCTTCTCCTAGGAAATAACATGTACCGCTGGTATTTTTTTATCTACTTTGCATCCGGTAAAATCAGCATCAGAATAATCGGTTAGGTCAAATGACGTGATTTTAGGATACCATAAGCCGATAGAAGAAGTACCCTTAAGGTATCGGAAGATACGCTTAACTGCGCACAGATGTGATTCCTTAGGATTAGCTCGAAAATGTGCACATAAGCAAACACTAAACAAATTATCAGGTCGACTAACAGTTAAGTACAGTAAGCTACCGATCATACCTCGATACTTACGTATGTCGACGGGTTTGCCTTGTTCATCAATATCAAGCTTGGTTAAAGTCGCCATTGGAGTGCTAAGTGGTTTGACTGCTTCCAGGTCGAACTTCTTTAATAAATCTTTTGTGTACTTTGCATGATTTATGAACGTCCCATTGTTGGTTTATTTGATTGACAGTCCGAGAAAGAATTTTTGCTCTTCCATCATGCGTATCTCAAACTTATTTTGCATACACTTTGAAAATTCTTGACAAAGAGATTCATCAGTGGATCCAAAAATAATATCATTAACATAGATTTGAATCAAAAGAAGATTGCTATTCAAAGATTTTATACAGTGTAGTGTCATCCTTTTCTTTTGAAAAACCATTGTCAAGTAGAAAAGAGCTTAGACGATCGTACCAAGCACAAAGGGCTTGTTTCAAACCGTATAAGGCTTTCTTCAACTTAAAAACATAATCAGGATTTTTGAAATCAGTAAAACCTGCAGGTTGAGCTACATAAACTTCTTCATTTATAAAACCATTTAAAAATACGCTTTTGACATCCATTTGAAATTATGAAAATATGCAAATGCATATAACATGCGAATGGATTCTAATCTCGCAACTGGGGCATAAGTCTCATCGTAGTCGATACCTTCTCTTTGATTGTATCCTCGAGCTACGAGTCGAGCCTTATTACGAATCACTAAACCATTCTCGTTCAGTTTGTTTCGGAATACCCAACGGATGCCAATGACTGGATGATCAATGGGTTTGGGAACAAGTTTCCAAACTTGATTCCGTTCGAATTGATTTAATTCCTCTTGTATAGCATCTAACCAAAAATTATCACTACATGCTTCTTCAATATTTTTGGGTTCAAGCTGTGAGATAAAAGCAACAGAGGAAGCTATATCTTTATTAGAGGAACGAGTACTTACACCCTTGGTAATCTCACCAATTACCAAGTCCTTTGGATGATCTGCCAAGAATCTTATCTTTTTTGGCATATCCTCAGGATTGCTGGTTCCAGCTTCTGGTTCTGTATATGATTTGCTTGAAGACTCAGCTGGGGCTTGGTGTGAAGGTTCTACATCTTTGTGTGAAGGTTTTACAGTGGCTGTACTTGGTGTACTTACATCTTCATTATCGTCATCGACTGAATGTTGATTTAGTTCATCAAACTTGACATTAATTGATTCTTCGATGATCACGGTTCTCTTATTGAAGACTCTGTACCCTTTGCACTTTGCCTCATAACCTAAAAAGATACCTTCATCGGCCTTTTCATCAAATTTACCAGGTTGTCTTTAGTATTAAGAATAAAGTATTTACAACCAAATATCTTGAAATATGAAACAGTGGGTGTTCTATCAAACCATAATTCATAGGGAGTCTTCTTCGATATAGGTCGAATCAGAACCCTATTGAGGATATAGCATGCTGTATTGACAGCTTCATCACAAAAGTTTCTAGGTACACTAAACTGGTTCAATATTACTCTAGCCATTTCAGATAGAGTCTTGTTCTTACGTACCATAAATCCATTTTGTTGTGGTGTCCCAGGGTAGGAAAACTCATGCAGATAACCGTGTGTGTCACAGAATTGCTTAAACTTTGCATTCTCAAATTCGTCGCCATGATCACACGAATGCGAGTAATCATGAAACCTTTTTCATTATGTACTTTCTTGCAAAAGGAGACGAATTCTGACAAAGCATCCTTCTTGCGTGCAAAAAAGTTTACCCACGTGTATCTAGAGAAATCATCTACAATGACAAATGCATATAACTTACCACTTAAACTAGCAATTCTAATAGGTCCAAATAAATCCATATACAATAATTGTAGAGGTCTAGTGGTACTTACAACGTTCTTGGACTTAAAGACGGATCGGATAGCTTTGTTCTTTTCACATTCGCGACATACCGTATCCTTCTTGAAAGATATGCCAGGTAAGCCACGTACCAACTTCTTTGTGGATAGTTTTAAAATTGTGTCCATGTTTGCATGACCGAGTCTCATATGCCATAGTTGACTCTCAATGATCTTGGCCATCAAGCTTCTACCTTCTTTGTTAGCATCTTCTAACAAATAGAAAACATATACGTTGTCTTCCCTGATACCTTCAAAGAAAGTACTGCCAGTTGAGCTATCAACTATAGTACATTTTGTTGACCCAAACTAGATCGCAGTCAACCTAATCTTGATAATTAACAAATCGATATTTGACATGATCCATCTCGACACATAAATTGTCAATCAAGCTACAAATCAGACAACTAACATATATCAAGTCAGACAATCATCATTGACGACTGCTCGACGAATACTGCTGAAACTTGTCATCGAAAGTCTGTATTTTTATAAATTCATTTGAGTCTAGGCTATTATACATTGAGTCGCACTGAGTACCTCAACCATAGACTAGATAACCAAAAAGCCCCACAAACAAAAAGCCAAACTATCGAAGCCCATTTAGCCAAATGAGCATTCTGTCTCCAAGGAGGCGGAGTTCGGGCTGAACTCTGCCCCCACACAGAGTTCGGGCCAAACTCTGTCTCCTAATTTCCAGGACCTAATTTTTAGGGATTGCTCACTGCAAGTTGTCCAACGGCCATAACTTTTGAATTTTGGACAGAGTTCTGGCCGAACTCTTCCTCCCTGAACAAGTATATATAGGCACCCTTTTCCCC
This sequence comes from Iris pallida, assembly GCA_029216955.1. Lineage (NCBI taxonomy): Eukaryota > Viridiplantae > Streptophyta > Magnoliopsida > Asparagales > Iridaceae > Iris > Iris pallida. The sequence goes on from JANAVB010015600.1 coordinate 24,339,444, forward strand.
ATTTCAAATCATCCAATCTTCTCATTTCTTCTCTCTTATAGCCTATACATCCTAAAGAGCCATACTCTTCTCATCTACTAGCCATAAAACTTCCCAAGCCTACAAGGTGCTCGGTACGAGTCAATTAAAAGTTTTGGCGTGCTCTTCTGTGTAAAGGCACGTGGTTGTAAAGCTATTTCACAAATAGTGGATTTCAATCCTGTAATGCCCAGACCCAAAATACGTAGGACTAGGAACGTAGACATGCCAGCCGTATAATAAATATACGTAAGCTGTAAATTACAGTAGAACCATAACTAATCTCATCCACACAAAATAGATGAATAAAAGATATCATATAATCAACTATAAATTATCATTGGTACATGTAGTTGGGCGGAGACAAATCTACTACCAACTATGAAAAGAAATACATGATATACAAAAGAATAATTTTGGCGAGCGAAGCAAAGATGATCAAAGTGCAATCATCCTCGGAGAAATAGTGATGATCATGGCCACGGCTAGAATACTTGCGAAAGACAAGAGCACACACCTGGCGAGATAACCAGGTCCTCAGAGGGACGTAACAAGACACATAATATCATGCCATAGAAACTGAATAAATATTGCTCAAATAAATAAGTCAATTGAATTATAACATGGTCCAATACACACCTATTGAACTAGCTTACCATCCTCCCAACCAAACAAGGACAAGAGATGGTAAACTAATTCACGGTGACGTATCTTTCCATGCTATGAATCCAATATGGTATCCGGACCCCAACAAGGTTCAATACCTTCTCATCGAAATAGTAAGCCACACCTACAACCAAACAAGGACAAGGTATGACGAACTAATCCGCGACAAGTTATTATTCCAAGCCACGGTCAGATATAAGCACCAAACCCAAAAGTACTCGTACCTAACGGATAAAGGTGCCTACCCGTTCTAAGTGAAATGTAGTTAAGAACAATCCTTCTTACGCATGGGCCCTGGCTAAATAGGATCGGCATAGTCCCCCCTTGGGGCACCAGAGGCCCAATCAGAAAGAGCATAACGTTTCGCAAAATGTCAGTGGCCGTCAGTAATCGTGGGTCATCAACCCCGTATCTTCAGCGGAGCTTCCGGGTCACAAGGAAAAGTGTATCGAAGCCCATACGCTAAGGAATTATTGTTAAATCCCTATTTTTGAAAATAGTATTTGACTGTATTTGTGTATTTTGAGTATTTTTGAAATTGGGTATTGTTAAAATTTTATTATTAATTATTGGAGGTGAATTTTTTCCATTATTATTATTACTACTATTATTTTCTTTATCCTAAATCTACCTCCTCCAAAATATCTAAATCCCCTACCTAACCCCTCACATCACTCCCCATTCACCCCTCATATCACAATCCCCCCCTTTCTCTCCTCTCTCACTCTCTTTTCTCTTTCTAGAGACACCCCCTAAATCTCCAGCTCTCTCTCTCTCCCTCTCGAGCTCCTCCCTCTCCCTCGTGTCCGGCTTCCCTCCGCCGCGGCCACCGCCATTAGCCGCCACCACCAGCACCGCGGCTACTGCCCTCGCCACCAGCACCACCACCACCACCACTGCCAGGGCCTCCAGCCCCCCCTCCACTGTCGCCGCCATCTCCCCCACAGTTGGCCTCCTCCGCGAGCCCCTGCCGGTGCTCCCGTCTTCTCCGGCCGCCAGCACCACCTCCGTTGACGCCAGCGCTGCCATCTCCCCCGCCCCTTGGCACAGCCGCTGTCGCTGTCGTCCTTTCTCCACTGTGGGGCCGACCCGACCTGGCTGAGCACCCCCCTCGGTGAGCTCCTTCTCCTCTCTCCCTCTGTCCTCCCTCCGCCGGTGGTCCGACCCGACCTGGCCGAGCTCCTCCGCCTCCTCTCTCCCCCCTCGGGTTGTGAGCTCTTCGGGGTGTGAGCCCCTCGATCGCATGCCACGGGCAGTAGCAGCATGCTGCCTCGAACAGTATGCTATCTCGTGCAGCGTGTCACCTCGGGCAGCGCACCCTCGGTTGGTGTACTTCCTCATTTCCCGTGTTTTTAGGACGCGTGCACCTCGATGTACGTATCAGTCCCATTTTTTGTGCTACCTCGATTCACGTGCTGCCATGGGTAGCAAGACGTCTCGAGCCCCGTGCTGCCACGGGCAGCGTGCAATCTCGGTTTGTACGTTGTCTCGATTTTCGTACCTCGGCCTTTGTGCCTACCTCGTAACTCGTGTCGTCTCGGTTTGCATGCATGCATGCACCGATTTGCATGCATGCACCAATTTGTATGCTGCCTCGGTTTGTGTGCCACATTAGACTTCATACCGCATCGATTTGTGTACCCTTTCGACTTTGGGTCATCTTGATCTACGTGTGCGTCTCGATTTACGTGCACGTTGTCTCCTGTTCATCTCGATCTTCGAGTTATTTCGATTCTCACATGCGTCTCGATATACGTGCATGTCTCGGTTTGCGTGTCTATATCGATCCGCGTGCCTTGGTTCCGTGTCAGATCCCTGTACTACTTGCGGGATCCACACGGTATAGCCTCGTGCCATTCTTCATGATTTTTGTCATTATTTTAATATTTAATTCTAAAGATTGTTTATTGTGTGTTCAGAGGATCTCGATGGACGTGCTAGCCTGGATCCCGATCGCCGAAGACTTGCTTACCTAGCCGAGCCCTCTAGGCAAGTATCCCTTGCTCATCGACGGCTCTTACCCTCTCTCCTAGATTTTATTGCATTTAATTAATTTGTACTTGTAAATTGTATAACCATGATTAGTGAAGCCTAGTAGAAGAACTGCCATGATGATAACTTAGGATAGCTTGGTCCGATACCGGGATAGACCGTATCGGACAACTCGGATGGGTCATCCACACCTCCGAGGACACGAGCACGACTCTTACTGATTGCCCCCATATGCCCCGTGTCTGACTCGCGGTCGGGTAACGGCTCTGGCTAACTATTCTTGTGGCTGTGATTGTGCTTGGGTTAGAACTATGGACATGTGCTGTGATGCGCCCTGTGAGGCGATTTTTTGTTATATGTGTTAGCTTGGTGCTCAGTATGCATTGTAGCACTGCTGGAGGCCAAGACTTAGTGGTCTCGGGCTTGGTTTGGTTTCCAGTACGCATCGTAGCGCTGCTGGAGGCCGAGACTTAGTGTTCTCGGCATTGCGGTTCTGCGGCAGGTTGCGCCGAGTGGTTTTAGCCCTAAATCGTAGGGTGCTCCCGTCCAGAATACAATGGAGACTCTGCCGAATTTTTCCAGAATTCCCGATCGGGAATTCGGTTCGAAGGATTGGGCAGAACCATTCCTTTGGTTTGCTGGACTGGGCTCGTACATGTTCATCTTGGTATAGTATACCTGATCCCATTGCCTGCTAGGTAGACTCCAAACTAGATTAGTCACCTAGCTCCTGATCTGTCTTGTCCGTCGGATAGGGTAAGGAGAGCGGTTCCACTCGAGAGACGGTCTGCAACCTTGGTCCTTGTTTGGTTTAAGGGTTGTGGATTTGCTCCAGAGCGGTCCATGTAATCCTTGCCACTTTCGACGATATTTATTACCAGTCTCTTGTCCCCTGACCCTTCATCCTAGGAGTTGTCCTAGCCTAGCCAGATAGAGCTGATAGTTGTCCTATGTATTAGGATTTGTGACTTTTGGATATGTCTGAGGATTGAGTATTATGGAGAGTACGATCTCGGGATATTGACTTGGTGGATCTATGTGGATTCTTTGATTTTGGTGATTTTGAGTGTTTCGCGGAACGATACGAACACTGAGGGTATCCTTATATGATTTTACCCGACTTCCCAAATGCCCAGAACCTGGTTTGATTGCTATGCCTTGGTGGCTGATAGGTTTGTTTCTTGATAGTCGTGATCATGGATTTAGGGGATCCTTGTGAGCCAGAGAGCCTGGCATTGCTTGTGGGGTTTAGCGTAGTATATGATGATTGTACTTCTTGACTTGAATCTCCATCGTAGAAGGGTGACTCTTGATAGATTGACCTGGTGGATAGACCGACTGGATGATTGGAGCTCTAGGCTCCCATATATGCTTGAGATGTTATTATAGCAGAGGTCATAATCTTATAACAGACTTGATATCCATGCCACGATGTGGGTAGATGACCCCCTGTGACTGATAGAATTGTCCCTGTTCTGATACTACTTATATTCGATCCATGATTCCAGTTTACCCTTTGAGGTACTGGCCCTGACCTTGCACTTGAGCTCCTTGTCTACTGGCACTTTGATGTTCTACCTAATTTTATAGTACTGTAGTGCCATCCTGATATCCCAGCCATATTGCATGATAACCTGGACCTGTTTTGATTCTTGATAGTGGCCCGTCGAGGCGCACAACTGACTAGCACTCTGGACATGACGAGTAAACCTGACATGTATATCTTGATTCCTGATAGTGGCCCGTTGAGGTGCACTCCTGACTTGTACTCTCGATATGACATGTTTACTCTTGATCGCTGTTACGACAGCCCGTCCTGACTTGCTAAGTATAACCTTGTCTTGACACCGTGGTTGACTTTCCTGATTGTGCTTGTACAAACTACCTGTCTCGTCTTGCATCATATCTAGGACATGGATTCCTGGTTACCACGGTCAGGAATCTATAATGAATCTGACTAGCCTAACAACTAGATTGATCAAGTAGCTCATATAGATAGAGGTATTCCGGCTACAAGCAATCCCGTTATCTGGGCGCGCATGTGGACTTGTAGCCTGCCATCGAGTAGGGCACATTTTCAGCCCACTGTCATGTGGGGCACCCCTCAAGCTAGCTATTAGGGTACATTTGTCTCCCGGCCGATGTACCCACTATATATATATTCGTCCTAGATAACCTGGATAGTCTGCAGGGCTTGTGGCCGTAGGAATACCCCAATTGCATCTTGCTAGTAATTAGGTCTGTGATAACCCTAGTTAGCTAATAATAGCAAGCCGTAGGCATTGTATGGCCGCTTATTCTTCTGTATTGTATGACATGTTGCTTGCTAAGCCGGTTGGCACGTAAATGCTGTCCCGGCACGGTAATTCATTCCCTTGTTCTTGTTTGATGTAGAGGTGGATTATTGTTCCAATAACAGATTACGGATCCAGTTGGCGATGCATGTATTAGTGGATGTTAGGATGACTGTGATGATTGTTGGTTACTTATACTAGTTATGGATTATTATCGTGCGTTGGTACCGCACGATCCCTTACCTTATTTACTGTTTTTAGATGCTATTTCTGTCATATTTTATCCTGCTGGTTTTTTTTCTTCGTCCGTCCTTGAGCCTTTTTTTCTGGTACTTGCTACGGTTGGCCTGACCAACCCTGAATTGTTCCCAGATTGCCTGAGACCGACCCTATGGATCTTCCATATTTGACTTGGGGGATGTGCTTTAGTTCCAGACCATGTTAGGGACTGTGGGAAGGTATACTAGTCGATACTATTATCCCGTACTGTAGATTCCTAATTTTTATATAAGTATTTTCTGTTTTCCATATGATTATCTCACTTGATGTTGTTTCATTGTGATTTGCATGTGGAAATGAGATCGGATTTAGGCCATAGATTGATTGCATGCTAGGATACCCAGCAAGACTTGACAGCCGTTATCGTCGTATTGCGTATTCGTACCTTATATGGTGTAGCTGGCCGACGTCTGTCCCCTATTCCGGTACTGGGGCGTGATAATTATTCTTCCCGCCCAATACCTTCTATGTTGTATCCCCAACAGAGAACCTCTATAACCGCTAAGTCAAACTAAGCATGCATCCTCTATTAGCGGTTATTCCTATCGCATGGCTTATACGCACCGGTGGCCAGCCAGTCACGCATGTCCGTGTTCTACATACGACACACAACTTCGTGGTACAACATGTCAAGGCCAATGAATGCAACACACAAAGGTGGTCCCTTAAATCTAGGTTTAATGTGTAAAAAAATAATACATAGCAAGAAATATAACTGAACAGTAAGTTCTAACAGGTTATGCCATGTATCACAGTTTATTTTGCATAAAGAAACTAATGAATAATGCATAAAATATGAGCTAAAATAAATAAACAACAAATGGCAAGGTATCTTGCCTTGTAGGGTGCCTGGTGTGCTGCGATGATCAAGGTGGCACGAACTGCGGCTTCGGTGCAACAACTGTAGGAACGAAATCGTAAAGCAGAATACTCTAGAGGGGGGGTAAATAGAGTAGGCAGTGGAATATTTCTAATTAAAAAACTCGTTAGTAGTTAGATCATAGATATAATAATAATCACAAAATAAATGACAGTAATAAAAAGATGATCAGAAGGCAAACGCAAACACCGAGATTTATACTAGTCTCCCTCTTGTGAGGACTAGTCCAGCCGGAAGAACTCTAGCTTCCAGTTGAATCCACTATTGGAAAATCCCGCAAGTTTTCATATGAAGTCCTTGTAACTTCTACAGATGCGAGCTTTTATACGAAGAACTCGACCAACTTCAATTGTGAAGAGTTGTATCTTCAATCAAGCCTCTGATTACAATTGCTCTGAAACTTCTAGACCGTACCGTACTGGCAAATTGACTAGAGGATTGTAACTGGCTTAGGATTTGAAAATGGAAGCTTTTGAGAACTCTTTGGAAGAAATGTAAGCTTTAGAAGAGAAGAGATTGAAAGTGAATTTGTGATTTGAAATGATCGAAATCCTTCTCTATTTATAGTTTTTCCAAAGGCAGAACTCTGACAGAATTCGGGCAGAATTCGGACAGAACTCTTTGTAACAAACCGCAACTGAAGGGAGACCAAGTTCAAAATTAAACGTTCACATAACGTTCAACTTGGCCAAACTCTGGCCGAGTTCTATCAGGGTTTGGACAGTTGATTTTGAGAAAAATAATTTTGACTTTTTGAAAAGACCTTCAGAAGCTTTTTGTAAAATAGATGTTTTTCAAAAACATAGGTCATTTTAAAAAGATAGGTCAGTTTTGAAAAACGATTTTAGGATAGCCTATTTGCCAGTACGACTTGGTGTACAATGTATTCCTAGACTCAATAAAATAAAAAATTATATTGCATTGAAGGAAATACATTCTGAGTGGCAAACAGCTTCGGTCTTGAACAGAGTAGATGTCCATCGTTGATCAGTGTCCAAAACGTCGTAGGTAATCATCTGAATTGACTTGCATTTTTATCAAGACAGAGTTTGATCAATTATTAAAATCAGGTTTGACCATGACCAATGGGCCAACAATCTCCCCTATTGTGATAATTGATAAACCTTGCCGATATAACATCTTGGTTTGGATCAATTCAAAAAAAATATACCTCCGGTTACAGAGAAAAAGAAAATTGTTCATAACCTATATTCAGAAAGATGTTATATCTTATTTCTCCCCCGTTATCACTTTGCAAAATAATTGCAAAAGAGAAAGCTCCCCTGCAATAAATGCATAAGTAACAATCAGTGAAGAAACACAAAAAATAAGAAATAAACAACACAGGCATGGTAGTTGTCACAGGCAGTTTATGTAGAAGCATAAAGAAAGATAATGCTAGAATAAAGTTAAAATAAATAAAGTGCTGAATAATAAACTAATGTGAGTCAAATGCCAAACTGAGGCATAAAAACATATGTCTATGAAAGTCACAAATCATAACTAAAATAAAGAGTACTGATAATTCTTGGAATGTCGGAGCATTTCCAAGTAAACATAAGACAAAATAGATAGTCTCAAACAGTAACATCTCAGAAATCATCATCCTCATCCTCATCATCATTGGCTGCAGCGCCAGCATGTCCAGATGTACCAGCTCCAGAAGTGCCGGCTCCAGAAGTATGAGGAGTAGCACCAGAAGTATGATACCAATCTTAAGCGAGGAGTAGCTGGAACAGAGAGTGGACTGCCTCATCATCAATACGGTAGCCAGAAACAGAAGGGTCTCGAGGTAGAGATCTAGCAGAGTGACCCGTTTGTGCAAATCTCAGATCGGCGAAGGAGTTGGCAATAGCCTGGAACCGAGTCACATCACGAAACTCATGTTCCCTGGAAGTGTAAACATGAAATGACTGCAGATCTGATAGATGCTGATGAATACCCTCAAAGGTCATAAGATAAGACTGAGGAGGACCAGGTGCTGTGGGAATAGGTACAGGAGGAGCAGGTGCAGTAGGTGGAGGAACAGTGGCAATGCTGCGACGAGAGAGTTTGAGGAACTTAGGCTCAGGGTCCAAAACACAAGTGGAAAAGTCAATATCGAATCTCTGAAAGATGCATGGGTTGATTATCGCATAAGAGAGTTTGTGGTCTCTTCCGCGACATATACCCATCATCTGAATGATAGTCTTAGGGGCAGAGAAAGGAATCCCCTTAAGAATGTGATATAAAGCAGAAAGCTCAAGTGTAGTGACATCATCTTTTGAAGTGGATTTTGGAAGTAAAGTGGAATAGATGATGCAATGTAATTCGTAGTTAAAAAAGTTCAAGTTATTGGCCTTGAACTTTCCAGGACGAGCACGTGCGTGCGTACAAAGCTCATTCTTGAAACTAACGAGAGTCGTACCATCGGGGAAATCGAAATCAGTGATGTCATCGAGCGAGGCACCTTCATTTGGAATACCAAGGATTTTCGCTAGCGTTTCATCATTAAACTTGATATCTATCCCTCCGACACGTGTTCTCGCGGTAAAAGTGTCTAACACAAAACTACAGTAAAATAGTCTAATGGCATTAGTAGCTATAGTGAATTGTAAAGTAGCAAAGTGCTGTAACCCTAATGCCTCAAAGTAAGGACGGTGGTCAGGAAAGACAGTCCATTTGATCGGAGATCCGGTACAAATAGTACGCATAATAAAATCGACATACCAAAGTAGGGCTTGGTCGGGAGTTTTGAAATAAAACTCGTCCGATGCACCGTCATCCGATTGGACCGGAGAAAAGAGGGAATCCGTATGCGGATCAGAAGACGATACCTCTTCACTGGCGTGTTTCTTCTTCCTCTTGAAAGGATTGAATCCATTAGGCATTCTATCCCAAAAACTAGAAACCCTAATAATTAGGAAGTAGAGGAGAGAAGGAATTATACCTTCTGAGAATTAGGTATGCTGTAGAGAACGAGATTCTCCGTACGAATCCAAATTAGGATTGAATCCATTAGGCTTGCCTCGAAAACAGTTATTGAGTATCGAATATTAATTAATAAAACACAATTAATTAATATTATTGACATCTAAAATTCCTAATTCTCGACGTAAATAATTGAAACGATCTTCCGCTAGAGGTTTTGTGAGTATGTCATCTAATTGATTCTGTGTGTCTATGTATACAAGGTCTATATCTCCATTTTGTTGATGATCTCTAAGAAAGTGAAGTCTAATCTCGATATGTTTAGTACAAGAGTGACATACTGGATTCTTAGTCAAATTAATAGAACTAGTATTGTCACAGAAAATGGGTATGTGTGTAAAATGCAATCCATAGTCTTCTAAAGTCTGCTTCATCTACAAAATTTGTGCACAACAACGTCCTGCGACGATATACTCAGCCTCGGTTGTCGATAATACAACAGAATTTTGTTTCTTACTAAACCAAGAGACTAGAGCTTTTCCTAAGAAATGACATGTGCCGCTAGTACTTTTTCTATCTACTTTACATCCGGCAAAATCCGCATCAGAATAACCGGTTAGGTCAAATGACGTAGTTTTGGGATAACATAAGCCGGCAGAAGAAGTGCCTTTAAGGTATCGGAAGATACGCTTAACTGCGCACAGATGTGTTTCCTTAGGATTAGCTTGAAAACGTGCACATAAGCAAATACAAAATATAATATCTGGTCGACTGGCAGTTAAATACCGTAAGCTATCGATCATACCTTGATACTTACGTATGTCGACAGGTTTGCCTTGTTCATCAATATCAAGCTTGGTTGAAGTCGCCATTGGAGTGCTAAGTGGCTTGACTGCTTCCAGGTCGAACTTCTTTAATAGATCCTTTGTGTACTTTGCTTGATTTATGAACGTCCCATTATTGGTTTGTTTGATTTGCAGTCCGAGAAAGAATTTCAACTCTCCCATTATGCTCATCTCAAACTCATTCTTCATACACTTTGAAATTTTTTGACAAAGAGATTCATCAGTAGATCCAAAAATAATATCATCTACATAGACTTAAATCAAAAGAATGTTGTTATTCAAAGATTTTATAAACAATGTAGTGTCAACCTTTTCCTTTAAAAAACCGTTAGCAAGTAGAAAAGAGCTTAGACGATCGTACCAAGCACGAGGGGCTTGTTTCAAACCCTATAAGGCTTTCTTAAACATAAAAACATATTCAGGAAATTTAAAATCAGTAAAACCGGGAGGTTGAGCTAAATAAACTTCTTCTTTTATAAAATTATTTAAAAATGCGCTTTTGACATCCATTTGAAATAACTTAAAATTATGAAAATATGCAAATGCACATAACATGTGAATGGATTCTAATCTCGCAACTGGGCATAAGTCTCATCGTAGTCGATACCTTCTTCTTGATTGTATCCTTAAGCTACGAGTCGAGCCTTATTACGAGTCACTAAACCAGTCTCGTTCAGTTTATTTTGGAATACCCATCGGGTGCCAATGACCGGATGATCAATGGGCTTGGGAACAAGTTTCCAAACTTGATTCCGTTTAAATTGGTTTAATTTCTCTTGTATAGCATCTAACCAAAAATTATCACTACATGCTTCTTCAATATTTTTGGGTTCAAACTGCGAAACAAAAGCAACACAAGAAGCTATATCTTTATAAGAGGAACGAGTGCTTACACCCTTGGTAATCTCACCAATTACCAAGTCCTTTGGATGATCAGCCAAGAATCTCATCTCTTTTGGTGTAGTCTCATGATTGCTAGTTCCGGCTTCTTTGCTTGAATGTTCATCTGATGCTTGATGTGATAGTTATGCATCTCTGTGTGAAGGTTTTGTAGTAGCTGTTCTTGGTGTGATTATGTCTTCATTATCATTATTGTCTAAGTGTTGATTTAGCTTATCAAACTTGACATTGATTGAATCTTTGATGATCATGGTTCTTTTGTTGAAGACTCTGTATCCTTTACTCTTTGCTGCATAACCTAAAAATATACCTTCATCGGCCTTTTCATCAAATTTACTCAAATTGTCTTTAGTATTAAGAATAAAACATTTACAACCAAAAATCTTGAAATATGAAACATTTGGTGTTCTATCAAACCATAGTTCATAGGGTGTCTTCTTCGATATAGGTCGAATTAGAACCCTATTGAGAATATAGCATGCTGTATTGACAGCTTCAGCCCAAAAGTATCTAAGTAGACTAAACTGGTTTAACATTACTCTAGCCATTTCAGATAGAGTTCTGTTCTTACGTTCCACAACTCCATTTTGTTGCGGAGTCCTAGGGCAAGAGAAGTCATGCAAATAACCGTGTGTGTCAAAAAATTGCCTGAATTCTGCATTCTCAAATTCGCCGCCATGATTACTACGAATGCTAGTAATCATGAACTCTTTTTCATTCTGTACTTTCTTGCAAAAGGTGACAAATTTTGATAATGTATCGTTCTTGCATGCAAGAAAATAAACCCATGTATATCTAGAGAAATCATCTATAATGACAAATGCATATAACTTACCACCTAGACTAGCAGTTCTACTTGGTCCAAATAAGTCCATATGCAACAGTTGTAAAGGTCTATTGGTACTTACAGCATTCTTAGATTTAAATGCGGATTTGGTAGCTTTGTTCTTTTCACATTCACTACATACCGTATCCTTCTTGAAAGAAATGTCCGGTAAGCCGCGTACCAACTTCTTTTAGATAGTCTTGAAATTGTATCCATGTTTGCATGGCCGAGTCTCATATGCCATAGTTGACCCTCGATGCTTTTGGCCATCAAACATCTACTTGTTTTGTTAGTATCTTCCAACAAATAGAAAACATATATGTTGTCTTCCCTAATACCTTCAAATATAGTACTACCAGTTGAACTATCAACTATAGTACATTTATCTTTGACGAAGTTATTACCATAACCGTGATCAGCTAAATGAATTATTCTGAGCAGATTATGTTTTAACTCGGTAACTAGACAAACATATTTAATCACTGGATAGGGAGCCTTACCAATGTCACCGATACCGATTATGTACCCTCTTAAATTATTACCGAAGGAGACGTATCCTTCTTTATTCTTCTTCGACGGTGTTGCGAATAATGAAGCGTCACCGGTCATGTGCCGTGAGCAACCGCTGTCGAGGATCCATTTGCTCCTAGCATGTGAAGGGCGTCCCACCTACCAAACAATTTACAGATGAAACTCTTGGTACCCATTTCTTGTAGGGTCCTGACTGGTTAGTTTTTGGTATCCATGTATAAACATTTAAATCTACTAACTTTCTGATTCTTCATGTAGAAGATATATGACCAATGAGGCTACAATAATGACATTTAGCATGTTGAATGTTGAAAGTAGTGTGAGGTGCATGATTGGTAGGTTTTGGTTTTCTAGTATAGAAGAATGGATGCCTATTAGTCTTCTTGGGCATAGTTTTGGTATGGTTTGGTCTGACAGTGTTGGACGTGTTCCGATGATTCGGTAATTGACACGTGTTACAATAGGAAGCAGCAACTTCAGGCCGTTTTTCTAAACTAATTTTCAACTTTTTGGGAGTGTCATATAATCTAGTATAGTCAGATGTGAGTGATTCTAATCTGACCTGTGCACACTGGAGACTCTTTCTCTCCTTAGATAGGTCTTCCTTTAACTACATGATAGTTTGGTCTTTTTCTTCGGATAGCTTAACAGTCTCGTGTAACAACAACTTAATAGAAGAAAGCTCACTAGACTCATTTGAAGAGTCATTATTTCTAATATGATCTAGTTGGTCGGTAAGTCTTCCTAGTTCACCTTTGTACTCTTTGAGTACCTTCTTAGAGGTTTCATATTTACTACTCAGTTTTCTGTAATCATTTAGCAGGTCACTGAAAGCCTCTCCTAGTTGCTCGAAGGTGAAATTATCATAAGGATCAAATAGAGGATTAGTGATTACCTGATCGCAAGCCATCAAGCATACATTTGCAGTATCATCTGATTATTCGTCTTCTGAGTCGCTGGCTTCACTTTCATACCATATGCTTATGTTGGCGTACTTCCTTGATGTAGATTTCTTCAGGTAGCCTTTGTCATATTTGCTGCTTTTCTTTGATGATGATGCTGTTGGACAATCTTTCTTCATGTCTCCTTTCTTCTTGCATCCGTAGCAAATAGGATCTTCCTCGTTGTTGTTGTTGTCTTTTGTTCTCCTGTTAAATCTCATGAACTTCTTGAATTTTTTTATCAGAAGAGCTTGATCTTCAAAGTCGGAGTCGCTGGCATCAGAGTCGTCTTCGACAGTTCTTCTCTGTTGAGCCTTGAGAGCGATCGACTTCTCTGACTTCTCCTTTGGTGTAGCATCTTCAAAGTCTTGAAGTTCTAACTCGTGAGTGAGTAGCTTACCCATTAGTGTTTCCAGAGACATTGTTGAGAGGTTGTTCCCTTCAATGATTGTTGTAGCCTTTGGAATTCAGTTCTTTATAAGAGGTCGTAGAAGTTTGCGAATCTTCTCATGGTTACTGTAATCCTTGCCTAGTGAAGACAAAGGATTTACAACATCCAAGAATCTTGTAAATATCTGAGTGACTGATTCACTTGGCTTCATTTTGAACGCCTCGTACTCCTGAGTAAGTCTGCTGATCTTTGACTCCTTAACTTGTGTTGTTCCTTCGTGGGTTACTTCGAGAAGTTTGCACACTTTGTTTGATGTTGTGCAGGTAGACACCCTGTTGAATTCAGTTCTGTCTAAAGCACAAAATAGAGCGTTAATAGCACGTGCGTCAAGACTGGCCTTTTTTTCAACCTCTATATATTTGTCATGGGTTTTTTTAACTAAAACTCCATCAACATTAATACGAGAGGACTTTTTATAGCCATCAATAACTATAGACCATAAGTAAAAATCAAGAGATTTCAGAAAGAAACTCATACGTGTTTTCCAATAAGTATAATTTGTGCCGTCAAACAGTGGAGGTCTGTTTGTGGCTTGGCCTTCACTTATGAATTTCACAGTTGCCATGTGTAATGTTGTGATCTATATAACAATTGAATATAACTGCAATTTTACCTTGCTTTACCTGTATAACCTGCTCTGATACCAATTGTAGGAATGAAATCATAAAGCAGAATACTCTAGATGGGGGTGAATAGAGTAGGCAACAAAATATTGCTAATTAAAAAACTCATTAGCAGTTAGATCACAGATATAATAATAATCACAAAATAAATGACAGTAATAAAAAGGTGATCAGAAGGCAAATGCAAATACCGAGATTTATATTGGTTTTTCTCTTGTGAGGACTAGTCCAGTGGGAAGAACTCTAGCTTCCAGTTGAATCCACTATTGGAAAATCCTGCAAGTTTTCATACGAAGTCCTTGCAACTTCTACAGACGTGAGCTTTGATACGAAGAACTCGACCAACTTAAATTGTGAAGAGTTGTATCTTCAATCAAGCCTCTGATTATAATCGCTCTGAAACTTCTAGACCGCACCGTATTGGAAAATCGACTAGAGGATTGTAACTGGCTTAGGATTTGAAAATGGAAGCTTTTGAGAACTCTTTGGAAGAAATGTAAGCTTTAGAAGAGAAGAGATTGAAAGTGAATTGGTGATTTGAATTGATCGAAATCCTTCTCTATTTATAGTTTTTCCAAAGAAAGAACTCTGACAGAATTCTGGCAGAATTCGGACAGAACTCTTTGTAACAAACCGCAACTGAAGGGAGACCGAGTTCAAAATCAAACATTCACATAACGTTCAACTTGGCCGAACTCTGGCTGAGTTCTGTCAGGGTTTGGTCAGTTGATTTTGAGAAAAATAATTTTGGCTTTTTGAAAAGTCCTTCAGAAGCTTTTTGTAAAATAGATGTTTTTCAAAAACATAGGTCATTTTAAAAAGATAGGTCAGTTTTCAAAAACGATTTTAGGATAGCCTGTTTGCCAGTACGACTTGGTGTACAATGTATTTCTAGACTCAATAAAATGAAAAATTATATTGCTTTGAAGGAAATACATTCTAAGTGGCAAACAGCTTCGATCTTGAAGAGAGTAGATGTCCATCGTTGATAGTGTCCAAAACATCGTAAGTAAACATCTGAATTGACTTGCATTTATATCGAGACAGAGTTTCATCAATTATTAAAATCAGATTTGACCTTGACCAATGGGCCAACAACAACTATGCAAGGTGACCTCGGATGTTGGCACGGATGGTTCCATCGGGTCCCGGACAATCAAGGTAGCTAGGGTCGACAGGTGGATGTATAGAATTGGCAGGAGAATATGAGACATGGGCCTAGTAACCAAGGGAGATGGGTGTGAATAATTCATATAAAAGTTTTCGGGAATACTTTATAATATTTGAAAATATATATTTATTAGTAAAAATAGTTTTTAGATAAATATTTGAAGAAGCATTAAAATCGCTTTTAGGCAAAACTTTTACTTCTAAAAAAAATATCAATTTGCGACAGAAAACCATATTAGTTAAAACAAATTTTGTTCAAAGCTATATATTTTCATTAACTAAAAGTCGAGAAATATTTATAAAATATTGAAACTATATATTTTTACTAGTCAAAAGTAGATTAATGCCAAATAATACTTTCTAGGGTAGTCCATAAAATGGATAAAATACTTAATAGTATATTTGAAATCGCTAAACGTTCAAAGCCTAATAATATATCTATCTAAATTTTATTTTCGAGAAATCTTATAACAAATTCTAATAACCATATATATATATATATATATATATATATATATATATATATATATATATATATATATATAAAAGAATTCTAATAAGATTATTATACTCGAAATACACAATATAGATAATAATAATAATAATAATAATAATAATAAAAATATTGATGCTGCCATCAAAAGTTCTCCCACTGTATCCAATAAAAAGGCAAAAGGGATCACACAAACAGCCAAAAAGAATTAAGTAAAAAGAATAATAAAAATAAGGAAGGAAAAGAAATAATAGAGAAAAAAATAAAAAAAATTTCTCAAACCCAGCTGTTCTCTAAAAGGGGCGGAGAGGGATTTAAAGGAAAAAGAAGAAAGAAGAATGAGAAGAAACAAGAGAGGAAGGGAAGAAAGAAGGAGAGGAAGGGTTTAGAGAGGGGGAAACGGGAAGAGGAGAGGGGTCGAGCGCGGAAGGCGGTCGGTCGGCTCCGGCGGGTTCGGAAGGCGGCGCGAGGTGGGACAGCGCCGGTGATGTGGCGACGGCCCTATGGAAGTGGCACCGCACGGTATAGCGCCGGTGGCTGGACGCGCCCCGACGTGGAGAGGAGGAGGACGCAATACACCTTGGCGGCGGCGCGCCGGAGTCCGGTGCAGGCGGGGAGAAGATAAGGTGGCGATGGCGACGGCTCGGTGAGGGTTTATGTCTTTCTCTCTATATTTTTTTTTCCTTTCTCTTGATTCTGGTGTGGTGGTTCTCGTGGTGTCCTTCGGGTTTGGGGGTTTTTTGGCTGTGTGGTTTTGGTCGAGGGTGGTGGTGGTGTTCATGGGGTCGGGGAGTTCGGAGGAGACGACGACGATGGTGATGGTAATAGTGGTGGCCTGGGGTGGCTGGCTGGAGACGAGGGATCGGGGTCGGGTGTGCTGTGATGTCAGGGAGGAGATGGCGGAAGTCGGGTTTGGCTGGGGCTGCCAGGGACTTGGGTTTGGTCGGGGTTTGGTCGGGTCGGCCAGGGTAGCAGGGCATCAAGGTGGAGGCAGCAGAAGGTGGAGAACGGAGATGGGTTAAGGATAGGTTTAGAAATTTATTGGTGTCGGGCGTTTGTCCGACACAAAAAGATGAACTTGTATATGTAATTGTGGAATAAGAATTGGACCGGAAAGGGACACGGACACGATGCACGGGATTAGGGTTGGAGAAATATTTGTAGAGAATTTGTGAATGATAAAAATTTATGGAGGAGTACCAGCCTTTTTATAGGATGTGGGAATTCCCGGTTGGATAAAGATTGGACCCAAATTTATTATTTAAATCAAATTTGGGTTTGATCTACATAAATTTTAAATTGTAGGCAAAATCCAATAATATCTAAATCTTTATTCAAAAAATATCAATAAAATTTATTTAATAAAGATTTCTCATCCGATTTAAAAATAACTAGTTTAAAAATTAACTTTTTATAATTCAAAAATATGCTATAATATTATTTTCGAAAATTGTACTATTATTTAAAAATAAACTAATAGATAATTACGAAATCGGTATGCACAAATAATATTTACATAATTATGCTTTTCTAGTATACAATAAAATATTATTTATTATTAATAACTGTTAGAAATAAAAGGCTTTATAAATAAAATAACAAACTTGGGAATTTTGGTACGATAACAAAATAATTATTATATATATTATTTTAAGAATATCCTTGATAATAAAGTATATATATATATATATATATTTCTAAAAAAAAAAAAAAAAATATATATATATATATTTCTAAAAATATTTTCCTCGCACATATTCGCACTCGACGAGAAAATACGAAAAACTCAACTCGCGCACGACGTATAATACGACTATGCGACGTACAAATACAAAATAAAATAATAATAAAAAAATTAGTACCAAATTTAGAAAGAAAGAAAAAATATAGTAGAAATTTAGGGTTTTTACATCCTACCCAACTTAAAAGAATTTCGTCCTCAAAATTAAGAATTTGTAGGGGGTTGAGAAGGTACAAGGGTACATCGATAAGGAAGCACAGTCAAATCCTTAGGCGAGACAAGAAAATGACGTTTAACGAAAACATTCATTAGAGTCGTGATTTCAATAAAGGCGAAGATAATCATGGATTAACGCAAGAAGGAAAATGGTTAAGATGACGCGCAATAAATAGTAGTATGGGTTCAAGAAAAATAGAATAAATTAGAGACCTTAAAGTTATGGTCTCTTGAGAGTAGGTTGAGGGCACGATTTAGAGAACAAATTAGATTTCACTCCTATATGAAGCGAATTAAAAGGTCATGATAGGGCCGAGAAAAGGACGAGTCGTTTAGGATAAAGATATAGCAACATCGAGTGATAATGGTCATAGGTGATAGGATAGCTAGAGGAATTTCTAGCACAATGCCTTTGTTCTTCTAAAATAGGTGAAGGCGAAAGTAATATAGAGTTTGAAGAAGATAACATTGAATACGATTTCGTGGTTCAAAGGCGACGGAATAATTCAAAAGAGAATTGCCAAGGCAATAGTGGATGAGATTCTAAGGGGTAAGTCTAACTACATCTCTATCCACGTAGAACGATATATGAAAAGCGAACCAAAGTGCACTAGGTTGATCAGACCATCATGTACCGGTTCTGATTGGACAATATGATAGTGGGTGCGACCCAAATAACATATGTCTTAAACAAGCTCGATAAAGGAATAAGCTTGCAAAAACTAGGCTACATTTAGCATCATTAGTCTAGATAGTAAAAACATAGGCACGCGAGATTAAGAATGAAAGAAAGTAGAATTAGTTCAACTACTTAAGTCTTTAAGTTATAACCTATGTTTGTCTCTATGTAGTCATCCTATAGTCTTCTTGTCCAAGTCTTTGGTTGGCTAAATAGGTTAGGGTCCTCTAAATTCTAGAATCTAAGTAAACTTGTTAATATAGGTCACAAGGACAAAGGGATTGCTAGGTCATAAGGCATTCTACCCAACTTAAAAATTAAACTAATGGCATTTTGGGACAAGGAAACACGTCTAACTAGTAGGGTCACCTTCCTAACCTCTAGCAAGCACGAAGGGGAGAGAATAATGATAGAAGGAATCAAGCAAGATGCAAATCAATGAGTCAAACGGTAGATAAAACTTATGAAAGAGGTCAAGTATGTGGATGAGATCCTAGACTCTAATCCTATACGCAGGTTTGCTTGGTACGCTAAAGTAACCAAATAATTTATCTTGACCTGCATGGGCCACCACAAAAACATGTTACGCCCAGTCCCAAAATACGTAGGACTAGGAACGTAGACATGCCAGCCGTATAATAAATATACGTAAGCTGTAAATTATAGTAGAACCATAACTAATCTCATCCACACAAAATAAATGAATAAAAGATATCATATAATCAACTATGAATTGTCATCGATACATGTAGTTGGACGGAGACAAATCCACTACCAACTATGATAAAAATACATGATATACAAAAGAATGATTTTGGCGAACAAAGCAAAGACGATCAAAGTGCAATCATCCTCGGAGAAATAGTGATGATCATGGCCACGGCTAGAATACCTGCGAAAGACAAGAGCACACACCTAGCGAGATAACCAGGTCCTCAGAGTGACGTAACAAGACACATAATATCATGCCATAGAAACTGAATAAATATTGCTCAAATAAATAAGTCAATTGAATTATAACATGGTCCAATACACACCTATTGAACTAGCTTACCATTCCCCCAACCAAACAAGGACAGGAGATGGTAAACTAATTCATGGTGACGTATCTTTCCATGGTATGAATCCAATAAGGTATCCGCACCCCAACAAGGTTCAATACCTTCTCATTGAAGTAGTAAGCCACACCTACAACCAAACAAGGACAAGGTGTGACGAATTAATCTGCGACAAGTTATTGTTCTAAACCACGGCCGGATACAAGCACCCAACTCAAAAGTACTCATACCTAACGGATAAAGGTGCCTACCCGTTCTAAGTGAAATGTAGTTAAGAACAATCCTTCTTACGCATAGGCCCTGGCTAAATAGGATCGGCATAGTCCCCTCTTGGGGCACCATAGGCCCAATCAGTAAGAGCATAACGTTCCGCAGAACGTCAGTGGCCGTCAGTAATCATGGGTCATCAATCCCGTATCTCCAGCGGAGTTTCCGGGTCACAAGGAAAAGTGCATCGAAGCCCATACGCTAAGGAATTGTCCTCCCCGCCCAATGTCTACTATGTTGTATCCACAACAGAGAACCTCTATAATCGTTAAGTCAAACTAAGCGTACAACCTCTATCAGCGGTTATTCCTATCGCACGACTTATACGTACCAGTGGCCAGCCAGTCACGCATGTCCGTGTTCTACATGCGACACACAACTTCGTGGTACAACGTGTCAAGGCCAATGAATGCAACACACAAAGGTGGTCCCTTAAATCTAGGTTTAATATGTAAGAAAAATAATACATAGCAAGAAATATAACTGAACAGTAAGTTCTAACAGGTTATACCATGTGTCACAGTTTATTTTCCATAAAGAAAATAATGAATAATGCATGAAATATGAGCTAAAATAAATAAACAGCAAATGGCAAGGTGTCTTGCCTGGTAGGACGCCTGGTGTGCTGCGATGATCAAGGTGGCACGAACTGCGACTTCGGTGCAACAACTACGCAAGGTGACCTCTGATGTCGGCACAGACGGTTCCATCGGGTCCCGGACAATCAAGGTAGCTAGGGTCGACAGGTGGATGTATAGAATTGGCGGGAGAATAGGAGACATGGGCCTAGTAACCAAGGGAGATGGGTGTGAATAATTCATATAAAAGTTTTCGGGAATACTTTATAATATTTGAAAATATACATTTATTAGTAAAAATAGTTTTTAGATAAATATTTGAAGAAGCATTAAAATCGCTTTTAGGCAAAACTTTTACTTCTACAAAAAATATCAATTTGCGACAGAAAACCATATTAGTTAAAACAAATTTTGTTCAAAGCTATATATTTTCATTAACTAAAAGTCGAGAAATATTTATAAAATATTGAAACTATATACTTTTACTACTCAAAAGTAAATTAATGCCAAACAATACTTTCTAGGATAGTCCATAAAATGGATAAAATACTTAATAGTATATTTGAAATCGCTAAACGTTCCAAGCCTAATAATATATCTATCTTAATTTTATTTTCGAGAAATCATATAACAAAATACTAATAACCAAATATATATATATATATTTATATATATATATATATATATATATATATATATATATATATATATATATATATATATAAGAATTCTAATAAGATTATTATACTCGAAATACACAATATAGATAATAATAATAATAATAATAATAATAATAATAATAATAATAAAATAATAATAATAATATTGATGCTGCCATCAAAAGTTCTCCCACTGTATCCAATAAAAAGGCAAAAGGGATCACACAAACAACCAAAAAGAATTAAGTAAAAGGAATAATAAAAATAAGGAAGGAAAAGAAATAATAGAGAAATAAAAAATAAAAAAATTTCTCAAACCCAACTGTTCTCTAGAAAGGGGCGGAGAGGGATTTAAAGGAAAAAGAAGAAAGAAGAATGATAAGAAGAAAGAGAGGAAGGGAAGAAGGAAGGAGATGAGGGGTTTAGATAGGGAGAAACGGGAAGCGGAGAGGGGTCGAGCGCGGAAGGCGGTCGGTCGGCTCCAGCGGGTTCGGGAGGTGGCGCGAGGCGGGACAGCGCCGGTGATGTGGCGACGGCACTAGAGAAGTGGCACCACGCGGTGTAGCGCCGGTGGCTAGACGTGCCCCGGCGTGGAGAGGAGGAGGCCGCAATATACCTTAGCGGTGGCGCGCCGGAGTCCGGTACAGGCGGGGAGAAGATGAGGTGGCGATGGCGACGGCTCGGTAAGGGTTTATGTCTTTCTCTCTATTATTTTTTTTCCTTTCTCTTGATTCTGGTGTGGTGGTTCTCGTGGTGTCCTTCGGGTTTGGGGATTTTTCGGCTGTGTAGTTTTGGTCGAGGATGGTGGTGGTGTTCATGGGGTCGGGAAGTTCGGAGGAGACGGTGACGATGGTGATGGTAATGGTGGTGGCCTGGGGTGGTTGGCTGGAGACGAGGGATTGGGGTCGGGTTTGGCGGGGGCTGCCAGGGACTTGGGTTTGGTCGTGGTTTGGTCGGGTCGGCCAGGGCAGCAGGGGGTCTAGGTGGAGGCGGTAGAAGGAGGAGAACGGAGACGGGTTAAGGATAGGTTTATAAATTTATTGTTGTCGGGGGTGTGTCCGACACAAAAAGATGAACTTGTATATGTAATTGGGGAATAAGAATTAGACCGGGAAGGGACACGGACACGATGCACGGGATTAGAATTGGAGAAATATTTGTGGAGAATTTGTGAATGATAAAAATTTATGGAGGAGTACCTGCCTTTTTATAGGATGTGGGAATTCCCAGTTAGATAAAGATTGGACCCAAATTTATTATTTAAATCAAATTTGGGTTTGATCTACATAAATTTTAAATTGTAGGCAAAATCCAATAATATCTAAATCTTTATTCAAAAATTATCAATAAAATTTATTTAATAAAGATTTCTCATCCAATTTAAAAATAACTAGTTTAAAAATTAACTTTTTATAATTCAAAAATATGCTATAATATTAATTTTGAAAATTGTACTATTATTTAAAAATAAACTAATAGATAATTACGAAATAGGTATGCACAAATAATATTTACATAATTATGCTTTTCTAGTATACAATATAATATTATTTATTATTAATAACTGTTAGAAATGAAAGGCTTTATAAATGAAATAACAAACATGGGAAATTTGGTACGATAACAAAATAATTATTATATATATTATTTTAAAAATATCCTTGATAATAAAATAATATATATATATATATATATATATATATATATATATATATATATTTCTAAAAATATTTATCTCGCATATATTCGCACTCGACGAGAAAATACGAAAAACGTAACTCGCGCACGACGTATAATACGACTATACGACTATGCGATGTACAAATACAAAATAAAATAATAAAAACAAAATCAGTACCAAATTTAGAAAGAAAGAAAAAAAATATAGTAGAAATTTATGGCTTTTGAAAATCCTGAGCTAGAGTTCTCAGGCCTGGACTAGTCCTCCACGAGGGAAACCAGGGTAAAAATTGTTGTGTCTGCGTATGCTTTCTGATCTACATTTAATTTTTGCAATTATACTCTGATTATTTATTTACTAGTTGGGATTGAATAGAGTTGATTTTTTTAATTGTTCATTATTGTCACAAGTACTCTATTCACCTCCCTCTAGAGTTGCCTCACGTACTTCACATTTGTCTTTGATGAAGTTAATGCCATAACCGTGATCAGCTAAATGGCTTATGCTTAGCAGATTATGTTTTAACTCGATAACTAGACAAACATTTTTAATCACAGGGTAGGGAGCCTTACCAATGTCACCGATATCGATTATGTACCCTCTCAAATTATTGCCGAAGGAGACGTATCCTTCTTTATTCTTCTTCGACAGTGTTGCGAATAATGATGCATCACTAGTCATGTGCTGTGAGCAACCACTGTCGAGGATCCATTTGCTTCTAGCGTGTGAAGGGCGTCCCACCTACAAAACAGTTTGCAGATTAAACTCTTGGTACCCATTTCTTATAGGGTCCTGACATATTAGTCTTTGGTATCCAATCATAAACATTTAAATCTACTAACTTTCTAATTCTACATGCAGAGGATATATGACAAATGAGGCCACAATAATGACATTTTGCATGTTGAGTGTTGAAAGTTGTGTGAGGTGCATGATTGGTAGGTTTTGGTTTACTAGTAAAAAAATGCATGCCTATTAGTCTTCTTGGGCAGTGGTTTGGTATGGTTTGGTCTGACAGTGTTTGGTTTGGGTGTGTTCCGATGATTCGATAATTGACACGTGTTAGAATATGAAGCAGCAACTTCAGGCTGTTTTCCTAAACCAATTTCCAACTTTTTGGAGGTGTCATATAATCTAGTATAGTCAGATGTAAGTGCTTCCATTCTGACTTGTGCACACTGGAGACTCTTTCTCTCCTTAGATAGGTCTTCCTTTAGCTGGATGATAGTTTGGTATTTTTCTTCGGATAACTTGGCAGTCTCGTGTAACAACAGCTAAATAGAAGAATGCTCACCAGACTCAATAGAAGAAATATTATTTCTAACATCAGCTAGTTGGTTGGTAAGTCTTCCTATCTCACCTTTGTACTCTTTAGGTACCTTCTTAGATATTTTATATTTACTACGCAGTTTCCTGTAGTCATTTAACAGGTTACTGAAAGCCTCTCCTAGTTGCTCAAAGGTAAAATCATTATAAGGATCAAACAGAGGATTAGTGGTTACCTGATCACAAGCCATGAAGCATACATTTGCAGCATCATCCAATTGTTTGTCTTTTGAGTCGCTGGCTTCGCCCTCATGCCATATGATTGTATTGGCGTACTTCCTTGATATAGATCTCTTCAGGTAGCCTTTGTCATATTTATTGCTTTTTCTTGTTGATGATGATGCTGTTGGACAATCTTTCTTTATATGTCCTTTCTTCTTACATCCGTAGCAAATAGGATCTTTCCCGTTGTTGTTGCTGTTGCTATCTATTGTTCTTCTGTTGAATCTTACGAACTTCTTAAATTTTTTTACTAGAAGAGCTTGATCTTCAGAGTTAGAGTCGCTATCGTCAGAATCATCTTTGACAGTTCTTCTATGTTCAGCCTTTGTCACGATCCGATCCAAAATTGTTGGGTCGAATCAGATCATGCCCAGCCTGTACTGTTGTGAGACGGCGGCAGTAAGTTGTTTCCACTTGCAGGTAATCTCAACAACAACTAAACATTTGTCACAACTTTAATATTTCGAATATTTAAAAAAACTTTAATTTGTCTAACACAGAAAGATACAACTGATAATAAGATACTGAAATAAGAGTTCAACTTCAATACAAGGAAAACTAGAAATAAACAACAGCTATCTAGATAGCCGGCTCATCAGCCTCGGGATCAACATCCTCTAAGTGGGACTCTACAAGCGCCGCAGGGTAAAGCACTGGATCATAATAGCTATTATATAATAGCTCAGCCTCATCAATGATACCTATTGGGGGTGGGGGATCCAGTCAGGAAAGGAGCAAAGTACAATTATGAAAATCTAACAATTCAAATAATAATGAAAATTTGCAATCTTAAACAGTTTTGAACACTTGAACAATATTTTCCAACAATTGAAAACAATGTTATTTGAATAGTTAATGTATATGACCGGCTTGGGTTGTATAATAGTATCATAGTGATACGATACGGCTTATCCCCGTGTGTAAGAGGGGTAAGCTCGCACAATCAATACAATATGAAGGTATTGGTCATAAAACACTACACTACTACCCCAATATCCTACAATCAATACTCTAAGAGAGAGTTCCGTGTAACAATGGGGTTTAAGCTTGCAATATAACAATTACTAATTAAATTGCCAAATAAACATAACCGTACTTGCCTTGGTTTATGACTGGATTGGAAGTCGGTACCGGGGAAGTCAAACTCGTCCTCGAAATCCTACAATTGAGAATCCTGTCTTAGAATCATAATTGAACCATATCTAGGTGTGCTAGTTACAATCTCTAAAAGAAGATCCTAATCAAGTTTTAAGTTTGTGAAAATTATTCTATGGGAACACGTTTATCGTTGCAATCTACTATTAATTAATTTATAAAGTAAAAATCAATTTAATATTTATTGGAAAAAATATCATTTTCCTGGTTAATTGTCACAACTTGGTATTTTTGTAATATATATAAAACTAGACTTTCTTTTTAATGAAAAATAATGAATTTGTTAAATTACAAAATTTCTTAATGTGAGAAAAATATATTAATTTTCTATATAAAAATATATATTCATTTTTACCAATCTACGCGTTTAACGACAAAATCAACATCCAAAAAAATAAAGAAAAAGTCTACTCTACACAATACAGGGTCACAGAAAAAGAAATAGAAAACTGGGCTTATGTCCTTACAACTTATTTACATAAATTAATTTAAATATTGCTGTTGAGCTCTGAACACCGGGAAGCGGTCTATTCAGCAGACCGAGGCCCTGCACTCGAATACGAAAATATCCAGTAACAAGTTCTAAATAATATTATAAAATATAAAAAATATAAGGTAAGTCTCAGACTTGGTCTTAATATTACATTGCAATTAGCTTATGCCTCAACGTCCAAGAATGTCGGTTTCGTTTGCATTTCGCTAGGGCCCATGGACCGATACGGTCGTCGTCCAAAAATATTATCCGAAAGCCAACAATACAAAACTATCAAAGGACCATAGCCGAACTCAGGAAATAAACCAAAAAGGTTTTCAAAATATTTTTAGAAAAATCGGGCAGTATCTCCTTTGTAACTAGGATAACCTAGCCACGAGGCGATACCGGAAAGTCAAAAATCCCACCCAAACAACACCGTCCAGTCAATATATACTCCACCAAGATATGTACATAACCCAACACCAAATAGACATAACTGAGAAAATCAACCGAAATCCATCTCAAAGCCATATATATATATATATATATATATATATATATATATATATATATATTTATATATATATATATTTTATATATATATATATATATATATATAATATATATATATATATATATATATATATATATATATATATATATATATAAAATATATATATATATATATATATATATATATATATATATATATATATATATATATATATATAAATATATATATATATATATATATATATATATATATATATATATATTATACAAGAATGAATCAACAGAGCTTAAGCCACCTATACATGTGTTCCAAGAAACAACAGAAACATTCCTTCAAGCAAATCCAATATGAATATATGCTCAAGTTGAGCACAACTTGCCAAATGAACATTTATATATAAGAGTTTCAAACCAACAGAGGATAAGGAATTTGCATGGTAAATATTGTATAAAGGGAATGACAGCACCAGTTAATCAAAACTCGATTATCCATATAAATTCAAAAATTCTAATTGAACCAAAATATCAACAGAACCTAAATTTCCAAATCCGAGAATCCGAACTCATAATCTATCGAACTCGAAATCGGAAACCGATTTTCAGAACGGACTAAAACCAGGTTCAAAATCGGAAAAAAAATAGATTTAATATAAATCAATATATATATACCAAAGTGTCCACAGACGAATTCGATCCTATAGAAAAATCGGAAACAAGCCCGACTATTCCAAATCGAACTCAAAAATAATAGAACCAAATTCGAATAGGAATCAGAATACGAAACCCAAATTCACAGCATAAATTTCGAATTAAAATCGAAAAACCCAAAGAACCAATTTCGACCTAGAAATCAGAACCAAATATGCAACAATCAAATCCCATAGCAGGATCGAGACCGAGTCATCATTGACTCTATGGGAGGGACACAGAACACGAAAATATACCTTAGGTGCTCGGCTAGGGCTCTCAGATGTAAAATTGGAGAAAACAAAATCCCGCAAACTCGAAAAAATCCTAAAACACACGGACAGTGGGATCGGGGCCACGTGAAACCGAAATAACGGATCGGGACAGCAAGTCGGGCACTGGAACAGCGGATCGAAAATGGCAGGGGTCGACAGCATTGGGGCGGACGCGGACAGGGGCTCGAGGCCGGAGGGGCACGCGCAGGGGGGCGGGGCTCGGTGGCCGGCGGTCGGCCTGGGCTACGGGGACAGCGGCGGCGGGGGTCGCCGCTCGGGGAGGATCGGCGCCGGGGTCGGCCGAGAGGCGCGAGTTAGGGGTAGGGCTTGGGAAAAATTGGGAAAAGTGAGTATGAGAGTGGAGAAGGAGATAGGGGTTTTATAGGGGTGAGAGGCTGGGGGTTACGGGAAGGTAGGAGACGCGACGGTTTTCGGGATGTCGGGGGACACGGATCGGCTGTGAACGGACAGGGAAGGGGAGGGGTACGGGTTAGAGAGAAAGAGTTGTTTTGGAAAAGAAAGTTTCTTTCCTTTAGAAAGGAAATAATATATATAAATATATATATAAAGGATTAAAGTTGGTTTTGAAACAAATCGAGATTGGGTTCGGTTCGAACACGGGAACAGGACGGGTCCAGCCAGTCAATCAAAAATTAAGGATTAATTTTTTAAAAAATATAATTTTCTTAACTAACTAATAATAATATCAATAATAATAATAATAATATCAATCTAATCTTAACTAAAATGCACTATTGAAAACCAAAATCCAATATCAACCACAAATGCATTAAAATCCAATAATCCAGATAAATTCTGAAATTGCGGGTTTCAAAACCTTTCCTCCTTAGGAAATTTTGTCCTCGAAATTAAAAGATAGGATTAGGAATTACCTCAGGTCTCAAATAGATACGGATACTGCTCCTGCATCTCGTCTTCTCGTTCCCAGGTAGACTCGCCTGGGGAATTGTGTCGCCACATCACTCTGACTATCGGTGTCACAGAGTTCCTGGTTTTCTTCTCACCTCTGTCTAAAATCGCCACTGGCTTCTCTGGTACTGTGAGGCTGGGTCCAATCTCCAGCTCCGAATGGTCAAGATGTGGCTCGTATCTGGAATGTAGCGCCTGAGCTGTGAAACATGGAAGACGTTGTGCATGCCCTCAAGATTAGCTGGTAGAGCTAATCGGTATGCTACTTCTCCGACTCGGCTCAAAATATCGAATGGGCCGATGTACCTGGGGCTCAGCTTTCCTGCTCTACCGAATCTGATAGTTCCTCTGGTAGGGGAAATCTTGACGAAGACACTATCTCCTGCTTAGAACTCCAGTGGTCGACGACTGCTATCAGCCCAATGCTTCTGTCTGTCCTGACCAATCCTGAGCTTGTCTCTAATCACCTTTACCTTCTCTGCTGCATCGGTCACCATCTCAGGTCCAAGCAATACTATTTCTCCTACGTTGTCCCAAGCAAGTAGAGTGCGACAACGACGTCCATAAACTGCCTCGAACGGAGTCATACCGATGCTAGCTTGGTAGCTGTTGTTGTAGGAGAATTCTATTAAGTGCAAGTGGTCTTCCCAAGATCCTCTAAATTCTAAGACGTAAGATCTCAGCATGTCTTCTAGCGTCTGGATGGTTCTTTCCGATTATCCATCAGTCTGGGGATGGTAGGCAGTGCTGAACTTCAGTTGTGTTCCCAAACTGTCGTGCAAGCTCTTCCAGAAGTGAGAGATGAATTTTGTATCCCTGTCAGATACGATACTTACCGGAACTCCATGAATCCGGTAGATATGCTGCATGTACAGTGCTGCCAACTTCTCGGTGGATAGACCAACCTTGAAAGGGATAAAGTGAGCTGACTTCGTCAGTCGGTCCACAATAACCCAAATGGCGTCCTTTCCTCATTGGGATCGAAGCATTTCCTGACACAAAGTCCATCGTTATGTGTTCCCATTTCCACTCTGAGATGTCTAGCGACTGCAATAGTCCTGCTGGTCTCTGTCTGCTAGCTTTCACTTGTTAACAAATTAAGCATCTAGCCACATACCTGGATACGTCCTTCTTCATTCCGTACCACCATACTACACTACGCATATCCCGATACATTTTGTTAGCTCCTGGATGTATGGAATACTGCGACTGGTGCGCTTCTTGCATCAGCTCTTTCCTCAGTTCGCTAGTTGGTACGGAAAGCCTCGTACCATGCCTCAGTGCTCCGTCACTGGCGTTTGAGAAACCTTCAAGTGTTCCTGCCAGCACTTGATCTCTGAGTTTGCAAAGTGTCTCGTCTTAGAATTGTGTCTCCTTGACTCTGTCCATCAGACTTGAACGTACTTGCAACTGCATCATTGATGAATCAACTCCTGTACAATTTCTTCTCTTCCAAGTTTCTTTATTTCCTCTTCAGGCAATACAATCTCCAGTCCAAGCTTCTCTATGTCTTCCAGCAAATGCCGCTCCTTGGTCAAGAACATTGCCATCGGGTATCGACTAAGTGCATCTGCAACAATATTAGCCTTACCCCGATGGTACTGTAGGTCGATGTCGAAATCTTTCATCAGCTCCAGCCATCGTCTCTGTCGCATGTTCAACTCCTTCTGAGTGAAAACATATTTAAGACTTTTGTGGTCTATAAATATTTCTATTCTCTCTCCATAGAGGTATTGCTTCTACAGCTTCAGTGCAAATATAACCACCGCAAGCTCCAAATCATGCGTGGGATAGTTCTTCTCATGAGTCCGTAATTGCCTAGATGCGTAAGCAATTACTTTCCCGTGTTGTTGAAGAACACAATCCAATCCTTTACCGGAAGTATTACTATAAATTGAGAAACCGCCAGTACCTACGGGTAGCGCAAGTATCGGCGTTGTTGTCAGTCTCTTCTTCAGTTCCTCAAATGCTGACTGGCAAGCTTCAGTCCACACAAATTCTTCATTCTTCCTTGAGAGTTTCGTCATCGGCTCAGCAATCCTGGCGAAGTCCTTCACAAATTTTCGGTAGTAGCGAGCTAAGCCCAAGAAACTTCTAATTTTAGTAACTAAACTTGGTGTACACCACTTCTCAATAGCAGCTATCTTCTTTGGATCCACCGAAATTCCTTCTCCTGTAACAACATGGCCTAGAAAATCCACCTTGTCTAAGAAGAATTCACATTTAGATAGCTTACCATAGAGCTTCTCCTTCCTTAAGGTTCCCAAAACTTTCCTCAGGTGCTCTTCATGCTATTCTTCGGTCTTCGAGTAGATCAGAATGTCATCGATAAAGACAACAACAAACTGATCCAGGTATTCAAGGAAGACCTTGTTCATGAGATTCATGAATACTGCAGGGGCATTCGTCAGTCCAAACGGTATGACCAAAAATTTATACTATCCATATTTGGTGTTGAACGCCGTCTTTGGAATATCCTCCTTCCTGACCTTGATTTGATGGTAGCCGGATCTGAGATCTATCTTCGAAAATACTTTAGCTCCACCTAGTTGATCAAACAGGTCATCGATCCGGGGCAGAGGATACTTGTTCTTAATGATGATGTTGTTCAGCGCCCGGTAGTCGATGCACATCCGTACAGTTCCGTCCTTCTTGGACACGAACAAGACAGGTGCTCCCCAGGGTGAGGCTCCATTTCTGATAAATCCAAGGGCCTTCAGCTTATTGATCTAGTCCTTCATTTCCTTGGCCTCCTTGGGGTTGACTCTGTAGCATTCCCGAGAAATAGGAGAAGAGCTGGGAACTAGATCAATGGTGAATTCTACATCTCGATCTGGGGGCAATCTCGGAAGACTATCAGGAAAGACTTCCATGAATTTTGCTATAATAGGATGCGGAGGCTCGGGGTCTTCGGTGATAGAGGAGTAAGTAACACTCTCCATATCTTCCGAAGCTCGAGAGATTTCAAACTCCGGCTCTCCAGGTGGGCTAAAGACTACACATCCTTTGTGACAATCTATCAGCGCATGCTACTTACTTAACCAATCCATTCCTAGGACTACATCATAGTTAGGTAAGGGCATCACAAGTAAGGGTGCTAAGAATTTGTATCCTAAGATAGTTATAGGACAGTTACAGGTCTCAGTGATGGGTATGGGTCCACCACCAGTCATAACTCTACATATCTTCTTGCTAAATCCCGTAACTTGGTGGTGTACAGAGATGAATTTTGTTGCTATAAAACTATGTGATGCACCCGAATCAAATAATGCTAAAGCAGGATGCGAATGCACATAAATGGAACCTGTGATGACATCAGCGGTGGGTTCCTGCTCTGGCTCTTGCTCATCTGCTGTTAGGGCAAAGGCTCGCCCAGTCTTCTGTTGGTGTTGCCCAAACTGTTGTTGCTGAGTAGGTAGGGGAGCTTTCTGCGGTGTTGTTCCAGTTCGGTTGAATGCCGTAGGGCAGTCCTTCACTTGGTGGGTGGCAGACCCACAAACTAGGCAGTGTCCTAGTCTCTTCCTACAGATGTTCGCCTGATGTCCTGGCCTCTTGCAGAAATCACAGACAGGAATCTTCTGAGGTGCTCTGTCATCGGTCCTTGCCTGATGGTGCTGGTGGTGGTGGTGAGGAGGCCTGTTGTTGTTGTTGTGGTTGGGCTTCTTCTGGTTACCCTGGAAATTGTTAGTTCTAGGATACTCCCTTTTAGAATGAGCAGGCTGACTCTTCTCTATATCCTGAGCTCGTTTTAGGATCCTCTCGCAAGTCTTAGCACCGCCTGAGATCACATGGGTGCGAATTTCTTCCCTCAGTCCATGCCTGAATCTTTCATCATGATCCGTAGGGTCAGCAACCAAGTTTTTGGCAAAACGGCTAAGTTGGCCGAACTCTGTCATATACTCTCCAACCGTCATGTTCCCTTGCTTCAGATTCTGGAACTGTCTTTCCATCTCCCGCAACTCTGATGTTGGAAAGAATTTCCTGCGGAACAACCTCTTGAAGGTGTTCCAGTCAAGCTACCTATCCTGGAGTCGGGGTTCATTCCGATACCAGGTGGTTGCTACATCTAGCAGTTGGAGTCCTACTGCTTCAACCTGGAGGTCATTTGGAAGTCGAGCGACGCTGAGAAGACGCTCCATGCTATCGAGCA
This sequence comes from Iris pallida, assembly GCA_029216955.1. Lineage (NCBI taxonomy): Eukaryota > Viridiplantae > Streptophyta > Magnoliopsida > Asparagales > Iridaceae > Iris > Iris pallida. The sequence goes on from JANAVB010015600.1 coordinate 24,371,875, forward strand.
ATTCGTCGGCATAGATGATTCCTTCGGTTCCCTTGAAGGGTCGAGGACCCAGCTTCTTAAATTTCTCAATATCGCCAACCTTAGCAGGCCTTGGTTCTGATTGAGCTGCTTCTCTTCCCTCGAGGGCAGCCATAGCCACGTTGTGGGCATTCTCTATGCCTTCTCTCATAATCGCAGTCTGTTCGTGATGAGCTTCAGTTTGTGCTCTCTGGGCTTCAAGCACTCCTCGTAGCAGGCCTACGAGGTCGGTGGAGTCAACTGGTACTGGTGGTGCAGCTGGAACGGGCGCTACCACAGGGGACTGCAGCTCAGTCCGGGAAGATGTAGGATCTGCCGTTTGAGCTGTAGTAGTGTTAACTCCATGGGGTGCTGGTGCATTATGGGAACGATCGGTCAGCTGCCGAGGTGTAGGATCCGAACTTGGTTGGGGAGGTGGGGTGTGATCGGGTGATTACATCCCATCGCCGGCAATGGTGGTTTGGTCTGTGGCCATACTCTGGAAGGTTTAGGATGCAAAACATAAGCAAGGTAGCCTACCAATCTATAACAAACAAAATATTTATTTATAATATATTTTGGTCCTATGTTGTGATAAATTAATGTTTTAATGTTCTAATTGTTTCTAGATATGTTTACCTAAGTTGTTGATTTGGACCTGCATGGGCCACCACTAAAAATATGTCACGACCCGATCCCAAATTGTTGGGTCGAATCGGATCATGCCCAGCCTGCACCGTTGTGAGACGGCGGCAGTAAGCTGTTTCCACTAGCAGGTAATCTCAACAACAACTAAACATTTGTCACAACTTTAATATTTCGAATATTTTAAAAAAAAATTTATTTTGTCCAACACAGGAAGATACAACTGATAATAAGATACTGAAATAAGAGTTCAACTCCAACACAAGGAAAACTAGAAATAAACAATAGCTATCTAGATAGCCTGCTCATCATCCTCAGGATCAACATCCTCCAAGTGGGACTTTGGAAGCACCGCAGGGTAAAGCACTGGATCATAATAGCTATTATATAATAGCTCAGCCTCATCAATCATACCTATTGGGGGTGGGGGATCCAGTCAGGAAAGGAGCAAAGTACAATTATGAAAATCTAACAATTCAAATAATAATGAAAATTTGCAATCTTACACAGTTTTGAAACACTTGAACAATATTTTCCAACAATTGAAAACAATATAATTTGAATAGGTAATGTATATGACCGGCTTGGGTTGTACAAAAGTATCCTAGTGATACGATATGGCTTATCCCCGTGTGTAAGAGGGGTAAGCTCGCACAATCAATGCATTATAAAGGTATTTGTCATAAAACACTACACTACTCCCTCAATATCCCACAATCAATACTCTAGGAGAGGGTTCCGTGTAACAATGGGGTTTAAGCATGCAATATAACAATTACTAATTAAATTGCCAAATAAACATAACTGTACTTGCCTTGGTTTATGACTGGATTGGAAGTCGGTACCGGGGAAGTCAAACTCGTCATCGAAATCCTACAGTTGAGAATCCTGTCTTAGAATCATAATTGAACCATATCTAGGTGTGCTAGTTACAATCTCTAAAAGAAGATCCTAATCAAGTTTTAAGTTTGTTAAAATTATTCTATCGGAACATGTTTATCGTTGCAATCTACTATTAATTAATTTACGAAGTAAAAATCAATTTAATATTTATTTGAAAAAATAGCATTTTCCTGGTTAATTGTCACAACTTGGTTTTTTCGTAATATATATAAAACTAGACTTTCTTTTTAATGAGAAATAATGAATTTGTTAAATTACAAAATTACTTAATGTGAGAAAAACTTATTAATTTTCTATATAAAATAGATATTCATTTTTAACATTCTACGCGTTTAACGACCAAATCAACACCCAGAAAAATAAAGAAAAAGTCTACTCTACACAATACAGGGTCACAAAAAAATAAATAGAAAACTGGGCTTATGCCCTTACAACTTATTTACATATATTAATTTAAATATTGCTGTTGAGCTCTGAACGCCGGGAAGCGGTCTATTCAGCAGGCCGAGGCCCTGCACTCGAATATGAAAATACCCAGTAACAAGTTATAAATAATTTTATAAAATATAAAAAATATAGGGTAAGTCTCAGACTTGGTCTTAATATCACATTGCAATTAGCTTATGCCTCAATGTCCGAGAATGTCGGTTTCGTTTGCATTTCGCTAAGGCCCATGGACCGATACGGTCGTCGCCCAAAAATATTATTCGTAAGCCAAACAATACAAAACTGTCAAAGGACCATAGCCGAACTCAGAAAATAAACCAAAAAGGTTTTCAAAATATTTTTAGAAAAATCGGGCAGTATCTCCTTTGTAACTAGGATGACCTAGCCACGAGGCGATACCGCAAAGTCAAAAATCCCACCCAAACAACACCGTCCAGTCAATATATACTCCATCAAGATATGTACATAACCCAACACCAAATAGACATAACTGAGAAAATCAACAGAAATCCATCTCAAAGCCATATATATATATATATATATATATATATATATATATATATATATATATATATATATATATATATATATATATATGTATTTTTTTAAAGCCATATATATATATATATATATATATATATATATATTTTATTTTTTATTTTTTATTTTTTTCAACAGAGCTTAAGCCACCTATACATGTGTTCCAAGAAACAACAGAAACATTCCTTGAAGCAAATCCAATATGAATATATGCTCAAGTTGAGCACAACTTGCCAAATGAACATTTATATATAAGAGTTTGAAACCAACAGAGGATAGGGAATTTGCATGGTAAATATTGTATAACGGGGAATGACAGCACCAGATAATCGAAACTCGATTATCCATATAAATTGGAAAATTCTAATTGAACCGAAATATCAACAGAACCTAAATTCCAAATCCGAGAATCCGAACTCATAATCTATCGAACTCGAAATCGGAAACCGATTTTCAGAACGGACTAAAACCAGGTTCAAAATTAGAAAAAAAACTAGATTTAATATAAACCAATATATATATATACCAAAGAGTCCACAGACCAATTCGATCCGATAGAAAAATCGAAAACAAGCCCGACTAGTCCAAATCGAAGTCGGAAATAACAGAACCAAATCCGAATAGGAATCAGAATACGAAACCCAAATTCACAGCATAAATTCCGAATTAAAATCGAAAAACCCAACGAACCAATTCCGACTTAGAAATCAGAACCAAATATGCAACAATCGAATCCCATAGGGGGATCGAGACCGAGTCATCATCGACTCTACGGGAGGGACACAGGGACACGGAAATATACCTCGGGTGCTCAGCTAGAGCTCTTAGATGTGAAAACGAAATCCCGCGAACTCGAAAAAACCCCAAAACACACGGACAGCGGGATCGGGGTCACGTGAAACCAAAACAGTGGATCGGGACAGCAAGCCGGGCACTGGAACAGCGGATCGGGAACGGCAGGGGTCGACAACGTCAGGGCGGACGCGGACAGGGGCTCGGGGTCGGAGGGGCGCGCAGGGGGCGGGGCTCGGTGGCCGGCGGTCGGCCCGGGCCGCGGGGACAGCGGCGGCGGGGGTCGCCGCTCGGGGAGGATCGGCGCCGGGGTCGGCCGAGAGGCGCGGGTTAGGGCTAGGGCTTGGGAAAATTTAGGAAAAGTGAGTATGAGAGTGGAGAAGGAGATGGGGGTTTTATAGGGGTGAGAGGCTGGGGGTTACGGGAAGGAAGGAGACGCGGCGGTTTCCGGGATGTCGGGGGACGGATCGGCTGTGAACGGACAGGAAAGGGGAGGGGTACGGGTTAGAGAGAGAAAGAGTTGTTTTGAAAAAAAGTTTATTTCCTTTAGAATGGAAATAATATATATATATATATATATATATATATATATATATATATATATATATATATATATATATATATATATATATAAAGGATTAAAAGTTGGTTTTGAAACAAATCGAGATTGGGTTCGGTTCGAACACGGGAACAGGACGGGTCCAGCCTGTCAATCAAAAATCAAGGATTAATTTTAAAAAAATATAATTTTCTTAACTAACTAATAATAATATCAATAATAATAATAATAATAATAATAATAATAATAATATCAATCTAATCTTAACTAAAATGCACTATTGAAAACCAAAATCCAATATCAACCAAAAATGCAGTAAAATCCAATAATCCAGATAAATTCCAAAATTACGGGTTTACAGCCTTGAAAGCGATCAACTTCTCTGACTTTTCCTTTGGCATAGCATCTTCAAAGTCTTGAAGTTCCAACTCGCGAGTGGGTAGCTTATCCATGAGAGTTTCCAGAGACATTATTGAGAGGTCGCTTCCTTCAATGATTGTTGTAGCCTTTGGAATCCAGTTCTTCGTGAGAGCTCATAGAAGTTTGCGAATCTTCTCATGGTTACTGTATTCCTTGACTAATGAAGACAAAGGATTTACAATATCCAGGAATCTCGTAATCATCTGGGTGACGAATTCATTTGGCTTCATCTTGATCGCCTCGTACTCTTGAGTAAGTCTGCTGATCTTTGACTCCTTGACTTGCGTTGTTCCTTCGTGGGTTACTTCGAAAAGTTTTCACACTTCATTCGATGTTGTGCAAGTCGATACCCTGTTAAATGTAGTTCTGTCTAAAGCACAAAATAAAGCGTTAATAGCACGTGCGTCAAGACTGGCCTTTTTCTTTTCATCCTCAGTATATTTATCATGGGGTTTATTAACTAAAACTCCCTCAACAGTAATATGATGAGGCTTTTTGTAGCCATCAATAACTATAGACCATAAGTCAAAATCAAGAGATTTTAAGGAGAAACTCATCCGTATTTTCCAATAAGTGTAGTTTGTGCCGTCAAACAGTGGTGGTCTGTTTGTGGCTTGGCCTTCACTTGTGAATTTCACAGTTTCCATGTGTTATACTGTGATTTATATAGCAATTAAGAATAATTGAATATAATTGTAATTTTATCTTGCTTTACCTGTATAACCCGCTCTGATACCAATTGTAGGAACGAAGTCGTAAAGCAGAATACTCTGGAGGGGAGGTGAATAGAGTAGACAGCGGAATATTGCTAAATATTGCTAATTAAAAACTTGTTAGCAGTTAGATCACAGAAATAATATCAATAATCACAAAGTAATAATTGTAAAAAAAAGAGATCAGAAGGCAAACGCAAACACAACGATGTATACCGGTTTTTCTCTTGTGAGGACTAGTCCAGTCGGAAGAACTCTGGCTTCCAGTTGAATCCACAATTGGAAAATCCTGCAAGTTTTCATACGAAGTCCTTGCAACTTCTACAGACGCGAGCTTTGATACGAAGATATCGATCAACTTCAATTTTGAAGAGTCTTTCTTCAATCAAGCCTCTGATTACAATTTCTCTAAAATCTTCTAGACCGCACCGTACCGAAAAATTGACTAGAGAATTGTAACTGGCTTGGGATTTGAAAATGAAAGCTTTTTAAAAAACTCTTTGGAAAGAAATGTAAGCTTAGACAAGAAGAGATGAAAGTGAATGAGTGATTTGAAATGATCAGAATTCTTCTCTATTTATAGTTTTTCCAAAGGCAGAACTCTGGCAGAATTCGGACAGAACTCTTTATAACAATCTGCAACTGAAGGGAGACCAAGTTTTTTAAAAGTTCGAAAATTAAACGGTCACTAACCGAACTCTGGCAGAACTCGAGCCGAGTTCTGTCAGGGTTGGTTAGGGTTTTTCAATAGTGATATTCGGGCTTTTTAAAATCCTTCAGAAGCTTTTGTAAATAAGGGATGTTTTTCAAAAACATAGGTCATTTTTAAAAATGATTTTGGATAGCCTATTTGCCAGTACGACTCGGTGTACAATGTATTTCTAGACTCAATAAAAGTAAAAATTACATTGCATAAAAAAATACAGTCTCGAGTGGCAAACAAAGCTTCGGTTTTGAACTGAGTAGATATCCGATCTTGATTAGTGTCCAAGTGTCCAAAATGTCTTGAGTAAACATCTGAGTAGCTCCGTATATCGAGACAGAGTTTGATCAATTATTAAAATCAGGTTTGACCATGACCAATGGGCCAACAACATATAGATATAATCTTTATAGCCTCACCTCTATACATATAGTATATCTAACAATCACTCATAATATATATATCAATACCTACTATATATATAGCCTCACCTATATATATCAATACCTAATATATATATATATATATATATATATATATACAAAAGTAGCTAAAACCCACATCTCTATATACACTCACACAAAAGTATATATATATATATATATATATATATATATATATATATATATATATATATATATATATACAAAAGTAGCTAAAACCCACATCTCTATATACACTCACACAGTTCTCTGAAATCTGAGAAATTAAATCTCTCAAACCCCCCCCTCCAAACTCATATATAACCTATATATACCTCAACTCAATATGAACAAACCCACAACTACATATCAATGCAATTAATTGCATGACTCTAATCTCAAGAAAAATCTGAGAACAACATAACTTCCATAAAATTAAACCCAATGTAAAAATCATCCCAGAAACTGGGATTCAACTCATCTATATGTAGAACTCACATATCCCATGAAATCCCCAAATCCCAATTGAAAACAATATCCGACATAACTTGTATTTGAAAACCTATACATATGAATAATTGTAGAATTAGGAAAGGGGTGTAGAAGCATAAAAAATATTGCTTTTAGTCCCACATCGGAAAGGAGAAGAAGAAAGGTCTCACTCCATTCTATAAATAGAGCCCCCTTTCCTTCTTTGAAAAGGGCACCAACTTCTCTTCCTTCCTTCCAACTTGGACTCTTCCTACTACGCACCTTCGAGTGCTAAGTCGAAGAAGTCTAGGGCAGCGCGGGCTCGTCGAGCTCAGTCAGCTGTCCCAACCTCTGACCATCAGAGCGTCCCACTAACTGTTAAAGCGGGCCTCTGATGGAAAGTTGTAAACATGATACCTATGCACTCATGTGCTCGGGATAACCGGGCCCACAAAATGAGTACAAAGATTGACCGAGATGTCCTTGACTTGCGAGATGTGATCCTTCACAAGCGCGAGGAAAGAAGGAGATTCTCTATGCCGCTCGAAAACAACATGGAGCCTCAGGCGGCTCAAAACCCAGAAAGCCCATGCGGCTCAAAACAGAAGGAACCTCATGCGGCTCAAAACAGAAGGAGTCTCATGCGGTTCAAAACAAAAGGAGCCTCATGCGGCTCAAAACAGAAGGAGTCTCATGCGGTTCAGAACAAAAAGAGCCTCATGCGGCTCAAAACAGAAGGAGCCTCATGCGGCTTGGAACTCCCCAACATCTCCATGCGGCTCAGCCAAAGACACGAGGCCATACACTGTCCGCTTCTACAGCTGGCCATAAAACAGTCGCCCAAATTAATTGCATTGAATGACAGCTCTGACACAATGAATGATAGCTCAGACATAGTGAATGACAGCTCTGACATAAAGCTAAAATGATGATGGCGTGCTCCTTGGGAAAAGAAGAAAATCTTTTATATAGCTGGCATGATCCGCCAAGTCCCAAAGCTCCCTATACGGCTAACATTCCTATGCGGCTGCCATCCCTATACGGCTGACATTCCTATGCGGCTGCCACCCCTATGCGGCTGCCTGCTTCATGCGGCTGCCTCCTTCATGCGGCTACCTCCTTCATGCGGCTGCCTGCTTCATACGGCTGCCTCCTTTATGTGGCTGCCCTCTTCATGCGGCTGCCCTCTTCATGCGGCTGCCACCTACATGCGGCTGCCACCTTCATGCGGCTGCTACTTTCATACGGCTAGGATTGTGGGAGCCACCTATATGCGGTTCACTTAGAGATCGCACTCATGCGGCTCTGTCAGGACGTCCCACTCATGACAGTTGAGACACGTGGCGGTCCTCATGACAGTTGAGACACGTGGCGGTCTTATCCCCTCGCAGTTATGGCAGCTAGCAAATCATAATAACCCGATTGAGTGCAATCATCATCATTACCCGGATCAAATCAGATTAATTGCAATCAAGCGGAATGAACACGTGGCAGGAGATCCGAGTTTATCACAAAGATTTATGGCAATCAGCATTAATTGCCCATAAGATTTGGTGCAAACAAAATTAATTACCCAGATGTGATACAATCAATATCAATGGTCCAGATTATTGGCCGCCGTTTTTTAAGGGGGAATCGTTGCAAACCCTAATGATCACACCTCACTCCTATAAATAACAAGGTGCCATTCCCTTGCAGAAGGATCCTGGCTCGAAGAATATCAAGGTACCATTCCCTTGCAAAAGATCCCCCGGCTAGACACATAGAGATACAAAGGCACGCACAGAAGAGTCTCCCACAGAGCCCGAGAGCATTTCTTCACCAGAGCCAAGGCTACGTCCGATCGTCCAAGGAGTAAGACAGAGCGTCCGTCGCTTTCCCGAGCCTCTATCGTCACCCCACAGAAAACTAAACAATTGTACTTAGATTGCTGTACCTAGGTTTTCGTTCCTAGGCTTTCTTTGTACGAGCGAGTTTGTATTATGAAGTAAAAGTCCAGTCCTCCGATATAACTGTTCTGTTCTTTTATAATCAATGGCAAACACGATGGCGACTCTGCTGGAGACTAACTTCTCCACGGCTAAGGAGTTGGTGACGCAATCAGACGCAGCCAAACTTGGCTCCACTCAACAAATGGTGGTCGCCCGGTTCGACCAACAGGCGTTTGAAGAATTGATCTTCGACGGGAGCGCTGGCCCGGTCCAGCGGTGAGCCCATACGAAGAAGGCCCGCAAGGAGTGGAGACCCAAATTATTCGCTCCTTCCCAAGCTCTCGAAGAAGTACTCTCTGTTGCCCGAGGTAGCGAAGAAGTCTCGCTTGCGGCCCTACGTCAGACCATAGAGGACTCTACTGTCCCCAAGTCTGGCAGAAGAAAATACTATAATGCTAGACTTGCAGGAGCAAAGAGGAACTCTATGCAGTCCAAGCCGCATAAGGGCCCCAGCCGTATGGAGGCTCATGCGACAACAACTGCCAACCGCATGGAGAAAACTCATGCGGCCACAAAAGTCAGCCGCATGCAGAAAGCCCATGCGACCAAAACTGCCAGCCGCATGAAGGCAGCCTGCACGGCCATGACTTCTAGCCGCATCCAGAAGGTTCATGCGGCCACAGAGGATAGCCGCATACAGACAGCCTGTACGGCCATAACTTCTAGCCGCATACAGAAAGTTCATGCGGCCACAAAAGATAGCCGCATGCAGACAGCCTGTACGGCCACAACTCTTAGCCGCATACAGAAGGGTCATGCGGCCATACGTACCAGCCGTATGCAAACAGCCTGTACGGCCACCGATCCCAGCCGTACACCATCTGCTCCATGAGGCTCACGGTCAGTCTTCGACCGCCTCTCAGGCGATCCTCACCCCAGATGCTCTCATGTGCCAATCTCCATAGACTCTTCCTATTATGAACTCTCCGGTACTAGAAGGACGAAGTCTCGGGCAGCGCGGGCTCGGTGAGCTCAGTCAGCTGTCCCAACTCCTGACCATCAGGGCGTCCCGCTGACTATTACACGGGCCCCTGATAGAAAGTTGTACAGAACTACCTGTGTCTAGCCCCCGGCGGCCAACAGAACGGGTGACTTCCGCAACGTGATTCTTCACAAGTGCAAGGAAAGAGATGAAGATTTGGTGTGTAGAGAGTCCTGTCAGGGACATCAATGCACCCAAGTCATTGTCAACTGCTGCTGCAATAAGGCGGTAGTACAAGAAGACCGGCGGTCCGTCTTCCAACGGTTGTAACGCCCAAGCTCAGAAGACGAGGCGCTTCTCGTCACCTCCTACAATTCTGCTCTGAAGATTCCTGGCAGCGGGAGAGGGAAGAAAAAAAGTGTCTCCAGCCCAAAAATTTCAACCGGCGTAACCAAGAACTTTCTTCTAAACGGTTGTCTACTACCGTTGCAAGAGGAGTTTACCGAGGTACCCGCTCAAAGACGAAGTCTGCCACACTTGGAGATTCGTCGTCTACACTTAGAGATACTGGAGCTGGGGATGGCACTCCTCCAAATATTCACGACAATCCGGTGTTCCAAGAGGATGATCCAGACGTAGCAGATCCCGACGTCTCCGAGGACGTCCACAACTCTCAAGACGAGGCAAGCTCTGAAGCTGGGGGTACTACTCTTTCTGAGTCCGAACCAGAGGAAAACATTCCCACATACCCCGACGACTTCACTGTGCGAGGGTATGACTCAGAAGGCACGTCCTCTACCGCTCCTTCCACCTCTCATCATATAAGGACTGTATTTATGACAGACAGCAACCAAGAGGGTCCCAGTGATCGCCAACGCATCGATACTCTGGAGGCCATACTGCATGCCTTGGTCAAATCTGTGGACGACATCAAGGCGGCCATTCCCACTCTGTAAGGAAGGATGCTTGGCCAAATGAGCTTGGGCCCTGCAGTCAATGCGGACTCAAACTCAGCTGCACCAAACCCGGGCGATAATCCTCCTGAGATATCGGCTCCTACCGCTGTAGACGAGGCCAGGGAGGCAAGTAGAGAGGTCTAGGAGCTCCGAGCCATGTTTCAAGCCCGAGAAAATTGCCAGGACCTCAGGGTACGACAACCGTATCCTGCTGCGTGGAGAGATATTCCTTTTCCACCAAAATATAAACCATTCCACATCAATCCATATGATGGAAAGACATCTGCAAGCAGGTACATAACCTACTTCGAAGTTACAATCGACCATCTGCCTCATGACGACACCATCTTTACGCGGTTGTTCATCGGAGCCTTGGAAGGGGTCGCCTTCGACTGGTACCGCAACTTGCCGGACAATTGCATCCACTCCTTCACCAGCTTCAAGCGTATGGTCCTAGAGAGGTTCTACGAAGTAGGACAAGACGTGACGATGTCCACCCTTATGGACAATGTTCAGGAAGAAAAGGAGCTGACAAAGAATTATATTGAGCGGTTTCGCCAAACTGCGATGAAACTGCCTTCCGGCAACCCTGATTCCTCCTTGATTGAAATTTGCCAAAAGAGACAGCTTCCCACAATCAGCCTCTGGATGGGCGAAAGTCAATTCAAGGATTGGAAGACGTTCATCATCAGTGGCACTAGCGTAGAAGATAGGCGGAAGAAAGCTCGCCAACTGGGATTGCACATCTCGGAAGGGAAGGACAAGGGCAAACGCCCTAACGTCAACAACAATAATGGTGGCAATTCCTCCAGCAACCGAAACAACAAGGACAAGCAGGCTATGGTGGCCGACACAGCCCCAATGCCCGAATCAAAGCCGACAGAAAAGCAGCGGCCTCAGATGACCTACTCCTTCGAGGATGGCCATGTCAAACCCATCTTAGACATGCTCATCCAAGGAGGACGAATTCAGCTCCCTCCTCCAAGGCGTGATCCTCCTCCTGCAGATATGGAGACCCCTAAGTACTGCTATTACCATCGCTATGTTCACCATGCTGCACAAGACTGCTACCAGCTGAAGCGATACATCCAACATCTCATCGATTCTAAGGCCCTGGCCATTGATTTCGAAGAGGTGACCGTGGCGGCCAACATGGTGTCAGTATAATTTGGCAGCTTCCCTCCAACAAAGGCTCAAGATGGAGTAGTACCTGTCCCCAAAGCAAAGATGGAGGTCGCTAACCTTCCACCTCCCTAAGACCAAGCTGCTGGTCTAGTGCCCCTTACCACATCACGGGGGGAGATCATGTGGGTCCATTCGGACCTAGTACCTGAAGTGACTCAGCCTGCACTTCCTGTCACCAGCGAAAAAAAGAGTGGAAAAGTCAAATCATGCCGCACGATCTCGGTAGAGGTTGAAGAAGCTATCGCTGTTGTTACCCGATCCGGCGCACAAACTCAACCTCAACCGGGTAACTCGGCCGAAGACCATTAGCCAACGGCTGCTGATGCTCCAGAACCTTCTCAGCCTTCGACGACCGACAAGCCTAGGCCGAAGGAGACTCGCTTCGACAAACCGCTCCGAAGGAAGACGCCTCATGGGCTGGAGACGCCCTACAACTTTGACATCTTAGCGCAACTGGCCAACACACCGGCCAAATTTTTGCTATACGAGCTCCTGAGACTCTCCAAAGATGTTCGTGTTGCACTGAGCGAAGCACTCCAGAATGCCGACGCATATCTGGCTCAGTCCAATCTCACTGGGAAAAGCTCGCCTGCAGATCCTCAAGACAGCTCTTGCACGGGTTCAATGTTCACTTCGCAGGATATGCTTATCAAGACCAACCTGCACGATCGCCCTCTGTATTATAGTAGGTACATGGGCGATATTAGGGTGGATCGGATGCATATTGATCCCGGTTCTTCCATAAGCATCATCCCGAAGAGCCTACTACACTATCTGCGCATCCCAATGCATCGCTTGACGTCGACAAGCACCGCCATCAGCGGTTTCAATTCGGGCGGGAGCTACTCGATCGGGAAGATTCGCCTGAAGTGCCAAATCGGCGACCTTCAGTCAGAAGTGACCTGTTATGTCATAGACGCGGACACTTCCTATAACATTCTCCTGGGGCGTCCTTGGATACACGATTACATGATCATGCCTTCCATACTGCACCAGTGCTTCAAGTACGTCGATAAACACGATTTCGTAAGGACAGAATTTGCCGACATCGATCCCTTCAAAGGGGTCGAATCCTACTACTCAGATTCCTGCCTGTACGAGAAGTCGAAAAGGCACCTTGTCAAAGGAGATACTCAAGCTCAAACTGAGACGGCAGCTGGATCAGAAGAAGCTCTGATGATCCACCTCTAAGCCCACAAACCTGGCAAAACTGTCCCCCTTACAGCCACTCTGCGTAAGGACGCAATCAGCCTCTCCGCACAGGAGGAACAGACGATAATTCGGCTACCATGGTCTGGCCAAGCGCCAAGACCCACGACAGAGCCACTGACAATCAGGCTTCCTAGAGCTGGCCAGCAGCAAATAGAGGAGCGCAATCCCCCTGTCAAACTGATGACGATTCGTCTTCCCAGAATGAATCTCCTGCCAAACGCTAAGCCGGGGACTGCTAGCCAGTTAACAACTCCCCGCATAGCACCAAACACCAAACTAGGGGTCGCTAGTACGCCAACAACTCCACATTCGACTCCACCATGGGAGCCCCTGGTGATTAGGCTGCCCAAGTCATCCTCCCAGTCGTCATTTACACAGGGGGTGGCTGAAGAAGAGTCGGAGCTGGCCAAGTATGTGGCTGCTCACACTGATGTTCCATCCGCAGATGATGTAATCCCACTGGAAAAGATACCTTATTTCATCAATAAAGGGCTATCTTTGAACTACCTCGAGTTTTATAAGCTTTGTTCAATGTATGCCATGGAACACGGAATAGGCACTCACCTGCACACGCAAGTGACAAATGTCTACATCGCAAACCAACTTACTTCAGTGGAAGACGCTTACCGCATAATCGAGGGAGAGGATCACCCAATCATCTTCGGCCGGAAGAATGATCCACATCCCTTCAAAATAGAAGAAGTTGATCTAGAACCCGACACCGGAAGACTACCCCTTTATCTCTATAGTTCCCGATCCAAGTACCTCATGCAAAAACAGGGGTATGATCTGGAAACTACGCCAGGCTTGAACTACGGTACTGGACGGCAATTACCTTTACAATTGTCGGGCCCGGCTGGGAAACCACGAGACTATTACAGTAAAACTAGATGAGGGCTAGGTTATGTTACACTAGCAACGACCCCTGAAAGCTCGGATGAGGAATGCAACTGGCATTCACACTCGACCGAATTACCAACTTCTGATTCGGATATCAGCATCGGAGACGTATTCAGGGAAGTCTTGTCCGTCAATATGGCCTTCGCCGACGCCTATGAAGAAGATGAAGACATTCCTGAACTTCATGAGTTAGAACCGTGGGCACAACAGCTAGATGCACAATGGAAGAAGCGGTTCGAACGAAGAAAGCCTCCCACCGAACATGAGGTTGTACAAGTCGATCTCGGTGATGAGTCTTCTCCAAAGCCCATCTTCGTCAGCAAAAGTCTGACAGACGAAGAGCGGGGATCGTTACTACAACTCATCAGAGAATACATCGATGTGTTCGCCTGAAGCTACGAAGACATGCCAGGACTGAATCTCGAGGTTGCACTTCATAAACTTAACATCCATCCGGACACAAAACCAGTCAAGCAACAGCAACGACGGTTCCGCCCCGACATCATGAATACTATTGAAGCTGAGGTTAACAAACTGATAACCAGCAGCTTCATCCGCGAAGAACAACATCCAGACTGGGTCGCCAACATAGTATCGATCCTCAAAAAGAATGGAAAGATTCGAATCTGTATCGACTTTCGCAATCTGAATGAGGCGTGTCCTAAGGATGAGTTCCCCCTCCCTATCACAGACATCATGATTGACAACACCTGCGGCTTCGAGCGTATGTCATTCATGGATGGTTTCTCTGGATACAATCAAATCAAGATGTTCCCTGATAACGAAAAGCATACATCATTTCAAACACCAATTGGCACATACTGCTACACAGTCATGCCTTTCGATTTAAAGAATGCTGGTGCCACCTATCAAAGAGCTATGAGCATTATCTTTAGAGACCACTTGTACAAGACAGTGGAATGTTACGTTGACGACATCGCCGTCAAGAGCCGCTCTAAGGAAGATCACCTGCATGATCTGAGGACAGTGTTTGACTTGATGCGAGCATACAATTTGAAGATGAATCCCACCAAATCCTTCCTAGGCGTATCCAGCAGAAAGTTCTTGGGTTTCATCATTACGTCCTAAGGTATCCACATTGATCCTGAGAAGACTAAAGCAATCATGGAGATGGGTCCCCCGAGAAATCTCTGCGAACTCAGAGGCCTTCAAAGGAGGCTGGCCTACATCAGGAGGTTTATCTCTAACCTCTCCGGATGATGTCAGCCATTCACCCACCTCATGAAGAAGGGCGTTTCATTTGTATGGAATGAAGAATATCAGCACGCCTTCGACAGCATCGAAGAATATCTGACGAACCCTCCAGTCCTGGTAGCCCCAGTTGCTGGAAGACTATTCCTGCTCTATGTACGCACAATGGAACACTCTCTCGGTGCTCTGCTAGAGCAAAACAACGATGCAGGTCATGAGCAAGCTATATATTACCTCAGCCGAATGATGATGGGGCCAGAGCACCGATACACTGTCGTGGAGGAGTGTCTTGCCCTGGTGTTCGCCATTTAGAAGACGCGACACTACGTCACGGGACAAACTATTCATGTCAGATCAAGAGTTAACCCCCTCAGGGTCCTCATGACCAAGCCAGGTGCACTCAGCTCTTGCTTCGCTACTTGGGCAATATTACTGTCCCCCTACCACATGATCTTCGTCCCACAGAAGGCTGTTAAGGGTCAAGCTCTGGCAGACTTTTTAGCAGCTCACCCAGGTTCGAAGTCAACCAAAATAGACAAAGAGATTCCAGATGAGGTCACCAATTCAAATATGGCCTCCCATGATGTCGTATGGCGAATGTTCTTCGACGGTGCTTCTAGAACTCGGCCCAAGGGCAACATCATCGCTGGAGTCAGAATATTGCTGATCTCTCCCTCTGGGCTAGTGATCAATCGGGATTATTCTATCACGGAGCCCTGCTCGAACAATGTGGCCGAGTATAATGCCTTGGTCATTGGCCTCCGACTTGCAAAGGAGCTGGGGGTAGAATACCTTGAAGCGTACGATGATTTGCAGCTAATCGTCAATCAGATCCGGGGCTCATACGAAGTTCGTCATGAAGACATAATCCCCTATCACCAAATAGCATTTGACATCATCTCGTCCCTGGAGGGGTTCTTCATAGAGCACGTTCCCAGGCTACAGAACATTGAAGCCGATGCCCTAGCAGGCCTTGCCGCTTCCTTAGCAGTTCCGAATTATGCTAATCACTTGGTCGACATAATAGGCCGCAAATTGGTCTGTCCCAAGAACAATGTTCAGTGTGTGGGGAGTTACTCCGCTCTGACAGTCGATGAAGCACCAGACTGGAGACAGCCATTCATCGACTTTGTTATCTACGACATCCTGCCAGAGAATCCGAAGGAGGCCACTTCCATCAGAAGTGTTCCCTCAGATTCTTTTACGATACAGAGACAAAAATATTGTATCGACGATCATATGATGGATTACTGCTTCGGTGTCTGTCAAATACAGAAGCCAAGAAAGCCGTACGCGAAGCCCATGACGGCGTCTGCGGAGCCCATCAGCCTAGCCCGAAACTACAAGATCGCCTTCGCCAAATGGGCTATTACTGGCCCACGATGGTTGCAGACGCGATAGACTATACAAGAAAATGCAAAGTCGGTCAAGTCCACACAGATTTTATCCATCAACCATCCGAGTTCTTACATCCGACAGTGGCATCCTGGCCCTTCGAAGCATGGGGAATGGACATCATTGGTCCGATCACTCCGCCTTCGTCCCGAGGACACCGCTTTATACTCGTAATCATAGATTACTTCTCCAAATGGGCAGAGGCTATTCCGCTAGCAGAAGTGAAAACTTCAAACGTGATCAGCTTCCTCAAGCACCACGTTATCTACCGCTTTGGACTGCCCCGAAGGATCATCCACGATAATGGTCCGCAGTTCACAAGCCACGCCTTCTATCGGTTTTACGATAAACATCGAATCCAGAATATTGCTTCAACACCATACAACCCCGTGGCTAATGGTCTAGCAGAAGCATTCAATAAAACAATCATCAAGCTTCTCAAGAAGTTTGTGTCATCAAACAAACGCGATTGGAATGAAAAGCTCGACGAATGCTTATGGACATACCGCACTACAGTACGGTCTGCCACCGGAAACACACTATTTTCTCTGGTATACGGGAGTAAAGCAGTTCTCCCACTGGAGACTCAAATCCCTTCACTTCGTGTCGCTCTCACCTATCGATTGACGACAGATGATACTCACCATCGCCGACTACAAGAGTTGGAGGCCATAGATGAGAAGCGCCTGTTAGCTGAACAACGAATCGAGCTGTACCAAGCCCGTATCTCCGGAGCCTTCAACAAGAAGGTTAAAATCAGAACATTCCAAGTGGACGATCTCGTTCTGGCAGTTCGAAGGCCGATGGTTATGACTCACAAAACCGACGACAAGTTCCAGCCAAAGTGGGAAGGCCCGTTCATCATCGACGCTGTATTCTCCAATGGAGCTTACCGCCTCATAAAACAAAATAGAGACTTGCTCATGTTGCCCATCAACGGCAAGTTCCTAAAGAAGTATTACGTCTGAAATGATGTCCTCCAGGGCGTTGAGTTACGTACCCGCTGGTACCGCTGAACTCACATCCCGACTACAAATCTGCCAGGGTGTTGAGTTACGTACCCGCTGGTACCGCTGAACCCACATTCTGACTACAAATCTGCTAGGGTGATGAGTTACGCACCCGCTGGTACCTCTGAACTCACATGCCGACTACAAATCTGCCGAAGTGATGAGTTACGTACCCTCTGATACCGCTGAACTCACATCCCGACTACAAATCTTCCAGAGTGATGAGTTACGTACCCGCTGGTACCGCTAAACTCACATTCCCAACTTCAAATCTGCCAAAGTATTGAGTTATGTACCCTTTGGTCCCGCTGAACTCACATCCCGATCCCAAATCTCCCAGATTGTCGAGTTACGTACCCGCTGGTACTACCGAACTTACACTCTGGTCACTACAGATGAATCTATATCGCATCTTCTAGGTAGTAAGTCATATATAATTATACCTCTGAACTTTCTCCCTAGAAGAGCTCCCTCCTCATGATCCAATACCCGCACTTTCAGTGCACAAAAAGGGTAACCTATCCACAAATTCTCCACAACAACCAAGTCGATGCTACCTCTGAGTTGTTTTCCCTTCCATCACAAACAAACCGCCCCTCACATAGAACTTTCACGTCCTCATTACCTCTGAGTTGTTCTATGTACCCTTCATGGAGCCCACTCCTGCCATGTCCTCATTACCTATGAGTAGGAAGGCTCCATCGAAGAAACCCTCATATTTACCACGTCCTCATTACCTCTGAGTAAGTATGTTGGTTCTCTTTCGACTTATTATCTTCTTCCCGTCCAGGGGGTAACATAGCCATCAAACTCGATATAAAAAAGACATACGATCGCATGGACTGGCAATTCACGATATGGGTTGTCAGGGCTTTCGGGTTTTTTGAAACTTGGATCGACATCATCTTCAGATCCATACTCATGGTTCTCTACTATCATCAATGGGCAAGTGGACGGCTTCTTCAAATCTAGTCGCGGAGTTCGTCATGGAGACCCTCTATCCTCCACCATCTTTATCATTGTCGCCGAAGCCCTCAGCAGAAACCTTAACAACATGGCTAATATCCCTAGATTCTACCACTTTTATATCACCGCCTGCTGTCCTTTAATCACTCACCTGACCTACGTCGATGACATCCTCATCTTCTCCTCCGATGACGTCGATTCAGTGGAGGTGGTCAGTAGCATCCTTGAGAAATACACCATATGTTCCGAACAATGGATCAACCATGACAAAAGTGTCATCTATACCTATTACAAAGCCGACAGGAGCCATTCGGCCACTCTAACCCATCTTACCTCCTCTACCGCATACCCACCGTTCACCTACCAAGGCTGCCCTCTGGTTTACGGCAGATCTAATTCGGGCATCTTCGATGGACTAGTAAATAAGGCGAGGAAGAAGATCGAGGGATGGCACAACGCGACCCTCTCTCCAGGAAGAAATATGATCCTCATCGAACATGTTCTATCCTCTATCCCCATCTGCACCCTGGCCGTTTGCTCCTTCCTTCGAAAGTTCTATCCTCCTTAGAGGCCCTCTTCGCCAACTTCTTCTAGGGTCATCTCGATGGTAAGGATAAGCACCACTTGGCCAGCTGGGAAACGATGGCCGAACCTACCGACGAGGAGGGTCTTGGCTTCATCAAATTATCGTACATCGTGGACGTCTGCTATTTGAAATTATGGTGGAAGCTGAGATCGAATAACTCTATCTGGACGTGGTTCATGAAAGCCAGATACTTCCACTATTCTTATCCCGTAACGGCCATCGCCAATAATCGATCCTCTTTATCCTGGTACCGTATTCTTCACGGCCGTCACCTAGCTAAACCCCTTGTCCGCCTGCGGCTTGGCAACGGCGACTCGTCCCCCTGCCACGAATGCTGGATCGATAATGCGGTCCACCAACTTTCACCGAACGCCCCTCCTAACTGCACGATCTGGGATCTTTGGGACCCCGCCTCGGGTTGGAGGTGGAAGCGAATCAGAGATTGGATGGGACCGGATGCACCGACCGAGCTTGCCGCCACGGACGTACAGATCAATGATCTCCTGGACGTCTTGATTTGGGCCCCCACAGCCGGATGTTCGTTCACGATGGCCTCTGCCAGGCGCGAGGTGGGGGGCGCCGACGTGCCGTCTCTACTGATCGCTCCTTTTTGGCAATCCTGCATCCCCAATAAGTGGTCTTTTCTAATTTGGAGAGCCGAGTGCAGCAAGCTTCCTACCGATGATTCCCTCACCACCACCGGCTTCAGCCTCGCGTCTAGCTGCCACTGCTGTACCGCACACAAGTCAGAAATCGCTGAGCACGTCCTGCTCTCCAGAGATCTAGCTACTCTGATTTGGAGCGACTTATCTCGTCGTTGCTGGAAGAGGCATCGGCCCGGGGGCTTCAACGATCTCCTGGCCAACATGGGTGGCTTCCATGGCCATCAGATCGCCGCAGCCGCTGGAATTTGGGTACTCTGGAAGAACGGAACAAATTAAGGTATGAAGGTCGCCAATACAACCCATTACATCTGATCCAAGATGTCCTACGACAAATTCTTAAACTCAGGAGTCATTGCACCCACTCCTCGAAGCATTTTTGGCAGGCTCGGCTCTAGCCGCGGGAACCGACTACTCTACGGTGTTCGGCTAAGGCCGTTTGGTTTTGTAGTTTCTTCGCGCTTACTTGTATAGGCTTCGACATTTTGTGCCTGATACATCAATAAAGTCCTTTCGTTCAAAAAATAATAATATATATATATATATATATATATATATATATATATATATATATATATTGTGGTTTAACAAAAACGGAGCGGGTGTTATTCAGAAGTTTTTCTTGCAAGAAATTCATTGGGTTTTTTTGTCTTCCTTCCCTTTGCTATAAATGATTTTTATAAAAATCTAAATAAATTCTAATAAAATATGTTAAAAAATTCCTAGAAATAGAAAATAAGTTTATAAATAACTAAAAAATATTTTGTTATAAATACAACTTAATTTTTAAATATAAAGGAGACATAGGTTACCGAGAATTTTTTCATTTAAAAAGAGTATCAAAAATTCTAATAAGAATTCTAAAAAAACAAAATAATAAATTCTAAATATCTAATAATTATTTTTGCGAAAAATTCTCGCCTCCACTTGTAATATAGAAAATGGTACTTTATAAAATATTTAATATAAATCATAAACTTTATTAACCATATATGAATTCTACTATTCAAAATCAAATTTGATAGAACAAAATAATTAAATGAATAATTTAGAAATTTGAGGGGGTTTACATTGACCCTCTTGGCTACTCACTGGATGTTCTATACAATAATTATAAATATATTATGATGCCCGAATGTTGTTGGTTTGGACACTAATGATCCAATAATGACTCGGTGCCATAGTACGTTATATTTTTATTGTTGTTCAGAATATGGGAATAATAAAAGTTATACCATGTATGCTGTAATATATTTGGGAATTGCATGTTATGTTGGAAAATAATTGTAGATGGGATAATTCATGATTAAGTTCAATAGAATTGATGAGTTGACTCATGTGTGGTGGCCGAGTGATTTTGAGACCCTGAGAATGCTGGCTTTGTATTATGATCAGTCTAGATCATAATTGTCCGGAATAGATATGCATTCAGAATTATTGGGAATGGCTTCATTTTTGAGTAGTATATGCCTCTACCACTGCAGAATGAGATGTATTTTGACCATTTTTCCATAGGATAGCATTGAGTCTATCTATGAGTATTGGATAGTGCTAAGACTTAGCTACAAGTCATGCCTTGTTGCTAGGTGACTCGAGTGTCCCTGATGTTATGCTGGGTAGCAAAAATTGTGTTACTGGACCCAAGTAATTATTGTGTTTATTATTTATTGTTAGTATGTTAGACTAATTATAGACTTGTATTAGTGGACCCAAGTAGACTTGACATGACACTAGAACCCAACAATTAGATTGACCCATTTGCGTTCAATTGAGTCATTTCATTATTAATTAGAGATTAGTTTAATCCCTTCATTAGGAGTAAAACATTTCTACTAATTAAATACCTTTTATGATAATTAATTGGGGCATATTAGACATTGTGCATTGGAATGGAGAGGCTAGAGGTGGTTAGCCCTATATAGAGGGAGGAGTCTTTCTCTTTCTCTCTCTCTCTCTCTCTCTCACTCTCTCTCTCTCTCTCTCTCTCTCTTTTCTTCATTTGTGCACAATCATTTCTAATTTGGTATTCTTTCCCAAATTGATTGATCCCTCCATCAATTCTACTCAATTTCACTCTCAATTCCTTTCCTACTCTTCATCTAAGGAGCTTAGAAGCTTGGGGTTGCAAGGAGCACATTGAGAGGAATAATTTGACTAGAAACTTGTGTCCAAATCATGTTCATTAGGCTTTGTATTGGGAATCCATCTTCCAATATGTACAATTTTGGATTCCCTCTTTAACTAGGTTATATTTGTGTAATTTGATCATTAGAAACCCACCTATAGACTAGGACTACCTATAGGAAGAAGAATTGGCCTCTAGGGACCCGAATTGTAAATTTTACATTGTGTTTTGTGTTCAATTTGAGAAAATCCGATATTGGTACACCAAGTGTTTGTTATTTTATAATTTAGATCTATATAAACTTATTTTGGTCATGAGTGGCTAGAAATGTGTAACTCCCTAAGCCCATTTTCATGTATTTTAAAATTATTGAGTTTCTCTAAAAAGAATTTTCTTTTTGTTTAATCTTAAGTAAATGTATTATATTGAATTTTGTTAGTGAAACGTTTTTTTTTTCAATTTTAGATTTATCTTCGAAATCTAGATTTACTTAATTTAGTAAATAATTATTATTAATTATGAATTATTGCATTATTAATCCTAATATTTTGTTGTTTAATTAAACTAATTACAGTGATTAGTGATGAGGAATTATTCACTAATTTTGTAGTTAGTTTCAATAATTTGTTGGAATTTATAGTGGAATCTTTTTGAAAATTTTTGGAGGAAATATTTGAATTTTCTGTTTTCTATTTAAAAATCTGTTAAAACAATTTTGAATTTTAAAAATCAGTTACAAACTATTTCCTAAATACCCCCAGATCTATAGTTATTTACATCTATCCCACTCAATTAATTTACTATAAATAATATTATTTTATTACATACTTTCCCATATATTCTGACATCAATTACTGACACACACAGTTCTCTCTCTCTTCCTTTCTCTCTTCTGGCCGATCTCCGCCGCGCTTCACCGAGATCATCGTCGGAGACCCGGCCGAACGCCGTCGTCCTGATCCGCTCTCGCCGACCGCAGATCACCTTCGTCGCCTCGACTGCAGAGTTCTTCGACGCTTGTGCCACGTCGCAGGCCGCGCCAGTCTGCCAGTTCGAGCCGAGTGCCCATCGGTTCCCGTGTTGCCTCTTCGGGAACCGAGGAGCCGCTTCGAGCCCAGTGCGCGCCGTCCCTTCGAGATTCGTGCCGTCTCTTCGAGACTCGCGCCACCGTCACGGAAGAGCGCCGTCGGGGTCTTGTCGTCGAGCCTGTCTTTGTCACCGTCCTCCGCGTCAGATCCGTCGAGGAGTCGGCCGCCTCTGGAGACCCGTCCACCACCAGATCTGAGCTACAGTCCTCCTGAAGCCAAGACCGTCGGATCTCGACCGTACCACCGCTTCCTCATGAGACAAGACCGTCGCACATTGTTTCTCGAAGTTCGAGCGGTCGACCTCATCGCCGCCGTGCCTGGATCTGTCACCAACGCCGATGATCGACATCCCCACCGCGGTTGGTGAGCTTCCCCCATCGATCTCCTCGAACCTCTTTTCTTTTTTGGTTCTCTATAGATTAGGGTTCTATTTTGGACCTATGGTTAGGTTTTCGAACGGTTGGAGAAGATGACCTAGATCTAGGGTTTCGGATCTAAGGAGTTGGGGTTGATGATGATGATGATTAGGGTTTCGGGATGGAGTGAAGCCTGAGGAAGAAGACGAAGGGATGGGGCTAGTCGGTCGGAGAAGAAGAAGGCTAGTCAGCTAGGGTTCTAAGTGTGAAGGCTACGGTCATGGCGGGATCTATTTAGGGTTAGGGTTTGGGTGGTGAGCGAGTTGAAGAAGAATAAGTGGTAGGTCGGACTGAGGAAGGAGAAGATGTTAGGTCGGGTTTGGGGAGGATGATCGACTGGAGAAGGAGAATCTAAGGATTAGGGTTTGTAAACCCCCTAAATTTCTACTACAATTTTTTTTAAAAAAATATTTTTGTATTATTTTGTACTTTGTATCGGCACGTCACATACCAGTTCGCATTATTGTATTTGCGTAGCATGCGAGATTTACGTTTCGTATTTGCTCGACGAGTGCGAATATGTGTTGAGGTACATATTTTAGAAAAACATTTTTATTATAATTTTATTTTATATAGGAAAGTACATGTTCAAACAAATGTGATAAATTTTTTTTATTCTGTATGAAAGAGTTATTTTATTCGTCGTTTAAAAATATGTAATGATTTGGAAATTTTGGTTTCTATAAAATGTATTCCAGATATTTTGCCAAATTTGGAATTGTTTATTAATATATTTTTGTTATTTATATAAGCTATTTTATGATTTAAGTAATTATCTTGATTTTTGAAATTAATTAATATTATATTTTAATATTTATGAAAAAGATATTTTGGATCTTGTTTTATTTGATATTTGAATAATTATGATAATTTAAATTGGAGAAGATTTTATTTCAAATAGACTTTAAATTAAGTAAAGGTTTTATCTAGATGTAATGCATACTTGATTAAATCAATTTTAAATCGATTTAAATTAGGGGAGGAATTATCTATTAAAGATTTAAACTAGTTCTAGCCTCTATCCATCTAGGAGCTCCACCTCCTATATAAGGAGAGGCTCCTTTTGCTTTTTCCACAAATTCCATAATCCAAATTTTCTACTAAAGTGTTGTGCATCGTGTCCGTGCCACTTCCTATCCTCTGTATTTCTTATTTGTACAAGTACATTGTTCATCCGTGCCCGACAACCCCGGACACAATCCATCTCCATCCTCGTGTCTCGTAGGACACCAACTCAGCCTGTGTCGGACAACCCCGATACATCCCGAAACCTTAACCCTAAACCAAATCATGTCGCCACCTCGGCCCTATCATCACCTCCAGAACCACGGCCACTGCCGCCCCGACCATCCTAACCCGACTCCCAGTTCTTCCCCGCCCAACCTCGCCATCACAGAAAACCACCGCTGGCATCCTTCCACCATCACAAACCGCCACGGCCATCCCCGACCGCGTCCACCGCCAACAGCATCAGCATTAACATCCGACCTCCTTGCGTCGACAGCCATCGCTGTACCACCGATCCACCGACCACCGGTCATCACCATCCCAACCACTAACATAACCCCAACTTCTGCCCCGTCTCCGCCATCGACACCGCCGTCACTATGCTCCGGCCAGTAACCGGAACCACGCCCGAAGCATCCGGCCATCCCCCAACCCGCCGTCGTCGCACCACCGGGAACTCGCCCACACCAGCCGCTCCACCACCACCAACCCACAACGCCACCAGCAAAAAAATAGATATTCAAAACCCTAACCCCCAACTTGCCCTGATCCAGCCGACTGCCCCCGCGCCTCGCCGGTGAGGAAGGGCACGACCGCGTTCTTCACCAGGAGGAATGCGTTCCTCGCCGCGATCGTCCTCTCCTGCTGCGCCGGCATGTACATGATGACGCTCTGACCCACCGTCGCCGTCGGCGAGCCCGACCCCGGCGCCAACCGCCGCGCGACCTTGCGCGCCCTCCGCCGAGCTCCCTCCGCGTTGCTGGAGCTCTCCGTCGCGGATCCTCCACGCCGTGCCGGAGTTCCTCAGCGACCGCCCCTTCCGTGCGCCGCCGCCTTCCGCCGGAGCCCCCCTGGTGAGAAACCCCCTTCCTCTCTTCTTCCCATCTCTCCCTCTTACTGTAAAAATTGGGGGAGGGATATTACTTATTAGGGATTCTATCAGTATTTATTATTATTATTATTATTATTATTATTATTATTATTGTTGTTATTATTACTATTATCATCATTACTGTTATCATTTTATTATTATTATTATTATTATTATTATTATTATTATTATTATTATAATTAGTTATTATTAGGGGGTTGTACTACTATTTTCTAAAAAAAAAATTATAAATATTATGGCTAAAGCCTAGATCTATATTTCAAAAATTTGTTTAAAAACCCTAAGGGTGTGATTTTATATTCCTATGACATTTTGAGTACGTTTTAGTCCTAAATTGTTTTTAGATGTTATATTTCCAAAATATTGTTAAAAACTAGTCGTTACCGATTTATACAATATTTTCTTACCGAAAATATTTTTGACTAATAAGATGTAATTTTCAAAATTATTATATGTAAATATTTTCAAGTATTTTCGTAAATGAATTTTTACAAGTAAACATGTTTTTAAAGTAATATAAATCTTTTCTAAGAATTTGTATATTTATCTATTCCACAAATTCTTCCAATTATCCTCATTACTCATGACTAATCATGCTTGCCTATTTTCTTGCGACCACGGACCCCTACACATCGACCATGGCTATTGGACTATTGGAATATGACATAACATCGCACCACCAGGCGACACACCAGGCAAGATGCCTTGCCATAATTTACTGTTTATAAATTAGTCTGCATTTTATTTATTGTATATCACTGTGTATTTATTTCCAGTTCTTTTAGTTGTACCATTATTACATTTCCTGCTTTCCTGCCTGCTCAGTGATATTAGTTGTACCTTATTATTTATCCTTTGATTGCATATGGACCTAGAGTTGAGGGACTACCACTAGTTTAGTGCATTACATAAACTTTGACACTGATGTACCACGAGATGTGTGAGTTGTGAGTAGCATATAGCATCCGGACTTGCGTGTTGGCTGATCACTGATGCGTATAGGACGTGCGTTAGGTCTAACTGTCAATAGTTGTATGTTAGAAGACTTGATGGTTAGTAGTGTTATATGGTCGTGGATGCGACATGATAGGTACATTAGGTGGGGAGAACATTTTCTTATCGTATGGGCTTCGATTGCACTTCCCTTGTAACCCGGAAGCTCCGCCGGAGATACGGGTATGTTTAGCCTCTCAGGTTTGCCACTGTCATTTTTGAATGTCATGCGCTTAGGTCACTGGTGCCCAAGTGGGGACTATACCAGATCCCATTTACAGACAGTGCTCATGCGACAAAAGGTTTATTCTCAACTGCATGTTTACTTTAGTACGGTTAGGTTGCATTATTTAAGTCTTGTCACTTTCTTTGATTGTGGCATATTTTATATTCAGTATTTATATGGCATGTTTATTGTATCTTGTTACGTCCCTCTGAGGACCTGGTTATCTCGCTAGGTGTGTGCTCTTGTCTGTCACAGGTGTTCTAGCCGTGGCCATGACTTGGGCTCTATTCTTCGAGGCTGATTGCACTTGGATTGTCTTTGCTTCGCTCGCTAAAATCATTCTTTTATCATGTATTTCTTTTCATTATTGGTAGTGAATTTGTCTCCGCCCAACTACATGTACCAATGACAATTCATAGATTATACGATATATTTTATTTTTATATTTTGTGTGGATGAAATTAGTTATGGTTCTACTGTATTTTACAGCTTACGTATATTTATTATACGGCTGGCATATCTACGTTCTTAGTCCTACGTATTTTGGGACTGGGGCGTTATATATTTTTGTGGTAGCCCACGCAGGTCCAGTTTGTCGTTTCGGTTACATGACTGTACCGAACGGGCCTGCAATATAGGATTAGAGTCTAGAATCTCATCCACCTACTTGACATCCTTTCTTGACTTCCAATTTCGAACTCTTGTTCGACCTCCTTGATTTGCATCTTGCTTGACTCCTTCTACCGTAAATTCTTAGTTTCATGCTTATTAAGATGACTACACTAGTATATGCCCATAGGTTAAACACATAGCTAGAAGGTTGCATTGACAATTAATTTGAGTTATAAAGGCATTTATTTTCCTAGAAATATGATCTTAAGGATTAGTTAATTCCAAGTTGGGTAGTAGCATATTACCGCTTTCAAAAGATAGTTGGAATTTTATTTTGATATTACAAGGTGGTATACGCAAGAGGATAGCTAAATCGAGAAAACAAATTGATTTGATTTTGCGTTTTAATTTTTGAAGGTCTTTGAACATTTATGATTTATTGAGTTGTAGCTATACATCTTTTGGAGGGATATATATTTGATTTAAAAATTATCATAAAATTTTAAATGTGGAAGTATGATTTACGATTGACCAAAATTTGAGGATGATTGATAAATTTTGGTAAAATATTTTTGAATTAAATTACATCATATGATCTAGGATTTATAAAGTTATTTATATTCGAGTTTAAAGCCTTGATTATGGATATTTAAATCTTGGAAAAAAAAATATTTGAAGAGTAATTGTGACTTATTAGATATACACATTTGAAGGATATAGAATTAAATTCGGGGGTTATTTAAATGCTACATTTTGTAGTATAAATTTCGGCTGATAAACATATTTAAATGTTGAGTTTTGAAAAAAAAATTTTATTCGATTTGCGATAAACAAGGGTTGTTTCGAGATTTACTAGAGATTTAAAATTTTTGATTAAAAGTTGACAGCCTAAGATGATTGGAAATTTTGGTGGAGTATCTTAGAAATTTTAATGAGAAACTTTCGAGGAACTTAAAATTTTAAATTAGATCATATATTGGTAGAGGACCAAGAAGCAAGCAAGTCACCCTAATGGGATACAAGTATTCCTCATTAATTGCCATGATAGTTGTATATACTCGAGTATAGTTAAGTCATCGGCCAAACTATGTGAAGATATCTCAATCTTGACATACTCGACTTTCCCTCAAATCTAGACCTTTATTCGTGACAGTCTAATCGTTGACACTTAGAAATAAATAAAATCATTCCCGTGACCGTACCCTTATATATGAGACTATTTTCTCTCTAGAAACTGTGTCCCTAACTTATTCTAACTTGATCTACGAGATTTCCTAATTATCTTTATTTCGTGCTTTTACTGTATCTTTTTGTGCATTAATTAGTACAACATGAGAACCCACTTTTTATTTTGATCATTTGGGGTTCCGTATCATGACTTTGATATTTGGAGCACAACAATAGACTTTTTCTTCCAACAAATTTCATATACAAGACCTAGACGAGCCCACCTTCATGTAGGTATATCACGTGCCACTAAAATATTCCTCCTTGTACTCTATTTTCTTGATATGACTTTCTGGTCAAAATACTAAACTATAACCTCTACCATGATACCAAAATACTTCTACCTTCAAATAGGGGTCGAGCACTGACGCAAATCATTCGACCAATATACTTTCTCATTGTGTTCTACTAAATTCCTTACATGCTTGACTCTATGCTTTACCTTGAATGCTTGACCCATTGCACCCTCACACTACCAGTTTAACTCTTGTAAGTTGGGTAGAATACCTCACGACCTAACCAACATTTTTGTGGACCACATTGATAGGTTCACTTGGACCATAGAATTCAGTGGACCCTAACTTATCTAGTCAACCAAGCCGACTGTATAGGCCCAAACTTTGGACAAGACTTAGATTTTAAAGGACCTTGGACTATTTAATTCCCTTTATCATGGTCCCTTACTTTGACTATTTTTAATGCTAACTTAGCATAAATTTTGCAAGCTTATTTTCTTATCAAGCTTGATCATGACATGTTTTATTGGGTCGCCCCCACTAACATAATGTCTAATCAGAACCGGTGCATGATGGTCTGATCAACCTATTGCACTTTGGTTCGCTTTTCATATATTATTCTACGCATATGGAGACATAGTCAAACTTGCCCCTAGAGTCTCATCCGCGACTGCCTTGACAATTCTACTTGAAATTTTTTCCATCGTCATTGAATCGCATATTGGTATTCAAAACATATTCCTTGAACTCTTGTTGGCTTTCGCCTTTTACCTAATCTAGACGAAGCTTGTACTTGATAGTTATGCCAAAACGATTCTCCTATGACCATAAAGTTGTATCTACACAGAGATAGTTAGCCACTGACCTACCAATGTGTCTTTATCTCCGTCTTGAGTTACGCGTCCTCTTTCCTCGACCCTAGATTCATTTTCGTGACCTTATTGAAACTTGGAATGATTCAACTCTAAACCTAAACGGCTATATTCCCTCAATTGCTTGCCCTTAAATCTAGTCGATTCCTCATCTAGTTATTTCATGACATATCATGACTAACTTTAAACCTTAATTCTTTCGTGTTTCATTGTGTTAACTAGCAACCCTCATTCAATTCCATATCTGTGATGACTTTCTAATTGCATGCTTGTGTTAAAGCCTTGCCCAAATGATGTGTCATACTTCTTTATCGTTAAACTTTTGTACCCTACCTATCCTAATTACTCCTAAATTTCGAGGACGAAATTCTTTTAAGTTGGGTAGGATGTAAACCCCCTAAATTTCTACTATAATTTAAAAAAAAAAATTTGTATTATTTTGTACTTCGTATCGGCACGTCGCATACGAGTTCGCATTGTTGTATTTGCGTAGCATGCGAGATTTGCGTTTCGTATTTGCTTGACGAGTGCGAATATGTGTCGAGGTTCATATTTTAGAAAAATATTTTTATTTTAATTTTATTTTATATAGGAAAGTACATGTTCAAACAAATGTGATAATTTTTTTTTATTCTGTATAAAAGAGTTATTTTATTCGTCGTTTAAAAATTTGTAGTGATTTGGAAATTTTGGTTTCTATAAAATGTATTCCAGATATTTTGCAAGATTTGGAATTTTTTATTAATATATTTTTGTTAATTATATAAGCTATTTTATGATTTAAGTAATTATCTTGATTTTTGAAATTAATTAATATTATATTTTAATATTTATGAAAAAGATATTTTGGATCTTGTTTTATTTGATATTTGAATAATTATGATAATTTAAATTGGAGAAGATTTTATTTCATATAGACTTTAAATTAAGTAAAGGTTTTATATAGATGTAATACATATTTGATTAAATCAATTTTAAATCGATTTAAATTAGGGGAGGAATTATCCATTAAAGATTTAAACTAGTCCTAGCCTCTATCCATCTAGGAGCTCCACCTCCAATATAAGGAGAGGCTCCTTTTGCTTTTTCCATAAATTCCACAATCCAAATTTTCTACTAAAGTGTTGTGCATCGTGTCCGTGCCACTTCCCATCCACTGTATTTCTTATTTGTACAAGTACATTGTTCATCCGTGCCCGACAACCCCGGACACAATCCATCTCCATCCTCGTATCTCATAGGACACCAACTCAGCATGTATCGGACAACCCCGACACATCCCGAAACCTTAACCCTAAACCAAATCCTGTCGCCACCTCGGCCCTATCATCACCTCCAGAACCACGGCCACTGCCGCCCCGACCATCCTAACCCGACTCCCAGTTCTCCCGTGCCCAACCTCGCCATCACAGAAAACCACCGCTGGCATCGTTACACCATCACAAACCCGCCACGGCCATCCCCGGCCGCGTCCACCGCCAACAGCATCAGCATTACCATTCGACCTTCTTGCGTCGACAGCCATTGCTGTACCACCGAACCGCCGACCACCAGTCATCACCATCCCAACCACTACCATAACCCCAACTTCTGCCCCGTCTCCGCCATCGACACTGCCGTCACTATGCTCCGGCCAATAACCGGAACCACGCCCGAAGCATCCGGCCATCCCCCAACCCGCCGTCGCCGCGCCACCGGGAACTCGCCCACACCAGCCACTCCACCACCACCAACCCACAATACTACCAGCAAAAAAATAGATATACAAAACCCTAACCCCCAACTTACCCCCGGCCGGCCGACCGCCCCCGCGCCTCGCCGGTGAGTTGGGGCACGACCACATTCTTCACCAGGAGGAACGCGCTCCTCGCGACGATCGTCCTCTCCTGCTGCGCCGGCATGTACATGATGACGCTCTGAACCACCGCCGCCGCCGGCAACCCCGATCCCGGTACCGACCGCCACACGACCCCGTGCGCCCTCCACCGAGCTCCCTCCGTGTCGCTGGAGCTCCCCGCCGTACCGGAGTTCCTCAGCGACCACCCCTTCCGCTCGCCGTCGCCTTTCGTCGGAGCCCCCCTGGTGAGAAACCCCCTTCCTCTCTTCTTCCCATCTCTCTCTCTCTTACTGTAAAAATTGGGGGAGGGATATTACTTATTATGGATTTTATCAGTATTTATTATTATTATTATTATTATTATTACCATCATCATTACTGTTATCACTTTATTATTATTATTGTTATTATTATTATTATTATTATTATTATTATTATTATTAGTTATTATTAGGGGGTTATAATACTATTTTCTAAAAAAAATTATAATTATTATGGCTAAAGCCTAGATCTATATTTCAAAAATTTGTTTAAAAACCCTAAGGGTGTGATTTTATATTCCAATGATATTTTGAGTACGTTTTAGTCCTAAATTATTTTCAGATGTTATATTTCCAAAATATTGTTAAAAACTAGTCGTTACCGATTTATACAATAATTTCTTACCGAAAATATTTTTGACTAATAAGATGTAATTTTCAAAATTATTATATGTAAATATTTTCAAGTATTTTCGTAAATAAATTTTTACAAGTAAACATATTTTTAAATTAATATAAATCTTTTCTAAGAATTTGTATATTTATCTATTCCACAAATTCTTCTAATTATCCTCATTACTCATGACTAATCATGCTTGTCTATTTTCTCGCGACCACGGACCCCTACACATCGACCATGGCTATTGGACTATTGGAATATGACAGAACATCGCACCACCAGGCGACACACCAGGCAAGATACCTTGTCATAATTTACTGTTTATAAATTAGTCTATATTTTATTTATTACATATTACTGTGTATTTATTTCCAGTTCTTTTAGTTGTACCATTATTACAGTTCCTGCTTTACTGCCTGCTCAGTGATATTAGTTGTACCTTGTTATTTATCCTTTGATTCCATATGGACCTAGAGTTAAGGGACTACCACTAGTTTAGTGCATTACATAAACTATGACACTAATGTGCCACGAGTTGTATGAGTTATGAGTAGCATGTAGCATCCGGACTTGCGTGTTGATTGATCACTGATGCGTATAGGACGTGCGTTAGGTCTAACTGTCAATAGTTGTATGTTAGAAGACTTGACGGTTAGTAGTGTCTCATCGTCGTGGATACGACAAGATAGGTACATTGGGTGGGGTAAACATTTCCTTGTCGTATGAGCTTCGATTGCACTTCCCTTGTAACCCGGAAGCTCCGTTGGAGATACGGGTTTGTTTTGCCTCTCAGGTTTACCACTGTCATTTTTGAAAGTCATGCGCTTAGGTCACTGGTGCCCAAGTGGGGACTATACCAGATCCCATTTACAACCAGGGCTCATGCGACGAAAGGTTTGTTCTCAACTGCATGTTCACTTTAGTACGGTTAGATTGCCATATTTATGTCTTATCACTTTCTTTGATTGTGGCATATTTTATATTCAGTACTTATATGGCATGTTTATTGTTTCTTGTTACGTCCCTCTGAGGACGTGGTTATCTCGCCAGGTGTGTGCTCTTGTCTTTCGCAGGTGTTCTAGCCGTGGCCATTACTTGCGCTCAATTCTTCGAGGATGATTGCACTTGGATCGTCTTCGCTTCACTCTCCAAAATCATTCTTTTATCATGTATTTCTTTTCATTGTTGGTATCGATTTGTCTCCGCCCAACTACATATACCAATGACAATTCATAGATTATACGATATCTTTTATTCTTATATTTTGTGTGGATGAGATTTGTTATGGTTCTACTGTATTTTACAGCTTACGCATATTTATTATACGGATGGCATGTCTACGTTCTAAGTCCTACGTATTTTGGGACTGGGGCATTACAGGGTTAGGGTTTTCTCAGGACAAGATGGGGAAGAAGAAGCTGTCGGCTGAGGGGAAAGTAGAAATGGGAAGAGAGAGAAGATGAAGCATGGTTATATGGTTAGGGTTATAGGATTGGGCCGGGTTTGAGTGTTGGGCTTGATGCTGGACTGGGTTCATTTGGGCTCAGGAGAATAGAAAATGTAGGAATTATGTTAAGTATAAACTTGATTGTTATGGACTGGGTCGGGTCAGAACAATGGGTTGTTGGGCTAGAATTAAGGGCTGGTTAGTTGGGTTAAACTTTGTAAATTGTTTATTTATATTTTATGGGCTAGATTAGACAGAAGTTGGGCTCAGATGAGGGCTGGACTGTAGTGATGTTAGATGGACCAGGAAATAGTGAAGGACGGTAGCAGATTTTGTGAGTTTGGGCTTTTTATTAGTTAGCTTGATTATTATTATTTTTTTAGCAAGTTTTGGTAGCAATAATTTTAGTAATATATTACCATATTGTAATAGTGCAAGAATTATTTAGAATACTATTAGGAAAATTTTAGTTTTCAAGAAGTTCTAAAACTTAAGTAAAGTATTATTTATCAACTAATTATTTGCTAGTATTATTTGGCATAAATGCTACTTGTTAATTTTGGATAAATATTATTATCAATAAATAGATTAGCTTTCAAGAAATTCTAGATTTGGTTATCAAACAAATAATTTTGCTAGTATTTTTTGTTATATAAAATTAATAATGTTTTATGTGTAAATTGCTAGTTATCTAAAACTCTAATTATTATATAGTGTTACTTGTATAAATAAATAGTTTCAAATATTTTCTACTCTAAAGGTCATTTTGATTTTACAAATTATTATATTCTAAATTGTCAATTTATTTCTAAATAAATAAGCTAAGATATTTTAAAAATGTATATTGTATATGTAAAAGTGGTTAGCATTTATGGTTTTTAAATGTTTTGATATAAATAATTAGTATTTATTCAAGTTGATAGTTAAGTAAA
The DNA here is from genome assembly GCA_029216955.1 of Iris pallida. Taxonomy (NCBI): domain Eukaryota; kingdom Viridiplantae; phylum Streptophyta; class Magnoliopsida; order Asparagales; family Iridaceae; genus Iris; species Iris pallida. The sequence goes on from JANAVB010015600.1 coordinate 24,406,274, forward strand.
TATTTGGTTTAATTTTGTTAATATTAATTACTAAATATTTTTGCTAGCTAATTTTCTCTAAAGAACAATTAAAAGTATTTTTACTAGTACTTATCTTGATCAAGTTATAATATGTATTTTCTAAAATATTGGTTAGCTATGAATAGGTTTCCAAATTATTTTGTGACAAGTTTCTATTTAGAGAGATTATCTAGTATTATTACTTTCAAAATATTATGATTAGCTTGATGAATAGATGACCAGTTAGATATAAATAAATATTTGTCTTATTTCAAACCCTAATCAATTGTCCAACTACCAGGTGATTCATTTACAACCATGCAGTACTACTCACGTGCTTCCAAGGCGAGGCAAGTACACTGACTCGATTTGTACTTTGTACTTCTGTCTTACATCCAAGTGCCACGTTCTCATATCGGACACGTGATACACACGATTGTCTTGTACATTGTTCATTGCTTGTGAGTCATTATTTATTGCGGGAATTGGGGGAAATATTAGCTTTTGTGTGACCTCACCCAACATAGGTATTGTGGATAGCCTAATCGTACACTTCACTTACGATGAAGTCGGAGCTTGTAGAATTGATTGACTCATTGATTGATTGTGCTTCTCAGCCGGTCATACATTAGTTTAATATTTCAAATTGTCACACTTGCATATTGATTGTCGTGTTCATTGCCTTGTACATTGATAGCCGTATTCATTGTCTAGCATATTGATTATCGTCCATTGCCTGCAGTTTTATATTTCATTTCTGGTACCGTAGTTTCACTTCCATTTCGGATATTCTGGTTTCACCTTGTATTATGTATTACAGATTACATTGTATATTATCTTATCGGGGTTGTACTTTGCTCTTTTCCTGACAGGATACGTTGCAGGTGAGCTTGAGGCCACATGGAGCATATGATTGCATTGGATATTGCAGCTTTTACTTTATTTATTTTTTGGCGATTGTATTTTGGATATTCATTATTGTATATTTATTTTACTTGACCGAATTTGTCTCCGGCTGATTTTGTACTAAATGACTTGATGGATATTGGTGATCATTCTGGGAACGTTATAAAAGTTGTGTTTATTTACATTACATTGTGACTTGGAGTTTTCCTTAGTATTGTACAGTTTACTTCGTCGTGTCCATCGACGAAGTCTGGGCATGTCCGACTCGTATCCAATTATTCGGGAGCGGGTCGTGACAATATGTGTCCACAATTGAATACAAGTTTGCCTTATCATGATACGGTATGATATGGGGTGGTTTTGGATGTTCTTCCTTCGACACTGGTGATACACATGACATATTTTTCCATAAGCACTAGAATCGGTATCTATTGCTTTTATTATGATTTAATTATGATAATTGACTTGTTCTTGAGCTTTGTGAAGGGTTTAGTGATGGTTTGGTAGAGTATTAAGGATGTATCACAAGAGTATCATAGAGAAGTGTGATATTGGGTGATGCACCATTTGTGTTTGATTTAATGTCTTGTGAGTGCAGGTTGTATCCAAATTTGTTTATGATATTATTGATACATAAACACACACACATACACACATACACGCACACACACACACACATATATATATATATATATATATATATATATATATATATATATATATATATACATAATATATATATATATATATATATATAATCTTGTATATATATATATATTATCTTGATAAATATTTCTTTAGCATATATATTCACGGGCTTGTGTATTCATGGGTTGTGTGTACCTATTCAGTATGTGTATTTGTGTGTTATCGAGTTCAAAGGAGAGCAGTAGCTGATATTAGCAGCAACAATAGTGGCAATTGCAGCTGCAGCAATGGGTAGCATCAGGTATCACACTAGTGGATAATCGAGTGCAGAGGAGTAAGGAAATGGAAATGGTGCACTGATACATAACAGTGTATCAAGGCTTGGGAAATCACTAAGAGATATGGGAGTGTCTATATAATGCATGGCTTAAATGTATGTGTGTGGCTTGCTATACATAGCAGCTGTTGTAGCTACATAGTAACAACAAGCAAAAGGCAGCTAGAAGTGACTATAGTGGCAATTGCATATGTAGCAACAGCAGTGGTATTAGCTGCAGCATGCAGCAGTAGCTTTAGCAACTATAGCAACATCAAGCAGCTTTAGCAACAACAGGCAGCATAGATTTAGCAATAGCAGCTACTTGAATGCAGTGCATTAAGCAGTAGTTTGGTATACTGCTATAAGCAGCAGGTTGTGCAAACTACACTAGGTGTTCATGTATAGATATGTTGTTGTATAGATACTTGGAGTGTCTATATGTGTACAAATGTATCTACGTGTATAGATAGGAGTATTGATATGTGGATGAAGGTATAGGGAAGATACATGTGAGTATCTATAGGTAGTGTCATATTAGGTAATTAGTATCCTAGTGTATGGTATATGAGTAGCCTGGTGAGCAGTATGTGGTAAAAGATACTAGTGTCACGTCCCGAATTAGTAGAATCGATATTCGTCCCCCGGGTGTGAGGCCGTATGAACCTAAGTTGCGCCCGCACAAGGCAGTTGCATAAGGTTATCTGAAACACAACAGATAAGAGAGTACGCAGAGAAACTTGAACACCTTTGTATAAAAGTAAACTTTTTTTCATTGATAATACTGAAGCTACATTTACATTGACATAGATGCAGAAGAAAGTTGTTGTGTGGGCTTACAAACTGACTCAATTATAAGATGAACGTCGATGAGACAGCCATTCCATACATCACATCTATTTATGCAACCAAAACATTCAAGACACCTTTAATGGAGGAGAGTTGAGTCATCTTCGCTTGGACAAATGTGGGGGTCTTCAAAAAGGATTTGATTAAGTCTTCGTGTGCACGAATGAGGCCATCAAGACACACGAGCGTTGACTTTAGTCAGGTGGCATTCTCCTCCTAGTTTCTGTTACCCGTAGAGAGCGAGGATTAGTACATTGCCATGTACTGGTGGAAGGTAATTAAATTTCGTGCTCTTATTTGGTTCAAGTAATTTTTTGAAACATACATCATATTTTTAGTGATCTTTCGAGCCATTCTAGTCAGTTTTATGCAAGCAGTTTGATAAGACATAAACAAGGTAAATTATGCCAAAACTTACCCAGGGCAGAGCATACCGTGTAATATAAAGCTTACTATAATCTTCCATGCCAGTTTATTAACAATGAAAAAAATAGTGTGTGATGTGGAGGTCACTGGCATTAACTAGCCATCATGGACATAGCCTGGTTAGACGGGATCCTTTCAACGCAGGTAGCGAGCTCCGTTGAAAGTTTTCGAATTACCCGTTGCTTAAACCAAGCTCAGTTATACCATGTTTTCCCCTAGGCCGAATTGGTCTCATGGCCCCAGGTTACCATTTGAGGAAACATCGTCCTTGTGCACAAGTTGTCCATGACCGTGCTAGACTAAAACTAGTTATTCAAGCATAGTCTACAATTTCATAGGAATTTTAACCAAGTTTGGCGTATACCGCCTTATCATTTTGTAGTGTTCATTCGTTGATTCATTCCTTTTTTCTTAACACAGTTCTATAGAAGGCATAACATAAGTAAGCATGTGAACAGTTTTATGATATAGCAGTTCTACACAAGTAAACATGTATAATTCCGTAAAACAGATATGTAACATTAGGTCCTCGTCTCTATATCTAGCATTCGTGCTATTTATGTTATCGATTGATTGGAGAACATGAGGGTTAAGAAGAGAAGGTCGAGCCACTCACCGTTGATTGAATGAGCCTTCTAAACCATACGCTCGCCTACGCGATCACCTAAAATCGCATAAGCAAATGATCAATACTCTATCCTGCTATTCTGAGTTTGATATGAAATATGAAGTTCGAAGAACGCAAGCAATGAAATCCATCAAAAATATTCATAAAAATGCATTCAGAAAACCCAAAGCTAAAGAAGCAAGTGCGGCATTAAAAATAGAGCAACGGAAGGTCTCTCCCGACTCAGCCGCAGAGTCCATCCTCGAGGTACAACCAGCTGAATATGGGACTTGATTCCAAAGAATCCATTCCATAACGAGAAAAGGATCTTGATTCAACCAGTCACAATCAATCGATAACGACAAAATTTCTTAACCGCATTTCTCGCATCGCAACATGGAATGGGACACGATGTTAGGACGGGACACTACAACTAATGTGGATAAGTCAAGCCTAGATTTGTATTAAGATACCATGATAGGTGAGTATCCTAGTATCAAATGGGTAAATGGTAATAGGCATGGGGTAAATGTTGGATATATGTAATAAGGTAAATGTGGAATAGATAAAGGATTAGGATATGGGTAAGGTATGGTATGGTATACCATAGGGTAACATGGTATGGTATATTGGTATTGGTATTGATATGGGTACGAAACAAAAGTAAATGGTAGGTAATAGGAGTTAGTGATGTATTAGATTATATATATATATATATATATATATATTATATATATATATATATATATATATATATATATATATATATATATATAACATAATGTATTAGCTAGTATTATCTAATATAGATAGAATAAGTTGGTTTGGCAAGGTTATGACTAGTAAGACCTAGAAAACCTAGTTTAGCAAGGTATCGACCTAGAATTGACCTAAAAACCTAGAAATGGCTAGTTGGACCCAACTGACTACTTTGATCTATAGATGACCTAAAGACCTAGAATTTGACTAGTTTAACTTGTTTATCATTTCAAAACAATGTGTATATGATAATCCATATGTCAGTCTCCGAGGCACTGTTACGAATACATTTTGATACTTCACCCGAGATTCCAGGTGAGCACATTCTCTAATAATTTTTGTTTATGATGTCTTTTATATTTTTGTATCTAGTGTAGATACCCTTGATTTTCTGACACATGATTACACGGATTGGTATTTTCGGATCCCATCATCAGATGTTATTCCTGTGTATCTTGTGTAAGCCATGTTGTTCTTGTACTTGTATAGATACTAATTCTTGAGGAGATGTTCTACCTTCTTATAAAATCACATGTTGTAACGTGCCATGGTTTAATCCGTTATAATAATCGGGGACGGGGAGTGTTAGTATTGATATATAACCATACCCTCCGTGTGCATGTCTTGTTCCTTGTGAGTGTTGATCATACACTGCACGTATGATTAGCCAGGCCCTAACCTTGTGCAAGTTTCCAAGCCGATCACATGTTGAAGCTAGTGTTCACTCACTTAGATAGTTTACTCTTGATTCTTATACATAATATTCCTTGCTTTTGTATTTACTTACAATATTTCTATATGTTGTTATATTCTTGTTCTTGCTCTACTATCTGGTATTTTTCTTTATTTACTATTACATAGTCCAAATCATTAATTAGAATTGTTATTAGAGATGCGCTTTGCTCTAGTCCCGACTGGATATATGTAATATTCCAGTCCCAAAATACGTAGGACTAGAAGATCGTATAAATGCCAGCTACGTATCAAATGAACTCCAGTCCAACTCGAATACGTATAAGTTGTCTTGGTGTTCTAATTCTATCTATCAATTAACTATAAATACATCTATTTCAATCCATAGAATAAGTAAATCAGAAATAAATAATATATATTATGGTCTGCGACACAATAATATATATGTTCCATAAGATCTGAAGGACGACATGGGTCTATAAAAATAAGCTAAAAGCAGAGTATAAATAATGGATATAGTATGAAAGCATGATGAAATACCTGAGTGGGATATAGCAATAGCTCCATGAGCAGCGGACTATCTCTGCACGACCAACTACCTTGAGAGATCACCAGGTCCTCAAGGGATATAGTAAGGTACAAAAAAATATGGCAATGTAACAGTAAAAATAAATGAACAAAGGGTATCTACTATAACCAGTCTAACTGCAAATATACAGTTGAGGATAATCCTAATACCAGGACTAGCCGTACAGGCAATCACCCATGGCACCGTATTGTGAAACCGTTGGGTGAACAATTAAACAATTCCATAGCTTTGCTACAGAGATCATGTCAATATGCAAGTAAATATGCTCCACACAAGGAAGCATGACCACGAGTCTAGACGGTCAGATATTTCGGTAAAGTCCTTCCCTCCCCATGCTCTAAAACTATACAATCAAGTCACGTATGAATCATGTATTAGTAACAAGTCACGCGAGCTAGTAATACATGATATCACAAAGTCCATAGACACGAATATATCATGTCAAACACAGTATCATATCATCATCATCTATTTTCTCGGTGTCATGTGGTCTATCGTGTCAATGAACACGAATATGATATATCGTAATGCCTAGGATTGATACCCGATGTAATACACTTACATCGACACCTGAATCAATTCAGACGTTAAGTATCAAACCTACGTCCACAATATCAATGACAAGAAAATAAATATGCAACAATAAAATAAAAGAATAAAGGTACTGAAGCATTGCCAAGGTACACTTGCCTGTAACCTCTGTCTGCGTCTCTGTTAGACCAACTCCAAAGTTCTCGCTACTTCCATCACGTTCGCCTATAATAAATATTCTACTATTAATAATACACTAATAACTTAATATATATGGACTTACCATATATAGACCTTAATAATATGTTTGTAGCAAAATTAGTCATATTGACTACTCTACTTAATATAACATATATATAGTATTAAATCTACCTATAAAAGTAATATATTATTAACATAAAAATATCACTTTTAATTCTTAAAAATATTTATAATTATTTTATAATAATAACTAATATTTTTTATTTATAGAAAAATATGTGTATAAGTCTTGTATTGATTCTAGATCAATATGCATAGACTTGTTCCATGGTTTGGCTCCCGGAACGACAAATTCTTAATAAATATTAATTCTGGTAAAAATACTATTAGTTATGTAAAAAAGTTTTTTTCTCATCAAAACATGCACATAAGTTATTTTGGTAATGGTATACAAATTCTCAAATCAATTGGACACGTAGAACTCATGGATTTCGGTATTTCAATATTACGGTAAAATGTCCAGATTTTTAATAAATAGCAAACTAAAACACTGGAAAAGTATATGCTTTGAACATCTTAGGAATTCTAGTTTCTTAAAAAAAAATATGAAGGTCGAAGTGGCCCAAAAGTAGATAAAAATTGGCTCGAAACAGAACTAGTCTGTTATGGACACCTTTTCGTAGAAGTGACGTCCAGGCCAAATCGTTTGAAACTATGGGGTGTACAATTGGACATGAAAATAGACACAAGGATCTTTTCATCAGTTTTGGTTTTACAAAAATATGATGTCAGAAATTACATGAAATCCTAGATATAAAATAGCGTACCTTCTGTGAAAAATTCAAACTTAGTTTCCAAACTTCAGGTATTTCTAAAATTCACAACTCCTCATAATGTTGTAAGTGTCTCCTCGAAGGCTTGCTAGGACATTAAAGGGTCATGTTACTTCGCAACGAATATTCGTAGAGCATCACGGGAGATAGAAAAGAGGTCGAAACTGTCATTATGCCACAAGGTGTTGTCAACATCCAAGGCTGGGGGAAAATTTTGCTATTAAAACTTTTGGGGGGGAGGTGACAACTGAAATATTATGTTAAAATATAAGATTTGAGTCTTATATATCATAGGATTTGTTTAAGGAATATTTTAGGAAGGTTTCGTGAGATTTGATTGCACCATTTGAAATATATACATATTTGAATCAATGGGTAATTAATGGATTTTCTAATTTAGAAAGTCAATAGTGGGTTGTTTTAAATCTATTATGTGTTGGTCCGTTGGTCATGGTCAAACTTGATTTTAATAATTGATCAAACTCTATCTCGACATAAGGGCTAGTCAAGTTTATTTCGACTCTTGGACACTGCCAGAGAACTGCTACCCATTCTGTTCAAGATCGAAGCTGTGTTTGCCACTCGAGTCTGTATTTCCTTTATGCAATATATTTTTTTACATTTTTTGATTCTAGGAATACATTGTACACCGAGTCATACTGGCAAATAAGCTACCCTAAAAATGTTTTCAAAATATCCCATGTTTTAAAAAATAGTCCCCTATTTACAAAAAGCTCATAACTGCTTAAAACAATTTCAAAAATTTCAAAAATTATTTTTGGAAAAACCTAACAAAACCCTGACAGAACTCGGCCCGAGTTCAGCAAAAGTTCGGCCAGAGTTCGGTTAGTGAAAGTTGCTTTTTGAACTTGGTCCTCCTGCAGTTACGGATCTTGCCGAGATTTTTTTAAAGAGTTCTGTCCGAATTCTGCCCGAATTCTGACAGAGTTTTGCCTTTGGAAAAGCTATAAATAGAGAAGAATTTCACTCACTCATTTACTTTCATCTCTTCTCTCTAAAGCCTACTGCTGTCTTCCAAAGTGTTCTAAGCTTTAGTTTTCAAATCCCAAGCCAGTTACAATCCTCTAGTCGATTTGCCAGTGTGGTACGGTCTAGAAGCTTCAGAGCGATTGTAATCAGAGACTTGATTGAAAAATACACTTCATAACAGAAGTTGGTCGAGTACTTCGTATCAAAGCTCGCATTTGTAGAAGTTACAAGGACTTCGTATGAAAACTAGCAATATTTCCCAATAGTGGATTCAACTGGAAGCTAGAGTTCTTTCGACTGAAATAGTCCTCACAAGAGGGAAACCAGTATACATCGTCGTCTTTGCGTTTGCTTTCTGATCTCTGCTTTTATATTTATTTACTTATGTTATTTCTTTGTGATCTTGCTGCTAACTTTTTAAATTAGCAATATTCCGTTGTCTACTCTATTCACCCCCACTAGAGTATTGTACTTTACGATTTGTTCCTACAATTGGTTTCAAAGCAGGTTCTACAGGTAAAGCAAGGTAACATTGTAGTTAAATTTTTTTCTTAACTGTTACAAAGATCACAGCACAACACATGGCAACTGTAAAGTTCACAAGTGAAGGCCAAGCCACAAACAGACCTCCACTGTTTGACAGTACAAATTACACCTATTGGAAAATACGGATGAGTTTCTTCTTAAAATCTCTAGATTTTGACTTATGGTCTATAGTTATTGATGGCTACAAAAAGCCTCCTCGTATTCTTGTTGAAGATGTTTTGGTTGAAAAACTCCATGATAAATATACTGAGGATAAAAAGAAAAAGGTCAGTCTTGACGCATGTGCTATTAACGCTTTATTTTGTGCTTTAGACAGGACTGCATTTAACAGGGTGTCTACATACACAACATCAAATGAAGTATAAAACTTTTCGAAGTAACCCACGAAGGAACAACTCAAGTCAAGGAGTCAAAGATCAACAGACTTACTCAGGTGTATGAGGCGTTCAAGATGAAGCCAAACGAATCAGTCACCCAGATGTTTACGAGATTCCTGAATATTGTAAATCCTCTGTCATCATTAGGCAAGGAGTACAGTAACCATGAGAAGATTCGTGAACTGCTGCAAGCTCTCACAAAGAACTAGATTCCAAAGGCTACAATAATTATTGAAGGGAACAAACTTACAACTATGTCTATTTAAACACTCATGGGTAAGCTACTCACTCACGAGCTGGAACTTCAAGAATTTGAAGATGCTACACCAAAGGAGAAGTCAGAGAAGTTGATCGCTTTCAAAGCTCAACATAGACGAACTATCGAAGATAATTCCGACGATAGTGATTCTGACACTAAGGATCAAGCCCTTATTCTGAGAAAATTTAATAAGTTCTTGAGATTCAACAAAAGAACGAAGTACTACAACAGCAATAGCAACATCAATAACAACGAAGAAGATTCTATCTGGTATGGCTATAAAAAGAAAGGACACATGAAGAAGGACTATCCAACAACATCATCATCAACCAGGAAGAGCAGCAAATATAACAAAGGCTACCTGAAGAAAACTACATCCCGAAGATATGCCAATACAAGCATATGGCATGAAGTGAAGCCAGCGACTAAGAAGACGAGCAATCAGATGATGCTACAAATGTATGTTTGATGGCTTACGATCAGGTAACCACTAACCCCCTATTTGATACTTATGATAATTTTACATTTGAGCAACTAGGAGAAGCCTTTACTGACCTCTTAGGGGAGTATAGAAGACTGCGTAGTAAATACCAGACCTCTAAGAAGTGTTAACCCAAACTGGATCACAGTCAACCTAATCTTGATAATTAATAATTCGATATTTGACATGATCCAACTCGACACATAAATTCTCATCAAAAATACAAATCAAACGACTAACACATATCAAGTCAGACAATCATCATCGACGACTGCTCGACGTATACTGCTGGAACTTGTCATCAAAAGTCTGTATTTTTATATTTTTATTTGAGTCTACGCTATTGTAAGTTGAGTCGCACTGAGTACCTCAACCATTGACTAGATAACCAAAAAGCCCCATAAACAAAAAGCCAAACTGCCAAAGCCCAATAGCTCATTGAGCATTCTGTCTCCTAGGAGGCAGAGTTCGGGCCAAACTCTGCCCCCACACAGAGTTCGGGCTGAACTCTGTCTCCTAATTTCCAGGAGCTAATTTTTAGGGATTGCTCTTTGCAAGTTGTCCAACGGCCATAATTTTTGAATTTTGGACAGAGTTCTAGCCGAACTCTGCCTCCCAGGACTAGTATATATAGACACCCTTTTCTTCCATTTCAATTCATCCAATCTTCTCATCTTTTATCTCTTATAGCCTATAGATCATAAAGAGCCATACTCTTCTCATCTACTAGCTACAAAACTTTCCAAGCCTACAAGGTGCTCGGTGCGAGTCAATTAGAAGTTTTGTGAAAGAGTCTTGAAGAAGTCACTTGGACAATTCCAAGTTTCGCCTCAACGATCTTTCAAAAAGTTGGCGTGCTCTTCTCTGTAAAGGCATGTGGTTGTAAAGCTATTTCACAAATAGTGGATTTCAATCCCGAGTTAGAGTTCTCAGGCTTGGACTAGTCCTCCACGAGGGAAACCAGGTTAAAAATTGATGTTTCTGCGTATGCTTTCTGATCTCTATTTAATTTCTACAATTATACTCTGATTATTTAATTACTAGTTGGGATTGAATAGGGTTGATTTTTTAATTGATCATTATTGTCACAAGTACTCTATTTACCCCCCATCTAGAGTTGCCTACACGTACTTTCAATTGGTATCTGAGCTTTGTTCTCTTGATACAGGACTTAAATCCTAGAGTTGATCCATGGCAACCACACAACCCATCTCTACCAACTATGGTTAGGGTCAATCCACAAATAGGCCACCCCTATTTGATGGGACCAACTACACATATTAGAAGACTAGAATGAGTTTTTATCTTAAGTCTCTAGACTTTGACCTGTGGACTATAGTCACTGATGGCTACAAAAAACCTCCCAGAATAACTGTCGAGGGAAGTCTCGTCGAGAAGCCCCACGACAAGTATACTGATCAGGAGAAGAAACAGGCAAGTCTAGACGCTAGGGCTATTAATGCTCTTTTCTCTGCCATAGACAGGACTGAATTCAACAGGGTCTCCACATGCACAACCTCGCATGAAGTATGGAAGCTTTTGGAGGTGACTCATGAAGGGACCACGTAAGTCAAAGAATCAAAAGTCAGCCGTCTGACACAGGAGTACGAGGCTTCAAAGATGAAGCCTCATGAGACGATCGCTCAAATGTTCACCAGATTCCTCGACATCGTCAACCCGCTATCTTCTTTTGGAAAAGATTATTCCAACCATGAGAAGATACACAAAGTGCTACGAGGATTGCCGAAGGTTTGGAACCCCAAAGTCACGGCGATCATCGAAGGCAATGATCTCACGACAATGTCACTAGAAACGTTGATGGGCAAGTTGATGACGCATGAGCTCGATCTAAAAGACTTCGAAGAAATAGCTCCAAAGAAGAAGGAGATTACATTGAGAGCTCATCACCGAAGAACCAGCTCAGAAGACACCGATGATGACGACTACGAAGGTGACGATCAAGCTCTCTTAGTTTAAAACTTCAAAAGGTTTCTACGCTTCAACAAAAAGAAGATAGAACAAAGCGACGATGAGGAAGAACCCACCTGCTTCGGATGCAAAAAGACGGGACATGTTAAGAAAGATTATCCCTTAGCAAAGAAGGGAAGCAGATATGAGAAGCTGTACAAAAAGCTAACCACAAGGAAGTATGCCAACACTAGCATTTGGCATGAAAGCGAGGCTAGTGATTCAGACGAGGAATAAGACTCTCCACAAAACACGGCTAACGTCTATCTAATGGCGACTTCAAAAAAGGTAAAAGATTCTTTTGATGATTTCTCTTTTGATGAACTTGGTGATGCTTTTGGTGATCTACATGACGATCACAAAAAGGAAATCAATAAATATAAACATACAAAGGATAAGATCGAAGACTACGAAAATGAGATTCCTAGACTTTCATGTTTACTAGAAGATGTTAGAAATACTACACCCACGGAAAACACTGAAGAGGTATCCAAGCTTAAATTAAGCTTACACGATGACGAATCAATCATTGGAAAACAAACACTTGAGATCACGACATTAAACAAAGAACTTGCTGAAGAGAAAAATAAGTTCAAAATTGCTACAGGTAGAATACACGATCTTACTGCCAAATGTGATGAGTTGAATGCTATCTTTAAGAAATTAGAGATTAAACTGGGCAAGCAGGTTATTCAATCACAAGTTCAGTCTTATAGTCACAACACGTACAAACACGTACCAATTGTAAAAACCCTAAATTTCTACTATATTTTTTATATAAATTTGGTACTGATTATTTTTTTATTTATTTTGTATTTGTACGTCACGTAGTTGCACTGTACGTCGTGTGCGAAATTTCAATTTTTGTAATTGCTCGACGAGTGCGAATATGTGCGAGCGTACATATTTTAGAAAAAAAATATTTTTCTATTTTTATAGTTTCAAAATAATATATATAATAATTATTTTTAGCTATCGTACCAAAATTTTCAAGTTATGATTTGATTTATGAAAAGCCGTTCATTTATTCAGTTATAATAATAAATAATATTCTTATAAAATGGTATACTAGAAAAGTATATTTATGTAAATATTATTTGTGCATACATTTATATTTCATAATTATTTATTATTTTATTTGTTAATAATAATATAATTTTTGAAATTATTATTATTAGTATTTTTGGAAAACATATTTTGAAATTTTTGTGGCAATTTCAATCTTGATTTGATTTTATGGATTTATTTAAATAGTTAAATTAATATCTATATCTGAAATTTATTTATCTTATTTGATTTTAAAACTAAAAGATAGAATGTAATTATATCTAAATTGATTTAGATTTGGATTTGAAATTTTTGAATGGATTTAATTTAATAATTGAATTATCTAATTGGATTTAAATAAATCCTAATCCTTATCCAACTGGGAATTTCCACCTCCTATATAAGGAGAGGTACTCCTCCACATTATTATACCACAACCAAATTTTCCACCACAACCAGAATTTGTGCATCCTGTCCATGTCCCCCTTCCCATCCACTATAATTTTTTTGTTACAAATACATAGATCCTCTCCGTGTCCGACATGCCGGACACAACTTTGTTCCCGTGCCACGCAGGACACAATCCAATCCCCATGACTTCCATCCCGTGTCCACCCGACCTTCCGACTCAGACCATCCCTGGCCAGCCTTCCGTGCCATACATCACCACCACTTCTTGTACCAACAATCACCACCACGGACCTCACCTCCGCCTACCCACACCCCCATCGCAGGTGGGACCCTAAATCCGTTACAGCCTCCAAGTCCTGGCCGACCCTATCTCCGACCACCACCATCGACAACCCACCACCACCATCTCACCTCCATCCATCCCGGCCAAGAAGCGACCACCAGCCTTCACCCTAACCCGCCACCACCACATCTTCAACATCATCACCATCACCTGACCCCGGCCAAGTTGGCCGGCAGCCTACTCCACCACCGCTGGAAACCAAAACCCTCACTACCACCACCATAATAAAAAATGCCCGTCCTAACCTCCGCCTACATGTTTACCACGACCACCCTGACCAAACATGGCCACCCGACCACGACCGCCGACATCAAAACAAAACTACCGCCAAAGAACAAACTCACCTCTGTCCAGCGGGGCTGCCCCACCGTGCCACGACCGACCCATCCTCGCACACCGACGCCGACCTAGCCCAGCGCTCAGCGCCACCACCGCTTCCACCGAATTGCTCCTTCCTCTTTATGCCAGCGCCGACGCGCCTCGTGACGACAACCGCCTCACTCCGGCTCTCCCCATCTCCCCTCCTCCGCTCTTCCCTGGTGAACTTTGCCGTCCGCCACCGCCTGGCCTCGCCGGCCTAGCGCGCCCCGTCGGACCATCGAACCCGCTCTCTTCCCCTCCGGCCTTCTCCGCCTCGTTGGTCGTCGAAACCCTTCCGCTCCGTCCTTGCTGGATCCGGTCACCGCTCGCCTAGCCGCAGCCTCCTTCTCGAGCAGTCGTGGGAACTCGACGACTAGCAACGTCAGCCGAGCTTATGCCGCCGTAGCCCCCAACTCCAGCGTGAACCGATCTCCCCGCGTCGCCTCCTCGCGGTTGGCCGCGCTTTGCCCCGCCCGTCCGCCGACGAGCCCCGCGCAGCCATCAACACCAGCGCCGAGCACCGCCGCCTCTTCTTCTCTTCCTCCTCCACCGCCCGATCGAACCCTCTCCTCAACTCTCCTCCTTTCTCCCCCTCTTCCGCCGGCCGTTTCTCCCGCTCTCTACCCGCATCTCTTTCCCCCACTCGTTATTTTCTTCCCATCCTCCTTCTCACTCCCTCTCTCTAATCTCTTTCTCTCCCTATTTGCTTTGTTTCTCTTACTGAAAAGTTGTTCTCCTCGAAAAAGGAGAACCACAGCTTTTTTTTATTTTTTTACTTTTTTGTTAATTATTATTATTATTAAGGTTATTATTATTATTATCATTATTATTATATTCTACTATTTCCTATTCTGTAATTATATATACACCATTAATATTGCTCATAATTGTTATTATTATTATTATCATTATTACTTGATTACTTAATTTCTTGGCTTTCTTCCAATATATTCGGTTGGTGATTATTAATGATAAATTATTATTAAAAATAATATTTTTGTTCTATTATCTTTATTATGATACTATTAAAATTATTAATGGTTAATATTATTATTTTAGGATTTTGTAAAAATATTATTTTTCCAACTATTTTTTAAAAGGTAGATTTACCGAAAATATTACTTTGAGAAAATCTATTTTATAGCCCTAATTTATCTATTGTTTTTTTTAGATTTTATAAGTTATATTGGTCAATAAAAGTAGTCACCAAATTAGACTATAAATTTCTAGTTTATTAATTTTGGCTAATAAAAATATGTATTTTCCTACTAAAACTTATTTTGACAAACTTAGATTTTTTGCCTTAAAAACGACTTTCGATTTTTGAGTATTTAATTGAAAGACTAATAAATTAGATTTCAAGTATTATAAAAATATTTTCTAAAACCAAATATATTAATTGACTTCCTACGATTTTTCTCTACCTCGTGATTCAGCCCATCTTTCCTATTCCCTTGCCAATTCTATACTACCTTATGTCGAACCTAACTAATTTGACCCTTCTGGACCTAATGGAACTGTCTGTGCCACCATCAGAAGTCACCCTGCATAGTTATTACACCGAAGTCGCAGTTCGTGCTACCTTGATCATTGCAGTACACCAGGCGTCCTACCAGGCAAGATACCTTGCCATTTGCTATTTATTTATTTAGCTTATATTTCATGCATTATTCATTATTTTCTTTAT
Organism: Iris pallida; assembly: GCA_029216955.1. Lineage (NCBI taxonomy): Eukaryota > Viridiplantae > Streptophyta > Magnoliopsida > Asparagales > Iridaceae > Iris > Iris pallida. The sequence continues at coordinate 24,422,101 of JANAVB010015600.1, forward strand.
GCAAAATAAACGGTGATACATGGCATAACCTGTTAGAACTTACTGTTCATTTATATTTCCTGCTATGTATTAGTTTTCTTACACATTAAACCTAGATTAAGGGACCACCTTGTGTGTTGCATTCATTTGGCCTTGACACGTTGTACCACAAAGTTATGAGTCGCATGTAGAACATGGACGTGCGTGATTGGCTGGCCACAATTACGTATAAGCTGTACGATAGGATTAACCGCTAATAGAATTGCATGCTAGTTTGACTTAGCGGTTATAGAAGTTTCTGTTGTGGATACAACATAGTAGGCATTGGGCGGGGAGGACAATTCCTTAGCGTATGGGCTTCGATGCACTTTCCCTTTTGTAACCCGTGAGCACCGCCGGAGACGCGGGTAAGATTACCCATGATTACTGACGGCTACTGACGTTCTGCGGAACGTTATCACTACAACAAAAAACCCTTTTAATGACGGCTAAAAAGCGTCATTAATGACGAACCATGACGCTTTTTTTCCACAGCAACAGTTATAAAAACGGGTGTTATAAATGTTTTTTAAAAGCGTCATAAAATAATCGTCATGAATAGTTTCTATAAAAGCATTATGAATAGTTAATATATAGTGCACATTTCAGAACAATTTTAAAACGTCATGAATAGATAATATGTATAGGCTCAATGCAGCACATTTATAACACTTTATACTATTCAAATTAGCACATTTATAATGCTCTACACTGCACAATATATATTACCTTCCAAAAACTTAACAATATATATCACTGTTTGCAAAAACAAAAGTATTGAACTTTATTGATACAAACTATGTAATAAGATTACAAGAATTCTGAGAAAGGTACAACTTTAGGAATCCAATCTAGAAGACGATTGCTTTATCCCTTGGACGATGTGAACTTTGAAGACGAAGCCTCTGAAGTTGAAGACAACTCTGGAATTGAAGGCAAAAGCCTCGAAGTTGAAGGCAAAAGCCTCGGAAGAATGCAGCAGCACTTTGGCAAGAACTTCTGGACTCTCTGATCTCTGATCTCTGATGCTTGATCCCCTTGAATGAAGACTTGAAACTCTATTTATAGAGTTCTGGAAATAACTAACTTTTAGTTATTTTGGACTGCGCATGATGGATTGCACAGCAATTGGATTGCGCAACAGTAGACTGCGCAGGCAGTTGCTGGATCGTGGGCCAACTGTCTTGGACACATGGCATCATTTGATTGAAATGTGCATGATCGTGCATAGACAGTTGCCACATAATGAGCAATCGATGGCATGAATGCCACGTGTATTTGTTCATTTGTATTGGTAGAACGCGCAAACTGAATTGCGCATGGCTTTAGATTGCGCAGACTTGGACTGCGCAGGAATGGATTGCGCTGCAAGCTGTCAGCCGTCCTCGAGCATTGTGCGGCACAATAAACGAACAGTCTCCTCATTCTTCGTGCTGTCAGCTGTCAGGAAGATTTGATTTGTGTCAGGTAATGATGACTTTTGCCACGTCAGCCTGTGCAGTTGGGAGTGTGCGTAAACCAGTATGCGCAATCTGAAGGATGCGCAATCTGATGTCTGCGCAGTTCATTTGAAAGTTATATTTCTTGATTTTTTGTCTTTGTTGATGTGTGCAATTTGATTTTTTAGGACCTACAAGACCCCCTTCAAAGTTTTCAAAATGTGAATTTATTCAAAATTTCGAAATACTTTGAATTTTGAAATTTGAATCAATTTGCGCATGAAGTGAGCTGGCTGCGCAATCTGAGGGATTGTCCCTAATTTCAGACGCAATCTGAGGCGGCCGTTTCGTTTTCGAAAACTATAAATAGCCCTCTTCTTCATTTCATTTCTTTACTTTGCCTCCTTTGTGTTTGAGAGAAAGAGATTTTCGAGCGAACTTCGACTTCCTTCTCGGACGATCTTCTTGGCGCCCCGACGATCCTCCGCCACCGCTAAGGGGAAGGCCTCCGCCGAATCATCGACTAGAGCTGCATGACGAGCTTCTCGTCATGAATTCGTGCATCCCACACTGATAGGTAGAGGACTTTAAATCAAAAACCCTTTTTAGGGTTTTGATCTCACTGTTCTTCAGAATCCATCTCTTTTTAGAGATGTGATCATACTACGCCACCCTCTTTAGGGTTCTGGTTGCACAAATCAGTTAGTTCTTCATTTTTATGAAGAACGACTTTCCGTGCAATCGGTTGAACTGTGCTTGACAGAAGTCAGCACAATTTGCTGATTTGCGCGAGATTGTTAGCGTAAACTGATGACTGTTTGTTTGCGCAGTCTGATGTTTACGCAAACTGATGTTGCGCAATCTGATGTTGCGCAATTTGATGACAGAATTTTTTTGACTTGACTTATACTGACTTTTTGTTTCTTTCTGTCTGATGCAGTTAATACGAGAGAAGATCCAGAATACGAAACTTTTGTGGGAACTCTTTCAGAGTCAGAATATAAAGAGGATCTCTCTCATGTACATTATCCCCAATATGATCTGCCAACCTCTCGTCAAGCTATTCTGATATCCCAAGACAATGAAACTTTGCTGTGTTTGATGAATGGACAACCTCTGGAGTCAGCAGACGCTGTTATTCACAAGAAATCCTTATTCCTGTTCGGTGATGCTTTTGAGAAAATCTCTCAACCGAGACCGAGGATGGAAGAAAGAGTTGTCCATCAGGAGGATAGGACATTCTTTATACCAGATATTTCCCGCTGCCTCCTTTTATCTCGGTATGCTCATGCGAGCTATCCGAGGAAGATGGAAGGGAACCTTACACCTTTCCAAGACGCTCGTGCGGGAAAGATTTTTGTGAAGAAGGGGCCAAATAGGAAGGATATGTTCAATAGTTCCTCAGACCGATACAGTGTCTTGTTGAGAGGTCTGAAACCTGGTTGCATTCCGCCAGAGAATTCTTCTTTGTTGATGCCTGTCAGAACTCCGATATTCGCAAACGAGTTTGCGAAGGTCGAGGGGAAATACCCAGAGCAGGACCTTAGGTTAACTGGACTGGTGAATCCAGATTTCAAAAGATGGAACTGCATAGCAAACTAGATTCTGACCCAGTTTGAACACAAACTACAGCAGATCAATTTGTACCAAGCAGTGCATGCCACTGTCTATGGTTTTGCCCCCAACTCACATATGTTCTTGGCTCTGGCTGAAAGATATAATTATAGAACAGGGACTTTCATGACCCTTGGCGGAGAGATGGGGTTGGCTCTCCACGAGATGAAGTATATCTCGTACTTGCCAATGGCAGACGCTCCATATGAAGAATTTGTTCCAACCAATGATGAGTTGGACAAACTTAGAAAGGAAAATACAGCAATGGTAGCAGTCTTTGAAGAACTGCTATGCCACTACAAGATCTGTTCTTTATTTTACAAAAGTGGCACACCCAATACTTGTTACTCGTCAAAATGGCTGCCTTATATGTTTCTTAATCATATAGAAGAGAAGAAGACTAAGGAGCACGACAGATGCTATCCTGATTTCTTCAAGCCATTGAGCAATACAGAAGTTATGAAGTTGATGGAAAGCAGTGGCAATTTTGATAAAGAAATGAAAGATGATCATCAATGTCCTCCTTTAAAGAAAGGGGACAATCTTGAAAGCTACTTGAGAATGGGATATAGACCCATGTCAAAAGAAGCCCAACTGGCAGGGTTTCTGACATATTGGCTACGTCGATTCGTAGTCCCAGGATCCAGTACCGTAGACCGATTTCATCGCGGTGTTCTCTTCGCCGCCGTTAAATTAGTCTTCGACTACAAAGTGGATCTTCTATCAGCGATAACTTGCAGGTTGAATGCCAGTCTTCGTCTATATGTTGACCTGATGTTGAAAGCCAAAGGAGAAAAAGAATTTTCCCGGCTAGAATTGCCATACACATATCTATTCGGGTGGTTGCTTCTTCATCACCTTACTCTGATGGACCCCGGCATAGGAGCAGTCGACGGCAGCTTTCTGCGAAGGTACTCTCATAGTAAGTGGAAGTACACTTCTTTGAGCTAATGTAGATACGCTCTGAATCTGAACAGAGGATGGAACTTTTGTTGTGCTCCTCTCCCCGCTGGATATGATCAAATGCCGACGAACATGGTTGACTCGAAGATGCAACCTCTAAGCCGTGTAGCCTTTGAATAGTTGAAGATAATTCGACCATCCCATTTGGTGTACCGGTTCGAAGAGGAATGTTATTTAGAACCATATCTTCCAAGTCGATTTGCTCGGCAGTTCGGGTATGATCAGTTCCATGTAGGAAATGCCATCACATGCCTTCAAGGAAAGGGCTTTTTGATAGATGGGGCCCGAGCTTGGGCTTATTATAATGCTCGAGATACGAAGGTCACGTTCTCGATGCCTGCAAATTGCGACCATGGCCCATGGATGCTATTTACATATTCAGTGTTCTATACATCTGCGAACACCTTTGCTGAGAACTTCAATCTCGCAGATAGTTTTGCATCTTCAATAAGATTAAAGAAGGGAAGAGTCGCCTTGTCGCTCCCTGAAAATGATGAGGTACATGAGCCGACAGATGTACCTTTAGAAGCTTCAGGGGACATTATGTTCCCTGATGAGACAAACGCGGCACTGCGTGTCTCTTTGAAGGTGGGTAGATCTTCTGCAAAGAAGAGGAGAAGAGAGGAGCCTCCCGCTCCGACAGCCAAAAAGAAATTGATATTAGATCATTCTTCGGAAAAAATCACCACGAGGTCTCAATCTCGGCAACTGGCCGAGACAAATCAAGAAGCTACCACACCAACTTCCATGCAAAGACAAATTAAACCAATAAATGTAGAGAGTCCTGAAAGACCTTTGCATAGAAAGAAAAGGTTAGTCGAAAGAGGACAACTAACAGGCTCTTCTTCCAGACAAATCCCGTCTTCAATAGTAGCAGACGCTGTAGCAGGAATTATAATGTCATCTCCCACTCCCATTCCTGAGTCTGATCAAAGGGAAGATTTTGAGCCAATAGAAGAGATGAATCAGAGAAATGAGGCCGACGAGCCCATAGAAGAAGAAGAACAAGTTGTTGCACGTTCTTCTCCACCTGCTACAAAGATGATTGAAATTCCTCCTACTCCTAGAACCCTTCGCGAAGAGGAGGAACATGAAGTGATTGCAGCTCTAGAAGGTTGCGACTACGGCCTGATGGAAGACTATACTGACCAAGCCGTAACTACCAGCGGGAATGCACCAGAAGGAGGTGAAGATGAGGAGAGCTCTTCATTTAAAAATGAAGATATACAAGATCCCGACAGGGATGATGAAGAACACATGTCTCCTACTGTTGCCGATGATACTTCAGATCCTAAGAAGGATATTGAAGTAGAGGCGTCCTCAGAAAAAGTAGCAGATAAAGAATTTCCAGAAGAAACTCCCGCCACTGATCCTCAAGGTATAGAATGGAATTAGCAATCTTCTTTAAAATAGATTAACAGCTAATATCTTTATTTATATTTCCTGTAGATCTTGAGACTCTTCCAATACCTCCGACGTGCCTGGCCATCATGTCCGTAACGACGGTGATGGTTAGTAGCAGTCATCATCTATCTTGTGGTTCTGAAGCGGGCCGTAGCCAAGCTGTTGCAGCTGAAGCTACTTCTGCTCAACTGGAGTCCATTCCTGCAGGGGATAGGCTCATTGCTGGATCGAATCAAGGTAAGACTGTCTTTATTTGATCTTCTTGATTATTAGCAAATGATCGGCAAAATGACAATTTTACTTTTGCAGAGGAACAACCAGGAGGGGTGACTAGCTCCACTTTGGCTCCTCTATTCAAAGAGCCTGCCATTCAGACACGAGAGATTGAACGTCCTGCTGCCTCGTCCTTAACAGGAGTAGCTGCGACTCCTGGGACTCTGGCAATTAATCAGTAAGTCGTCCAATCGTTCACCCGATGCTTCTTTGAATCCTTGGGACCTCTAGTTCATAAGATGATGGATAAAGAGGGTGCTGATTTTTCCATGGTTAGAAATCCGACTTCTATGTTGGTGAGGGCTATAAAGGAACAAGGAGACGAAGCTCAGGCCACTCTCCTTGATCATATACTGAATGAGATGGAAGTCTCCATAAAGAATTATAAGGAGCTCAACGCAGAGGAAGTGGAGTCTCTAGTGTAGGCAGAATTCGAACGAATGGCTCAGGAAGCTGATATTGAAAGGGTGAACCTTCAAAACCTCTTGGAAGCATACTCCACAAAATCTGCTGAATATAACTCCAAGCTGGAATCAGTGACCTTGATGGCTGAGAGAAAAGAGAAAAGAGCTGCTGAGCTGAGAGCAGAAATTGCTCGTCTCTAGGAAGAATTAGAAAATAAAGTTACTGATCATCAGCTTGCAGTCCAGCAGATCAATGCTCTGATTCAGGAGAGGGATGAGTACGTGGCAGCTCATGATGCCGAGATTACTCGTCGAACGGTGACCATGCCCGTTTTCAATAAAAAAAACCGGGATGGAAGAGGCTAGAAGGAGGGTGACGTCCACTCGTGACGAACGGCTGCAGACTCTGAAGCAGCAGATTGCCAACTTGATAATTCCTCCATCTTAGTGGAACATTTTGTACTTTTTTGTCTTTTTGTAGTACATGTGCTTCTGTAATGCCTCATATTTTGGTTAATAAAAGACATTTTGTAGTGGCTCTATTATTTGTTGCATATCTTGTTTAGATATAAATAATAGAGATAGAAAATATATTCAGAGGTGCATGACATGATATATTTCTTGATAATTTTGTAGAAAATAATTATATTCATTATATCTGCTCAGAGGTAATATGGACGTGGCAGAATATAATTTTGTCGAATATTATTATTTTAAATTGACAACATAATCGAAAACGACAAGTTGCTGATGTGGATGATGAACGATGATGAATCGTCAATATATGTGAGATGAACGGGAAAACCGTCAAATGATGGAATAAACGGACAAACCGTCAAAATGGATGATAACGAACGGATGAACTGTCAAGTGATGATGAATGAACGGGTAAACCGTCAAATGATAATGAACGGGTGAACCGTTAGGTGATAATGAACGGGCGAACCGTCGGGTGATAATAAATGAACGGATGAACCGTCGAAATGAATATGAATGGATGAACCATCAGATGAATGTAATGAACGGACGAACCGTCGGGTAATAATGAACGGGCGAACCGTCGGGTGATAATAAATGAACGGATAACGAACCGTCAAGTGAATTGAATGAATGGATAAACCGTCAAATGAATGTGTCGCTTCGTTGTTTGGAGAACTTCTGCCTATAAATAGAACAGAAATCTGACAGGAATGAGCACTTCCACTTTTTAACATAAAAATGTCGTCTGGAGAAGCATCGAAGAAGGCTGAACTCGCTCTGAAGGTTGAGACGGGCACTGAAGAACGACCTGCCGATCCAGTTCAGCCAAAGGAGGGAGAAGCAGACGAAGGCTCGTCTGCGCCCAAGCCACCGCGGGACATCCTGAACTTTCTGCTTGAGCCAGGAAGGACTGAAGAAGAGGAAGCCATGAGGATGGCTGCTTGCAAGTTTCTGGTGGGTTCCAGCAAGGAGGTTCTCAGCTCCTTTGCTGACCGTGTCTTTGAGAAGGACGGCAGTGGTCCACGTCCAAATGTAGAGAAGGATGATAGTGACCTTCCTTAATATTATGTATTATCATTCATGATAAAATAAAATTCGAATTTTATTTATGAACTTGAACTTGTTTGATGATTTACAAGCATTTACATTTATATATAATACTTTTTAAGGAACCTGCCTTTGATAGGCATCATTGCAATTCGTCCATCGAGCTCTAAGAGTTGATAAGCTCCATTTGAGAAGACTTTGCTCACAATATAGGGACCTTCCCACTTTGAGTCGAATTTGCCTTTGCTCATATGAGTCATAGTCATAGGACGTCTGACCGCTAGAACAAGTTCTCCTTGCTGAAAGGCTCTGACTTTAACTTTGCGGTTGAAAGTCTTAGAGATACGAGCTTGGTATAACTCAATATGCTGTTGAGCCATTAACCGCTTCTCATCAAGTGCTTCTAATTCTTGAAGTCGAAGAAGATCGTTATTCTCTGTAGTAAGCTCATTAGCAATGGCAATCCTTAAGGAAGGAATTTGCAGTTCCAGAGGAAGAGCAGCTTCACAGCCATACACCAGAGAAAAGGGTGTAAAGCAAGTAGGATTACGGACTGTAGTTCGGTAGGCCCAAAGACATTCACCAAGCTTCTCGCTCCAGTTCCGTTTATTAGTAGATACAAACTTCTTGAGGAGTTTAATGATGGTTTTGTTAAAAGCTTCAGCCAAACCATTAGCAGCAGGATTGTAGGCTGTCGAGGCGATATTATCAATCCGATGATCATTACAGAATCTAGTGAATTTCTGGCTGATGAATTGAGGTCCATTGTCATGGATGATTCTTCTTGGTACACCAAATCTTTAGATGACGTGGTGTTTGACGAAGTTGATAACGCTACTGGTCTTGACTTCAGCCAAAGGTATAGCTTCAGCCCACTTGAAAAAGTAGTCCGTTATTGCTAGTATGAATCGATGTCCTCTAGAAGAAGGAGGATTGATAGGACCTATGACATCCATGCCCCAAGCTTCAAAAGGCCAGGAGGCAGCAGTTGGATGTAGGAATTCCGATGGTTGATGAATAAAATCTGTATGGATTTGACAAGCTCGACATTTCCTTGTATATTCAATGGCATCTGATAACATAGAGGGCCAATAGTAACCCATGCGTCGGATGCGATCCTGTAGCTTAGGACCGGGTTGATGTGCTCCACAGACACCGTCATGAGCTTCGCGCAACACTTGCTTTGCTTCATCACCAGCGAGACAGCGTAGGAGAAGACCGTCATAAGTTCGCCGATAGAGTGTCTTGGTGCTTTGATTATAGTAGAATCTGAGAGATCGCTGTCGAACACTTGTAGCCTCCTTAGGATCTTCGGGGAGTATGTCATGAACCACGAATTCGATGAAAGGAGTTCTCCAGTCTTCATCAATAACATTGACTTCAGCAAGATTGCTGAATTCAATATTACGATTGTTTTCGATGCAGAATAATTCTCGGTTGGAGATAACCACCACCTGCTATCTTTTGACAGGGATGGCTAAGACAGCTGCAAGATTAGCCAGGGCATCTGCCTCAGTATTGCAAGCTCGTCGAACATAGTCGATGAAGAAAGCTTTAAATGATGTAGCTATGTTGATTGCTGCTTCATGATAAGGCACCAGGTCTTGATGACGGACTACATAGGTTCCTCTAACCTGGTTGACAACCAGCTTAGAGTCACCGTAGACTTCAAGATATTCGACGTCCAGTTGTTTGGCTAACTGAAGGCCGATGAGTAGGGTATTATATTCTGCTACGTTGTTGGAGCAGGGTTCATCTAGAGAGTAGGCTCTTTGGATGGTTGATCCGTCTGGAGAAACAAGAACAACCCCGACTCCTGCAATAATGGCACCATTTGGTCCGATTCTGGATGCACCATCAAAGAATTGACGCCATGTTGGAAATTCTTCAGAGATCATATTGACTTCCAATGTCTCATCTAGAATTTCGTCATAAAGCTTGGATGTTTCTGGCACAGGATGAGCTGCTAAGAAATTTGCGAGCGCTTGACCCTTGACAGACTTTTGTGGAACATATACCATGTCATATTGGGCTAGAAGAATGGCCCATGTAGCCAGCCGAGAATTGAGTGTGCTGGGCTTCTTCATGAGTACCCGAAGAGGATTAACTCGGGATATAACATGAATAGTTTGTCCAATGATGTAATGCCTCGTCTTTTGCACAGCAAACATAAAAGCTAGGCATTCTTTTTTGACCGGACTATAACGGTGTTCAGCACCAATCATAGTACGACTGAGATAGTAGATGGCCTGTTCATGACCTTCTTTATTCTTTTGGGCAAGTAAAGCACCCAATGAGTGATCCATAGCACGGACATACATTAAGAATGGTATGCCTGAAATTGGCGGCACCAAGACTGGTGGATTCATGAGATATTGTTTGATGTCGTCGAATGCTCGTTGACATTCTTCAGTCCAAATGAAAGATACACCCTTCTTCATTAGTTGAGTAAGTGGTCTGCAGCTGTTTACCATAAATAAATTCACTTTATTTATTATATTTCTGGGAAAATACAACTGTAGGAATCCGATCTAGAAGACGATCGCTTTATCCCTTGGACGATACGAAGAAGAAAAGCTCTCTAGAATTTTACAGCAATTTAGATATCTGTGCATCTGTACAATGAATGAGAAAAGTACTCTATTTATAGAATCAAAAATAACTGCAAAGATAACTGTTTTTACAACCTGTACATAGTTGAGAATCATGCAGGATTCAACATACGCAAGGTTATGAGCAGTTACTGGACGTGGCCTGTAACTGTTGGACACATGGCAATCGTTCATGAGTCCTGTGTAAGTTACAGGACACGCAGGTGAGAGATCAGTGGCATGGCTGCCACGTACTCCAATTTGATGAAATCTATGCAGACTTGTTGAAGACGAAATCCACGCAGCCTTGTTGAGGACGAAATCTACGCAGACTTTGTTGAAGATGAAATCCACGCAGCCTTGGTTGAGGATGAAATCTACGCAGCCTTGTTGAAGACAAAATCCACACAGACTTGGTTGAGGATGAAATCCACGCAGCCTTGTTGAAGACAAAATCCACGCAGACTTGGTTGAGGATGAAATCCACGCAGCCTTGTTGAAGACAAAATCCACACAGACTTGGGGCAAAAAGCTTCAGAATACACGCTAACTGGAAGCAGAAAGCTCAGAATTCACGCAAGCTTGAGGAAGGAACATAGAAGTTTAAAATACACGCAGACTTGAGTCAGAACTGCCAGCTGTCTTGATTCGACGCGCCTCGACTGATATAAGATCTCTGACATTTGATTGCCTTGTCAGTCACATTAAATGACAATAAGGTCTTTTTGGCACGCCAACTTGGTGAAGGCTGAGTCTTGTTGAAGAAGATTTCAAAAATCACGTAATAGTCGGCTGTGATCTCTCGAGTTCCGTGCATACGTGGCATACGAAAAGATATTCTTTGACTGTAGTGTTGTTAGTCATAATGATACTCTGACAAATGATGAGCTATATCTGCGTATATTTGAGGAAATAGTCTGGTAGAACCCAGCATAACTTTTAAACATTGTCTTGATCAATTCAGCGTGACTTTTAGACGTTGTCCTGATCAACTCAGCGTGACTTTTAGATTTTGTCCTGATCAACTCAGCGTGACTTTCATTTTTGAGGCCTACAAAACCCCCTTCAAAGTTTTCGAAAGTTGAAAGGACTTCAAAATTTTGAAATACTTTGAAAACATGCAAATGAACTTATTAAATGTCATGATGACTTTTCATTTTTCGAGACTGATTGAATCCAATTTAAGGTGGAATATGAACCGCCGGCGAGCTCCTTTATATAAACAGGGAGAAATTTAGTTTTGATCTTCATCTCGCGTCAACATGACACCGAAGGAAAAAGCTGAGGAAGAAGCACGAAAGTTGGGTTTCTGCGCCCATGGCGACCCTACTCTTGGGGTAAGGAATCGGAGCCTTTAATTTTTGAGTTCAAAGGTGACCCTACCCAATTAGCCAAGAACTTCCTGAGCCATTTTGGTCTAGACGGCTCATCTTCTTCCAATGGGCATAGCCTCGCAGAGCAGCAGGAAGCGCTCGATGCTCTGTTACACCGTATGGGGGTCAACAGCGTAGAGGAATTGGGCGCCATGCTCAGTCGTTCCGCAAAATAGGGCGTGTTCTTTTATGCTTCTGTTTTCTTTTGAAAATGTTGCACTTCTTTTCCTCTTTTATCTATGTAAGGTCATCAGCACCACTTATTTTTGCATTGAATGCTCAAATATTCCTGTGGTACAACTTTGTACTGAAAACTAGCTTTACTTCGAATAGCGTGTGCTAATGAAGAGCCTTAGGCGGCATTCTTTGAATATTTCAAATGTTGTGCTGTCTTCCAAAACACACGTGACACCCATTCCATGTTTATGAGCACTTTTTACTCGGATCTTTCCAAAAATAGACTTGCACTTCGACCCTTTTTAAATAGATAGCTGAGTTTCACACATACTCATTCCTTTATTCTTCTTCTTCTGAGAATGACTTTTTTGTAAGATTCTATTCTGAACAAGAAATTGATAATAGCAATGCTTTTTGATGTTGTTTTCTTGCGTGCTATATCATCAGACATTGGTTTGCCAATCCTTAGTGCCAAACTGTTTGATCTCGATGGTAAGCCCAGTATAGTAGCCCGTTTTTCACTATTGAAGTTGAGCTTTTGTTGCTGACTAAACAGAGTGCACCTGTCTTTGATTTGGCCAGTGCGTGCCTAATGATAATGATATTTCTGTTGATTAATTTTTTTTTTGCTGCTTCCTGCAGACGCTTGGCTGAATTTTTTTTCCAGAACTGGCATTGGCGATTTGGATGCTGTAGGGAGCGTTCTTCTGACACCAACATCAGGGAGCTCATGCGCTTTTGACGCGCAAATCAGACAACTCATAACTCTTCGTGGGATATAAGGGTCTTCCTCAGATGGTAGGAAGAGCCTTTATACACGGAGAGTTGGATGGTGGAGTCAACTCTACCCCAAGAAATCGGGTAGTAGAGTTTCTTTCACGGCAGAACTAGGAATTGTATCCCAATGATGAATACATTCCTATCTTCTCTGAGAGGCTGCTCCTAATCCACCAATTGTATTGGCAGTAACACGCCTTCGGGCTGCCATACCCTGTGGTTCTCCTCTCGTCTGAGAGAGAAGACCAGAGTTTGATTCCTGCTGTTCTGATCACCACTGGAACTCAGACAGTCAGGAACTGCCACCAACAACGAACCCGACGGAGAAGATCCAAGGAAGAAAATAGATCTCTATTAGGTTATTGTTGTGTGTGTAGAATGAAAATCTAAAATTTGTAATATATTTCCATTATGATTTGTAAGAAAGTCTAAGAAAATGTAATAGACTTTTATGATGATATGAGAGTGGAAATGATAATTCTTCTATGCTCAATGATTTGTATCTATCTGGATGAATTGTAGACATGATAGATATTGAAACCTTCTTTTCTGATTTAGAGTACTCAATACTATCAGAGGTAATATGGACGTGATAATATGTAGGAACTCAAAAGAAAATAGATTGATTTCTATGCAGAGGTCTGGTGGAAAATGACAAATGAGTAGGTTGATTCAACATTTATCCAGAGGTTATGAAAACGTGATAAATAATGAATCCCCACTTTTTAGTAGAAGATTTAAAATCCCTCTCTAAAAAAGAACGAAGAATCGGCTTAACCAAACCTTGGTAACTGGGGAATGATAAGAGAATAATCTTGACAGATGAAAATATTACACATAATACTTCCTCAAGAATTTGCCATTAATGGGCATCATAGTAATCGACCGCCAAAAATGGATGATAATAAACGGATAAACCGTCGGATGAATGTAATAAATGAACGGATGAACCGTCAGGTATTAATGAACGAGCGAACCGTCGGATGAATGTGTCGCTTCGATATTTGAGGAACTTCTGCCTATAAATATAGCAGAAATCTGACAGGAACGAACATTTCTACTCTTCAACATAAAAATGTCGTCTGGAGAAGCATCCAAGAAGGCTGAAATCGCCCCGAAGGTTCAGAAGGGCACTGAAGACCGCCCTGCAGATCCAGTTCAGCCGAAGAAGGCAGAAGCAGGCGAAGGTTCGTCTGCACCCCAGCCACCACGGGATATTCTGGACTTCCTGCTCGAACCAGAAAGGACTGAAGAAGAAGAAGCCATGAGGATGGCCGCTTGCAAGTTCCTCGTGGGCTCCAGCAAGGAGGTTCTCAGCTCTTTTGCTGACAACGTTTTCGAGAAGGACGGCAGTGGCCCGCGTCCAAATGTAGAGAAGGATGATAGTGAACTTCCTTAATATCATGTATTATCATTCATGATGAAATAAAATTTGAATCTTGTTTATAGATTTGAACTTGTCTGATGATTTATGTCATATCCCTATTTTAGAAATAGGTATATGACGGTATTCCGACTGTATTTCGTATTTTGGAGGATTTTAATTTTTGGGGCGAGCCCCCTCGCCTCGTCTCCCTCTCCTCTGAGCACCGCGCCACCGCGGCTGCTGTCCCCTCCGCCGGGAACCAACAGATCCCGGTGAGCTCCTCTGCCCCTCTCTTTCTCCTCGATTTGCGTGCTGCCTCGTACGGCGCACCCTCGGGGTGCGAGTCCCTCGTTTTACGTGCATCTCGGGAAGCGAGCCCTCGAGCTCCATGCACGCCTCGAGTAGCGGGACGCTTTGGGCCCCGCGCTGCTCGGGTTATGTGCCGTCTCGATATGCGTACACCTCGGTGTACGTGCTGCCTCGGTTCTCGTGTAGCCTCGATTCGCATGTTGCCTCGGACAGCGGAACGCTTCGAGCCCCGCGTTGTCTCGGACACCGTGCTATCTCGGTTTGCACGTTGTCTCGATTCCTGTGTCTCGGCCTTTGTGCCCATCTCGGTTTTTGTGCCGCTCCGATTCGCGTACCCGCATTGATTCGCATGCACGCCTCGATTTGCGTGTCATGTTAATTCGTGTGCCATCCCGATATTCATAATTTCCTCGATCTACGTGCATGTCTCGATTTACGTACACGTGTTTCTCGTTCATCTCGATATTCGTGCCATCTCGATTCTCGTGTGCGTCTCGATATACGTGCGTATCTCGGTTTACGTGTCCGTATCGATCTGCGTACCTCGATTTCCGTGCCCGATCCCTGCACTGCTTGGGGGACCCACACGGTATAGCCTTCTGCCATCTCTCGTGATTATTCTATTATTTTATTATTTAATTCTAATGATTGTTTATTGTGTCTTCTGAGGATCTCGATGGACGTGCTAGCCTGGATCCTGATCGCCGAAGACTTGCTTACCTAGCCGAGCCCTCTAGGCAAGTATCCCTTGCTCATCGACGGCTCTTGCCCTCTCTCCTGGATTTTTATTGTATTTAATTAATTTGTACTTGTAAATTGTATAATCATGATTAGTGTAGCCTAGTAGTAGAACTGCCATGATGATAGCTTAGGATAGCTTGGTTCGATAACGGTTTACGACCGTATCGGACAACTCGGACGGGTCATCCACACCTCCGAGGACACGAGCACGACTCACACGTATGGATTGTCCCCATATGCCCCGTGTCCGACTCGCGGTCGGGTAACGGCTTTGGCTAACTTTACTTGTGGTGGTGATTGTGCTTGGGTTAGGAATTTATGAACATGTATTGTGGTGCGCCCTGCGAGACGGTTATTTTATTATTATGCATGTTGGCTTGGCGCCCAGTACGCATTGTAGCTCTGCTGGAGACCGGGACTTAGTGGTCTCGGGTTCGAGTGGTTTCCAGTACGCATCGTAGTGCTACTGGAGGCCGAGACTTAGTGTTCTCGGCTATCGATTTGTTTTCAGTACGCATCGTAGTGCTGCTGGTAGCTGAGACTTAGAGTTCTCAGCCTGCGATTCTGCGATTCTGCGGCGGGTTGCGCCGAGTGATTTTAGCCCCTATTCGTAGGGTGCTCCCATCCAGAATACAAAGGAGACCCTGCCGAATTTTTTCCAGAATTTTCGGTGGGGAATTTGGATCGAAGGATTGGACAGTGCCATTCCTTTGGTTTGCGAGGCTGAACTCATGCATGTTCTTCTTGGTATAGTATCCCTGATCTCATTGCCTGCTAGGTAGACTCCCGACTAGATTAGTCGCCTAGCGTCTTGATCTGTCCTGTCCGCCGGATTGTGTAAGGAGAGCGGTTCTACTCGGGTGAAGGTCTGCAACCCTGGTCCTTGTTTGGTTTAAGGGTTGTGGATCTGATCCAGAGTGGTTCACGCAATCCTTGCCTTTTCGACGATATCACGCATTAGACTCTTGACCTGTGACCCTTCCTTTTAAATGGTGTTCTGGTTTAGTTGTTATCCCATTATCTGTCCGCCGGATTGTGTAAGAAGAGCGGTTCTACTCGGGTGAAGGTCTGCAACCCTGGTCCTTATTTGGTTTAAGGGTTGTGGATCCGATCCAGAGTGGTTCACGCAATCCTTGCCATCTTCCGACGGCGTTGATTAGTGTTGACCCATGTGTTGGGATTATGATCTTATTCGAGGATTGACTATGAGGAGATGATATTGAGATAGTGATAATGGTAGACTAAGTGGATTCTTAGATAGTGTTACTAGTTTTTGGTGATGTTCTAATTTGATCAGATATGTCTTCGAGGACTTTTGGGTTTTGGATACTGGTGCGAGTGTCTCGCGGAACGAGGATAATATCGAGGGTATTATTATATGATTTTTACTCGACTTTCCAAACGCCCAAACCTGGTACCATTGTGTATCCCAGTAGTTAGAGAACCTGGTTTGATTGCTGTGTCTTGGTAGTTGGGGGGCTTGTTTTCTAGTGGCTTGTGATCATTGACTAGGAGGATTCTTGTGAGTCTGAGGGCCTAGCATTGTTAGGGGGATGAGCTTGGTATTTGGTGGTTGTCTTTTATTGACGTGATATTCACTCCATCATGGATGGGAGACTCTTGCTAGATTGATCTGGTGGATAGACCGACGGGATGATTAGAGCTCTGGGCTCCCATATATACTTGAGATGTTATTATAATAGAGGTTCTGATCTTGTACTTGACCTGATATCCATGCCACGATGGGGGAGATGACTTCTTGTGACTGACAGAGTTATCCTTGTCCCAGATCCGACTACCTGTATCCGTGCTATAAGTCCAGCTTACCCTGTGAGGTACTGGTCCTGACCTTGTACTGCGGTGCCCTTTATCTATTGGCACTTTGAGGTGCTACTTCCATGATTATATGGCATTGCGATGCCATCTTGATATTCCGGCTATATTATATGATTACCTGCACGGGTATCTGGTAGTTGGCCTATAGTCTTAGCGTGGTTAGGGTTGCTTGCTTGCTTGTTGCATAACACTAAGGACAGATCACAACTGGGACTATAGGTGCCGAGGCTGATTCTTACTTAGCGTTCTCGTACTGAGGTACGACATCTAGGAGGATGAGCATGTGACCACGGCATGTGATTCCGGATAAATGTAGGGTTAATCTAGGCAACTAAAAATGGTAGAAGCATTGGAAGGGAACGAAATCCCGAGATCGTGCATTACCGGCCGCCACAGGCTCATCCTGGCGCGTCGGGGTTGGCCGCCACGGATATGGCAGTATCTGACTACTATATGTACTCCTGCTTAGCACGGTGGCCTTCCGAGGGACCGGTACATACCTACCTACTATGCGATATTTGGCCTCGCTAGCCCTTGCGGGATATGGCACGATCTGAGGATTCCTATATTGCATTGTTGGGGTAACCCAACCTCCACATAGACAGTCGTAGGCATTTGAGTGGCCGCTTATTTATATAATTGTTTGGCTTGTTGCTTGCTAAGCTGGCTGGCACGTAACGCTGTCCCGGTGCAGTAATTCATTCCCTTGTTCTTGTTTGATGTAGGGATGGGTTACTGTTCCGATGACAGACTACGAGTTCCAGTTGGCAATGCAAGCATTAGTGGATGTTAGGATGACTGTGATGATTATTGGTTACTTACGTACTAGTAATTGGATTGCTGCCTTATATTCTGCAATCGTGCGTTGGTACCGCACGATCCTTCACCCTCATTACTGTTGTTCATACGTGTTATTCCTGTTATACATTATATCCTGCTGGTTTTCTTCGCCCGTCCTTGAGCCTTCCTTTCTGGTACTTGCTACGGTTGGCCTGACCAACCCTGGATTGTTCCCAGATTGCCTGTGACCGACCATATGGATCTTCCAGACTTGACTTGGAGGACGTGCTTCAGTTCCTGACCATGAAGGAACTGTGTGGGAAGGTATCCTTGTCTACATTATTTTTTATTATAGACTCTCTGATTATCATATGAGTATTTCCTGTTTTTCATATGATTATCTCTCTTGTCGTTATTTTATTGATTATTGCCTGTGGATATGAGATCAGATTTAGGCCATAGACTGCTTGCATGCTAGGATACCCAGCAAGATTGACAGCCACGATCGCCGTATGACGTTTTATACCTCATACGGTGTAGCTGGCCTAGTCTGTCCCAGTATTTCGGTACTGGGGCGTGACAAGGTTTTAGTGGTGGCCCATGCAGGTCTCGTTTTGAGATATTGTTGGGTATCACATGATTGTTGACCTCAGTCCACTATTCCTTGGGATTCTAACTTGCTACACTTGCCCTTCGCCCCCTTGAACTTGTGAATTGGTCCTCATCTCTACCTGGACCTATTTTGCTTTGCCCTGTCTCATTTGATGTTATCTACCCCTGATCCTTGTTTGATAGATGTGATCCTATAGTTGGTCATGTCGATCGTTTTATCCGATGAGATGTCATCTTATCTCCATCATTGGGTTACTTGATTATCTGTCTTGGGTTCTGTACTCTCTACCGGTGTTTCACATTGGTTGATTTCTTGTTATCCCTTTCGTGCGTTGACTTCGTGTTGACTTAGTATCATTATCGCCCTCTTCGAGCGTTGGCTGGATTGCTACGGAATGAAGATTCCGTCTGGACTCTGAGATTAGATATTTTAATATTTGTTGAGTATCCCGTGGATGTTCATGTATGAATTCAGCTCCTTTGATTCGGGATATTTTCGGACTCATGATTATCTATTTTCAGATATTATTTTGATTATAGATATACTTGCTATACATTATGTTTTGATATGGATCCTTGGTTTGGAATATTTTTCTACGGATATGGAGTATTTTCCTAGAAAAGCTATCTTGTGGTTATTATTGAAGATATTTTCGGATGTGTGTTACGATTCACCTGGATTTTAGATTTTGATGGTTCTCTAGGACTCGTTATATTGTTAGAGATTTGGTGATTTTAGTGAATTGGATATTTGGGTTATGGATTTGATTCGTTTTGGGTGTTTGTCAAGAGTACCGGGTGACCCTAGTATACCTTGACGGCGTGGTAACGAAAGTTGCAGCCGGTCGATTATAGTGTCATGGTGAATCTTTTGCAGCCATTCCGGGTGGCGTGGCAAGGGATGACCATGACACACATTTTTCGGACATTGGGAAACTACAGTCGTCGGCTCGAGACAGATATCCTGTGATCTATGATTTTAAGGGGATTTTTATGCAGTGGGGCTTTCAGGTTTTCTGATACTATTTTCGATATTTTGTACTTGTTTTTGATTTATGGAGTTATTTCGTGCATGTGAGATTTTGACTTTTCGGGATTACTTCATTGTTTGGATTTACCTTACGAGTTGATTTATGTAGCCACACACTGTTCTCTTTGACGTTTTCATATTGAGATTTTGTTCTTTTCTAATTTTATTACTTGATTCCTGTAAGGTGGGTAGAGTTTCCATGATATGTACATACTAGTTTTGAAAATCCTATATTACATGATTTCGAAATTTCGAGAACGAAATTTTTGTAAGGTGGGTAGGATGTCATATCCCTATTTTAGAAATAGGTATATGACGGTATTCCGACTGTATTTCGTATTTTGGAGGATTTTAATTTTTGGGGTGTATTTAAAATTTTTATTATTTTATTGGAGGTGATTTTGCCCTCATTAATTATTTGTTATTAATTAATTTCTTGATCCTAATCTACCCTCCAAAATATCTACTCCCACTCTCTCTTGTCATTTCACTCCCTCATATCATCCCTCTCTCCTTCCTCACCATTCCCACTCTCACCTAACCCCACCCCCTCTCTTCACTCTTTCTCTCTCTCCTTTCCCCCCTTACTGGATCAGCCGACCCCCACCCCCAATTCCTTTCTCTCTCTCTCAGCTCTCCTCTCCTTCACTCTCTTCTCCCGGCCACTCCCCCGACTTCCGGCCGCCCGTCACCCCCGCGACCGCCACCACAATCGTCGGCATCTTCATCCCTCAACCACCATCACCCACCAGCACCGCCACCGCCTTTGCCGCCTCCTCCCTGAGCTCCCTCTTTCCGGAGCCGCCACCGCCAGCCACCGTCTCCACCACCCCTTCCGCGACCACCACCACCGCCTTCATCATCATCGTCGCCCCCTCCGGCCTCCGCTGCGGCTGCCACCGCCAGCACCGCCCTCACCACCATCTCCTCCGCGGCCTCCGACCCCCTCCGCCGACGCCGCCGTCTCCATCTCCTCTACCTCCCCTTCGTGGTGCAGCGCTGCTGCTGCCGTCCCTCTCTTCCGCGCCGGCGGCGAGCCCCCTCGCCTCGTCTCCCTCTCCTCTGAGCACCGCGCCACCGCGGCTGCTGTCCCCTCCGCCGGGAACCAACAGATCCCGGTGAGCTCCTCTGCCCCTCTCTTTCTCCTCGATTTGCGTGCTGCCTCGTGTGGCGCACCCTCGGGGTACGAGTCCCTCGTTTTACGTGCATCTCGAGAAGCGAGCCCTCGAGCTCCGTGCACGCCTAGAGCAGCGGGACGCTTTGGGCCCCGCGCTGCTCGGCTTATGTGCCGTCTCGATACGCGTACACCTCGGTGTACGTGGTGCCTCGGTTCTCGTGTCGCCTCGATTCGCGTGTTGCCTCGGGCAGCGGGACGCTTCGAGCCTCGTGCTGTCTCGGGCACCGTGCTATCTCGGTTTGCACGTTGTCTCGATTCCTGTGTCTCGGCCTTTGTGCCCATCTCGGTTTTCGTGCCGCTCCGATTCGCGTACCCGCATCGATTCGCGTGCACGCCTCGATTTACGTGTCGCATTGATTCGTGTGCTATCCCGATATTCGTGATTTCCTTGATCTACGTACACGTCTCGATTTACGTGCACTTATTTTCCGTTCATCTCGATATTTGTGCCATCTCGATTCTCGTGCACGTTTCGATATACGTGCGCGTCTCGATTTACGTGTCTGTATCGATCCGCGTACCTCGGTTTCCGTGCCCGATCCCTGCACTGCTTGCGGGACCCACACGGTATAGCCTTCTGCCATCTCTCGTGATTATTCTATTATTTTATTATTTGATTCTAATGATTGTTTATTGTGTGTTCTGAGGATCTCGATGGACGTGCTAGCCTGGATCCTGATCGCCGAAGACTTGCTTACCTAGCCGAGCCCTCTAGGCAAGTATCCCTTGCTCATCGACGGCTCTTACCCTCTCTCATGGATTTTTATTGTATTTAATTAATTTATACTTGTAAATTGTATAATCATGATTAGTGTAGCCTAGTAGTAGAACTGCCATGATGATAGCTTAGGATAGCTTGGTTCGATAACGGTTTACGACCGTATCGGACAACTCGGACGGGTCATCCACACCTCCGAGGACACGAGCACGACTCACACGTATGGATTGTCCCCATATGCCCCGTGTCCGACTCGCGGTCGGGTAACGGCTTTGGCTAACTTTACTTATGGCGATGATTGTGCTTGGGTTAGGAATTTATGAACATATGTTGTGGTGCGCCCTGCGAGGCGGTTATTTTATTATTATGCATGTTGGCTTGGCGCCCAGTACGTATTGTAGCGCTGCTGGAGACCGGGACTTAGTGGTCTCGGGTTCGAGTGGTTTCAAGTACGCATCGTAGTGCTACTGGAGGCCGAGACTTAGTGTTCTCGGCTATCGATTTGTTTCCAGTACGCATCGTAGTGCTGCTGGTAGCTGAGACTTACAGTTCTCAGCCTGCGATTCTGCGATTCTGCGGCTGGTTGCGCCGAGTGGTTTTAGCCCCTATTCGTAGGGTGCTCCCATCCAGAATACAAAGGTGACCCTGCCGGATTTTTTTCCAGAATTCCCGGTTGGGAATTTGGTTCGAAGGATTGGGCAGTGCCATTCCTTTGGTTTGCGAGACTGAACTCATGTATGTTCTTCTTGGTATAGTATTCCTGATCTCATTGCCTGCTAGGTAGACTCCCGACTAGATTAGTCGCCTAGCGTCTTGATCTTTCCTGTCCGCCGGATTGTGTAAGGAGAGCGGTTCTACTCGGGTGAAGGTCTGCAACCCTGGTCCTTGTTTGGTTTAAGGGTTGTGGATCTGATCCAGAGTGGTTCACGCAATCTTTGCCTTTTCGACGATATCACCCATTGGACTCTTGACCTGTGACCCTTCCTTTTAGATGGTGTTCTGGTTTAGTTGTTATCCCATTATCTGTCCGCCGGATTGTGTAAGGAGAGCGGTTCTACTCGTGTGAAGGTCTGCAACCCTGGTCCTTGTTTGGTTTAAGGGTTGTGGATCCGATCCAGAGTGGTTTACGCTATCCTTGCCATCTTTCGACGGCGTTGATTAGTGTTGACCCATGTGTTGGGATTATGATCTTATTCGAGGATTGACTATGAGGGGATGATATTGAGATAGTGATAATGGTAGACTAAGTGGATTCTTAGATAGTGTTACTAGTTCTTGGTGATGTTCTAATTTGATCAGATATGTCTTCGAGGACTTTTGGGTTTTGGATACTGGTGCGAGTGTCTCGCGAAACGAGGAGAATATCGAGGGTATTATTATATGATTTTTACTCGACTTCCTAAACGCCCAAACCTGGTACCTTTGTGTATCCCGGTAGTTAGAGAACCTGGTTTGATTGCTGTGTCTTGGTAGTTGGGGGGCTTATTTTCTAGTGGCTTGTGATCATTGACTAGGAGGATTCTTGTGAGTCTGAGGGCCTAGCATTGTTAGGGAGATGAGCTTGGTATTTGGTGGTTGTCTTTAATGACGTGATATTCACTCCATCATGGATGGGAGACTCTTGCTAGATTGATCTGGTGGATAGACCGACGGGATGATTGGAGCTCTAGGCTCCCATATATACTTGAGATGTTATTATAGTAGAGGTTCTGATCTTGTACTTGACCTGATATCCATGCCACGATGGGGGCAGATGACTTCTTGTGACTGACAGAGTTATCCTTGTCCCAGACCCGACTACCTGTGTCCGTGCTATAAGTCCAGCTTACCCTGTGAGGTACTGGTCCTGACCTTGCACTGCGGTGCCCTTTGTCTATTGGCACTTTGAGGTGCTACTTCCATGATTATATGGCATTGCGATGCCATCTTGATATTCTGGCTATATTGTATGATTACCTGCACGAGTATCTGGTAGTTGGCCTATAGTCTTAGCGTGGTTAGGGTTGCTTGCTTGCTTGTTGCATAACACTAAGGACGGATCACAACTGGGACTATAGGTACCGAGGCTGATTCTTACTTAGCGTTCTCGTACTGAGGTATGACATCTAGGAGGATGAGCATGTGACCACGGCATATGATTTCGGATAAATGTAGGGTTAATCTAGGCAACTAAAAATGGTAGAAGCATTGGGAGGGAACGGAATCCCGAGATCGTGCATTACCGGCCGCCACAGGCTCGTCCTGGCGCGTCGGGGTTGGCCGCCACGGATATGGCAGTATCCGACTACTATATGTACTCCTGCTTAGCACGGTGGCCTTCCGAGGGACCGGTACATACCTACCTACTATGCGTTATTTGGCCTCGCTAGCCCTTGCGGGATATGGCACGATCTGAGGATTCCTATATTGCATTGTTGGGGTAACCTAACCTCCACATAGACAGTCGTAGGCATTTGAGTGGCCGCTTATTTATATAATTATTTGGCTTGTTGCTTGCTAAGCTGGCTGTCACGTAACGCTGTCCCGGTGCAGTAATTCATTCCCTTGTTCTTGTTTGATGTAGGGATGGATTACTGTTCCGATGACAGACTACGAGTTCCAGTTGGCAATGAAAGCATTAGTGGATGTTAGGATGACTGTGATGATTGTTGGTTACTTACGTACTATTAATTGCATTGCTGTCTTATATTCTACAATCGTGCGTTGGTACCGCACGATCCTTCACCCTCATTACTGTTGTTCATACGTGTTATTCCTGTTATACATTATATCCTGCTGGTTTTCTTCGCCCGTCCTTGAGCCTTCCTTTCTGGTACTTGCTACGGTTGGCCTGACCAACCCTGGATTGTTCCCAGATTGCCTGTGACCGACCATTTGGATCTTCCAGACTTGACTTGGAGGACGTGCTTCAGTTCCTGACCATGAGGGAACTGTGTGGGAAGGTATTCTTGTCTACATTATTTCTTATTGTAGACTCTCTGATTATCATATGAGTATTTCCTATTTTTCATATGATTATCTCTCTTGTCGTTATTTCATTGATTATTGCCTGTGAATATGAGATCAGATTTAGGCCATAGACTGCTTGCATGCTAGGATACCCAGCAAGATTCACAGCTACGATCGCCGTATGACGTTTTATACCTCATACGGAGTAGCTGGCCTAGTCCGTCCCAGTATTTCGGTACTGGGGCGTGACAATTTACAAGCATTTATATTTATACATAATACTTTTTAAGGAATTTGCCATTAATAGGCATCATAACAATTCGACCATCCAAATCTGAGAGTTGATAAGCTCCATTTGAGAAGACTTTGTTCACAACATAGGGACCTTCCCACTTTGCATCGAACTTGCCTTTACTCATATGAGTCATAGTCATAGGACGTCTGACTGTTAGAACGAGTTCTCCTTTTTGATATGCTCGAACTCTGACTTTCTTGTTAAAAGCTCTTGAGATTCTGGCTTGATAGAATTCGATATTCTGTTGAGCAAATAATCGCTTTTCATCCAGAGCTTCTAATTCCTGAAGTCGAAGACGATCATTATTCTCGGTAGTAAGTTCATTAGTGATTGCTATCCTTAAAGAAGGAATTTGAATCTCTAATGGAAGAACAGCTTCGCATCCATACACCAGAGAAAAAGGTGTACATTTGGTGGCATTACGAACTGTAGTGTGGTAAGCCCACAGACATTCACCAAGTTTCTCACTCCATTTCCGTTTGTTGGTAGAAACAAACTTCTTTAAGAGTTTGATGATGGTCTTGTTGAAAGTTTCTGCTAATCCATTAGCTGCCGGATTATATGCGGTAGAAGCCACATTGTTAATCCGATGATCGTCGCAGAATCGAGTAAACTTCTGGCTGACGAACTGTGGTCCATTATCATGAATAATGCATCGAGGAACACCAAATCAGTAGATGACATGATGCTTGATAAAGTTGATGACATTAGAAGTTTTGGCTTCAGATAATGGAATGGCTTCGGCCCATTTGGAGAAATAATCAGTTATTACGAGAATAAACCGATGACCTTTTGATGACGGCGGATTGATTGGACCGATAACATCCATGCCCCAAGCTTTGAAGTGCCATGATGCTGCCGTTGGATGTAGAAATTCTGAAGGTTGATGGATAAAATCCACATGGATTTGACAAGCTTTACACTTCTTTGCATATTCGATGGCATCTGATATCATAGTAGGCCAATAATAACCCATACGTCGAATACGATCTTGAAGTTTAGGTCCAGGCTGATGTGCTCTGCAAATTCCATCATGTGCTTCGCGGATAATTTGTTGGGCCTCATCACCGACAATACATCGAAGAAGTAAACCATCATAAGCTCGACGATATAAGGTTTTTGTAGTATGATTGTAATAAAAACTGAGTGATCGTCGTCTGATAGATGCTGCCTCACTCGGATTATCTGGAAGAATATCATTCAATACGAAATCTAAGAAAGGAAGTCTCCAATCTTTATCCGTATTCTGAATCTCAGTCAAACTACTGAAGGTGAATTCCATACTAGAATCAGATGAAGATGATACTGATTTACGACTTAATCCAAATCTCTTGTTGTATTGACATCATGAGATGTTGATTCTTCAATGTCAACTGGAAGTCCTAGAGTTAGATTGTTTTCGAGATGAAATAATTCTCGATTGTAGACAACGATCATTTGTTGACGTCTAACCGGAATAGCTAATACTGCCGCAAGATTAGCAAGAGCATCAGCTTCTGTGTTACATGCTCGCCTAACATGCTCGATGAAGAATTCTTCAAATGAAGAAGCCATAGATATAGCCGATCTATGATAAGGAACCAAATCTTGATGGCGAACTTCATAAGTGCCCCTTATCTGATTGACAATGAGTTTAGAATCTCCGTACGCCTCCAAATGTTGAATATTCAAATGTTTAGCGAGCTGAAGACCAATGAGTAATGCATTGTACTCAGCAACGTTGTTTGAACATGGTTGATCGAGAGAATAAGCTCTTTGGAAAGCAAGACCTTCTGGTGATACAAGAACAATTCCAACTCCAGCAACAATGTCACCATTAGGACCTATTCTTGAAGCTCCGTCAAAGAATAGACGCCAAGTAGAATCTTCTTCATCAGTTTGATTTGAGTCTAGGACTTCATCTGGAATTTCATCGTAGAGTTTTGAATTCTCTGGAATTAAATGAGCAGCCAGAAAATCAGCTAAAGCTTGTCCTTTGACTGATTTCTGAGGGATATAATGCATGTCATACTGTGCAAGTAAGATTCCCCAATTAGCCAATCGAGAATTTAAAACACTTGGTTTCTTCATCATGACCCGTATAGGATTGATCCTGGAAATGACATGAATGGTCTGGCCAATGATATAATGTCGTGTCTTTTGGACAGCGAACATCAGGGCTAGACATTCTTTCTCGACCGGTGAATATCGATGTTCAGCTCCGGTTATGGTACGACTGAGATAGAAAATGGCTTGTTCATGACCATTTTTATTCTTTTGAGCAAGCAGCGCACCCAGTGAATGACTCATTGCTCGAGTATATAGGAGGAATGGTATTCCTGAGACAGGAGGTACCAATATTGGAGGGCTCATCAGATATTGTTTTATATCATCGAATGCTTTCTGACATTCATCATTCCAGACAAAAGAAACACCTTTCTTCATGAGTTTATTGAATGGTCTGCAGCGTCCTGATAAATTAGAGATGAATCTCCTGATATAAGCGATCCTTGAAATCCTCGTAGCTCTTTTAAGGTGCGTGGAGGACGCATCTCTTGGATGGCTTTGATCTTCTCGGGTTCCACGTGTATACCTTTAGAGGTAATGACGAAGCCGAGAAATTTGCCACTAGAGACGCCTAAGAAGGACTTAGTAGGGTTCATCTTTAATTGATGCTTACGCATTAGATCAAATATAGTCTTCAAATCTTGGATGTGATCCTCTTTTTGTCGACTTTTAACTGCAATGTCATCAACGTAGCATTCGACTGTTTTCCGCAAACGTTCACGGAATATAGTGCTCATGGCTCGTTGATAAGTTGCTCCTGCATTCTTGAGACCGAATGGCATTACTGTATAACAGTATGTACCAATCGGCGTTCTGAAAGAAGTATGTTTCTCGTCATCTGGAAACATTTTAATCTGATTGTACCCAGAATATCCGTCCATGAATGACATCCGTTTAAACCCACAGGTATTATCGATCATAACATCAGTAATTGGTAGAGGAAACTCGTCTTTAGGACATGCCACATTGAGATCGCGGTAGTCTATGCATACTCTGATCTTGCCAGTCTTTTTAAGGACAGAAACTATATTAGCCACCCAATCGGGATGTTGCTCCTCTCTGATAAACCCAGAAGCCATGAGTTTATTGACTTCAGCTTCAATTGCATCCATAATGTCTGGACGAAATCGTCGCTGTTGTTGTTTGACCGGTTTAGCATTTGGCATAATATTGAGTTTATGAGTTGCAATATGCGGATCGAGTCCTGGCATATCTTCATAACTCCAGGCGAAAACATCGATGTATTCACGAATAAGTTTGATCATGTCTTGCTTATCAGTTTCTGAAAGACTGTCACTAATGAATATTGGTTTGGGGGATCCCTCTTCACCAACATCTATTTGGACGAGTTTGTCTTCAGTTGGAGGTTCTTTTTGCTCAAATCGGAACTCCCATTGATTGTCTAATCTTTGGGCCCATTGTTCTGATTCAGGTGAGATTTCAAAGTCATCTTCGTTTTCATCATCTTCTTCAGAAACGTCAATAGAGACCATGTTGGAAGAAAGAATATTGCGGTAGAAGTCACCAATACTTGTATCAGAATCCCAAAAGATGGTACTAGAAGAATCAGATCTCTTATCTTCATCAGATTCGGGATCTTCATGGATAGTATTGATAAAGGGAGTAGGAGCAATATAACCCAATCCGTATTTTGTCCTTCCGTATTTCAGAGGAGGAATCCGGACAGGCATTCTTCTTCCTTTCCCATTACTGAGGCCAGTTCTGAAGTCATAGCCCATATTTTTGATAATGTCTTTAGATTGCTGACTATAACGACGTAATTGTAACCTTCCAGTATCATCGTCTTTGTCATCGTCTTTCGGATCAGAAGAATTTTGGGGCCCTTTGTAGAAGAATATTGGAATATCTCCTGGTTTTCTACTAGGAACTAGAAAGTATGAAGTTTGTGCTAATTCTAGGAATACCCCTGTATGAAAAGTCTGTACAACTCCTATAGTTATTGTTCTCAAGTCATCTAACAAATGCAAATAACTATGAACAAGATTACACACATCAATATACTGCAAAGATGGAGACTTTTCATTAAATTTAAAAGTAGAAATATTTACATCAGGAGAAGGCTAAGCCTTAGAAATCTTAGCCAAATCAATGACTAAAGGGGGAGAAGAAGAACGAGAGGAAGTTTTGTTTCGATTAAGATCGATAACAAATGGCTCAGAAGAGGTGAGCTCCCTTGAAGCCTGAGATGGAATAGTAGTTCGACCTCCAA
This sequence comes from Iris pallida, assembly GCA_029216955.1. Lineage (NCBI taxonomy): Eukaryota > Viridiplantae > Streptophyta > Magnoliopsida > Asparagales > Iridaceae > Iris > Iris pallida. The sequence goes on from JANAVB010015600.1 coordinate 24,450,750, forward strand.
CTGGGATTACCAAAGTATCCTGTTTGATATGTGAAGATACAGGAACTGTAGTACGCCCACTGACGGGAATGATCAGTGTACCTTGAGTAGACGACTGGGGTAATGGAGAGATTCGTCCGCTCACTGGAATAATGAAAGAATCTTCTCCGGAGGGATTAAGAGAATGTTGCTGAGTAGTTCGACCTTTAATAGGAATTATCAAGGTCTCACTTTGTGAATCTTCTTGTTCCATAGCTTGTATCACCTTTGTATACTCTTTTTTGTACATCCGGGAATCATTGAAATAAGCTTCAACTCCGTGGAAGGGATTTATATCAGCCACTTCCTTTCGTACTTGTCCATTGCTATCAATGTATTTGAAACACTGATGAAGAGTGGAAGGCACCACATTATTTTCATGAAGGAAGGGTCTTCCCAGAAGAAGATTGTAAGATCCCACGATTTCGATCACATAGAAAGTGACTTTGGATCTGAAATCGCCTATCTGAAGTTTCAGATGAATCTTTCCCAAAGGTTCGCTCCGGCTTTGATTGAATCCCAAGATAGTAGTAACCGTCTTGGAAAGCTTATGAAGAGGGATTTTTAATTCATCCAACAGACTCTTTGGCATTATGCTTATAGCAGACCCTGGATCAATGAGGATACGATCTATCTTTATCGTATCGATATAACCGGTGAAGTAGAGAGGCCGATCATGTAGATTATTCTCCAGTAGCATGTTATCTTGTGTAAAGGTGATATTTGGGATAATCTCCAATACACTGTTGCAATGTAAGCAAGTGACAGGTTTTTCATCTGACTTCTTTAATTGTGCAAGACAAGAGTCAGCCTGAAGAAGTGCCTCACTTAATGTCTCCCGAGTCTCTTTAGAAAGACGTAGAAGTTCAAAGAGGGACATTCTAGCTGGAGTACTAGCAAGTTGAGCTAGAATGTCGAAGTTATAAGGCTTCTGAAGTCCAAGAGGAGGGGACTTCTTGATTGGCTTATCAAATCGAGCCTGTTGCTTGCCTTTCTCAAGAGCTGTGGGCTTGGAAGGAGTAGGTACCCCCGGTGTAGTTGAAGGAACAGGTGCAGTGGATGATTCTTCTTCAAGAGGAACATTGGGAGCATATTTGTCGGCAGAAGAGATATCAGGAGTATCCTCAGGATTTTTAGAATAATCCTTTAGATAAGGTTTCCCTGTTCTAGTAGCACCAGCAAGCGCTTCTGCTTTGTCTTTTGGTTCTGTGTCGGGAGTAGATCCGAGAGAAGTCATATGACATGACTTAGTTTTTCCAGCCTTCTTAGATTTTCGGGAAGTAGTCTTTTGAGGAGGGGATTCAAAATCTGCCACTAGATCAGGATGAATCCATATGATTTCTCCTGTTTCCATAGTGATTGGTACTAAACCCTCAGACTGTGGAGGAGGAATATTCACTATTTCAAGAGTTGCCTTGGGAATAGGAACGATCCCGCTTTCAAGGAATTGAGAAGGGAAATCTCCGAATTGCATAGAGACGACGTTGGAGGTGACGGTCTTCTCTTTCGGAGTAAGAGTGATAGCTCCAGATTTGATCATTTCCTGGATCTTCCCTTTCAGTACATAACATGTACGAACTATGTGACCCAACATTCTGTGGTATAGACAGTATTTAGGATGATCTGTCTTACCAGCCTCATCAGGTTTCTTGATTTCAGGTAATTGTATTTTATTACCTTTCAGCAGACATTCGAAGATACCAAGGACATCATCATCATCAAAAGAGTATTCTTCTTTGGGGCGAGGTGCTCTTGGTTGCTGAGTCGTAGAGGCAGGAGGAGTTTGAACAGTCGATGCATCTTTACTCTGAAGATTAACTTCAAGGGTTTCTTTTCCCTTGCGAGTATTGGATTAACATTATTATTATTATTCTGACCTGTTTCTTTGGGAGCCATTTGCACTCCTAAACCTTTGAAGGTTTCAACACTAATTTCTGCAGCTTTGGCACTCACTATGAAGGAAGGCCAATCTTGAAATTGAGTAGATCCTGTCCACATGCTGATGATTGGTAACAGATTTGATTTGTATGTGTCAATAGTAACAGCATCAGGAGTTCCAAGAGGCATCTTCAGAGCTTCTCTTCGAAACCGTTCAATGAAATCCTCAACAGTTTCGTTATTCTTCTGCTTGATTCTTATAAGAGCAGACATAGTCATGTCATTGAGCCCTTCATAGAACCGTTCAAGAAACATTTGTTTGAAGCCGGCAAATGAGGTAATGCACCCATCAGGGAGACTTCTATACCAGTCATAAGCCGTTTCCTTGAGACATCCGACAAACACCCGAGTAAGGAGGGCGTCACTTGGTTGTAGATGGTCAGTCATCACTTCAAAGTGATTGATAAATTGACTCGGAGAAGTGGTTCCATCATAGAATGAGATAGTAGGAGGCTTGTATTTAGGAGGATAAGATACTTGCTTCCATTCTATCGGGTAAGGTTGCTTGATACCTAACCTTTGCAAACCATCCTTCTGTTTGAATGCCTCAAATTGAGTTCGGAGATTCTTCAATTCTTCAGTAACAACTTCGGAAGATTGTGGAGTTGTAGCTTGTAGGGAAAAATTGGGAGGAGGAACAGCATTATAAGCACTACCCCCAGCTTCCGAGTGACTAGGAACTGGTTGAGCTTGCCCAGGAGTATTGGATTGTACTGCTGGAGGAACATGTACTGGGCTTACACCAGTGTTAATTGGTATGGCTTCAGGTACAGTCTGCTGATTTTGCATCTGGGCTGCCATAAGTTTATACATTGACTTCATAGTGTCGGCCATAGACTTCATTTGCTGTTCCAAAGAAGCAATTCTTTGTTCTTGAGGAGTCATGGAAGAAGAAGGTTCATCAGTATTCCCATCGACCATATAAGTCGTGACTGTACGAGGGATTATTGATGAACTGGTGGATGTTGTTTGTTCCGAGTCACTGCTTTGTGTGTCAAAGTCATTTGTAGGAGAACTACCTCCAGTAGAAAGAGGTGGGAAGTTAGATTCTCCAAGAAATTCAGAATCATTTTCAGGAATCAAAGTCCTTTGATTAGAAGCCGTGGCTTTTGATCTGGTGTATCTATATACTCCATCTGGACTATCAGTTCTACCCCCAGTATCCCAAGAGGCCATGTTGACAGAAGCAAACAGAGGTTCATCTTCATCAGGCATAGGTTCATACTGAATCCGATTGAATACAGATTGTCGTTTAGTTTGGCATCTGTATTACATTATGACTCTTGGCTGGAAGTCATATTCATGATCAGCATGGTCATGATCCATTGATTGACATCTGCATTGAATTATGACTCTTGGTTGGAAGTCATATTCAGCATGGTCAAGATCCATTGACACAGAATTATTCCTTCTCTTCTGTTGAAGATGTTCTCGTAAATCTGTCTGTAAAGACTGAGGTACGTCAGAGAACATTCTTTGTGTATTTTTAGGAATATATTTTCGGTTCTTGTTCGCCATGAAATATAAAAGAGCAGAACAATTATCGAAGGACTGGACTTTTACTTCACGTTACAAACTCTCTTGTACAAAGATAGCCTAGGGACGAAAACCTAGGTACAACAGTCTAAGTACAATTGTTTATTTTTGATTCTGGGGGGGTGACGATAGAGGCTCGGGAAAGCGACGGCCGCTCTGCCTTACTCCTTGGACGATCGGTACGCAGCCTTGGCTCGGGGAAGATCTGCTTGGCGTTGACGAAAAAATGCACTTCTTGCTCTCCTCGTGTTGCTCTCCTGGCTTCTCTCTCTCTGTGTATCAAAAAGGGGAGCTCTCTCTGTATATCTCTCTCTTTCTTTCTTTTTCTTTTGTTCCCGATTCTTTTTGCAAGGAAATGATGCTGGCTATTTATAAGAGTGGGGTGTGATCATTAGGGTTTGCTAATGATCATTTGTTTGGATTGTCGGTACTCCTTCGATCTATCTGAACCCTTGATCTTGATTACAATGAATCCAGGCCATTAATGCGGGTAGCACCGAATCTTGTGAGCAGTTAATGTTAACTGCTTTAAATCTTTGTGATTGATTATGCCAGTGTCTGATTGCTCACCACGTCTCCCGTTGGCTTGATGATAAATGATATGCCCTGATCTCAGTAATTATGATGAGGATGTCAAATATACTTATTGGGATTCGGTTAAATCCTCGATTGATTCGATGCCACGTGTTTTGATTGCGAGTCCCGCCAGAGCCGCATAGGATAGACAACACTTGAACCGCAGGAAGACAATCTTCATGAGCCGCATAGGACAATGCTTTATTGAGCCGCAGCGGATGAACTCTCAATGAGCCGCATATGCATAGTCTCTGTGAACCGTATAAGCTAGCGTTGCATTGAGCCACAGGGAATGGGTTCTCAGTGAGCCGCATGTGCATGGTCCCTGCGAGCCGCATAAGGCAGCGTTGTGTTGAGCCGCAGGGACTGGGCTCTCAGTGAGCCGCATATGGCTGATCTCTACTGGCCATATAGGGTGACTTCTCAGTGAGCCGCATGAAGCTGTCCTCCATTTAAGCCGCATGAGACTTGCCACGTGGCAACTTAGGACTTCTGACAGATCGGGTCAGAGATTTTCTTCTTTTCCCGAAGAGTCTATCATTATGGCAGAACCATTATGACACTTTATGCCAGAGCCGTCACGATCGTCGAGTCGTGTCAGAGCATTAAATGAGGCCACTACTCAAATGGCCAGCTGTAGGGAAGGATCACAAGGGGGCACGTGGCGTCGATCGAGCCGCATATTCCTGCTGAACCGCATACACTCCCGAGCCGCATAAGACTGAGAGTCTTCTTTGAACCGCATAAGGCAGCTCCTGTATGAGCCGCATAGGCTTCTTACTCGGAGCCGCATGGACCATTATTCTGATATTTTCCATGCTTCTACAGGACCCCCTTCAAAGTTTTCAATTTGCAAAATTGAAACACTTTGAATAAGAAGCATGGCCCCGTTCATGCCGTATAGAATGTTCTGTCTGCCTGAGCTTCCCAGCCGCATAAGTGTCCCAGCCACATAGATTCATCTGGCCGCATAGGCTCTTTGCCACGTGTCCTGACCACGTGTGCAAATCTTCATTAAGTGCCCTTGATTCGTTTTGAATTATCGCCATCTTTTGGGGGAGGATCCCAAGGGTTGGTTTTGCCTTGACCGAAGCATTTTGTCTTTATTTTTTTGAGGCGGCGCATAATCCGAGACGTTTATTTGTTGTATGGGTCTCTTTCGCCTATAAATAGGAGTCTTTTAGTCTCTTGGGGGTTTCTTTACCTTCTCTCTTTGCTCTAATTCCCTGTTGCCGACTTTGCTTTTCGTCTTCTTCCCTCAACGATCGATAATGGCTCCTAAGAAAGCCGCTGCATCGAAGGCCGCGAAGGGTAAGGCAGTTGCTTCTGCGGCGACTGCGACGACGAACATGGTCACTCCTCCGCCGGCTGCTGTGCACTCTGTCCATCCCGACGTTCACCCGCCTATTGCTGGTAAGGGATCATAAAAAACCCTAACTGTTGCCATGGCTCTGTTGCATACTTTATGCACAAGCCGCATGTACGAGGCTTATCGATGTAACCGCATAAGCACTTCGCCCCATGGGGCCGCATGAGCTTTGTCATACTCGATCGGAGCCGCATATGTGTTTTCGATTTGGGCCGCATAAGCGTCGCTCGCTTTTGAACTGCATAAGCTTGCTTGTTTGTAGCCGCATCAGCTCGTATGAGTCTGGCTTCATAGGCGTGCTTAACCTGAACCTCATGAGTCTATAAGCTCGTCTGAATTTGAGTTGTATGGACTCGGTTAACTCGGAGCCGCATGAGGCTATGATGAATCAGAACCGCATGGACTCATCTGATTCTGAACCGCATGAGACTATGATGCACAGAACCGCATGGACTTATCTAATGCTGAGCCGCATGAGGCTGTAACGATCCGAGCCGCATAGACTCAAATGATCTTTCCAATGCTTCTGTTTTTGACTATCTTCTAACCTTGTTTCTTTCGTCTTTCTCCAGTGAATCTTCCCGTAAATCCTGCGGGAGAACTTCTGGTTGGCTCTAATCAATTTGCCTTGGACGTGCGTCTTGACGACCTAATTAAGCATGTGTTGAATCAATTTCCTGCTGATGAGCCTTCGGAGAGGTTGAACGCCATCGAGAATCAGACCCTCCATTACCTCCGTTCCATGATGAATATCGGAAAGCTGGATGGAAAATACCTGAAGCCTTTATTCCTCTTTGGAGATGCTTTAGTCATAAAGAATCCCCGAGTATTAGAGTTTTCCGAGAACTGGGATTTTTCTTTGGACGGGGTGTCAATCCATATTCCTCTCATGGAACGCCATTATCCTCTGTCGTGGTTCAATATGGTGTTGTTGGACAGGAAGATGGTGTGTAATTTAACTCCTACTCAATCAGGGATGTTGATGGACAACATCTATTATAATCCGAACATACGGTCAGCGTACGCAGGTAAGGATTCCGTCCTCCGGTACATGATGGGTCTGGCCCCGGGCTCTTTCATGAATGTATACGGTCCCAACTTCTCACTCGCTCAGGCTGATACCTTCTTGAATCGGCTTGTTCGTAAGAAATCCTATCCCGTTGGCAGGATAGCATTGCCAAACTGGATAAACCCTACTTCTACGTGGGTCCAGTTGACCACGTGGGTTTTGCAGACCTACGGAATATTCTTGCGGGAGGTGGGACTTTACCATGCCATTCGGGGTACTTGTCACGGGCTTCCTATTAATAAACCACTGTTCATGGCGCTCTTGGAGATGTATAGCCGGCGAACGGGGACGTTCTTTGCACCAGGAGGGGAGCTGGGGCTTGCTCTTCACGAGATGTATACCGTCTCTAAACATCCATGGGGGAATGAGCCTTTCGAGGTGTATACCCCGTCGAATGAGGAGTTTGAGGACTTGAACCGACGACTCCCAGGTTTCGTTGCAGTATATCGGGAGTTGCTGTGCCACCATAGCGCTTGTCACCAGATGGCTATAAAAACGGTGGATAGCTCCGAAGGGACCGCTCCCCACACCACATCATGGATTAATTATCTTTTCAAAGTTGACCCTTCTGGCGAAGTTATTCCTCGAACCCCTAGAACGCACGAGGAGATAAAGGACTTGATGTCAGGCGTCAAGAAGTCGCGGTCCAAGAGCGACATATTCGGGAGTCAAACTGACTCTCTTAGCTATTTTCACTACGGGACCATACAGATGTCGGAGAACGCGCTCCTGGCCAGATTTTTAATGATATGGCTACGGAACTGCGTCGTCTCGGGAGGAGCAAGTTCTATCGAGAGGATCGGTCGCCACTTTATCCTCTCTGCCGTTAAACTGGTATTTGGAGTTAGACTGGCCCTTCTTCCAGCTATGGTGTGTAGCATACACCATGGTCTTCGAACGTTCTCGTCCAAAGTTATTGCGCGTAAGAAGACATTGGATTTTGAGCGCGTAGAACTGCCTTTTCACTATTTGATGGGGTGGTTGGCGATGCACTACAAGTCTTTGCTGGGACCTGGCATAGCGAAAGATGCTACAGATGAAGACGCTTTCCTCTTCAAATGCCATCGCCGGTCTTGGGAATACAACACCATGCCAGCTTGTCGGAGGGCGCTGGCGAGGGTGGATAGGTGTGACTTTTTTGTGTCTGTTCCTCCTTTTTCTGATGAGGAAGTGAGGAAGGTACACCTTGATGGTACTGAACCTTCTCACTTTCTGTCTCCGGATATGCTCACCTGGTTGCGTAACATCCGTCCCACGAATCTAGTTTATCGCAACCGCGATAACGTGTACTTGGAGCCTTACCTACCTAGTAGGTTTTCCTGCCAATTCGGTTATAGCCAGTTATTCCTAGATTATCCTAACCCTTGTTTGGGCTTTGAAGGCAGCGTTCTTGATGGCGTCAGGGCGTGGAATTATTATGATGTTTATCATACTCGAGCCAGCTTCTCGGTCCCCGATGCTAAAACGCCAAGGGAAATTTTGTACGTGGCTGCTTTGTATCATGTTATGGCGAACAAGCCTCCTGTTAATTTCGATCTGAGTACCAGTTTCATTGTGGGTACTTGTTTAGAGGAGAAGCCCAAGGAGGCTACGGCTAGAAAGCAGCTAGCACTCCAGACTCCTCTCCCTCAGAACCTTCCGAGTCGGCTGAGGAGGAGGATGATCATGATAGCGAGGACTCCCTTTCTGGTGGGGGTGAAGAAGTAACGGATCAACCGCTTCCCACCCCCGATGAACCGGCGGAAGACCCGTTGCTTTCTACACAAGAGGAAGTAGTGAAGGAAGATCAGCCTCCAGCTGTGTCTGGTCCTTCACGTAAACGAGTCAGGCGCGAGTCTTCTGACAGCAGAACGACATTTTTCGTGAAGAGAGCTGCCGTTAGGTCTCGTGGATTACTTATTACCGAGAGGGCTGAAGGTACAGCTGCTGTTCCAGAGGTAAGACTAGGTCGGAGTTATCTTTTTGTTGTAGTTTTCTTTCCTCCCGGAGATATGACTTAATCACTTTTTCTTTGTAGGCGTCTGACGACCCAGGTTCTCCTGAACCATCTACTGCCCCTAGAGTTGATCCGGCCCTTGCTGCTTTGAATAGCGATATGTGCGCCGCGGTCCTTTCTGCGGGCGCTCTTTCAGCGGCGGCTGGAAGTTCCCAGGTTGCTGAGGCTTCGGCCCGGGGTGACGAAGATTTCCTTGGGCCCGTCTCCGAGATCGCTGAACTTCAGCAAGACGACGCCGTTCTCGGTGCATCTCCTCCCGAGGATGAGTCTATGATTCCTGACTCGGAGGCTGTTGGTGAAGAGGTTGTGGTGGCTGTAGGCGAACCCCAGCCTCCACACTCCTCCACTGGTAAGATAAGACGCATATTGACTACCGAGGGGGCTTATTTGCTCTATCAATATATCCTTTCGGTCAAGTCGATTCATGGTTGCCTTGGCCCTGCAGGTCCTGACCCTTTACCTCCCACCGCGGATGTTCTTCGGGAAGGCTCGGCCTGCCGTGATCTGGGCGAAAGGAGCGTTTCTTCTCCTCTGCCGTCTCATGTTGAGGGGCATCCTGCCAGCTCCGGGCAGATGGTGATGGAGTTGGCGATGGTTTTCGCTTCATTTTCTGCTGCTTATACGGCTCCGGAGACTGACCTCTCGACCCTGCCGAGTATTCAAATTCTGTGGCTACTAAAGAGGAGTTGGCCGCTGTTCAAGCGTCCTTCCGTGCGGAGTTGGTTTCTCTTGTGGCAGGGGCGGCAGATTCTGTTGCATCTTCTTCCGCGCTGCCGGCTACACTCCCGTTGACACCGGCTTCCTCAGAGGCTCTGGATGAGGTGACGCAGGATGTGGTCGACAGCTTCTATCGTCACTTAGGGAGGGGTGTAGATGCTGCCGTAGAACGGGAGATCTTTTTTTCTCTATCTCTGCGGGGTGCTCGGGGCCAAATTGACACTTTGAAGGGTCTTCCTGGCGGGATGGGGTTAGCTGCGCTCCTGGAGCCTAAGTTGACAGAGGCTGATCGGCTTGTGACCCAACTGCTGGCAATACGGCATGCTGGCTTGCCTGCTACGATTGAACGGGAGCGGGGCTTCCTCGTTGCTGCTCGGGATAGGATCATGCTTGCTCGGGATACTGCTGGGCCAGCTGTGCGGGAGGACCTTGACAAGTTCTCTGCTTCGTATGCCAAGCTGGGTCGTCGAAGTCAGGCTTGTAGGGCCCGAGAAGAATCTGCTTCTCGTGGGATAGCTGACACGAAGGAACGGATTCTCGTACTCCAGAAGGAGTTGGCCTTCTTAGAGTCAGAGCGGGAGGCCGCTCGTGCAGAACAGGAGTCGATCGCTCGGGAGGCCGAGAAAGTTTCCCGATCTTCTGTCAACCTGGAGCGGTCTTTCAAGAAGTTCGAGGACAACTGGCAAGCCCATGCTCATCTGGAGGACGCGGCGGTGCTGAGCCAGAAGGCAGAGCGTCGAGCCAAACAGAGGCTTGAGCGGTCGGTTGTCTTGATAAAGGACCGTCTCATGGTATTATGTGCCCCAGAGCAGTAATCCGCCCTCTGTCTTTCTTTTTTTTTTTTTTGCTTCTCTTCTCTTTTTTTTTCTTTTATTATTTTGTAAGGGATGTGATCCCTGCTGATGTAGCCCTTTGAATTTTGAATAAATGAGCATGTTTCAACTCATCTTCTCTTTCTTGTACTTGCGGTGTTCATGGAATTGGACTTGCTGGAGGATTATTTGTGGACCTGCTACCCTAGGTGTACCTTGGTTTTAGGTACGGATAACAAGTTTGGTTGGGATGTTTAAGCAGCCATGACAAAGTGGTCATGGGTGTTCTTGGTGTTGGGAAAAGGAATGCCGTAGAGCAGCTGGGCTCCCGGGGCATGGTAAGATGGTGGATTTATGCTAAGAATCTCAGCAGGGGATATTTGTGGACCTATTATCCTTGGCATACCCTGGTTCAGGATACGGATAATGGGATGAAAGGAAACCAACATATTTGCTCAGAGGTTATGAGGACATGGCAAATATGAGGGTTTTACCGTGGAATCTTCCTGCTCAGAGGTAATGAGAACATGACAGGGAAGACTTCATGGAAGCTATTTGTAGTCGATAGCGGATATTTGTGGTCAACGGAGGACATTTGTGGTCAACAGAGGACATTTGTGGTCAACAGAGGACATTTGAGGACCTATTATCCTTGTCGTACCCCGGTTGTGGGTACAGATAATAGGTTGAAAGGGGACCGGCATACTTGCTCAGAGGTAATATGGACATGGCAAATATGACAATTTCTTCGACGGAGCCTTCCCACTCAGAGGTAATGAGGACATGGCAGGAGTGGGCTCAATGAAGAAGGGGTACGTAGAACGACTCAGAGGTAGGAGAACGTGGGAGTTCTATGCGAGGGGGCGGTTTGTTTTTGGTGGAAGTGAGAACGACTCAGAGGTAATGAGGACATGGTCGTTTCGGAAATTGGTGGATCGATTACCCCTTTTGTGCACTGGAAGTGCGGGTAAATGGATCATGAGGGAGGATCTCTTCCAGGAAGAAAGTTCAGAGGTATAATCATACGTGACTCATTTTCTGAGAGAGTGACCGAACTGTAAGTTCAGAGGAACCAGCGGGTACATAACTTGGTAATTTAGAATTTTGAGGAAGTGAGAGTTCAGCGGCACCAGCGGGTGCATGGCTCGATAATCTGAAATGTTGTGGATGTGGGTTCAGTGGTATCAACGGATAAATGACTCGATAATTTGAAATAGGGTGGATGTGAGTTCAGCGGTACTAGCGGGTACATGACTCGATAATCTGGAAAATGTTGTTTAAACATAGTATTTCTTCAGGAACTTACCGTTGACGGGCAACATGAGCAAGTCTCCGTTCTGCTTGGCGAGGCGGTAAGCACCGTTGGAGAACACGGCCTCGATGACAAATGGACCTTCCCATTTTGGCTGGAACTTGCCGGCGGTCTTGTGAGTCATGACCATTGGCCTCCGGACTGCCAGAACAAGATCGCCCACTTGGAATGTTCTGATTTTGACCTTCTTGTTGAAAGCTCCTGAGATGCGTGCTTGGTATAGCTCGATCCTTTGCTGAGCTAGGAGGCGCTTTTCATCTAAGGCCTCCAACTCTTGTAGTCGACGTCGGTAGTTATCATCCGTTGTCAATTGATAAGTGATGGCGACGCGGAGTGAGGGGATCTGAGTCTCCAATGGGAGGACTGCCTCACTCCCGTACACCAGGGAGAATAGTGTGTTCCGGGTGGCTGTTCGGACTGTGGTGCGATAAGCCCATAAGCATTCGCCGAGCTTCTCGTTCCAGTCGCGTTTGTTGGAGGAGACAAACTTCTTGAGGAGTTTGATGATTGTTTTGTTGAATGCCTCTACCAATCCGTTCGCTGCCGGGTTGTATGGTGTTGAAGCGATATTCTGAATACGGTGCTTATCGTAAAATCGATAGAATGCATGGCTTACAAACTGCGGACCATTATCATGGATGATCCTTCGTGGCAGTCCGAAGCGGTAGATGACGTGATACTTAAGGAAGCTGACCACGTTTGAAGTCTTAACTTCTGCGAGTGGGACAGCTTCCGCCCATTTGGAGAAGTAATCAGTAATCGCAAGTATGAAGCGATATCCTCGGGAGGAAGGTGGGGTGATTGGACCAATGATATCCATTCCCCATGCTTCGAATGGCCAGGACGCCACCGTTGGATGTAGAAACTCGGATGGTTGGTGAATGAAGTCCACGTGGACTTGGCAGGCCTTGCATTTTTTGGCATAGTCTATCGCGTCTGCCACCATCGTGGGCCAGTAGTAGCCCATCCGGCGAAGGCGGTCTTACAGTTTAGGGCCAGGCTGATGGGCCCCACAGACACCGTCATGAGCCTCTCGTACAGCTTTTTTGGCTTCTGCGTTTGACAAGCATCGGAGCAATAACCCGTCGTAGGATCGACGATACAGCATCTTTGTCTATGTGTCGTAGAAGAATCTGAGAGAACGCCGTCTGATGGAGGTGGCTTCCCTTGGATTCTCTGGGAGGATGTCATATACGACGAAGTCGATGAACGGCTATCTCCAGTCTGGTGTTTCGTCGACCGTCTGGGCGGAATGGCTCGCCACGAATTGAACATTGTTCTTGGAACAGACCAGTTCGTGGCCTATCACGTCAACCGAATGATGAGCTTGGTTTGGCACTGCTAAGGAAGCGGCAAGGCCTGCTAGGGCATCGGCTTCAATATTTTGGAGTCTGGGGACGTGCTCGATGAAGAATCCCTCGAATGATGAGATAATGTTGATCGCTATTTGGTGGTAGGGGATCATGTCTTCATGGCGGACTTCGTACGACCCCCGAATCTGATTGACAATTAATTGCGAATCGCCGTATGCTTCGAGATACTCTACCCCCAGTTCTTTTGTAAGTTGGAGACCAATGACCAAAGCGTTGTACTCGGCCACATTGTTAGAGCAGGGTTCCGTGAGAGAGTAGGCGCGATTGATCACTAGCCCGGTAGGAGAAATCAATACCACTCCGACCCCAACAACGATGTTTCCCTTGGGTTCGGTTCTTGAAGCGCCATCGAAGAACATCCGTCATATGCTATCGTGGGTGGCTGTATTCGAATCGGCGACCTCATCTGGGATCTCTTCGTAAATTCTGGATGACTCCGATCCTAGGTTGGCTGCCAAAAAGTCTGCCAGGGCTTGACCCTTGATAGCCTTCTGCGGGACGAAGATCATATGATAAGGGGACAGCAATATTGCCCAAGTAGCGAGGCGAGAGCTGAGTGCCCCTGGTTTAGTCATGAGGACTCTGAGAGGGTTGACTCGTGAGATCACATGTATGGTTTGCCCTGTGACATAGTGTCGCGTCTTTTGAATGGCGAATACCAGGGCGAGGCATTCTTTCTCCACAGCGGTGTATCGGTGTTCTGGCCCAATCATCATTCGGCTGAGGTAATATATGGCTTGCTCGTGGCCTGCGTCGTTGTTTTGTGCCAGCAGGGCACCAAGGGAGTGTTCCATTGCTCGTACGTAGAGCAGGAATGGTTTTCCAGGAACCGGGGCTACCAGGACTGGAGGATTTGACAGATATTCTTTGATGTCGTCGAAGGCACGCTGACATTCCTCGTCCCATACGAATGAGACTCCTTTCTTCATGAGGTGTGTGAACGGTCGGCATCGCCCGGAGAGGTTAGAAATAAACCTCCTGATGTAAGCTAGTCTCCCTTGGAGGCCTCTAAGTTCGCGGAGATTCCTCGGGGGACCCATCTCCATGATTGCCTTTGTTTTCTCAGGGTCTACATGAATGCCCTGAGCGGTGATAATGAATCCCAAGAACTTTCCACTGGATACGCCCAAGAAAGATTTTGTAGGGTTCATTTTCAGATTATGGGCGCGCATCAGGTCGAATACCGTCCTCAGGTCCTGCAGATGATCTTCCTTATGGCGACTCTTGACGGCGATGTCATCGACATAGCATTCCACTGTCTTGCACAAATGTTCTCTGAAAATGATACTCATGGCTCGCTGATATGTGGCGCCAGCATTCTTTAGACCGAATGGCATGACTGTGTAGCAGTATGTGCCAATCGGTGTTCGGAATGTTGTGTGCTTTTCGTCGTCGGAAGACATCTTGATTTGATTGTACCCCGAGAATCCATCCATGAACGACATACGTTCAAAGCCGCATGTGTTGTCGATCATGATGTCTGTGATAGGGAGGGGGAATTCGTCTTTCAGACATGCCTCATTTAGATTACGGAAGTTGATGCAGATTCGGATCTTCCCATTCTTCTTAAGGACCGAAACTATATTGGCGACCCAGTCAGGATGTTGCTCCTCACGAATGAAGCCGCTGGCTATTAGCTTGTTGACTTCGGCTTCGATCGCATCCATGACGGCTGGGCGGAAGCGTCATTGTTGCTGCTTGAATGGCTTTGCATCTGGTCGTATGTTGAGCTTGTGAAGAGCGATATCGGGGTCTAATCCTGGCATGTCTTCGTAACTCCATGCGAACACGTCGATGTATTTTTTGACAAGTTTCAACAGCGATTCTCGCTCTTCGTCTGTTAGGCTTTTACTGACGAAGATTGGCTTTGGAGAGCATTCGCTGCCGAGGTCGGCCTGCATAACTTCATCATCGGTAGGAGGTTCTCTCTGCTCGAATCGCTTTTCCCATTGCGCGTCCAGCTGTTGGGCCCACGGCTCTAGTTCGAGGATTTCAGGAATGTCTTCGTCTTCTTCGTAAGCGTCAGCGAATGCCATGTTGACTGACAGGACTTGTCTGAATATGTCTCCGATGCTGGTATCCGAGTCGGAAGTTGGTGACCCGGTTGAATGTGACTGCCAGTTACATTCTTCATCTGAACTCTCAGGGGTCATCGTGGGAGTCACATACCCTAGTCCACATCGAGTTTTGCTATAGTAGTCCCGTGGCTTGCCAGCTGGTACTGGGGGCTTCAAAGGTAGTCGCCGCCCAGTGCCGTAATTCAAACCCGGTGTAGTCTCCAGATCATATCCCTGTTTTTGCATGAGATATTTGGACTGGGGGCTATAAAGATACAAAGGCAGTCTCCCGACATCTGACCCAAGATCGACTCCCTTTATGGTGAAGGGATACGGATCGTCCTTCCGGCCGAAGATAATTGGATGGTCCCCTCCCTCGAATATTCGGTAGGCGTCTTCTGCTGGAGTAAGCTGGATCGCGGTGTATACATTTGTCACCTGTGTGTGTAGGTGTGTGCCTATACCGTGGTCCATAGCATACATTGTACATAGCTTATTAAGCTCGATGTAGTTCAAAGATAGCCCTTTATTGATGAAATAAGGTATCTTTTCTAGGGGGATTACATCATCTGCGAAGGGGACATCGGTGTGGGCAGCTACATACTTGGCTAGTTCCGATTCTTCTTTGGCTACCCCCTGTATAAATGAAGACTGAGAGGACGACTTGGTCAACTTGATCTTCAGAGGTTCAATTGGCGGAGTAGAGTGTGGAGTTGTTGGTAGACTAGCATCCCCCAGTTTGGTACTCGATGTGGGGCGATGAGTGGCTGGTTCGCTAGAAGTGTCAGACCTCGCATCGGGGTGACGACCTTTCTTGGGAAGGCGTATTGTGAGCGGTCTATCGGAGGGATTGAGCTTCTCCGTTTGGGGCTGACCGACTCTCGGCAGTCTGATGGTAAGTGGCCCTGTTGTGGGTCTCGGCACTTGGCCGAACCTTGGCAGCCGGATTCTCATCTGCTCTTCTTGTGCCGAGAGACTGATTGCGTCCTTACGCAGTGTGGCCGTAAGGGGTGCGGATTTGCCCGGTTTACGAGCTTGGAGGTGGATCGTCAGAGGTTCTTCCGATCCCGTGGTTGCTTCGGTATCAGCTTGTTCATTCCCTCCCTCAAGGTGCCTCTTCGACTTTTCATATAGGCAGGAGTCCGAGTAGTAGGATTCGACCCCTTTGAAGGGATCAATATCAGCAAATTTTGTCCTCACGAAGCCATACTTGTCGACATATTTGATGCATTGGTGCAGCGTGGAAGGCACGATCATATAATCGTGTATCCAAGGGTGCCCCAAAAGGATGTTGTAAGAAGTGTCGGCATCTATGACGTAGCAGGTGACTTCTGATTGGATATCGCTAATCTGGCATTTCAGACGGATCTTCCCGATTGGGTAGCTCCTGCCCAAATTGAAACCGTTGATGGCGGTGTTTGTAGGCGTCTGGCGATGCATCGGAATGCGAAGATGATGTAGTAGTCCCTTCGAAATGATGCTTATGGAAGACCCAGGATCAATGTGCATCCGGTCCACCTTCACGTCGCCGATGTATCCCGTGTAGTATAATGGGCGATCGTGCAGAATAGTCTTGATGAGCATGTCCTGTGGAGTGAAGATAATGTTGGGCATTGCTCCCATACAAGCACTGTCTTGGAGATCTGCGGGCTGATTTTCTCCCGTGAGGTTGACCTGAGCCAAGTATGCATCGGTATTTTGGAGTGCATCGCTCAAGGCTACGCGGACATCCTTCGAGAGCCTCAGGAGTTCATATAAGGACAATTTGGTCGGTGTATTAGCCAATTGCGCCAAGATGTCGAAGTTGTAGGGCCTCTCCAGCCCCTCAGGTGTCTCCTTTCGGAGGGATTTGTCGAAGCGAGTCTCCTTCGTCCTAGGCTTGTCGGTCGTCGAAGGCTGAGCCGGTCCCGGAGCATCAGTGGTAGTGGGCGGATGATCATCAGTCGAGTTCTCAGCCACGGGTTGAGATTGTGCTCCAGATCGAGTAACAACGGCCGTGACTTCTTCTTCATCTACCGAGGCAGTGCGGCAGGATCAGACTTTTCCACTTCTCTTCTTAGAAGGTGGAGTGGACTGAGTCACCTCGTGGACTAGGTCCGGATGGACCCACATGATTTCCCCTCGTGATGTGGTGAGGGGTACTAGACTGGCAGCTTGATCACGACCAGGCAGAAGATTAGCAATTTCTATCGTTGCCAGAGGGATGGGTATAACACCGTCTTGAGTCTCCATTGGAGGGAAGCTGCCGAATTGTATGGACACCATATTGGCTGCCACGGTTACCTCCTCGAAATCGATGGCCAGAGCGTTCGAATCGATGAGGTTTTGGATATATCGTTTTAGTTGGTAGCAGTCGTGTGTAGCATGGTGGACGTAGCGGTGGTAATGGCAGAACTTTGGGTTCTCCAGATCAGCCGACCGAGGTTCTCGTCTTGGAGGAGGAAGCTGAATTCTATCTCCTTGTATAAGCATGTCGAAGATAGGCTTGACGTGGCCGTCTTCAAAAGAGTAAGTGATTTAAGGCCATTGTTTGTCTGCTGGTTGTGACTCAGGCTTCTGGGCTGTATCGGCCACCATAGCCTGCTTGCCTCTGTTGTCCCGGTTGTTGGAGGGGCTACCCCCATTGTCGTTGCTGGTGTTGGGACGCTTGCCCTTGTTCTCTCCTTCCGAGATATGCAACCCCAGTTGGCGAGCCTTCTTCAATCGTTCTTCGGCACTTGTAGCACTGATGATAAAAGCCTTCCAGTCGTTGAATTGACTTTCGCCCATCCAGAGACTAATTGTTGGGAGTAGTCTCTTTTGGCAAATTTCAATCAAGGAAGAGTCCGGATTGCCAGATGGTAACTTCATTGCGGTTTGACGAAACCGCTCAATGTAATTCCTCGTCAGCTCTTTCTCTCCTTGGACGATATCCATGAGGGTAGACATTGTGACGTCCTGTCCTACCTCATAGAACCTCTCTAAGAACAAGCGCTTGAAGCCAGCGAAGGAGTGGATGCAATTGTCTGGCAGGTTGCGGTACCAATCGAAGGCGACTCCTTCCAATGCCCCAATGAATAATCGCGTGAGGATAGCGTCATCATGGGGCAGATGGTCGGTAGTGACCTCAAAGTAAGTGATGTACCGACTTGCTGAAGTCTTGCCATCATATGGGCTGATATTGAACGGCTTATATCTTGGTGGGAATGGAACATCCCTCCATTCAGTAGGATATGGTTGCCGTATTCTGAGGTCTTGAGAGTTTTCTCGGGCGTAGAACATTGCTCGGATCTCCTGAACCTCTCTCCTTACTTCTCGGGCCTCATCTGTCGCGGTAGGGGCCGTTATCTCGGGAGGATTATTGCCCGGGTTCGGTGCCGCTGAATTTGAATCTATGTTGATTGCGGGACCCGCGCTTGTCTGGCCAGGTGTCACTCCCTGCAGAGTAGGAAGCGCCGCTTTGATTTCGTCTACAGACTTGACCAAGGCGTGCAGTATGGCCTCCAAAGTGTCGATGCATTGGCGATCACTGGAACCGTCTTGATTGTTGTCTGTCATGAACACCGTCTTTACATGAGGAGTGACGGAAGGAATGGTGGAGGATGTGCCCTCCGAGTCGTATCCATGCATCGAGAAATCATCAAGATATGTAGGAATGTTCTCGTCGGGTTCAGACTCGGAAGGAACAGTTCTCCCAGCTTCGGAGCTTGCTTCGTCTTGAGATTTATGGATGTCCCCAGGGACGTCGGCCTCTGTTGCATCTGTCGGGGGAATTGCTTCCTCCGATCCGTCTTCCTGGAATGTCGGATTGTCGTGGATGTTCGAAGGAGTGCTACCCCCAGTTCCCACGATCCCCAGTGATGTGGACGAGGAATCCTCTACTGCAGCAGATTTTGTTTTTGAACGGGTGTGTTTGAATACTCCAGTGGAGGACAACCGTTTAGCCGACAATTTCTTAGTTGTAGCGGTTGATATCTTCGGGCTGGAGATGCTTGTCTTCTTCCCTCTTTCCTTAGTGGGGACTTTCTGTACGAAATTGCAGGAGACAACATGAGGTACCTCGTCCTCCGAGTTCGGATGCTGCAATCTTTGGAAGACGGATGGCCGGTCTTCTGTCACTGCCGCGTTGTTGCAGCAGCAGTTGACGATGATCTGGGTGCAGTGACGTCCATGTGAGGATTCTTTGCACGCCGATTCCCCTTCTCTTTCCTTACGTATGTGGAGGATAGCCTCGCACAGGTCAGAGGAACCACTTTGTCCGTTTGCCGCCGGGGACTGGACTCGAGCGGTTCTATACAACTTCCCATCAGAGGCCCGCGTGATAATCAGCGGGACGCCCCGGTAGTCAGAGGTTGGGGCAGCTGTCTGGGTTCGATGAGCCCGCGCTGCCCTAGACTTCTTCTTCTTAGCACTTGCGGGTGCGTAGTAGGAAGAGTCCAAATTGAATACCACAGAGTCTGGATTATCATCCAGAGAACTATCAGGGTCCGGACCGTATGAGAGACGGTCGAAAACTGATCGAGAGGAGCGTGGAGCGGACGCTATGCGGCTAGGTCTGGAAACCGTGCAGGCTGTCTGCATGCGGTTGTCTTCTGTCGTCGGATGCTTTCTTATGCGGCTAGGAGTCACGACCGTGCAGGCTGGCCGCATACAGTTGGCATCTGTGGCCGCATGGGTTTTCTGCAAACGATTGACTTCAATAGCCGCATGAGTCTCATCCATGCGGTTGGCAACTGTAGCCGCATAGGTTATGCGGCTGACAGATGTGACCGTATGAGTTTTCTTCATGCGGTTGGCGGATGTAGCCGCATGAGCTCTCTCCTTGCGGCTAATACCCTTCTGCGGCTCGGATCGCGTAGAGTTCCTCTTTGCCCCTGCAAGTCCAGCATCATAGTGTTTTCTTCTGCCGGACTTGGGGACAGCGGAGTTGTCTACGGTCTGAAGTGGGGCCGCAAGGGAGTCTTTCCCGCCATCTTGAGCAACAGAGGGTACCCCATCGAGGGCTTGAGGAGGAGCAAATGATTTTGTCCTCCACTCTTTGCGAGCCTTCGTGGTGCGGGTGCATTTCTGGACCGGACCAGTGCTGCCTTCGAAGAGCATCTCTTCGAACGCCTGTTGGTCGAAGCGGACGACCATCTTCTGTTGTGTGGAGCAAAGTTTGGCTGCATCCGATTGCGTCACCAACTCCTCAGCCGTGGAGAAGTTCGTCCCCAGCAGAGTCGCCATCGTGTTCGCCAGGAAATATAAAATAGCAGAACAATTATCGGAGGACTGGACTTTTACTTCACGTTACAAACTTGCTTGTACAAAAAAAGCCTAGGGACGAAAACCTAGGTACAGCAGTCTAAGTACAATTGTTTATTTTTGATTCTGGGGGGTGACGATAGAGGCTCGGGAAAGCGACGGCCGCTCTGCCATACTCCTTGGACGATCGGTACGCAGCCTTGGCTCGGGGAAGATCTGCTTGGCGTTGACGAAGAAATGCTCTTCTTGCTCTCCTCGTGTTGCTCTCCTGGCTTCTCTCTCTCTCTGTGTATCAAAAGGGGGAGCTCTATCTGTATATCTCTCTCTCTTTTTTTTATTCTTTTGTTCCCGATTCTTTTTGCAAGGAAATGATGCTGGCTATTTATAAGAGTGGGGTGTGATCATTAGGGTTTGCTAATGATCATTTGTTTGGAATGTCGGCGCTCCTTCGATCTATCTGAACCCTTGATCTTGATTACAATGAATCCAGGCCATTAATGCGGGTAGCACCGAATCTTGTGAGCAGTTAATGTTAACTGCTTTAAATCTTCGTGATTGATTATGCCAGTGTCTGATTGCTCGCCACGTGTCCCGTTGGCTTGATGATAAATGATATGCCCTGATCTCAGTAATTATGATGAGGATGTCAAATATATTTATTGGGATTCGGTTAAATCCTTGATTGATTCGATGCCACGTGTTTTGATTGCGGGTCCCGCCAGAGCCGCATAGGATAGGCAACACTTGAACCGCAGGGAGACAATCTTCATGAGCCGCATAGGACAATGCTTTATTGAGCTGCAGGGGATGAACTCTCAATGAGCCGCATATGCATAGTCTCTGCGAACCGCATAAGCTAGCGTTGCATTGAGCCGCAGTGAATAGATTCTCAGTGAGCCGCATGTGCATGGTCACTGCGAGCCGCATAAGGCAGCGTTGTGTTGAGCCGCAGGGACTGGGCTCTCAGTGAACCGTATATGGCTGATCTCTACTGGCCATATAGGGTGACTTCTCAGTGAGCCGCATGAAGCTGTCCTCCATTTAAGCCGCATGAGACTTGCCACGTGGCAACCTAGGACTTCTGACGGATCGGGTCAGAGATTTTCTTCTTTTCCCGAAGAGTCTGTCATTATGGCAGAACCATTATGACACTTTATGCCAGAGCCGTCACGGTCGTCGAGTCGTGTCAGAGCATTAAATGAGGCCACTAATCAAATGGCCAGCTGTAGGAAAGGATCACAAGGGGGCACGTGGCGTCGATCGAGCCGCATATTCCTGCTGAACCGTATACACTCCCGAGCCACATGAGACTAAGAGTCTTCTTTGAACCGCATAAGACAGCTCCTGTATGAGCCGTATGGGCTTCTTACTCGGAGCCGCATGGACCATTATTCTGATATTTTCCATGCTTCTACAGTTCTTGGGTCTTGATGGCTCTTGATTATATAGAGAGTGATTAATCTGAGCCACATAATTTCTAGCATACTCTGCATCTGGATCTCTTGTTTTGTTCTCGATCGGTATGGTTTTTTGACACCAGAAGTGCTTCCCAAATGGGTTTGATTAACTTTTTCTCTTAGATCAGTTGGAGGTAAAACATTGGTTTTTGATACTTGGAGTTTTTCTTCCATTGATCTGGATATTTGGAGAGAAGGAAGAGTTGAACCACCCCCTTGATTAGGAGTTGGTAACAGACCCTCTTTCATAGACAAATTATGTGCCCAATTCGAAGAAGTCGTAGAAGAAGACATTAAGAAATATTTCTTCTTAGACTTGTTCAAGTTTTGAGACATAGAATGTCCAGAAGGAAGAGTAGTCAAAAGACCATCTCCTTTTCTTTGACTAACAAAAACTGTCAGTCAAAGCTGTTCCTGAAGTAAACACTACAGGAGCAGAAGAAACAACTAAAGAGTTGTTTCTTTTCGAAGGGACTTTGTGTGCCATTTGTGAAGGAGCCTTAGCAAGACCACCCCCAGTTCTAGTAGAAGTTGGCAAGGAAGAAGAGATAGCTAAAGAGCTATTCTTCTTAGATAATGAATTCGGAATACACGCTGAAACAGGTTTGGTTAAAGAACCAGTGCTGTTAGCGTGACTTTTGAATTTAGAAATACACGCTGGAACAGATTTGGCTAAGGAGCCAGTGCTATCAGCGTGATTTTTGATTTTGAGATTGCACGTTGGAACAGGTTTGGCTAAGGAGCCAGTGCTGTCAGCGTGACTTTTGACTTTGAGATTGCACGCTGGAACAGGCTTGGCTAAGGAGCCAGTGCTGTCAGCGTGACTTTTGACTGCTGTCGTCCTCGAGCACACAGGAGTGTGCGTGCTTGTAGTAGAGTTCTTGCCTGTGTTAGGAGTAAACACTGTGGCAGAAACTTCACCATTGTTTGCCAACAGATTCTTAGGGACGTAGACAGATCGTCCCTTCGACTTGGCAGTGATGATGGAGGCTGAAGTGTGCTTGCCACCCTTAGCCCGGTGTATTTCTTCGTAGGCGAGTTGATCGAGTTGGATCGATATCACCTTCTTCGTCGAGCCGACTGACGAAGTATCGCATTGAGTTGTTGCCATCTCAGAAGAGGAGATGGTTTTCCCTAGCAAAGTCGCCAATTTGTTTTCTATAAATAAATTCACTTTATTTATTATGTTTCTGGGAAAATACAACTGTAGGAATCCGATCTAGAAGACGATCGGTTTATCCCTTGGACGATGCGAAGAAGAAAAGCTCTCTAGAATTTTACAGTAATTTAGATATCTGTGTATCTGTACAATGAATGAGAAAAGAACTCTATTTATAGAATAAAAAATAACTGCAAAGATAACTGTTTTCACAACCTGTACATAGTTGAGAATCACGCAGGATTCAACATACGCAAGGTTATGAGCAGTTACTGGACGTGGCCTGTAACTGTTGGACACATGGCAATCGTGCATGAGTCGTGTGCAAGTTACAGGACACGCAGGTGAGAGATCAGTGGCATGGC
Source organism: Iris pallida (assembly GCA_029216955.1). Classification (NCBI taxonomy): domain Eukaryota; kingdom Viridiplantae; phylum Streptophyta; class Magnoliopsida; order Asparagales; family Iridaceae; genus Iris; species Iris pallida. The sequence continues at coordinate 24,473,727 of JANAVB010015600.1, forward strand.
TGCCACGTACTCCAATTTGATGAAATCCACGCAGACTTGTTGAAGACGAAATCCACGCAGCCTTGTTGAGGACGAAATCCACGCAGACTTTGTTGAAGACAAAATCCACGGAGCCTTGGTTGAGGATGAAATCTACGCAGCCTTGTTGAAGACAAAATCCACACAGACTTGGTTGAGGATGAAATCCACGCAGCCTTGTTGAAGACAAAATCCACGCAAACTTGGTTGAGGATGAAATCCACGCAGCCTTGTTGAAGACAAAATCCACGCAGACTTGGTTGAGGATGAAATCCACGCAGCCTTGTTGAAGACAAAATCCACGCAGACTTGGGGCAAAAAGCTTCAGAATACACGCTAACTGGAAGCAGAAAGCTCAGAATTCACCCAAGCTTGAGGAAGGAACATAGAAGTTCTAAATACACGCAGACTTGAGTCAGAACTGCCAGCTGTCTTGATTCGACGCGCCTCGACTGACACAAAATCTCTGACATTTGATTGCCTTGTCAGTCACATTAAATGACAATAAGGTCTTTTTGGCACGCCAACTTGGTAAAGGCTGAGTCTTGTTAAAGAAGATTTCGAAAATCACGCAATAGTCGGCTGTGATCTCTCGAGTTTCGTGCATACGTGGCATATGAAGAGATATTCTTTGACTGTAGTACTGTCAGTCATAATGATACTCTGACAAATGATGAGCTGTATCTGCGTATATTTGAGGAAATAGTCTGGTAGAACCCAGCGTAACTTTTAAACATTGTCTTGATCAATTCAGCGTGACTTTTAGACATTGTCCTGATCAACTCAGCATGACTTTTAGATTTTGTCCTGATCAACTCTGCGTGACTTTCATTTTTGAGGCCTACAGCAGCGTCCAGACAGATTCGAAATAAACCTCCTGATGTACGCAAGTCGACCTTGGAATCCTCGTAGCTCTTTTAGGTTGCGTGGAGGACGCGTCTCTTGAATGGCTTTGTTCTTCTCGGGATCCACGTGTATACCTTTAGAGGTAATGACGAAGCCGAGAAACTTGCCACTAGAGACACCCAAGAATGACTTGGTGGGATTCATTTTGAGTTGATGTTGGCGCATGAGATTAAAGATTGTTCTCAAGTCTTGAATGTGATATTCTTTCAGACGACTTTTGACGGCGATATCGTCAACATAGTATTCGACAGTCTTGCGGAGATGATCTTTGAAAATAGTACTCATAGCCCGTTGGTAAGTTGCACCAGCGTTCTTGAGACCGAATGGCATCACTGTGTAGCAATAGACACCACGAGGAGTGCGGAAAGAAGTATGTTTTTCATCTTCATGATTCATCTTGATCTGATTATATCCAGAGAATCCATCCATGAAAGATATTCGCTCGAACCCACAGGTATTGTCAATCATGACATCCATGATAGGGAGAGGAAATTCATCTTTTGGACATGCTTCATTAAGATCCCGGAAGTCGATGCAGACTCGAACTTTGCCGGTTTTCTTCAGAACTGGAACAACGTTGGCCACCCAGCCAGGATATTGTTCTTCTCGAATAAAGCCACAAGCGATGAGCTTCTTGACTTCATCATCGATCGCGTCCATCATTTCTGGTTTGAAACGCCGTTGTTGCTGCTTAACTGGTTTTGCATTGGGCAAAATGTTCAGTTTGTGTGTAGCAATCTTGGGATCTAAACCTGACATGTCTTCATAACTCCAAGCAAAGACATCGATATATTCTTTAAAAAGAAGAATCAACTCTTGTTTGTCTGCTTCTGGAATATTCTTGCTGATGAAGATTGGACGAGGTGACCCGCTTTCTCCTACATCAACTTGAACTAATTGATCTTCAGTAGGAGGTTCTCGTTGTTCAAAGCGAAGTACCCATTGATTATCCATGTGTTGAGCCCAAGGATCCGTTTTAGGATTTTCTTCAACGTCCTCGTCATAGCCTTCTGGAAGTTCAGCGGAGACCATGTTAGAAGATATGATCAGCTGATAGACTTCACCGATGCTGGTGTCAGAATCCCATAATCTGGAATCAGAAGAATTAGAACGTTCTTCGCTATCAGAGTCGGAGACTGCTGGGGATAAAATCGGAGGAGAAGCATATCCGAGACCTTTCTTGGTTCTGCTGTAGTACATCTCTGATTTTCCTTTCGGAACGGTCGTACGAATAGGAGTTTGTCTACCTTTACCGTAATTAAGGCCACTTTTGAAATCATAGCCCATTTTTCGGATGATGTCTTTAGATTGTTGACTGTAATGACGGAGTTGGAGACGTCTTGTATCGTTACTCTTGCTATCATCCGTATAGCTGAATTGTTGTTCTGGTCCTTTACTAAAAAGTATTGGACTTTCGCCTTTCTTTCGAGCAGGGACAATACGGAAAGAATCATCTGGATCTTCAAATGAGATTTCTGTTTGAAGAGATTGCACAACTCCCATTGTAAATGATTGGAAGCTATCTAACATATCCAAATAGCATTTAGTATAATAAATGACATCTGTATACTGGAAAGTAGATAATTTTTCATTGATCTGTACATTCGTATTTACAACAGGACCTTTAGCCTTAGCATGCTTGGTCAGATTAATTACAAGAGGGGGAGAAGAAGAACGTGGAGGTGGCTTGTTACGACGGAGGTCGATAACAAGTGGCTCAGAGGTGGTGAGCTCCCTTTTTTTCTTGTTGTGACTTAGATCAACAACAAGTGGCTCAGAAGAAGTGAGCTGCTTTTTGTCCTTGTTCCGACGTAAGTCGATAACAAGTGGCTCAGAAGAGGTGAGCTCCCTTCGATCTTGATCACTGTCAACTGGTTTTTTCTGGACTGGCAATTGAATAGCCAGTGGTTTAGAAGATTGAGGATGAGAAACTCGTCCTTTGACAGGTATAATAAGAGTATCTTTAGATACTGCTTCTGATTCTTCTTCAGTGTCTAAGGCTAGCACAACCTTCATGAATTCATCCTTGTACATCCGAGCATCGTTGCAGTTTGCTTCAACGCCTTTGAAAGGATAGAGATCCGCAACCTCCTTTTGTATCTCTCCATTGCCATCAACATATTTAAAACATTGATGAAGAGTTGATGGAACAATGTTATGCTCATGTAGAAATGGTCTCCCCAATAAAGCATTGTAAGAACAACCATGATTGTCGATGATATAGAAAGTCACCTTTGTGCGAAGATTGCCTATCTGGAGTTTTAGGCGAATCTTGCCCAAAGGTTCACTTCTCCCTTGATTGAATCCAAGGATGGTGGTAATTGTATTGGAGAGACTATACACGGGGATTTTCAGAGCATCGAGCATTGTCCTTGGCATTATGCTGAGAGCAGATCCTGGATCTATCAGGATACGATCAACTTTCATCGAGTCGACGTACCCTGTATAATAGAGAGGACGATCATGTCTATTGTCTTCCAACAACATGTCATCTTGTGTGAAAGTGATGTTCGAAATTAGCTCCGGAATACTATGACAATGGAGACAAGAGACAGGCTCTGCTTCCGGCTTCTTGAGAAGGGCTAGACAAGTCTCAGCTTGCATGAGAGCTTCACTTAGAGTTTCTCGCGTCTCTTTGGAAAGATGCAAAAGCTCAAAGATAGACAGCCTTGCTGGTGTATTGGCTAATTGAGCCAATATATCGATGTTGTAAGGCTTTTTAAGCCCTGTAGGGGATGATTTCTTCAAGGGTTTATCAAAGTGGACTTGTTGCTTGCCTTTGTCAGCAACCACTGGCTTTGGAGGAATGGGAACTACAACTGGTGAGGAAGTAGAAGGAATCTCTTCAATAGAAGCAGATTGTGCTGGAGCAGGTTCAGAAGAAGAGACAGGATTCTCTCGAGCTTCAGGGTAGTCTTTCAAGTAGGCTTTTCCTGATCTGGTGCCCAATAGAATTTCTTCGTCAACTATGGGGTCAAAAGATACCATGTTGTAAATCTTTGTTTTGCCCTTGGTACGTTCTTTCTTCTTGGAAGAAGGGGGAACTTCAAACTCTGAAGCAAGATCAGGATGAATCCACATAACCTCGCTATTGTCAAGAGACAGGGGGACGAGACCTTCATTTGGTGGAGGGGGGAGATTTTCGATCTCAAGAGTTGTTTTTGGAATAGGAATGACACCATGCTGTATCATCTGCGGAGGGAAGTTACCGAACTGGACCGAGACCATATTGGCAGTAACAGTCTTCTCATCTTGCTGTAGAGTGACAACACCAGTATTAACAAGCTCTTGGATCTTACCCTTGAGCACATAACATGCTCGAGTAGGATGTCCAATGAATCGGTGGTAGACACAATACTTAGGATGATCGGTCTTACCGACTTCATCAGGTTTCTTTGGGTCTGGAAGCTGGATCTTGTTGCTTTTGAGTAAGCAATCGAAGATGCTTGCAGTGTCATTCTCGTCAAAGGAATATTCTACCTTAGGACGAGGTTCCCTCGGTTGAGGTACAGAAGGAGTGGAAGTAGACGTAGGCGGAGCTACGTTGACAGCTAACGACTCTTTACTCTTCAAGTTGATGTTCAGAGTCTCCTTGTTCTTGTGGTTGTTCTGACGATTACTGCCGCCTGATGTTTGATGTTCATTCCGATCGGGATTAGACATTTGTACTCCCAGTTGTTTAAACTTCTCAGCGCTCACTTCAGCAGCTTTGGCATTGACGATAAAAGATGGCCAGTCTTGGAACTGAGTTGAACCTGTCCACATGCTGATGATAGGCAAAAGATTTGCCTTGCAGGTGTCTATGGTAACCGCAGCAGGAGTCCCTGGAGGCATTTTCAAGGCTTCTCGGCGAAAACGTTCGATGAAACTCTCAACAGTTTTATTGTGTTTCTGTTTGATTTTATTGAGGGCCGACATGGTCATGTCATTGAATCCCTCATAGAATCGTTCCAGAAATATTTGCTTGAGACCTGAAAAGGAAGTAATACAACCATCGGGCAAACTTCTATACCAGTCATATGCTACGCCGGCTAAACAACCGACGAACACTCTGGTAAGAAGAGCGTCATTTGGTTTGAGTTGAACAGTCATTACCTCGAAGTGATTAATGAATTGGCTTGGTGAGGTGCTGCCGTCGAAGAGAGAGATTGTTGTGATTTTGTATTTGGGAGGAAATGGAACTTCCTTCCATTCAACTGGATAAGGTTGCTTGATCCCCAACCTTTGCAAGTTGTCTTTCTCTTTGAAGGCTTCGAACTGGGTTCGCAAGAGTTTGACAGCTTCATTGGCATCTTCCGATGATGACGAAGGAGCAGGTTGAGTCAGAGTAGTAGGAGGAGGAACAGCATTATAAGCACTACCCCCAGCCCTGACTGACTGGGTGTAGTTTGAACTTGTACTTGTACAGGAGGTATTTGAGGAGACACTACCCCCAGCCCAGTATTTACAGGTACCGAGGATGCTATGATTTCAGGACTTACAGCAGGTATAATCGGTGGTGTGACATGTTGTGCCACAATAATAGAATACATACTGGCGACCATTTCGGCCATGGTCTTCAGCTTGTCTTCAAGTGCAGCAATTCTCTGTTCTTGATTTGCTGAGGTTGAAGCATCTGGATCATCAGTGACAACATAAGCTGTCACTTCTTTTGGTACAATAGAGGACACTGTCTGATCAGAGCTTTCGCTGTATGCATCATAGTCGGAGAAAGAGTCGTCTCACGACTGAGAAAGAGGAAGATAACTTGAAGGGTCTTGAAGAAGATTCCTTTGACCGATTGTATCTCGGCTTTGGGAACGAGTATGTATAAAGACTCCTTCAGAAGACCCTTGTAGTAGATTTAGATACCACTGGCTTGGCTTGCGAGGTTTGCCATGCTTGGAGCACTTTCTACCCCAGTGTCTCGGGACGTCATGTTGACAGAAGCGTACAACACTTCATCTTCATCCTCTGACATCAGTTCAGATTTAGCAAAAGTCAAACGATCGAAGACAGATCTCTTTATTGTTTGACAACAACATTGGATGATGACTTTATGATTGCAATGATGATCAGATGGTTGAACTGACGGTACTGATACAATATCCTACTTTTTCCTGAGATGTTCTCTGAGGTATGAAACCATGCCGGGACGAGAAAAAGTTCGAGGAATGTGTTCTTTAACTACATTCGGAACATGATTCCGGTTCTTCAAATGCTTAGTCCCCTGTGTGTACAAGGAAGTGCTCACCTCATTGGCATATGTGTCAGGATTTTTGACCCTGGAGGTTTGTCTTTGATGTTTGATCTTCGGCATTGGTTGTTTACGTTATGCTGAAGTTGGCCTGTTGAGATAGGTTCTTAGATCTGCAAATTCACCCCCAGGGGCTTCTGTTTGAGACACCAGCAGTTTTCTCTATTTGGAACGGGATATCTTGAGAGTGGGAAGATCTTGGAACTCTGCTACCGGAGTAGGCAGAATACCTCTTTGATCAGTACAAGTTCTCTTGTCATGAAGGAAAGAAGAATCCTTGTTTGAAAGAGTTCTTGTATCGACTCGTGCCGAAGCACGTTCAGATTGATCCTCTACGGTAAAGACCGAAGAAGATTGAGAAAAGACCAAAAGGCCTTTTCCTTTTTGAAATGAAGGGTTAGCTAAAGAGCATTTCCCTATGTTGTCTTCCAGGTCATGAGACAAGGAAGATTGAGAAAAGACCAATGGGCCTTTTCCTTTGGTCTGAGAAAGAGAAGGAATAGCCAAAGGACTACCCCCAGTGGATTGCACAAGAGCAACAGTATGTTTTGGGGAAGGAGCAGAGCTTTTCCTTTTGTTATGAGAAGAAGAGAGTTTAGCCAAAGGGCTGTCACTCTTAGATTGCGCAGGAATGATTTGCGCATGGGTGGATGGCACACTGACCACTTGTGCATGAGAAACTCTGGCAGAGGGTGTACTGGTTCTGGCCACAAAAACTGTGGTTTGTGCATTAGGAGTTCTTGCTATAGAGTGCTTTGGGTGCACTCTAGTTGCTGGAGTGTTGGTTTGCGCAGAAAAAGATGCTGCCAATTGCGCCAGGGGCATAGGAGCCTTGCACTTTGACAGGGAGGCATAAGAAGTAGTCTGTGTACTGGCCACAACAGACTGCACAGCAGTAGTTGAGACAGACTGTGCAACAGTTGGCACAGCAGATTACGCACCAGTCTGGCTGGCAGACTGCACAACAGAGTGCACAGCAGCCTTGGTGGCATAACTGCCAGATTGTGCAGCAGTCTTGGAGACCCATACTGAGCGCACTTTGCACGAGGCAGAAGTGGTTGCAGTGCGGGGAGTGGTTTTGGAGTTGAGCATTGCCTCGTAGGCTGCCTGGTTGATTTCACAACCAGTGTCTTCTGCGTCTTCCCGATAGACGCTACGTCATATTGAGTTTCTACTTCCTCGTCGGAGGAGAAAGTCGTCCCCAGCAGATTCGCCATTTTGTTTGCAAAAACAAAAGTATTGAACTTTATTGATACAAACTATGTAATAAGATTACAAGAATTCTGGGAAAGGTACAACTTTAGGAATCCAATCTAGAAGACGATTGCTTTATCCCTTGGACGATGTGAACTTTGAAGACGAAGCCTCTGAAGTTGAAGACAACTCTGGAATTGAAGGCAAAAGCCTCGGAAGTTGAAGGCAAAAGCCTCGGAAGAATGCAGCAGCACTTTGGCAAGAACTCCTGGACTCTCTGATCTCTGATCTCTGATGCTTGATCCCCTTGAATGAAGACTTGAAACTCTATTTATAGAGTTCTGGAAATAACTAACTTTTAGTTATTCTGGACTGTGCATGATGGATTGTGCAGGAATTGGATTGCGCAATAGTAAACTGCGCAGGCAGTTGCTGGATCGTGGGCCAACTGTCTTGGACACATGGTATGATTTGATTGAAATGCGCATGATCATGCATAGACAGTTGCCACATAATGAGCAATCGATTGCATGAATGCCACGTGTATTTGTTCATTTGTATTGGTAGAATGCGCAAACTGAATTGCGCATGGCTTTGGGTTGCGCAGACTTGGACTGCACAGGAATGGATTGCGCTGCCAGCTGTCAGCCGTCCTCGAGCGTTGTGTGGCGCAATAAACGAACAGTCTCCTCATTCTTCGTGCTGTCAGCTGTCAGGAAGATTTGATTTGTGTCAGGTAATGATGACTTTTGCCACGTCAGCCTTTGCAGTTGGGAGTGTGCGCAAACCAGTATGCGCAATCTGAAGGATGCGCAATCTGATGTCTGCGCAGTTCATTTGAAAGTTATATTTCTTGATTTTCTGACTTTGTTGATGTGTGCAATTTGATTTTTTAGGACCTAAAATCACCATCTTTATTATATTTCTCAAAATAGAGTACATATCAACATCTTCATTACATTGAATATCCAAATACAGAATGTACCCAAAAAATAGGAATAAATCTCTCTTTTGCTAACCAAATTATTAGAAATATTTACTTAAGTAGATTCTGACCATGGATCTTCTCTCTGCCATCTCTTGAAGATATCGGGAGTCCCAAAGAGAAGTAGTGTCGCAGCTGAACGACGACTTGGTGCTGCTGCAGCCGGATCAGTCGTGTGAGAGCCTCATCCTCTGATCCCTTACTCTCGCCTGAACCCTCACCAGCGCCTGCATGCACCTCAGCGTCACGTTGTGCCCTTTTTGCAAAAAATCGGAAATGTCAGCTTAGCACTTTAGTAATCAACGCTCAAATGTGAGCCTAACAATCAACCTGGATTTTACCAAGCCAATAAATTAAAGAAAGTTAACATAAAATTTATATATTAGAAATCAAAATCGAAAATGCATAATTAAGAAAGCATCACTTATTAGACTGACTGCACTTGGCGCAAATGGAGAATTGCTAAAAATAGAATGATATTAAAATGCCAACAAAATGGAGGTCTCGTGTTCCAAATCCTCACCCCACCTATATCCACAATTTAGATGTTATCAAGTTAGAACCATGTATAAATGACACATAAGACCTACTGAGAAAAGTACATCAGTAATATCTTGAGAAGTAACATAAATTCAAGCACTCACTTCCCTGTTTCTGCTTCATTTCGTTCAAAAAAGTAAGCGGCACTTCCATTCAGAGACTGTCCATAGACCAACCATTAACAATCTAATTACATGAGGAATTTGATGATAAAACAGCAAAAAAAAAATCTAAAAAGAGTACAAGAGAGAAGTATAGTTGAGAACCTAAGTGGTTCTAGGGAATATTATATCAATAAACAAAATATACTAAAAAGTAGAATACATGTAAGCAAACTTTATCTAATATATCAAGTTTGTCCATCTACAAAGGAAAATTTAGATTTAAATTACGAAAATGCTAAACCAGAATACATATTCCTAAACAAACAGGCTAGCTCGCGATGCAGGAGCATTACTCTTACACTAGATACCTACTTAGCTGTCTGACAAAATTCTAAAAATCAGTACAAAACTCAATAAACAAAAAACTAATTTAACTGGTTAAAATCAATGTGATTGTTAATCACATAAAAGCTTCAAGAGGTACATGATTGATAACATAAGCAGGAGTTGCTCAAGCTATATGATTGGCCATGATTAGCTTCAAACAGAAATTAATAATCTTCTTTTTGTAAAGCGTTTTGCTATCTTTGCATGAAGCTTGTTCCTTCATGTGCCAAATGATAAACTTAAGTAATCCAAGCTCAACTTGCTGAACAAATTGTCAAACAATATCAAATTTTCAAGCCAAACTTGAAGCTAGTTATGGACCACTCACTTTGCTTACAGCTATAACTGAAAAAATAGTAAAGAAATTACCTTTGAACCTTTAAGATCTTCTCTCTTTAGTTCATTGGCCTGAAAATGATAACATAAGCAGAGAAAATGATAACATAAATAGCTCCAAAAGGTACATAAATTAGCGAGAAGAGGCTCAGATTCAGCTTCAGTCCATGATTACTCACTCACAATTGGAGGTGGACGCCCACTCTCATCATCCCTTCTTCCAACAAATGGCTGCAATGGAGCTGCCTCGCCATCTGAAGGAGCAGCCAAATCATTATTGCCAAAAAAATTCTTGTTCTTGTTCTTTTCCTTTTTCGTTTTCCTTTTTTTCCTCTCCTCTCCTCTCCTCTCCTCTCCTTAATTCTAATTCCCCTAACAAGTAATGGCTGTACTGTGTGCCTTGCCATTGGCCGAGGAAGAGAAACAGAGAAGAAATTGAAGTATAAATGAGAATACAAGACGAGAAAAAATGGTAGTCTAAAGTATGAATTCAAACATCATATAATACAATGTTAATTTTCTCTATAGTTAGCAAAAAGTGCAAGATTAATGGCACCAACTCCACAGCATGTTACAAATGAATGGGAACTCATCACTTTCTACTAAAACAGTTTTACTTGCCACCAACCTTAAAAGAATCAAGAAGGGATAAAGGGGAAAGTACACTTTCTTTGTTTAGTTGTCATCATCCCCTAAGGGGAACTATACACTCATTCAATTTAATGGAGGATCTATCAAGATTGTTGGCTCGATATACCTACAATGCTTAACCGAGTTTTGCAGCATACAATGCTTAACCGAGTTTTGCAGCATATCTATCTCGAAATTTTTCCAAAGTCACAAGCTCATGGATTGCAGATATATATAGGGAAGAAAATGAGAATTTTGCAGCAGAGGGGGGGTGGTAAGTGTATGTTATATGTTCTTATGGTCGATGGATCGGCCATGAACAACAGAAGATGCAACCAATGGATCATAACATCTTCTTCACCTCCAAAATTTTGAACATCAGAAGATGAACAACAGAGGGGGGGTGGTAAGTGTATGAGAACATCTTCTTCACCAATGGATCATAACATCTTCTTCACCTCCAATTTGAATCCCGACTTCAATGGCTAACCCACAGAACCTCTCTCCATGCAGCTTAACCAATACCAATACCTATACCTGCAGTACCAAAACCAATATCCTTCCTCTTTATCGCCAGGACACTGACACGACTGGTGTCCAAATCCGATACTGACACTACACATAGTATCCTAGGTCTGATACAAACAACCAACATAGACACGAAATTCATAGACTATATCCAAAACCAAGAATTAGAGGGGAGTGTCAGAAATCATACCTGTGTCGGGACGTAGCTAACCGTGTCTTCGTGTCAACACCGAACCTTCGTGCCCCGAGTCTGATACCATTATTATCGTGTCCAGAATTGGTGCCAAGGTTGGTTCAGTAAATTTATCAAACACCATAGGTACACAAGCAATAATTGAATATTGATGTTAATTTTTGATCAAATCGATCAAAATTTCAAAGGAAGAGGGAAATTCGATCAGAGAATCATGGTTTGGAAATTCACCAGATTAATTTGAATGATCGTCCCATCTCCGTACGGATCGTTCGATCAATGACTACTGCTGCGACGGAGACGACACGGACACCCTGGCCTGCCAAGGAGAACCATCATCGTCCAGATGATAGCGATTGACTCCTGGTATCGGTCCTCCGTGCGCCGCCGAGTTCGACGGCTATCGCGAATTCGCCAAAGCCCGATCGAAAAGAGGAAATAAGAGCGGAGAGACCACAATCGGCTGTCCTGCTCTCTTTTTTCACGTAATGTGATGTCGTCGTCAGAGAGGCCGTGCCAGAGCCATCGGCCCGCCCACGCCGCCAGCTCTCTCCCCATCTCCTCCTCCCTTTCTAACTAGGTTTAGGGTTTTGTATCTAGGGTTAGGGTTTTGGAGTTGGGGGAAAGGAAGGAGAAGAAGAGGAGGAGAGGAGGGTGTTGCTAAACTAGAGTTAGGGTTTTGGATCTATGGGATTTTGGAGTTGGGGGAGAGGAGGGAGAAAAAAGGATCGGAGAAGGAGAAGACCAGAACGAGGGGGAGAGAAAAAATTTTATTGAAGCGTAGGATTTTGTCAAAAAATAAACTTAAAAAATATTACAAGTTTGCCACCGCTCTAAAATATTAATAACATTTTGTTTTATAAACGTTATGAAAAGTCCAGAATTAGTCCAAACCGTCATAGAAAAAAGGTATTTTGAACTTTCATAACGCTTTTTTATCAGCCGTCATGAAATTCACTTATCAAACGTCATTAATAGGTCTTTTTGTTGTAGTGTATGCTCTTATTAATTGGGTCTCTGGTGCCCAAGGGGGGACTGTACCGATCCTATTTAGCCAGGGCCCATGCGTAGGAAGGATTGTTCTTAACTATATTTCACTTAGAACGGTTAGGCACCTTTATCCGTTAGGTATGAGTACTTTTGGTTTGGATACTTGTATCTGACCGTGGCTTGGAACAATAACTTGTCACGGATTAGTTCATCACATCTTGTCCTTGTTTGGTTGTAGGTGTGATTTACTACTCCTATGAGAAGGTATTGATCCTTGTTGGGGTTCGGATACCATATTGGATTCATAGCATGGAAAGATACGTCATCGTGAATTAGTTTACCATCTCATGTCCTTGTTTGGCTGGGAATATGGTAAGCTAGTTCAATAGGTGTGTATTGGACCATGTTATAATTCAATCTACATATTTATTTGAGCAATTTATATTCAGTTATATTGGCATGATATTATGTGTCTTGTTACGTCCCTCTGAGGACCTGGTTATCTCGCCAGGTGTATGCTCTTGTCTTTCACAGGTGTTCTAACTGTGGCCATGATCATCTCTATTTCTTCGAGGATGATTGCACTTCGATCGTCTTCGCTTCTCTCGCCAAACTCTTTCTTTTATGTATTTCTTTTCATAGTTTGTAGTGGATTTGTCTCCGCCCAACTATATGTACCAAATGACAATTTTATAGTTGATTATATGATATATTTTATTCATTTATTTTGTGTGGATGAGATTAGTCATAGTTCTACTACATATTACAGCTTACGTATATTTATTATACGGCTGGCATGTCTACGTTCCTACTCCTACGTATTTTGCGACTGGGCGTTACATATTTTTGTGGTAGCCCATGCAGGTCATGATAAATTGTTTGATTACTTTACCAAGCAAGCCTGCGAATAGGATTAGAAGTCTAGGATCTCATCCACATACTAGACCTCTTTCCTCGATTCCATATTCGAACTACCGCTTGACTCATCGATTGCATCTTTTTTGGTTTCTTCTATCATAATTCTTATCTTCCCTTAGTGCTTGCTAGAGGTTAGACAAGTGACCCCTACGAGTTAGACATGTTCTTTTGTCCTAAAACACCATTAGTTTAATTCTTTTAAGTTGGGTAGAATGCCTTGTGACCTAGCAATCCCTTTGTCCTTGTAACCTATATTCACAAGTTTACGTAGATTCTAGAATTTAGAGGACCCTAACCCATCTAGTCAACCAAGGACTTGGACAATGAGACTATAGGACGACTGTATAGAGACCAACACAGGATATGACTTAGAATCGTTCTGCTTTCATTCAATCTTAATCTCTCGTGCCTATGTTTTTACCATCTTGACTAATGATGCTAATGTAGCCTAGTTTTTGCAAGCTTATTCCTTTATCGAGCTTGTTCAAGACATGTTATTTGGGTCGCACCTACTAACATATTGTCTAATCAGAACCGGTACATGATGGTCTGATCAACCGAGTGCACTTTGGTTCGCTTTTATCTATCGTTCTATGACTGTCCTGACAATTCCTTTGAAATTATTCGGTCGTCTTTGAACCACGTATTCGTACTCGATAATATCATCGTTTGAACTCCTTATTGTTTTCGCCTTCACCTATTTTAGAAGGACGAAGGCGTTATACTAGAACTTCTTCTAGCCTTCCTATCGATTGTGACCATTATCACTCGATGTTGTTATATCTTCATCCTAAACCACTCGTCCTTTTCTCGGCCCTATATTTACTATCATAACCATCTAATCGCTTAATTTAGGAGTAAATCAAATTCGTTCTCTTAATCGTGCCCTCAACCTACTCTCAAGGAACAATGTCTATAAGTTCTCAAATTTATTTCTCTTGATACCGTACTATTCTTTATTGCATGTTATCTTGATTAAACTTTAACCCTAATCATTTTCTTCTGGCGTTAGTTAGCCATATCCATGATTTATTTTCGTTATTATTTGAAATCGCGATTTTCTAATGCATGTTTGCATTGAACGTCGTTTCTTTGCCTCATCCCGTGGCTTGATCGTATTCCTTACCGATATACGCATGTGACCTTCTCACCCCTATTATTCTTAATTTCGAGGACGAAATTCTTTTAAGTTGGGTTGGATGTAAAACTCCTAAATTTTAACTATATTTTTTTATATAAATTTGGTACTGATAAATTTTTTTATATTTTGTATTTGTACGTCACGTAGTTGCATTGTACGTCTTGCGCGAAATTTCGTTTTTCATAATTGCTCGACGAGTGCGAATATGTGCGAGCGTACATATTTTAGAAAAAAATATTTTTCTATTTTTATATTTTCAAAATAATATATAATAATTATTTTTAGCTATCGTACCAAAATTTCCAAGTTTATGATTTCATTTATGAAAAGCCTTTCATTTATACAGTTATAAAAATAAATAATATTCTTATAAAATGGTATACTAGAAAAGTATATTTATGTAAATATTATTTGTGCATACATATATATTTCGTAATTATTTATAATTTTATTTGTTAATAATAATGTAATTTTCGAAATTATTATTATTAGTATTTTTGGAAAATATATTTTGAAATTTTTGTGGCAATTAAAATCTTGATTTAATTTTATGGATTTATTTAAATAGTTAAATTAATATTTATATTTGAAATTGATTTTTCTTATTTGATTTTAAAACTAAAAGATAGAATGTAATTATATCTAAATTGATTTAGATTTGGATTTGAAATTTTTGAATGGATTTAATTTAATAATTGAATTATCTAATTGGGTTTAAATAAATCATAATCCTTATCGAACTGGGAATTCTCACCTCCTATATAAGGAGAGGTACTCCACCACATTATTATTCCATAACCAAATTTTCCACCACAACCAGAATTTGTGCATCGTGTCTGTGTCCCCCTTCCCATCCAATATAATTTTTCTGTTACAAATACATGGATCCTCTCCGTGTCCGACATGCTGGACACAACTTTGTTCCAGTGCCACGCAAGACACAATCCAACCCCCATGACTTCCATCCCGTGTCCACCCGACCTTCCGACTCAGACCATCCCTGGCCAGCCTTTCGTGCCATACATCACCACCACTTCCTGTACCAACAATCACCACCACGGACCTCGCCTCCGCCTACCCACACCCACATCGCAGGTGGCACCCTAAATCTGTCACAGCCTCCAAATCCTGGCCGACCCCATCTCCGACTACCACCATCGACAACCCACCACCACCATATCACCTCCACCCATCCTGGCCAAGCAGCGACCACCAGCCTTCACCCGAACCCGCCACCACTACATCTTCAACATCATCACCATCACCTGACCCCGGCCAAGTCGGCCGGCAGCCAACTCCACCACCGCTAAAAACCAAAACCCTCCCTACCACCACCATAATTAAAAACACCCGCCCTGACCTCCGCCTACATGTTTACCACGACCACCCTGACCAGACATGGCCACCCGACCACGACCGCCGACATCAAAACAAAACCACCGCCGAAGAACAAACTCACCTCCGTCCAGCGGTGCTGCCCCATCGTGCCACGACCGGTCCGTCCTCGCACACCGACGCCGACCTAGCCCAGCGCTTAGCGCCACCACCGCTTCCACCGAATCGCTCCTTACTCCTTATGCCAGCGCCTTCGTGCCTCGTGACGACGACCGCCTCACTCCGGCTCTCCCCATCTCCCCTCCTCAGCTCTTTCCCGACGAACTTTGTCGTCCGCCACCGCCTGGCCTCACCGGCCAAGCGCGCCCCGCCGGACCATCGAACCCGCTCTCTTCCCCTCCGGCCTTCTCCACCTCGTTGGTCGTCAAAACCCTTCCGCGCTGCCCTTGCTAGATCTGGTCACCGCTCGCCAAGCTGCAGCCTCCTTCTCGAACAGTCGTGGGAACTCGACGACTGGCAACGTCAGCCGAGCTTGTGCCACCGTAGTCCCCCAACTCCAGCGTGCGTCGATCACCCCGCGTCGCCTCCTCGCGGTTGGCCGCGCTTTGCCGTGCCCGTCCGCCGGCGAGCCCCGCGCGGCCATCAGCGCCAGTGCCGAGCACCGCCGCCTCTTCTTCTCTTCCTCCTCCACCGCCCGATCGAACCCTCTCCTCAACTCTCCTCCTTCCTCCCCCTCTTCCGTCTGCTGTTTCCCCCGCTCTCCGCCCGTATCTCTCTCTCCCACTCATTATTTTCTTTCCATCCTCCTTCTCACTCCCTCTCTCTAATCTTTCTCTATTTGCTTTATTTCTTTTACTGAAAAGTTGTCCTCCTCGAAAGAGGAGAACCACAGCTTTTGTTTTTTATTTTATTTTACTCTTTTGGTAATTATTATTATTATTATTAAGGTTATTATTATTATCATTATCATCATTATTATTATATTCTACTATTTCCTATTCTGTAATTATATATACACCATTAATATTACTCATAATTGTTATTATTATTATTATCATTATTACTTGATTACTTAATTTCTTGGCTTTCTTCCAGTATATTCGGCTGGTGCTTATTAATAATGATTTATTATTAAAAATAATATTTTTGTTCTATTATCTTTGTTATGACACTATTAAAATTATTAATGGCTAATATTATTATTTTAGGATTTTGTAAAAATATTATTTTTCCAACTATTTTTTAAAAGGTAGATTTACTAAAAATATTACTTTGAGAAAATCTATTTTATAGCCCTAATTTATCTATTGTTTTCTTTTTAGATTTTATAAGTTATATTGGTCAATAAAAGTAGTCACCAAATTATACTATGAATTTCTAGTTTATTAATTTTGGCTAATAAAAATATGTAGTTTCCTACTAAAACTTATTTTGACAAACTTAGAATTTTTGCCTTAAAAAGGACTTTCGATTTTTGAGTATTTAATTGAAAGACTAATAAATTATATTTCAAGTATTATAAAAATATTTTCTAAGACCAAATATATTAATTGACTTCCTACGGTTTTTCTCCACCCCGTGATTCAGCCTATCTTTCCTATTCCCTTGCCAATTCTATACTACCTTATGTCGAACCCAACTAATTCGAACCTTCTGGACCCAATGGAACCGTCCATGCCATCATCAGAAGTCACCCTATATAGTTATTACACCGAAGTCGCAGTTTGTGCCACCTTGATCATTACAGTACACCAGGCGTCCTACCAGACAAGACACCTTGCCATTTACTGTTTATTTATTTAGCTCATATTTTATGCATTATTCATTATTTTCTTTATGCAAAATAAACTGTGATACATGGCATAACCTGTTAGAACTTACTGTTCATTCATATTTCCTGCTATATATTAGTTTTCGTACACATTAAACCTAGATTAAGGGACCACCTTGTGTGTTGCATTTATTTGGCCTTGACACGTTGTACCACGAAGTTGTGAGTCGCATGTAGAACACGGACGTACGTGATTGGCTGGCCACCAGTACGTGTAAGTCGTGCGATATGATTAACCTCTAAGAGAATTACATGCTAGTTTGACTTAGCGGTATATAGGTTTCTGTTGTGGATACAACATAGCAGGCATTGGACGGGGAGGACAATTCCTTAGCGTATGGGCTTCGATGCACTTTCTCTTTTGTAACCCATGAGCTACGCCGGAGACGCGGGTAAGATTACCCATGATTACTGACGGCCACTGACGTTCTGCGGAACGTTATGCTCTTATTGATTGGGCCTCTGGTGCCCAAGGGTGGACTATGCCGATCCTATTTAGGTAGGGCCCATGCGCAGGAAGGATTGTTCTTAACTACATTTCACTTAGAACGGTTAGGCACCTTTATCCGTTAGGTATGAGTACTTTTGGTTTGGGTACTTGTATCTGACCGTGGCTTGGAATAATAACTTATCGCGAATTAGTTCGTCACATCTTGTCCTTGTTTGGTTGCAGGTGTGACTTACTACTCCGATGAGAAGGTATTGATCCTTGTTGGGGTCCGAATACCATATTGGATTCATAGCATGGAAAGATACGTCATCTTGAATTAGTTTACCATCTCCTGTCCTTGTTTGATTGGGGGAAAGGTAAGCTAGTTCAATAGGTGTGTATTGGACCATGTTATAATTCAATCTACTTATTTATTTGTGCAATTTATATTCAGTCATATTGGCATAATATTATGTGTCTTGTTACGTCACTCTGAGGACCTGGTTATCTCGTAAGGTGTGTGCTCTCATCTCTCACAGGTGTTCTAGCTGTGACCATGATCGTCTCTATTTCTTCGAGGATGATTACACTTCGATCGTCTTTGCTTCGCTCGTCAAACTCTTTCATTTGTTATGTATTTCTTTTCATAGTTGGTAGTGGATTTTTATCCGCCCAACTACATGTACTAAATGATAATTTCATAGTTGATTATATGATATCTTTTATTCATTTATTTTGTGTGGATTAGATTAGTCATGGTTCTACTAAATATTACAACTTACGTATATTTATTATACGGCTGGCATGTCTACATTCTAGTCCTACGTATTTTGGGACTGGGGCGTTACACCAACTCAACACAAAAATGCACGTCCCCACAAGAACACTCTTCCACGTGCTAAACAAAATCAAGCTTTCGTGTACACCTATTCACATGCAGTATGTAAGACACATACACGTAATCATTATCATCATCATGTTGCTGCACACAGTCACTATAATCATTATAGTTATCCTGTTGCTGCACACAGTCACTATGATCATTATAGTTACCCTGCTGCTGCACACAATCACCGTACTCACTCTACTGATGCACGTAGCTATCATCACCCTACCTATAGACATCACTATCAACATGCTCCTATCACAAACATGCATGCTAGATGTATATATTGTAACCTACATAGACACATTTCTCTATAATATAGGATTAGAAGATTAGTTGATAGAAATATATATGCATGGGTACCAAAGTCTAACCTCTCAGGACCCAAAAGAATCTGGGTACCAAAGGTCACATCTATTCGTGGTGTAGGTGGACCTTCCCTCCTCAACTAGAAGCAAGTGGATTCTCGATAGTAGGTGCTCACACCATATGACTGGAAATGCAAATCTATTTGCAACACTGTCGATGAAAAAGGAAGGATACGTTTCCTTCGACAATAACCTTAAAGGCTAGATCATAGGTAACGATATAATTGGTTATCCTCCTCGTGTCATTAACGATGTCTGTTTAGTGACCGAGTTAAAGCATAACTTGCTCAGCATTAGTTATCTTGCTGATCACGGTTATGATATTTACTTCGAAAAAACTAAATGCTTTATCTATGATCGATCAACTGGAGACATCGCTTTTGAGGGGATAAGGAAAGATAATATTTATATTTTCTATCTATCTAGTGATACTAACAGTGCAGGAAGATGCCTTTATGCTCACAAAGATGAAAAGCTCATATGACATCAGCGTCTTGGTCATGCCAACATGGATACTATATCCAGATTATCCACCAAGAAGCTTGTCAGAGGACTGTCGGATATCACATTCAAGAAAGACACGGTATGTGCCGAATGTGAAAAGAATAAGGCTACCAAATCTTCATTTAAATCCATAAACACTGTAAGTACTACCCGACCTTTGCAATTACTTCATATGGACTTATTCGGTCCTAGTAGAGTAGCCAGTCTTAGCGGAAAACACTGTGCTTTTGTTATTATAGATGATTTTTCAAGATTTACATGGGTTTTCTTTCCTACAAACAAAAGCGATACAATTTATGTTTTCAAAATATTTGGTAAAAAGGTCCAAACCGAAAAAGGCTACATGATTACTCGTATCCGAAGTGATCATGGTGGCGAATTCGAAAATTCTGAATTTGAAATTTTTTATGATTTAAATAGTTTTAGTCATGAATTTTCGTGTCCACGAACTCCTCAACATAATGGTGTTGCGGAGCGGAAGAATAGAATTCTTAGCGATATGGCTAAAGTTATGCTAAATCAATTATCTCTTCCGAAATACTTTTAGGCAGAAGCTGTTAGCACAGCGTGTCATGTTTTGAATAGGGTGTTAATTCGACCCATTTCGAAGAAGACACCCTATGAGCTTTGGTTTTGTAAGACTCCTAATGTTTCTTATTTTAGAGTGTTCTGTTGTCGTTGCTTTATCCCGAATACCAAAGACAACTCAGGCAAATTTGATGCCAAAGCTGACGAAGGTATTTTTCTTGGCTATACGGCCAAGAGTAAGGGATATAGAGTATTCAACAAACGCTCCATGATTGTTGAAGAGACTACTAATGTAACTTTTAATAAGGACAATAGTTCAACTGTTATTCCCGACGACGATGATGAACTATCTACTTCGACATCAATCAATACGATGTCTGAAACCAGCTCTCCGAAGAAACTACCAAAAAAGTTCCAATTTACTCCCTCTCATCCAAAGGACTTGGTAATAGGTGAAATATCAAAAAGGGTAACTACTCGATCCTTTGTAAGAGACACTATAGCTAGCACTTCATTCATTTCTCAAATAGAACCGAAAAATGTTTTAGAAACTTTTAATAATGAATTTTGAATTTCCGCGATGCAAGAAGAACTCAACCAATTTGAGAGAAGCCAAGTTTGGAAACT
This sequence comes from Iris pallida, assembly GCA_029216955.1. NCBI lineage: Eukaryota > Viridiplantae > Streptophyta > Magnoliopsida > Asparagales > Iridaceae > Iris > Iris pallida. Next base: position 24,494,342 of record JANAVB010015600.1, read on the forward strand.
TGTTCTTAAACCTACTGGCCACTCAATAATTGGCACTAAATGGGTTTTTCGTAACAAAGTAAACGAGGACGGTTCAGTCACTCGCAACAAAGCTCGTCTCGTAGCCCAAGGATACAATCAAGAGGAGGGCATCGATTATGATGAGACGTATGCTTCCGTTGCTCGACTAGAATCCATTCGGTTGCTTTACGTATTTATAAATTTTCAAAACTTTAAACTTTTGCAAATGGATGTGAAAAGTGCTTTTCTAAACGGTTTTATCAAAGAAGAGGTTTTTGTCAAACAACCACCTGGTTTCGAAAATCACAAATTTTTTGACCATGTTTTCAAACTTAGGAAAGCTCTCTATGGCCTCAAACAAGCTCCTCGAGCTTGGTATGATCTTCTGAGTACTTTCTTACTAGATAAAGGTTTTTTAAAAGGGAAAGTCGACACTATATTGTTTATAAAATCTCTTGATGACACAATTCTTTTAGTATAAATATATATTGATGATATTATTTTTGGGTCTACTAATGAGGGTCTATGCAAGAAATTTGCCAAATGTATGCAGAATAAGTTCGAGATGAGCATGATGGAGGAGCTCAACTACTTTCTTGGATTGCAAATAAAATAACTCTCGCAAGGCGTCTTCATCAGTCAATCAAAATATGTCAAGGACATGCTGAAGAAGTTTAAGCTTGACAGCATCAAACCGTTCAGCACCCCTATGGCTACTACCACAAAGCTGGGACATGATGAAAGCGGCAAACCGGTCGATCAACGTAAGTATCGATGTATGATTGGTAGTTTATTATATTTAACTGCAAGTCGCCCCGACATTGTGTTCAGTGTTTGGTTATATGCTAGATACCAAGCCAATCCTAAGAAATCACACATGACCGCAGTTAAGCATATCTTTAGATACCTTAAAGGAACTATTATGGTAGGCTTGTGGTATCCCAAAACCACTTCCTTTGACTTATTCGAATATTTTGATGCTGATTTTACAGGATGCAAAGTCGACCGTAAGAGTACCAACGGCACGTGTCATTTGCTAAGAAAGGCGTTAGTCTCATGGTTTCACAAGAAGCAGAACTCTGTCGCACTATCCACAACAGAAGTTGAATACATCGCAGCTGGTCGTTGTTGTGCACAGATTCTGTGTATGCGGTAAACCCTTGAAGACTACAACTTATGTTTCAAGCACATACCTATTTTCTATGATAATACTAGTGCCATTAATCTGACCAAGAACCCAGTTTCTCACTCACGCACTAAACACATAAAAATTAGACATCACGTTTTGCGTGATCATCAGCAGCAAGGCACGATTCATTTAGAATTCATAAACACTGAACATCAGCTAGCAGACTTCTTTACCAAACCACTGGCCGAAGAGCGCTTCAACTTTCTTTATCGTGAATTAGGAATTTTGGATGAAACGGTCATTAAATAAATTGGCCTGCGTAAATAACGATTATGACATATATCTTTATAGTAACCTTGCTATGGGTACAAGCCGAAAGGGTCCTTCTGACAACAAGACGTAAAAGCCTAAGCGATACGGTGCACTAGTCTTCGGACTACCGCTAGCTGGGATTCGGCCCCTACAGCTACCCCATGGCAGTTTTCATCGTAATGGTCGTTGTCATAAATCCTTATTTATTATATGGTTTAATTTCATTCATGACTTAGTTAATTTAAACTTTCAAAATTCTATTTGATTTCTACCAACACTTAGCCATTTTTAACCTTTTCTGTGTTCTGTGCCCATAGAGGCAGAGTTCGGGCCGAACTCTGCCCAACACAGACTTCGGGCCGAACTCTGTGTCCTTGGTCACAGAACCTTCAATGCTTCTCAGCCATCCATTGATTTGATCCGACGGTCCAGATTCAACCCGCTTGGCTTCTCCTAACCACCTTAAACCCGAGAAACAACCCTCTCTCTTCATTTTATTCTTCTTCCACCTTCCTCCAAACACAATTTTCTCAAACCCTAACCCTAGAAACTCCACTTTTTGGGCACTTTTTCTTCCCAAACTCAAGATTTCAAGCTTTTGAAGGGATCTCTTCCATCTTTTCTCATCTTTGTGAGGTATAACTTCATATTCCTCTCTATTTCCTTTTCAATTATTTCAAATTCTCCATGGCTCCAAGACCCTTTGGAAGAGGCAAGAAAAGAAGGAGTGAAGGTACATCATCTTCCAATCCTCCTCCTCCTCTTGCTCCTCCAATCTATCCACTTTTTAATCCACCACAACCTCATAACATCAACACATGCAATGAACAAATTTTTGTGTCATTGGAAGCTTCCAATGAATAGTTTAATGACTTTCGTTCACAGAGTGTGTATGCGGGTCATCCGATCAATTTTACCATATTTTCGGCTTATGATTCATTGTTCCATGATCTTTATTTAGATGAGTTAGTTTCTACTTCATCTCTTATCTATTTGAATGCTGTCCAAATCTTTTACTGTAATCTAACCTTTGACGACACACGAATCTATTCTCGTGTCGCCGCTATCGTCATTACTTTTGATGATTTTGAGCTTGCGGAATATCTCGAGATCCCGGAACCCAATTCTTGGGAGAAACTTGTCGATGCACGCAAATTTTGACTGGATAATACACTGACATCGACACCTAAATCAATTCAGACATTAAGTATCAAACCTATGTCCACAATATCGATGACAAGAAAATAAATATGTAACAATAAAATAAAAGAATAAAGGTACTAAAATATTGCCAAGGTACATTGGCCCGTAACCTCTGTCCGCGTCTCTGTTAGACCAACTCCAAAGTTCTCGCTACTTCCATCACGTACGCCTATAATAAATATTCTACTATTAATAATACACTAATAACTTACTATATATGGACTTACCATATATAGACCTTAATAATATATTTATAGCAAAATTAGTCATATTGACTACTCTACTTAATATAACATATATATAGTACTAAATCTACCTATAAAGTAATATATTATTAACATAAAAATATCACTTTTAATTCTTCAAAATATTTATAAATATTTTATAATAATAACTAACATATTTTATTCATAGAAAAATATGTGTATAAGTCTTGTATTGATTCTAGATCAATATGCATAGATTTGTTCCATGGTTTGGCTCCCGAAATGAAAAATTCTTAATAAATATTAATTCTGGTAAAAATACTATTAGTTATGTAAAAAAGTTTTTTTCTTATCAAAACATGCACAAAAAATATTTTGGTAATGGTATACAAATTCCCAAATCAATTGGACACGTAGAACTCATGGATTTCGGTGTTTCGATATTACGGTGAAATGTCCAGATTTTTAATAAATAGCAAACTAAAACAATTGAAAAGTATAAGCTTTGAAAATCTTAGGAATTCTATTTTCTTAAAAAATATATATGAAAGTCGAAGTGGCCCAAACGTAGATAAAAATTGGCTCGAAATAGAACTAGTCTGTTATGGACACCTTTTCGTAGAAATAATGTCCAGGCCAAATCGTTTGAAACTATGTGGGCGGACAACCGGACATGAAAATAGACCCAAGGATATTTCCATTAGTTTTGGTTTTACAAAAATATGAGGTCGAAAAGTATATGAAATCCTAGATATAAAATAGCGTACCTTCTCTGAAAAATTCAAACTTAGTTTCCAAACTTCGGGTATTTCTAAAATTCGCAACTCCTCTAAAAGTTGTAAGTGTCTCCTCGAAGGCTTGCTAGGACGTTAAAGGGTCATGTTACTTCGCAAGGAATATTCGTGGAGCATCATGGGAGATAGAAAAGAGGTCGAAACTGTCATTATGCCACAAGGTGTTGTCAACATCCAAGGCTGGGAGAAAATTTTAGGATTAAAACTTTTGGAGGGGAGGTGACAACTGAAATATTAGGTTAAAATATAAGATTTGGGTCTTATATATGTTAGGATTTGTTTAAGGAATATTTTAGGAAGGTTTGGTGAGATTTGATTGCACTATTTGAAATATATACATATTTGAATCAATGGGTAATTAATGGATTTTCTAATTTAGAAAGGCAATAGTGGGTTGTTTTAAATCTATTATGTGTTGGTTCGTTGGTCATGGTCAAACCTGATTTTAATAATTGATCAAACTCTGTCTCGATATAAGGGCTACTCAAGTTTATTTGGACTCTTGGATACTGCCAGAGAACTGCTACCCATTCTGTTCAAGATCGAAGCTGTGTTTGCCACTCAAGTCTGTATTTCCTTTATGTAATGTATTTTTTTACATTTTTTGAGTCTAGGAATACATTGTACACTGAGTCTTACTAGCAAATAAGCTACCCTAAAAATGTTTTCAAAATATCCCATGTTTTGAAAAACAGCCCCCTATTTACAAAAAGCTCAAAACTGCTTAAAACAATTTCAAAAATCCTAAAAATTATTTTTGCAAAAACCTAACAAAACCCTGATAGAAATCGGCCCGAGTTCGGCAAAAGTTCGGCCAGAGTTCGGTTAGTGAACGTTGCTTTTTGAACTTGGTCCTCCTGCAGTTACGGATCTTGCCATGATTTCCTCAAAGAGTTCTGTCCGAATTCTACCCGAATTCGGACAGAGTTCTGCCTTTGGAAAATCTATAAATAGAGAAGAATTTTGATCATTTCAACTCACTCATTCACTTTCATCTCTCCTCTCTAAAGCTTACTGCTCTCTTCCAAAGTGTTCTAAGCTTTAATTTTCAAATCCCAAGCCGGTTACAATCCTCTAGTCGATTTGCCAGTGCGGTACGGTCTAGAAGCTTCAGAGCGATTGTAATCAGAGGCTTGATTGAAAAAGACACTTCACAACTGAAGTTGGTCGAGTACTTCGGATCAAAGCTCGTATTTGTAGAAGTTACAACGACTTCGTATGAAAACTTACGTTATTTCCCAATAGTGGATTCAACTGGAAGCTAGAGTTCTTCCGACTGGAATAGTCCTCAAAAGAGGGAAAGCAGTATACATCGTCGTCTTTGTATTTGCTTTCTGATCTCTTCTTTTACATTTATTTACTTATTTTATTTCTTTGTAATCTTGCTGCTAACTTTTTAAATTAGCAATATTTCGTTGTCTAATCTATTCACCCCCCTCTAGAGTCTTGCGCTTTACGATTTGTTCCTACAATTGGTATCAAAGTGGATTCTACAGGTAAAGCAAGGTAACATTGCAATTATATTTTTTATTCTTAACTGTTATATAGATCACAACACAACACATGGCAACTGTGAAGTTCATAAGTGAAGGCCATGCCACAAACATACCTCCACTGTTTGACGGTAGAAATTACACCTATTGGGAAACATGGACGAGTTTTTTGTTGAAATATCTAGATTTTGACTTATGGTCTATAGTTATTGATGGCTACAAAAAGCCTCCTCGTATTCTTGTTGAAGATGTTTCGGTTGAAAAACCCCATAATAAATATACTGAGGATGAAAAAGAAAAAGGTCAGTCTTGACGCATATGCTATTAATGCTTTATTTTGTGCTTTAGACAGGACTGAATTTAACAGGGTATCTACATGCACAACATCAAATAATGTGTAGAAACTTCTCGAAGTAACCCACAAAGGAACAACTCTAGTCAAGGAGTCAAAGATCAGCAGACTTACTCAGGTGTATGAGGCGTTCAAGATGAAGCCAAACGAATTTGTCATCCAGATGTTTACGAGATTCCTGAATATTGTAAATCCTCTATCATCATTAGGCAAGGAGTACAGTAACCATGAGAAGTTTTGTAAACTGCTGCAAGCTCTAACAAAGAACTGGATTCCAAAGGCTACAATAATCATTGAAAGGAACGAACTTACAACCATGTCTATTTAAACACTCATGGGTAAGCTACTCACTCACGAGCTGGAACTTTAAGAATTTGAAGATGCTATACCAAAGGAGAAGTCAGAGAAGTTGATCGCTTTCAAAGCCCAACATAGAATGACTATCGAAGATAATTCCGACGACAGTGACTCTGACACTAAGGATCAAGCCCTTATGGTGAGAAAATTTAATAAGTTCTTGAGATTCAACAGAAGAACGAAGGACTACAACAGCAACAACAACATCAAAAACAACGAAGAATATTCTATCCACTATGGCTGTAAAAAGAAAGGACACATAAAGAAGGACTATCCAACAATATCATCATCAACCAGGAAGAGTAGCAAATATGACATAGGCTACTTGAAGAAAACTACATCCCGAAGATATGCCAATACAAGCATATGGCATGAAGTGAAGCCAGCGACTCAGAAGATGAGCAATCAGATGACGCTACAAATGTATGTTTGATGGCTTACGATCAGGTAACCACTAACCCCCTGTTTGATACTTATGATAATTTTACCTTTGAGCAACTAGGAGAAGCCTTTACTAACCTCTTAAGGGATTATAGAAGACTGCGTAGTAAATACCAGACCTCTAAGAAGTGTTGACCCAAACTGGATCGCAGTCAACCTAATCTTGATAATTAACAATTCGATATTTGACATGATCCAACTGGACACATAAATTGTCATCAAAACTACAAATCAAACGACTAGCACATATCAAGTCAGACAATCATCATCGACGACTGCTCGACGTATACTGCTGGAACTTATCATCGGAAGTCTGTATTTTTACATTTTTATTTGAGTCTAGGCTATTGTAAGTTGAGTCGCACTGAGTACCTCAACCATTGACTAGATAACCAAAAAGCCCCACAAACAAAAAGCCAAACTGCCAAAGCCCAATAGCCCATTGAGCATTCTGTCTCCTAGGAGGCAGAGTTCGGGCCGAACTCTGCTCCCACACAGAGTTCGGGCCAAACTCTGTCTCCTAATTTACAGGAGCTAATTTTTAGGGATTACTCATTACAAGTTGTCCAACGGCCATAATTTTTGAATTTTGGACAGAGTTTTGGCCGAACTCTGCCTTCCAGGACTAGTATGTATAGGCACCATTTTCTTACATTTTAATTCATCCAATCTTTTCATCTCTTCTCTCTTATAGCCTATAGATCCTAAAGAGCCATACTCTTCTCATCTACTAGCTACAAAACTTCCCAAGCCTACAAGGTGCTCGGTACGAGTCAATTAGAAGTTTTGTGAAAGAGTTTTGAAGAAGTCAGTTGGACAATTCTAAGTTTCGCCTCAGCGATCTTTCAAGAAGTTGGCGTGCACTTCTGTGTAAAGGCATGTGGTTGTAAAGCTATTTCACAAATAATGGATTTCAATCCTGAGCTAGAGTTCTCAGGCCTGGACTAGTCCTCCACGAGGAAAACCAGGTTAAAAATTGGTGTCTGCGTATGCTTTCTGATCTCTATTTAATTTCCGCAATTGTACTCTGATTATTTATTTACTAGGTGGGATTAAATAGAGTTGATTTTTTAATTGATCATTATTGTCACAAGTACTATATTCACCCCCTCCCCCCTCTAGAGTTGCCTACATGTACTTCAATTGGAATCAGAGCTCTGTTCTCTTGATACAGGACTTACATCCTAGAGTTGATCCATAGCAACCACACAACCCATCTCTACCAACTTTGGTGAGGGTCAATCCACAAATAGGCCACCCCTATTTGATGGGACCAAATACACATATTGAAAGACTAGAATGAGTTTTTATCTTAAGTCTCTAGACTTTGACCTGTGGACTGTAGTCACTGATGGCTACAAGAAACATCCCAGAATAACTGTCGAAGGAATTCTCGTCGAGAAACCCACGACAAGTATACAGATCAGGAGAAGAAACAGGCAAGTCTAGACGCTAGGACTATTAATGCTCTTTTCTGTGCCATAGACAGGACTGAATTCAACAGGGTCTCCACATGCACCACCTCGCATAAAGTATGGAAGCTTTTGGAGGTGACTCATGAAGGGACCACGTAAGTCAAAGAATCAAAAGTCAGCCGTCTGACACAGGAGTACGAGGCTTTCAAGATGAAGCCTAATGAGACGATCACTCAAATGTTCACCAGATTCCTCGACATCATCAACCCGCTATATTCTCTTAGAAACGATTATTCCAACCATGAGAAGATACGTAAAGTGCTACGAGGATTGTCGAAGGTTTGGAACCCCAAAGTCACGGCGATCATCGAAGGCAATAATCTTACGGCGATGTCACTAGAAACGTTGATGGGCAAGTTGATCACACATGAGCTCGATCTAAAAGACTTCGAAGAAATAGCTCCAAAAGAGAAGGAGATTGCATTGAGAGCTCATCACCGAAGAACCAGCTCAGAAGACACCGATGATGACGACTCCGAAGGTGACGATCAAGCTCTCTAAGTTTGAAACATCAAAAAATTTTTACGCTTCAACAAAAAAAAGAGAGAACAAAGCGACGATGAGGAAGAACCCACCTGCTTCGGATGCAAAAAGATGGGACATGTCAAGAAAGATTGTCCCTTAGCAAAGAAGGAAAGCAGATATGAGAAGCCATACAAAAAGCCAACCACAAGGAAGTATGCCAACACTAGCATCTGGCATAAAAGTGAGGCTAGTGATTCAGACGAGGAAGAAGACTCTCCACAAAACACGGCTAACGTCTGTCTAATGGCGACTTCCGAAAAGGTAGAAGATTCTTTTGATAATTTCTCTTTTGATGAACTTGGTGATGCTTTAGGTGATCTACTTGATGATCACAAAAAGGTAATCAATAAATATAAACATACAAAGGATAAGATCAAGGACTACGAAACCGAGATCCATAGACTTTCATGTTTACTAGAAGATGTTAGAAACACTACACCCAGGGAAATCACTGAAGAGGTATCCAAGCTTAAATTAAGCTTACACGATGCCGAATCAGTCATTAGGAAACAAACACTTGAGATAACAACATTAAACAAAGAACTTACTGAAGAGAAAAACAAGTTAAAAATTACTACAGGTAGAATACATGGTCTTACTGCTAAATATGATGAGTTGAATGCTGTCTCTAAAAAATTATAGATTAAACTGGGCAAGCAGGTTATTCAACCACAAGTTCAGTCTCAAAGTCACAATACGTACAAACACGTACCAACTCAACACAAAAAGGCACGTCCCCACAAGAACACTCTTCCACGTGCTAAATAAAATTATGCTTTCAGGTACACCTATTCATATGCAGCACATAAGACACATACACGTAATCATTATCATCATCATGCTGCTGCACACAGTCATTATAATCATTATAGTTACCCTGCTGCTGCACAGAGTCACTATGATCATTATAGTTACCATGTTGCTGCACACAATCACCATACTCACTCTATTGTTGCACGTAGCTATCATCACCCTACCTATAGACATCACTATCAATATGCTCCTAGCATAAATGTGCATGCTAGATGTACATATTGTAACCTACATGGACACATTTCTCCATAATGTAAGATTAGGAGATTAGTTGATAGAAATATATACGCATGGGTACCAAAGTCTAACCTCTCAGGACCCAAAAGAATCTGGGTACCAAAGGTCACATCTACTCGTAGTGTAGGTGGACCTTCCCTCCTCAACTAGAAGCAGGTGGATTCTCGATAGTGGGTGCTCGTGCCATATGACTGGAAATACAAATCTATTCACAACACTATCGATGAAAAAGGAAGGATACGTTTCCTTCGACAATAACCTTAAAGGCTACAACATAGGTAACGATACAATTGGTTTTCCTCCTTCTTCTGCCATTAACGATGTCTGTTTAGCGACCGAGTTAAAGCATAACTTGCTCAGCATTAGTCATCTTGCTGATCACGGTTATGATATTAACTTCGGGAAAACTAAATGCTTTATCTATGATTGATCAACTGGATACATCGCTTTTGAGGGGATAAGGGAAGATAACATTTATATTTTCTATCAATCTAGTGATACTAATAATACAGGAAGATGCCTTTACGCTCACAAAGATAAAAAGCTCCTATGGCATCAGCGTCTTGATCATGCCAATATGGATACTATATCCAGATTATCCACCAAGAAGCTAGTCAGAGGACTGTCGGATATCACATTCAAGAAAGACACGGTATGTGCCGAATATGAAAAGAATAAGGCTACCAAATCTTCATTTAAATCCATAAATACTGTAATACTATCCGACCTTTGCAATTACTTCATATGGACTTATTTGGTCCTACTAGAGTAGCCAATCTTGGCGAAAACTCTATACTTTTGTTATTGTAGATGATTTTTCAAGATTCACATGGGTTTTCTTTCTTACAAACAAAAGTGATACAATTTCTGTTTTCAAAATATTTGCTAAAAAGGTCCAAACCAAAAAAAACTACATGATTACTCGCATCCGAAGTGATCATGGTGGCGAATTCGAAAATTCTAATTTTGAAAACTTTTGTGATTCAAATGGTTTTAGTCATAAATTTTCGTGTCCACGAACTCCTCAACAAAATGGTGTTGTGGAGCGGAAGAATAGAACTCTTTGCGATATGGCTAGAGTTATGCTAAATCAATTCTCTCTTCCGGAATACTTTTGGGCAGAAGCTGTCAGCACAGTGTGCCATGTTTTGAATCGAGTGTTAATTCGACCCATTTTGAAGAAGACACCATATTAGCTTTGGTTTGGTAGGACTCCTAATGTTTCTTATTTTAGAGTGTTCGGTTGTCGCTGCTTTATCCCGAATACCAAAGACAACTTAGGCAAATTTGATGCCAAAGCTGACGAAGGTATTCATCTTGGCTATGCGGCCAAGAGTAAGGGATATGGAGTGTTCAACAAATGCTCCATGATTGTTGAAGAGTCTACTAATGTAACTTTTAATGAGGACAATAGTACAGCTGTTATTCCCGACGACGATGATGAACTATCTACTTCGACATCAATAAATACGACGTCCGAAACCAGCTCTCCGAAGAAATTACCAAAGAAGTTCCAATTTACTCCCTCTCATCCAAAGGACTTGGTAATAGGTGAAATATCAAAAGGGGTAACTACTCGATTCTCTGTAAGAGATACTATAGCTAGCACTACATTCATTTCTCAAATAGAACCAAAAAATGTTTTAGAAGCTTTTAATGATGAATTTTGGATTTCCACGATGCAAGAAGAAGTCAACCAATTTGAGAGAAGCCAAGTTTAGGAACTTGTTCCTAAACCTACTGGCCACTCAATAATTGGCACTAAATGGGTTTTCGTAACAAAGTAAACGAGGACGGTTCAGTCACTCGCAACAAAGCTCGTCTCGTAGCCCAAGGATACAATCAGGAGGAGGGCATCGATTATGATGAGACGTATGCTCCTGTTGACCGACTAGAATCCATTTGGATGCTTTGCATATTTGCAAATTTTCAAAACTTTAAACTTTTCCAAATGGATGTGAAAAGTGCTTTTCTAAACGGTTTTATCAAAGAAGAGGTTTTTGTCAAACAACCACCTGGTTTCGAAAATCATAAATTTTTCGACCACGTTTTCAAACTTAGGAAAGCTCTCTATGGCCTCAAAGAAGCTCCTCGAGCGTGGTATGATTATCTGAGTACTTTCTTACTAGATAAAGGTTTTTCAAAAGGGAAAGTCGATACTACACTGTTTATAAAATCTCTTGATGACACAATTCTTTTAGTACAAATATTTGTTGATGATATTATTTTTGGGTCTACTAATGATGGTCTATGCAAGGAATTTGCCAAGTGTATGCAGAATGATTGCAAGATGAGCATGATAGAGGAGCTCAACTACTTCCTTGTATTGCAAATCAAATAACTCTCGTAAGGCATCTTCATCAGTCAATCAAAATATGATAAGGACATGGTGAAGAAGTTTGAGCTAGACAGCATCCAACCGTTCAGCACCCCTATGGCTACTACCACAAAGCTGGAACCTGATAAAAGTAGCAAACCGGTCGATCAACGTAAGTATCGAGGTATGATTGGTAGTTTTTTATATTTAACTGCTAGTTGCCCTGACATTATGTTCAGTGTTTGCTTATGTGCTAGATACCAAGCCAATCCTAAGGAATCACACAAGACCGCAGTTAAGCATATCATTAAATACCTTAAAGAAACTATTACGGTAGGCTTGTGGTATACCAAAACTACTTTCTTTGACTTAATCGGATATTCCGATGCTGATTTTGCAGGATGCAAAGTCGACCGTAAGAGTACCAGCGGCACGTGTCATTTGCTAGGAAAGGCGTTAGTCTCATGGTTTAGCAAGAAGCAGAACTCTGTCGCACTATCCTCTACAGAAGCTGAATACATCGCAGTTAGTTGTTGTTGTGTACAAATTTTGTAGATGCAACAAACCCTCGAAGACTACAACTTATGTTTCAAGCATATACCTATTTTCTGTGATAACACTAGTGCCATTAATCTGACTAAGAATCTAGTTTGCCACTCACGCACTTAGCACATAGAAATTAGACATCACTTTTTGTGTGATCATCAACAGCAAGGCACGATTCATTTAGAATTCATAAAAACCGAACATCAGCTAGCAAGGCACGATTCATTTAGAATTCATAAAAGTCTAAGCGACACGGTGCACTAGTCTTCGGACTACCGCTAGCTGGAATCTGGCCCCTACAGCTACCCCATGACAGTTTTCATCGTAATGGTCGTTGTCTTAAATCCTTATTTATTATATGGTTTAATTTCATTCATGACTTAGCTAATTCAAACTTTGAAAATTCTATTCGATTTCCACCAATACTTAGCCATTTTCAACCTTTTCTTTGTTCTGTGCCCATGGAGGCAGAGTTCGGGCCAAACTCTGCCCAATACAGAGTTCGGGCCGAACTCTGTGTCCTTGGTCACAGAACCTTCAATGCTTCTCAGCCATCCATTGATTTGATTCGACGGTCCAGATTCAACCCGCTTGGCTTCTCCTAACCACCTTAAACCGTAGATACAACCCTCTTTCTACATTTTATTCTTCTTTTACCTTCCTCCAAACACAATTTTCTTAAACCCTAACCCTAGAAACTCCACTTTTTGTGTTCTTTTTCTTCCCAAAATCAAGATTTTCAGCTTTTGAAGGGATCTCTTCCATCTTTTCTCATCTTTGTGAGGTATAATTTCATATTCCTCTCTATTTCCTTTTCAAGTATTTTAAATTCTCCATGGCTCAAAGACCCTTTGGAAGAGACAAGAGAAGAAGGAGTGAAGGTACATCATCTTCCAATCCTCTTCCTCCTCTTGCTCCTCCAATCTATCCACTTTTTAATCCACCACAACCTCATAACATCAACACATTCAATAAACAAATTTTTGTGTCATTGGAGGTTTCCAATGAATGGTTTAATAACTTTCGTTCACAGAGTGTGTATGCCGGTCATCCGATCAATTTCACCATATTTTCGGCTTATGATTTATTATTCCATGAACTTTGTTTAGATGAGTTAGTTTCTACATCATCTCTTATCTATTTGAGTGCTATCCAAATATTTTACTGTAATCTAACCTTTGACGACACACGAATCTATTCTCGTGTCGCCGGTATCGACATAACATTTGATGATTTTGAGCTTGCGGAATATCTCGAGATTCCGGAACCCAATTCTTGGAAGAAACTTGTCGATGCACGCAAGTTTCAATTTCCCGATGGATCGTCACCTGAAAGTTTCAAGGATGATTTGTGTACTCCCAACACTTGTTCACGCAAGCTACGGGCTAAATATCTTAACCCGTATTTCAATGAACTTCATCGTATCATTTTCTCTACGATCTTGCCCAAAGCGAGATCGACCGATGAAGTATCTTATATTGAGATCTCTGCACTTTACCATCTCCACTTCCATGTCCCTTTTAACTTTTCGTGCACTATGATGGACTGGATGATTAGTGCACGAAAAAGACCCCGATCATTGGTCTACGCCCTATATTTGTCAATGATTTTTTGTGCGTTCCATGTTCCCCTTGATGAGTGCCAGTTCCTTCCTGCCCCTGCCTATCTGTCTAAGGCACGGCGGCTTCCAGCAGCTGTTGAGTCTCCTGCTGAGTCTGATGCTCAAGTTGATCCTCCTGCTCTTAGCCAACCTGCGCCCGAGCCCCCTGCTACTCTTGACTCCATTCAGGCCATGTTGTGTGATTGTTTCTGCTTGGAGGACGATCGCTAGACTCAGATGGACTATCGTACCACCTTACAGATGGCGGCCATCAGCAACACTCTGTATGACATCCAGTACTCCTTGGCTTCTCATCCTACAGTATCTTACCCCATGGTATGGGACCTTTCTCGCGAAGGTTGCCGTATCGAAGACACCTGGGTCAAGAGGTATTTGGATCCAGATGCAGCGTTTGTTGATCCTCGTCGCTCTGCCAGCGACCCATCCGACTCTGCTGGTCCTTCCCGTGCTATGTGACGGCCGTGGTCCATTTTATGATGCTGCTGATGCTTAGGATTTTTTTATGCACTTTGTCATTTTTATTCAATGATTATGTAGTTGAACACTTTGCTTAGTACTACTTTATGATCATATGGCTTTTATGTCGATTATTTTTATTAGTTATCTCTTACGTTGGACTTGAGCTTGGTTGTGTGATTGCATATTTTCTCCATGGTTATTATTTATGGGGGAGCTTCTATTTCATTTTGCAAAATGTCAAAGAGGGAGAATATATGTGATATTTGCTTAACCAATTTTTGGATAAATACTTGTTCTTATTGTTTGGACTAGTACTTGTATCAGGACTTCTCTATTTATGGGGAACCGAAATGTCCATCTATGTGGGAGCAATATATGTGTCCAGGTATGAATGTTACGACACACAAATATCGTAATTTTGTCAATTATCGAAATGGAGGAGATTGTTGACCCAAACTGGATCGCAGTCAACCTAATCTTGATAATTAACAATTCGATATTTGACATGATCCAATCGACACATAAATTGTCATCTAAACTACAAATCAGACGAATAACACATATCAAGTCAAACAATCATCATCGACGACTGCTCGACGTATACTACTGGAACTTGTCATCGGAAGTCTGTATTTCTATATTTTTATTTGAGACTAGGCTATTGTAAGTTGACTCGTACTGAGTACCTCAACCATAGACTAGATAAACAAAAAGCCCCACAAACAAAAAGCCAAACTGCCAAAGCCCATTGAGCATTCTGTCTCCTAGGAGGCAGATTTCGGGCCGAACTCTGCCCCCACACAAAGTTCGGGCCGAACTCTGTCTCCTAATTTCTAAGAGCTAATTTTTAGGGATTGCTCATTGCAAGTTGTCCAACGGCCATAATTTTTGAATTTTTGACAGAGTTCTGGCCGAACTCTGCCTCCCAGGACTAGTATATATAGGCACCCTTTTCTTCCATTTTAATTCATCCAATCTTCTCATCTCTTCTCTCTTATAGCCTATACATCCTAAAGAGCCATACTCTTCTCATCTACTAGCCACAAAACTTTCCAAGCCTACAAGGTGCTCGGTGCGAGTCAATTAGAAGTTTTGTGCAAGAGTCTTGAAGAAGTCACTTAGACAATTCCAAGTTTCGCCTCAGCGATCTTTCAAGAAGTTGGTGTACCCTTCTTTGTAAAGGCAAGTGGTTGTAAAGCTATTTCATAAATAGTGGATTTCAATCCTGAGCTAGAGTTCTCAGGCCTGGACTAGTCTTCCACGAGGGAAACCAAGTTAAAAATTGCTGTGTCCGTGTATGCTTTCTGATCTCTATTTAATTTTTTGCAATTATACTCTGATTATTTATTTACTAGTTGGGATTGAATAGAGTTGATTTTTTAATTAATCATTATTGTCACAAGTACTCTATTCACCCCCCCTTTAGAGTTGCCTACACGTACTTCAAGAAGGTCCTCAAAGAGTACAAAGGTGAAATAGGAAGACTTATCGACCTACTAGATGAGGTTAGAAGTAGTAATAGTTCTAGTGAGATAGGTGAGCTTTCTTCTGTTAAGCTGTTATTATACGAGACCCAAAGACTACCCGAGGAGAAGGACAAGACCATTACCAAATTAGATGAAGACTTACTTAAAGAGAAGAAAATTCTCCATCAAGCTATTGTTAGAAATGATGTACTCACTGCTAAATATAGCTTGTTACATGACACCTCCAAAAAGTTGGAAACTAGGTTAGGAAAACCACCTGAAGTTGCTGCTTCCTACCCTAACACGTGTCACTTACTGAATCATTGGAACACGGTTAAACCTAACACTATTAGACCTAACCGAACCAAACCTTTGCCCAAAAAGACAAATAGGCATGCATTCTTTTACACTAAAAAACCTAAACCTACCAACAATGCACAATACACTGCATTCAACACTTAACATGCTAGATGTCACTATTATGGCACCATTGGTCATATTTCTTTTGCATGTAGAGTTAGAAAGCTTGTTGATTTGAAGATTTGTGCATGGATACCAAAAACTAACATTCCATGATCCTACAAAAAGTGGGTACCAATGTTTTCATCTGTAAATTCTTTTGTAGGTGAAACACCTTACACATGCTAGAAGCAAATGGATCCTCGATAGCGGTTGCTCACGGCACATGACCGGTGATGCTTCATTATTCACAACACTGTCGAAGAAGAAAGAAGGATATGTTTTTCTTCGATAATAATTTGAAAGGGTACATAATTGGTATCAAAAATATTGGTAAGGCCCCCTACCCTGTGATTAAAGATGTCTGTCTAGTTACCGAGTTAAAACATAATCTGCTCAGCATAAGCCATTTAGCTGACTATGGTTATGGTATTAACTTCGTCAAAGAAAAATGAACTATAGTTGATAGCTTAACTGATAGTACTATGTTTAAAGGTATCAGGAAAGACAATATATATGTTTTCTATTTGTTAGAAGATGCTAACAAAGCAGGTAGATGCTTCATGGCCAAAAGTGATAAAATTCAACTATGGCACATGAGACTCGGTCATGCAAACATGAACACAATTTTAAGATCTTCCACAAAGAATATGGTACGAGGCTAACAGGACATTTCTTTCAAGAAGGATACGATATGTAGTGAATATGAAAAGAAGAAAGCTGCACGATCCGTATTTAAGTCCAAGAATGCTGTAAGTACTACTAGACCTCTACAATTACTGCATATGGATTTATTTGGACCTAGTTGAATTGGTAGCCTAGGTGGTAAGTTATATATATTTGTAATAGTAAATTATTTCTCCAGATATACGTAGATATATTTTCTTGCACGCAAGAATGATGCATTATCATAATTCGTCACTTTTTGCAAGGAAGTTTAAAATGAAAAAGGTTTCATGATTACTCGTATTCGAAGTGATTATCGCAGCAAAATTAAAAATACAGAGTTTAAGCAATTTTGTGACACACACGGTTATTTGCATGAGTTCTCTTGCCCTAGGACTCCACAACAAAATGGTGCTGGGGAACGTAAGAACAGGACTCTATCCAAAATGGCTAGAGTTATGTTAAACTAGTTTAGTCTACCTAAATACCTAAGGGTTGAAGCTGTCAATACAGCGTGCTATGTTCTCAATAGGGTTCTAATTCGACCTATATCGAAGAAGACTCCCTATGAGCTATGGTTTGATAGAACTCCCTCTGTTTTATATTTTAAAATATTTGGTTGTAAATGCTTTATTCTTAATACTAAAGTTAATCTGGGCAAATTTGACGAAAAGGCTGGTGAAGGTATCTTTTTAGGTTATGCGGCAAAGAGCAAAGGGTACAGAGTCTTCAACAAGAGAACCATGATCATCGAAGAATCAATAAATGTTATATTTGACGAACTAAAACAATATTCAGTCGATGATGATGAAGACATAAGTACACCAAGTACAGCTCCTGCAGAACCTTCACACAAAGAACCAGCTGATTCTCCAAGCAAATCATATACAGAACCAGAAGTCGAAACCAGCAATTTAAAGGATATGCCAAAAGAAATAAGATTTTTGGTAGACCATCCAAAGGACTTGGTAATTGGTGAGATTACCAGGGATGTAAGTACTCGTTCCTCTAGTAAAGGTATAGCTTCCTGTTTTGCTTTTATTTCACAGCTTAAACCCAAAAATATTGAAGAAGCATGTAGTGATAATTTTTTGTTAGATGCTATGCAAGAGGAATTAAACCAATTTGAACGAAATCAAGTTTGGAAACTTGTTCCCAAGTCCATTGATCATCCGGTCATTGGCACCCGCTGGGTATTTCGAAATAAACTCAATAAGAATGGCTTAGTAACTCATAACAAGGCTCGACTCGTAGCTCAAGGATACAATCAAGAAGAAGATACGATGAGACTTATACCCCAGTTGCGAGATTAGAATGTATTCGCATGTTATGTGCATTTGCATATTTTTATAACTTTAAATTATTTCAAATTGATGTCAAAAATGCATTTTTGAACGGTTTTATTAAAGAAGTTTATGTAGCTCAACCTCCAAGTTTTACTGATTTTAAAAATCCTGATTATGTTTTCAAGTTGAAAAAAGCCTTATACGGTTTGAAACAAGTCCCTCGTGCTTGGTACGATCGTCTAAGCTCTTTTCTACTTGAAAATAGTTTTGCAAAAGGGAAGGCTGATAATACACTGTTTATAAAATCTTTTATGACAAACTTCTTTTAATTTAAATTTATGTAGATGATATCATTTTTGAATCTACTGATGAATCTCTCTATCAAGAATTTTTAAAGTGTATGCAGAATGAGTTTGAGATGAGCATGATGGAAGAACTGAAATTCTTTTTCAGACTGCAAATCAAACAAACCAACAATGGGACGTTCATTAATCAAGCCAAGTACACAAAAGACTTATTAAAGAAGATCTATCTGGAAGCAGTCAAACGACTTGGCACTCCGATGGCAACTTCGACTAAGCTTGATAGTGATGAACAAGGCAAACCGGTCGACATACATAAGTATCGAGGTATGATTGGTAATTTACTTTATTTAACTGCTAGTTAACCTGATATAATATTTAGTGATTGCTTGTGTGCATGTTTTCAGGCTAACCCTAAGGAATCACATCTATGCGCAGTTAAACGTATATTCCGATACCTTAAAGGCACTTCTTCTGTCGGCTTATGATATCCCAAAACTACGTCGTTTGACCTAACCGATTATTTGGATGCTGATTTTGCTGCATGCAAAGTAGATAGAAAAAGTACCAGCGGCACATGTCATTTCCTTGGCAAAGCTCTAGTCTCTTGGTTTAGCAAGAAACAAAATTCTTTCGTATTATCAACAACGGAGGCTGAGTATATCGCCGCACAACGTTGTTATGCACAAATGTTGTGGATGAAGCAAACCTTAGAAGACTTTGGCTTAATGTACATACCCATTTTATGTGGCAATCTGACTAAGAATCCTGTATGTCACTCTCGCACTTAGCATATTGAGATTCGACATCATTTTCTAAGAGATCATCAACAAAATGGAGATATAAACCTTATATACATAGACACAGAGAATCAATTAGCTAATATCTTTACAAAACCTTTAGCGAAAGATCGTTTCAATTATTTACGTCGAGAATTAGGAATTTTAGATATCAATAATAATAATTAATTTTGTTTTATCAATTATTTTTCAATAATCAAAAACTGTTTTTTTGAGACAAGCCTACAAAGGGTCTGTCTGTCACCACAACTACGGTCGAAGCGAAGCGGTATTTAATTGTTCCCCGGTGAACTCCCGTTAGCTGGGATAGTACCCTACAATTAATCTGAAACAGTCGCTGTGTAACAAAATTTAATTTATAAAATAATATTAATTATATTAATTAAAATTTAAAATTACTGAACTTGGTATTAAATAATTGAAAGGGGATGATGAAAAAGAATGTGGCCTGCAAATTTTTTTTTTCAAAACTCATCAAAAGAGCCCTAGGCGAACTCGGCCCGAGTTCTGCCAGAGTTCTGTTGGTGGTATATATGCTTTTAAGTCAGAACCCGAGGCCCCTTTCTCTTCATCTCTTCCAAACTCCTCTTTCTAACAGTAGCTCCCGCCCGAGCCCTCTCCAAACCCTAGAAACTCTCTAACCCATTGCTTCCATTCTACTTGGAGATTTTAATCCAAAATTTGGATTCGTGCGGAGAATCTCGATCTCTACCACATACTCAATTCTCGAAAGGTATAACATTCTCCTTCTATCTCTTTCAATTCATTAGTTTTAATTTAATTTTGGAAGAAAATGCCTAAGGGATTCACTCTATCCAATAGAAAGAAGACAAATGCCAGAAAAGAGACATCTTCTTCGAATTCACCAGAGGATTCCCTCTTTTCTCTGGTCCAATCGGCCGACGGTGTGTTCAATGAGTTTTTTTTGAAACTCATGATTACTCATTGTTATGGTACGCTAACTTTGCCATGCGTAACATATGCACTGGAGCCCCAATTAAATGTAACGTGTTTCCTGACCACCGTCCATTGTTTGAGGCATTAGGGTTAAACCGACTTGTTACCCTCAAATACACTATAGCTACTAATGCCCTTAGACTGTTCTACTGCAACTTTGTTTTAGACACTTTCTCTGTTAGAACTCGTATCGGTGGTATCAACATCGAGTTCGATGATACCATCTTAGCAAAAATCCTTGGTGTTCCTAACGAAGGTGCCTCGTTTGATGATATCACTGAGTTTGATTTTCCCGATGGCACGACTCTTATCAGTTTCAAGAACGACCTCTATGTACCTGCCCGTTCTGGAAAGTTCAAGGATGCAAACTGTAGGAGCGTAAAAAGTGCTTCACAGAAAGGGTCAAAGTGATAAAGCATTTCACTCAAATTGGTCCCCTTTACGCCAAGGAGAAGCTAATCACTTTACGCCTAAGGCAGGCTGGTCACTTTACGCTCGGGTCTACACCCATCATTTTACGCCCAAGACAGGCTAGCCTCTTTTACGCTGGACAAAGTTGTCAAGTCTCGCATTTAATGCAAACTCTGACATGAAGATATTAATGATGGCATATATCACAGAATTCAAAGGGATTTGTTTTATATAGAAAACAATGTTGTCGTCTAGTATGTGGATTGAGCCGCTTTACGCTCACAATATGGTTTCTTTTACGCACGGAGATTACACGAGTTTTTACGCTCAAAAGTCGACGTGTGCGTAAAGTCTATTTGGGCTATTTTACGCTCAAGGTTATTCAATAACCACTTTACGCGGGAAATCTATGACAGAGCTACTTTACGCTCAACTCACTGCTTTACGCTCAGAGTATATTAGGGCTATTTCTACGCCCTATTCTTTCTGGCCAACTTGGAACGTGGTTTGCCTACATGGCCTTCATGCCACATATTTCGAAGAACGTGTGTACATGCCTCCTATTCTTATTGAATGATGGGACACGTGTCAACGTATGCAGAGGATGTCTTTGATCATGGGTGGCGATTGTTAGCGTAAAAGCGGAACTTTTGCTGAAGTTTTTACGCACCAGAGCCCAAGTCTATAAATAGACTGATTTTTCTCATAACACACACAGAGACAGGAGAGAAGACAGAGATCAGAACTTCGAGATTTTGATTCTCCAGAGCATTCTTCTTCAACCTTTCTTCCAGAACAGAGTGAAGCAAAGCAGGAAAGCATTCGGCCTCGCCATCAGTGCCCAAGTGCGTCGATACCTTTCTGGTGACTTAGTTCTTCCAATTGTTCTACTTCAAGCAGTGATCTTCATCATCATCATATGGTCCAAGGAACAAAGTGATCATTTACAGATCAGACTTCCATAGCAATACTTTCCTAGTATCAAATTTGTACTTCTTGTACTTTTTCTCGTTTTAATTTTCAAAAGCTAATTTTTCTTTGGCATTTTGTTAAGCGAAACAAAATGGCGACTCTGCTGGGGTTGACCTTCTCTTCTGACGAGGAGGCAATTGCTCAATATGATGATGTTTCGGTCGGTTCGACCAAGAAGACTCTGGTTGTGCACTTCGACCAGACTGCCTATGAAGAAATGCTCCGAACTGGGGGTGGTTCTCGCCACTCCAATGTTCAAAAGTCTCGCAAAGCGCAAAAAGTTTGGATTCCTAAATCCAAAGTGGCTTCTGATCTCTCTGTTGCTTCTGATGACAAGGGAATTGTTCCCACTCCTGTCGTAGGGACTCCCGTTCGTAACGAGGCAGTCCTTACTTCAGAGTTGCACTCAAAGTGTGACGATTTATCTTCCGTTTGTAACGGTGAAGATAATCAGGTTTCACGCCCAATGCATAAGAATCAAGTTTTACGCTCAGTGGGTAAAAACCAAGTTTTACGCTCAAAGCATGAGTCTCCCATTCGTAATGGGGCAGACTCAAAAGTTTGTGCTTCTGAGTGTAAGAATCAGTCTCCCGTTGGTGACGTGGTAGGCTCAAATAAATTACGCTCCTCGCGTAAAACAAAATCTCCCATTTGTGACGTGGTAGATAATAAAATTTTACGCTCCATGCGTAAAGGTAAGTCTCCTGTCTGTGACAGTGTAGATAAAATTCATAACGATGTTCACACATCTAATGTGAATGTACCCAAACGCATACAGCGTAAAAATGTCGTTGGTAAAGCTTCTGTCCTACACCAACAACCTTCTTATACTGCTTCACGCAAAGTACGAAACTTACAAATTACACGCCATGAAGATGGAGTCCTTCGTGCTAAAAAATCTCAAGATTTACGTACACAACTCCAGACGCGTAAAAATGTACAGTTTGGTTCGGCGAATGCAGCCAGTAATTTTCTTTATACACAAGGGACTAAACGTTTTTCTACCCCAAATGTAATAAAGAAGAATACTCCATCTGTTCCTTCTGATTTACGCGAATTGCTAATGCAAAAGCGTAAGAACAGACAATCTCCGGTGACATTTCCTCAAGAAAAACATTATTGTGAATATCACCAGGTTGTGATCAATTGTTGTTGTTCAGCTTCAAAACGGTCGATTTTTGATCGTTTAAGTTTTAACTCGCCTCAACATCAAGCTGAAGACCAAGAACATGAGCTGTCATATGTGTCAGTCAACATGGCATCTCATGCTAACAGAGGACGACATCCAAGACGGAATATGTCCCAAACTCCAGGTCAATAACAGTTCAACAGGCTTCTTGATTCCTTTGAAGGAGTATATCAGAATACTCAGTCAAGAAGACAAAGACAATTGCAGACTTCTGATTCAGAAGCTGGGGGTACTCAATCTTTTGAGTCTGATACCGATAGTGTGGATTCATACTTCTACACTAATCCCTCTATATCTTCAAGAGAGGTTGAATCCTATGCTGTTGGAGATGAACCAGAGACGTTATCTGCTAATACGGAACAACATCTCACTGCCGTAGAGCAATCACTGAAAGACATGCTTAACATGGTACAAAGCATGCATCAGATAATTTTGAATCAGTAAACTGCTCAACCGACAGTAATAACCCCGGTACCAGTAGCAGCACAAACTCAAGATAGTCAAGGGGCTGATATACCTTTGAATATTCAAGAGCCTGCTGTTAATCAAAATTCTGCATCTCCAGATCCCATCATTCCAGAAGATGTACCACCTCCAGTGGGGGTTACGGTACATCCAACGACCATTCAATCAAATATGCTTCCTCAAGCCAGTGAAGCCATTCAAGCAGTGCGTGAATTCAAAGCACAGTTTGAAGTTTTGAGGCACAAGGATCAGCTCCAGAGGTTAGGGATTAAGCAATCTTATCCTCCTCATTGGAATGATGTACCCTTTCCACCGAAGTTCAAGCCACAATCTATGGTTCTGTTCGATGGAAAAGCATCTCCCAGTCAATATATCAATTACTTCGATATTATGACTGTACACTTGCAGAAAAATGATGCTCTTCTCACTCGAGTGTTCATCGGGTGCCTAACGGGTTCGGCTTACGACTGGTATCGTAGCTTACCTAATAATTCTATTTCGTCTTTTGACGAATTCAAGGCGATGTTTCTCTTCCGCTTCTATGAAGGAGGTATGGACATGAACATGTCCTCCTTGATAGAAATCAAACAATAGGAGAAAGAAGATACTCGGACGTTCATTGAACGTTTTCGACAGGCTACTCTCAAGATGCCTCCTGGTATGCCAGATTCAGCGTTGATTGATACATGCAAGATGAATCTGCGACCATCCATTGCTGTCTTCACGGGTTCCCAATTCTCAGATTGGGCTTCGTTTATCATAGCAGCAGTTTCTGCCAAGACCAATGGTAGGTTGGCTCGTGAACATGGGATGATTTTCGCTTCAGAAGATAAAGGAAAGAAAAATAATCCTGGTAATAATCCTGACAATCGTAATGTGGAGGGAAAAGATACTCTTATGGTTAATCTTTCCAAGAACAAAATGACGCCGAATAATCAAGAATCTTCCAGGCCAAAGGAGGAATACTCTTTTGATGAAAGTGATATCCCAGGGATATTTTAATGTCTGGTGAAAAGTGGCAAACTTTAAATTCCGGAGCCGAAAAGGCCTAATGAGGTGAATCTGACTGACAATCCCAAGTATTGTATCTATCATAGATACATTAATCATCCTACCAGTGCTTGCTATGTCTTGAAAAAGAAAATCCAAGAGCTGATAAATGGTGGTGCTATCGCTTTAACCAATGATGACCATACGGTTACAACCAATATGGTTTCTCTTCAGTTCGAAGATTTTCCTCCACAGCAAGTACCAGATGGAATTATCCCAATCCCAAAGGCGGCGATGAAGATCGTGAATATCCCGCCTGCCAGGGAATAAAATACAGGATTGCTGCCGCTCACACTAAAGAATGGTGAAATCATGTGGGTACATCCTGACTTAGTACCTGAGTTGGAAAATGAAGGTAAAACTTCAAAATCCAAGAAAGGTAAGCAAGTCAAAACCTGCAACATAATTTCTTATGTTATTCCAGATCCTGATGACTTGGATCACCTGTGGGATGGCCTTCCTCTAGAAGATAGACTGAAAGGACTAAACATCTGTCCTCCAAGTCTAGCTCCTCCTACCAAGCTCAAGCTTACTCATCAGCAGTGGCTTGCCATGAATAGTGTTCCTTTATACCGGGCACAACAAGTCTTTGCTGCTTATAAAAAGGCTCCAACAGGGATTTTTCCTCGTATCCCGAATCCTTCTCCTCTCATAACTACAGAGACGTCTATGCTGCATTCTCCTGTAGTTATAAAGGTTTCTTCCTCTTCCCGTATTGAAACACTTGCCAAAAGTTCACTGCCCATTCACTTGTATAGTCAGCAATCTGTCCTTCTCATGAAAAAGATGGGTTATGACTTTCAAAAGGCCGAAGGTTTGAATCATGGTAAAGGAATACGACTTCCTTTACAAATTCAAAATCAAAACTCCACTGTTGGATTGGGTTCTGAGATTCCTCGTAACAACCCTCACAAGAAGAAGGCTAAGGGAAAAAGATTAAATCCTGTAATATGGTACTTCCTTCTCCCGAGTCTGAAGAAGAAACTTTTGCTGGTACAAGATCTGGAAAAGAGTACCACAAAGACTATGAGGGATCCTCCAAAGAAGTAGAAGACGTAGTAGAATCACTACCAGCTCAACCTTCTCCTGTTCCTGCTAAACCTTCTGTGGTTAAAAAGGGGAAACAGAAAGCTGTACGTTTTGACGTCCCATTGAAGTCTGCTTCTAGTCAGGGGGTGGTGATGAAGCCTTACAAGTTTGATATTCTAGCTCAGTTAGCCAATACTCCAACTAGACTATCTATATTTGAGCTGCCTCGTCTTTCTAGAGAAAGCAGAGAGACTTTGAGTGAAGCTTTACTTCAAGCAGATTCATGCTTAGCTCAACTCAAGACTCCTGATAACATACCAGTGTCATGTCCACAATGTCATAGTGTGATGGAAGCAATTCCCAACATCACCTTTACACAAGAGGATATGCTATTGAAACACAACAAGCATGATAGGCCTCTGTGCTACATTGGGTACATCGGATCTACTGAAATTGACAGGATTTACATTGATCCTGGGTCCTCAATTAGCATAATTCTTCAGAGTATGCTAAGACCCCTGAGGATTTCTACTAGTGATCTGACTTACACTAGTACTACGATTGTTGGTTTTAACTCTGGCAAGAGCAAACCACTGGGGAAGATTCGTCTACAGATTCAGATTGGTGATCTTCGAACCATAGTAACTTTCTATGTTATCAACTCAGATGTCTCCTATAATATCCTTTTGGGAAGACCGTGGATTCATGAGCACAATATTGTGCCTTCAACTCTCCACCAATGCCTCAAATATGTGGATTCCCAAGGAGTTGTGAAGACCGAGTTTGCTGATATTAATCCTTTCAAAGGTGTCGAAGCCTACTTCTCTGATTCAAGGCTTTATAAACAAGTGCATGTGAAAGAGATATCAGATATGGCTGAAGATCAATCATCATCTGAGGATCAGTCTATTAATGAAGATCCGCTAGAGGAGCAACCTATGAAGATCATAGTCAAGGGACGAATCCAATCCCAACCTATCAATGATCAACCTTTGATAATCAAGGTTAAGGGAAGAACTCAAGCTTCATCTGAGGAATCAATGAATATTCCTGCTAAGAGCCAAGTTCAACCTTTTATGATCAAGGTCAAGGGGCGTACTTCTTGTACGAATGATCCAGAATCCCCATTGATTGTCAATCTTGGCAAATCTATGCAGAAAACGGATGATGGTCCACTGTAGATTAATCCGAAGCGTAGCAATCAGATTGTCAATGATGTAAATATCGATCATCTTGTACATTTTGATATCAATGAAGATTTCTTTTTCGAGTATATGGCTGTCAAGTTTATTGAAAGAATGACTTTATCTTCTGATAATCAAAGTCATCAATATAAAGACAACATAGAACCAGAAGAAACCTTATACATTGATCATAAGGAAAATTCTTTTCCTCCTCATACAGATGTTGGACCTTATGCTCAAAGGTTCCTAACATCTTCTCCCTATCTACTTCCTGTAGCTGCTTCATCACAAGCTTGCATAACTTTCAGACGTCACGAAGAATCCTGTTTCGTGGTTCCGTCTGATAAGAAGAACAAGCGCCAAATTGTGTTTGGTCTGGCTAGAAATATCCTTGTTGCTCAGACAGATGATCTGAAAGATAAAGATAAAAGAAGAATCCGGATTGACAAATACTGTCAACAATCTATCAAAATTATCCAGAATACGGAATATGATTTGAAGACTATGCAAGGCCTCAATCAAGGCAAGGGTAGACGACTACCATTATGCGGTGATCCGTTTTACCAGAAGACTCGACATAGGTCGGGATATGATCCGTCCCACATGTTTAACGACGATATACAAGAAGAATTCTCTTCTAGATCTTTGCAGTCATCAGATTCGGAAGAAATCCAATTCGTCAAAACCGATTTATCTCATTCCTCAGTCAATATTGATGATGAATCAGAACCATTTGAGAATGATCCTTGGGCTCAACAGATGGATACTCAGTAGGAATTTCGTTTTGAACAACGACAGCCACCTACAGAAGATGAGGTTATCCAGATTGATGTTGGAGATGGAACTACGTCCAAACCAATATTCATCAGTAAGAATCTCTCCGAAGATGAAAAGGAAGAGTTGATAAAACTTATCAAAGAATACATTGACATCTTTGCATGGAGTTATGAGGATATGCCAGGGTTAGACCCTAAGGTTGCTACTCATAAACTCAATATTTTGCCCAATGTCAAGCCTGTAAAACAACAGCAATGGCGCTTTAGACCCGATATGATGGATACAATTAAAGCAGAAGTCAAAAAGCTGATTACATGTGGTTTTATTCGTAAAGAGCAACATCCGAACTGGGTTGCTAATATTGTTCCTGTTATGAAGAAGAACGGAAAAGTCCGAGTTTGTATAGATTATCGAGATCTTAATACAGCTTGTCCAAAAGACGAATTTCTACTTCCCATTACTGATGTCATGATAGACAATACATGCGGTTTTGAGCGTATGTCTTTCATGGACGGATTCTCAGGATACAATCAGATTAAGATGCATCCAGAAGATGAGAAGCATACATCTTTTCGAACACCCCTTGGGGTTTACTGTTATACGGTTATGTCGTTTGGTCTTAAAAACGTCGGTGCCACGTATCAACGGGCGATGAGCAATATCTTCCAAAAATATCTACGGAAAATATTTGAATGCTATGTAGATGACATTGCTGTTAAAAGTCGGTCAAAGAATGATCACATTCAAGACTTGAAGACAGTATTCGAATTGATGCGCAAGCATCAATTGAAAATGAACCCTACTAAGTCTTTCTTAGGGGTTTGCAGTGGCAAGTTTTTAGGATTTGTCATTACCTCTCAAGGTATCCATGTTGATCCTGATAAGGTTAAAGCAATTCTTGAAATGCGTCCTCCTCGCAATCTGAAAGAACTCCGTGGCTTTCAGGGTCGTATTGCTTATATCAGAAGATTTATATCCAATCTTTCTGGGAGATATCAACCTTTCTCCCGTCTATTAAAGAAATGTGTATCTTTTGTCTGGGATGAAGCGTGTCAAAAAGCCTTCAATGACATCAAGCAGTATCTTACAAACCCACCTGTTCTGGTCCCTCCGGTGATAGGAAGACCATTTTTGCTATATGTTCGAGCCTTGGATCATTCACTTGGCGCTTTTCTGGCACAGAAAAGTGATATAGGTCATGAACAAGCAGTATATTATCTGAGCAGAATGATGGTCGGAGCTGAACATAGATATACTCATGTGGAAAAGGAATATCTAGCTTTGGTTTTTGTCGTCCAAAAGACAAGACATTATGTGACAGGACAGACTATTCATGTCATCTCTAGAATAAATCCCATTCGGGTATTGATGAGAAAACCGAGCATTCTTAATTCTCGGTTAGCTACCTGGGCAATGTTGCTCACTCCTTACGACATGGTTTATGTGCCTCAAAAATCAGTAAAGGGCCAAGCGTTAGCTGATTTCTTAGCTGCTCATCCTATACCTGAAACTTCGAAGTTATATGAAGACATTCCAGACGAAGTAGTGGATTGTAATATGACTTTGAAGAATGATATATGGCAATTATATTTTGATGGAGCATCACGAGTGGGACCTAAAGGCAATATTGTCTCTGGGGTAGGAATCGTCTTGGTTTCTCCTGACAAAATGGTCATATACCGTGCCTATTCTCTTAATGAGCCATGCTCCAACAATGTAGCAGAATATAATGCTCTATTGATCGGTCTCCAAGTAGCAAAACAATTGGATATCGAATTCCTGGAGGCTTATGGAGATTCTCAATTAATCGTTAATCAAATTAGAGGGACTTATGAAGTCAGAAATCCTGATCTCATCTCCTATCATCAGGTGGTAGTCGAGTTGGTCCTTTCATTCAAAGGATTCTTCATTGAATTTGTACCACATTCTCAGAATGTGGAGGCTGATGCTCTTGCTAGTTTAGCTGCAGATCTGGCTGTCCCAATCTGAAGACAAAATACAATTACTTTGTTGGACCGAGACTTGTTCTGTGTGAAGAGTAATCTGCATATTGAACAAAGTTATGTGACAGAGGCAAGTTCCCAGCAGAAAGATTGGAGAACTCCATTCATTGATTATGCAGTTCATGGAATTCTTCCTGAAGATCATAAAGAAGCTGCATCAATTAAGAGACGATCGTTTAGATTCTATTATGATTCGTCTTTGCATATTCTATACCGTCGTTCATATGAAGGACTCTTGCTACGTTGTCTATCAGAAAGTGAAGCCAAACAAACACTACAAGAGGCTCATGATGGTGTCTGCGGTGCTCATCAACCAGGTCCAAAGTTACAAGATCGCATTCGAAGAATGGGATATTATTGGCCTTCCATGATAGCGGATGCTGTGGATTACGCTAGAAGGTGTAAAGCATGTCAAATTCATGCAGACTTTATTCATCAACCTTCTGAATTTCTACATCCAACAACAGCGTCTTGGCCCTTCGAAGCTTGGGGTATGGATATAATTGGTCCGATCAACCCTCCTTCTGTTAAAGGACATCGGTTTATATTGGCTATAACCGATTATTTTTCTAAGTGGGCAGAAGCAGTTCCCCTTGCTGAAGTGAAAATATCTAATGTAATCAGCTTCATTAAACATCATGTTATTTATCGCTTCGGGATTCCTCGACGAATAATTCATGACAATGGACCACAATTTGCCAGTCAGGCATTTTATCGATTCTGTGACAAGAATCGAATTCAAAATCTGGCTTCTATGGCTTATAATCCAGCTGCTAATGGTTTCGCTGAAGCCTTCAACAAAACGATAATCAAACTTCTCAAAAAGTTTGTCTCTTCTAATAAACGGGATTGGAATGAGAAGCTTGGAGAATGTTTATGGGCATATCGAACAACGGTCCGGACTCCTACTGGTTTTATACCATTTTTACTGGTTTATGGATGTGAAGTTGTCTTCCCATTGGAAATCCAGATCCCTTCTCTTCGAATTGCTATTGCTAATGAGCTAACCACAGAGAATAACGATCGCTTACGACTCTAAGAACTTGAAGGATTGGACGAGAAGCGTCTTCAAGCACAACAGCATATTGAGCTATATCAAGCTCGTATATCTCGAACTTTCAATCGCAAAGTCAAAGAGAGGGTATTCAAAGTTGGCAAGCTTGTATTAGCTGTTCGGAGACCAATGGTGATGGCTCACAAAAGCAAAGGAAAATTCCAAGCGAAATGGGAAGGCCCTAATGTAATTGAGTCCGTATTTTCCAACGGTGCCTACCGGTTATCAAAGCCCAATGGAGATCTACTCATGATGCCAATTAATGGCAAATTTCTTAAGAAATACTATGTAAAAAAAAAAGAGAGACAGAATAAAAATAAAGTCTCTTTTATTATTTTTGTTCAAAACAAAAGATTAAGGACGAGGGCCACTCCCTTCCTTATTGAATACATAGTCAGCCAATGCATCGAAGGCATCGTTTCCTGAACTCATAAAAAATTTGCAGACGGCCATCCTCAATGCTTCTTCTTCAGGAGTTTTTCCTGGCTCTACTAAGAAAGCAAGGATGTCTTGGGATGGCTTGGGCGTAGAAGAACTGTTGCCTACTTCAGTCGGGCCTGTCACTATTGGCTCAGTAGGACACGTCTCAATGATGTCCTCAATGTTCCTGGAAACTCCATTCTTTTTCCTTACATCCTCGGAAGACATTTTCCAATAGAGGAGTGGAAATAAGAATGAAATATTACAGAGAGTTCTCACCTATTTATAGAGGAGGAATATTAATGAACTGGTCTTTGAAACTGAAAACGACTTTTCATTTCCGAAAAGGCTCGTCCGTTCATTTTACCAGGTTCATCTATTATGGAATTGAATCGTCCTTTCTATTCCCGAGAAATACGTTTATTCGTCGTTCCCGAGAAATACGTTAATTCGTCCATCGTTTTTCTGTCTTCTCATTCCCCAGCTACCAAGGTTTGGTTAAGCTGATTTCTTATCTCCTGGGAGAGGGATTTTAAATCTTCTATTTTATCAATTGATCAAAAAATGGGATTCATTATTTATCATGTTCTCATAACCTCTGGATAAATACTAAATCTACTTACTCTTCTTATCTATCATTTTCCATTTGACCTCTGCATAGATATCAATCTACTTTTCTTTGAGTTCTCACATACTGTCATGTCCAATATTACCTCTGATGAGTATTGTGTACTCTAAAAACAGAAAATAAAGATTTCATCATCTATCATGTCCATATTACATCCAGATAGATACAAATCATTCAGCATAGAAGAATTATCATTTCCACTCTCATATCATCATAAAAAGTCTATTACATTTCTTAGACTTACTTACAAATTATCATGGAAATCTATTACAATTTCGGATTTTCATTCTATGCACAACAACGATGATCTAATAGAGATCTACTTTCTTCTTTAGATCTTCTTTGTCGGGTTCCTTGTTGGTGTCAATTCCTTCCTGTCTGAGCCTCTGTGGTCACCAAAACAGCAGGAATTAACGCTGGTCTTCTCTCCCAGAAAAGAGGAGAACCTCAGAGTATGGCAGCCCGAAGGCGTGTTGCTGCCAATACAACTGGTGGATTAGGAGCGGCCCCTCAAAGGAGATAGGAATGTATCCAGCATTGGGATACAATTCCTAGTTCTGCCGTGAAAGGAACTCTACTACCCGATTTCTCGAGGTAGAGTTGACTCCACCATCCAACTCTCCGTGTATAAAGGCTCTTCCTACCAACAGAGGAAGACCCTTCTATCCCACGAAGAGTTCTGAGTTGTCTGATTTGCGCGTCAAAAGCGCATGAGCTCCCTGATGCTGATGTCAGAAGAACACACTTCACAGCGTCAAAGTCACCAATGCCAGTTCTGAAAAAGCTCTTCAGCCAAGCTTCTGCAAAAAAAAACCAACGAAAAAGAAATGTTTTAGACAGAAGTATCATCAGATGCGTATTAAACGCTAACTAAAAAAAGATGGCAAGGCTTTTTCAACAAGGCTTTTTACGCCAGTGCTTCAACAAGGATTTTTACGCCAGTGCTTCAATTAGGCTTTTACGCCAGTGATTCAGCAAGGCTTTTACGCCAAGTGATTCAGCAAGGCTTTTACGCCAGTGATTCAGCAAGGCTTTTACGCCAGTGATTCAGCAAGGCTTTTACGCCAAGTGCTTCAGCAAGGCTTTTACGCCAAGTGCTTCAGCAAGGCTTTTACGCCAAGTGCTTCAGCAAGGCTTTTACGCCAGTGCTTCAGCAAAGCTTTTTTTACGCTCGTCAAGAATTTACGCTCATAAATAGTTGTTTTCAACAAAAAATTCAAAGATAGATATCTGCTTACCACTTAAGTCAAATGGTTTGGCTCTAATGGTGGTTGAATCTGCGTCTAATGACTGAGTATACAAAGGAACATCGTTGGAAAGCTTCGACATTGTCACTTGTTGGAGAACGACATTGCAAAAAAGCTATCTTCAGAGGAATGAGAATGAGAATATATAAAACATTCTCGGCTATTTATAAAGACTGAAGAAACTGTTAGGAGCCTATTTCGTGAAAAGATTCTATTGAAAAGCTCTCGTGACCACAAGACAGACGCCACGTGTCGGTTTGTTTCTTGGGAATTAACAGCCATAGAAGCAGTAAAAAGAAGTGCTTAAACAATTCTCGAGATTAACAGCAAATTTTATTCATAAAAGGGGAAGTGGACCCTACAGATGAAACACTCGCAATACATAAAAATGTTATTTCTCTCCTTCGTTTGGCTGACGAAGGGAGACACCTAGTTCGTGCATATTGCGAATCCCGGAGCGGCGCATCAGATTAAGAAATGCTTCAGCGTCTCCTGGCCCTTCGTACGTACTTGGGGGACCACCATCAATGCGACTAAAAACTGCAGGAGTCACTCCAAAACATCCTAAAAGGTTGTGTGCTCGCTCAAGATCGAGCCTGGAACTCGAAGCCTCTTTGTTGATGATTTCGTTCTTCGGCGCCATGACGATACAAAGATGAATGGCAAAAATAAAGAATTTGTTCTTATTTATACAAATCAAAATCAACTCTTCACATTCCTCATTGGAAACTGCTCACTCGGGAAGATGAGGATGCACTTGAAAGTTTCGAGAAAGGAAATTCATTGTGAAGGTTAAATGTTGACCGACATTATTTTCCTTTGAAAAATTTTACGCCGACTGTTGGATGTCCCCGCTTTTACGCGGATGACTGTTGCGTATCCCGAGTTTTACGCTGACTGATCAAATCTCAACTTTTACGCTTCTGTTCAAAGTGTTTCAAATTTTAGAGATATTTGAAAACTTTGAAGGGGGCTTGTAGGAGCGTAAAAAGTGCTTCACAGAAAGGGTCAAAGTGATAAAGCATTTCACTCAAATTGGTCCCCTTTACGCCAAGGAGAAGCTAATCACTTTACGCCTAAGGCAGGCTGGTCACTTTACGCTCGGGTCTACACCCATCATTTTACGCCCAGGACAGGCTAGCCTCTTTTACGCTGGACAAAGTTGTCAAGTCTCGCATTTAATGCAAACTCTGACATGAAGATATTAATGATGGCATATATCACAGAATTTAAAGGGATTTGTTTTATACAGAAACCAATGTTGTCGTCTAGTATGTGGATTAAGCCGCTTTACGCTCACAATATGGTTTCTTTTACGTACGGAGATTACACGAGTTTTTACGCTCAAAAGTCGACGTGTGCGTAAAGTCTATTTGGGCTATTTTACGCTCAAGGTTATTCAATAACCACTTTACGCGGGAAATCTATGACAGAGCTACTTTACGCTCAGCTCACTGCTTTACGCTCAGAGTATATTGGGGCTATTTCTACGCCCTATTCTTTCTGGCCAACTTGGAACGTGGTTTGCCTACATGGCCTTCATGCCACATATTTCGAAGAACATGTGTACGTACCTCCTATTCTTATTGAATGATGGGACACGTGTCAACGTATGCAGAGGATGTCTTTGATCATGGGTGGCGGTTGTTAGCGTAAAAGCGGAACTTTTGCTGAAGTTTTTACGCACCAGAGCCCAAGTCTATAAATAGACTGATTTTTCTCATAACACACACACAGAGACAGGAGAGAAGACAGAGATCAGAACTTCGAGATTTTGATTCTCCAGAGCATTCTTCTTCAACCTTTCTTCTAGAACAAAGTGAAGCAAATCAGGAAAGCATTCGGCCTCGCCATCAGTGCCTAAGTGCGTCGATACCTTTCTCGTGACTTAGTTCTTCCAATTGTTCTACTTCAAGCATTGATCTTCATCATCATCATATGGTCCATGGAACAAAGTGATTATTTACAGATCAGACTTCCATAGCAATACTTTTCCAGAATCAAATTTGTACTTCTTGTACTTTTTCTCGTTTTAATTTTCAAAAGCCAATTTTTCTTTGGCATTTTGTTAAGCGAAACACAAACATAAACTTATTTAACTATGAGTTGCATCGCATCATCTATTCCACTATTCTTCCTAAATCAACTTCAAAAGATGATGTTACAAATCTTGAACTGTCTGCCCTCTATCATATCATCAAGGGAATTCTATTTTCGGTTCCCAAGACTATCATTCAGATGATGGGACGTTGTCGCGAAAGAGATCGAAATCTCTCTTATGCGATGTTCATCCCACGCATTATTTAGCATTTTGATGTTAATCCTTTCTACTTGTGCTCTGGAGCCTGAGCCCAAGTTTCTCCAGCTGTCACGTTACAGTGCAGCCGCTTCTTTTGTACCTCCTACTACTCATGTTCCACCTCCTTAGGCTTAGCCTATGTCTTTTGAGGGTATTCATCAGCATCTCTCTGATCTGCAGACATTCATCACTAACACATCAAGGAAACGTGAGTTCCATGATGTGAGTCGGTTCCAGGCACTCGTCAACTCTATGGCCGATCTCTGTTTCGCCCATACTGGACATTCTGTCAGTTGTCTTCCTAGAGATCCAGCTGTCTTCAGCTACCGCTATAAAGATGAGGTGGTACACACTCTCTTTCAGCCCGGTAATGCATATGATTGGTACCGTGGTTCTGGTGCTACTCCACCCTATTCTGGAGCTGGTACTTCTGGAGCTGGTCCATCTGGACATGGTGGTCATGTTGGCATTGCTGATGATGATGATGATTCAAAGGATTTGTGATCTAGACGCATTGTATTTTGTCTAGATGTTACTTTTTGAGACTTTGTTATATTCATGTTTACTTGGAAATGCTCCGACAATCCAAGATATCATTAGTACACTATCTTTTAGTTTATTTTGCACTGAGATTGTGATTGACTGAGCTGATGTATGGTGAACATCTTTTTTATGCTTTGCTTAGCATATTTTATTTCAGTTTAGCATTTATTTCTTGTTATAGCACTATCTCTTTATGCTTCAATATAAACTGCCTGTGAAATGCTTATTTTTCTATATATTATATTTGTGTTTCTTTACTGATTGTTCCTTATGCATAAATTACGGGAAGCTTTTCCTCTTTGCAATTATTTTGCTAAGTGATAACGGGGGAGAAATAGGATCTAACATCTTATGCAGGATACAGGAA
This sequence comes from Iris pallida, assembly GCA_029216955.1. Lineage (NCBI taxonomy): Eukaryota > Viridiplantae > Streptophyta > Magnoliopsida > Asparagales > Iridaceae > Iris > Iris pallida. The sequence continues at coordinate 24,530,196 of JANAVB010015600.1, forward strand.
CATTTTTTTCAGGATATAATACAATTTTGAATATCTTTCAAATCTTATTGATCAAGATGTTATATCGGTCAAGGTTTGTCAATTATCGATATGGGAGAGATTGTTGGCCCATTGGTCATGGTCAAACCTGATTTTAAAAATTAATCAAACTCTGTCTTGATATAAGGGCTACTCAAGTTTATTTGGACTCTAGGACACTGCCAGAGAACTGCTACCCATTCTATTCAAGACCGAAGTTGTGTTTGTCACTCGAGTCTGTATTTCCTTTTTGCAATGTATTTTTCATATTTCTTGAGTCTAGGAATACATTGTACACCGAGTCGTACTAGCAAATAGGCTACCCTAAAAATATTTTCAAAATATTCCATGTTTTGAAGAACAGTCCACTATTTACAAAAAGCTCCTAACTGCTTAAAATAATTTCAAAAATTCCACAAATCATTTTTGCAAAAACCTAACAAAACCCTAACAGAACTCGGCCCGAGTTCAGCCAGAGTTCGGCTAGAGATCGGTTAGTGAGCATTGCTTTTTGAACTTGGTCCTCCTGTAGTTATGGATCTTGCCGAGATTTTCTCATAAAGTTCTGTCCAAATTCTGTTCGAATTCTGACAGAGTTCTGCCTTTGGAAAAGCTATAAATAGAGAAGGATTTCGAATATTTCAACTCACTTATTCAATTTCATCTCTTCTCTCTAAAGCCTACTGCTATCTTCCAAAGTGTTCTAAGCTTTAATTTTCAAATCCTAAGGCAGTTACAATCCTCTAGTCGATTTGCCAGTACGGTACGGTCTAGAAGCTTCAGAGCGATTGTAATTAGAGGCTTGATTAAAGAAAGATACGTCACAACTGAAGTTGGTCGAGTAATTCGGATCAAAGCTCCCATTTGTAGAAGTTGCAAGAACTTCGTAGAAAAACTTGCGGTATTTCCCAATAGTGGATTCAACTAGAAGCTAGAGTTCTTCCGACAGGAATAGTCCTCACAAGAGGAAATCCAATATACATCGCCATCTTTGTGTTTGCATTCTGATCTATGCTTTTACATTTATTTACTTGTATTATTTCTCTGTGATCTTGCTGCTTAGTTTTTAAATTAGCAATATTCTGCTGCCTACTCTATTCACCCCCCTTAGATTATTGCGCTTTACGATTCATTCCTACATTATGGATGTCCAAAATCCTCTGAAAATCAATGTATATTCATCCTAATTAATTATGGTTACCTATTATAGGCTCAACTAAGGCTAATTGATCTATTTCTAAGCCTATTGGGTTTCTGGAATTGAAATAAACTTTGAAAAACTATTTAATGGGTCTTGTGTGCCATTGAAAATAAATAACACATGAGAACTCAATTGAGTGGGATACCATAGGCATGTGTGTAGTATGCTCAAAATGTCAAAACCATATATTGGGTCGAATGGTTTGGATCGAGTTTGGGCCTCATTCGAAATTGAAAAATACATCTAGTTTTATGGTAATGGTTAAAATATACATTTTGACCCCAATGATGTACACAAAATATGTAGTGCAAGGAAATATATTTGAGTGGACATGATAAAACAAAATAAAAGTAAAACTCGTCTAGATTACGAATATGGAACTAGATTTAAGAAATTAATAATTATTGTGCTTCAAAAATCAAAGCTATGGTAAAGTACCTCTATAGTCAATATTGACTTTAAAATATAGTTTAATATTAAATATCTATATTAAATAATTAAAAAAATCTAAAAATTAGGGGGCTTACAATATATTTTACAGATAATTTAGAGTAGTTGTGCTCTACTCACTACGGACCTCGGGACGTAATAGGTGTAGACTTAGAGACTGTGGCCCAATAGGGGATAGTACCAGTTGAGTAGGATTGTCATGCCCTGACTTGGGAAATCGTTTGTCCTCGCTTGATTTTACCAAATCGAATGTCCTCACTCGAGCTAGATGTTGTACAAGTCTGGAGTTACACTCATACAAGGCAAGATGACAGGTTCTCAAAATAGTTATCTTTGATTTAATATTTACCAGCAAAACAAACTGAGTATACCAAACAATTCTCTTTATTCAATAAGCAATTGAATTATAAAAGCTTTCAATAGTACAAATGAATCATGCAAGATTGGCTTACAACACTCAAGTTCTCTCTTGCCCATAAAGGATTTCACTGTTCCATACAACATGTCTTCTATATCTCGACTGCTTCATCCCGTTGCAAGCCCTAGCATCAATACGGTTGCATGCCTCAAAACACTATAGCATTCCATGCCTCAGCAATTTAAAGCAAAGCTCTGCCGCGAGCAATCCATTCCCTGTATCCTGTAAGCAATCTGGTGGAGGATCAGTACTAATCCTCTTGCGTACTGATATTTATCCACTTTATTAAACCGATATTAAGCAGATATATGAATCATGCAGCTTAAGTTGTGATCCTCCTATATTTGCCTTAGGGTCGATTTTATGGCATATTCAAAAGCAGTAAAGAATGTAATCCATGGCAAGCATGTTATCATTTATTCGCGTAAGCAGATATGCAACATATAGCAATCTTGTGTTTACACCATCCTCGTACCGACACACGGTGAATACGCCTGCCATCCTTCCCTATCATGTTATAAGTGATCGTCGTACAGGATCTCTGTGTGTCTGCACCATTCAGTCCACCAGCTACTATCTATATGAAGATCACTAACAATCACCGTGTCAGAATGGACTTATGTTTCTCGATGGCATTACGATGCAACCCATTCAACCTAGTTTATGAACCTTACTGAAGGTCCCGCAATGCTCGTGGTCCCTTAGCCACAATAATCATTCCTCCTAGGCCGAATAGTCCCAATGCACTGGCACACCTGTTCGAGGAAAACGAACCCGTGCACGAGTTAGTTCATAGTCCATTTGATCATGCAACATGCACTACTCATATAACCAAACATAGTCTGAGTACGAAACACAGACTTCGCATCATTTCGTATTTTTCACGTTCTTTTTATGTTCTCACGTTCTTTGTACATTTTCATTCTTCGATGTTTCAATGCCTCGATTCAATGTCCGAGTGAACGACCCGAATGTCACAAACATTCAAGGCAACACACTGCATTCAATAATTACTCATTATCCTTCGAGCAATGCATTCGATGCATATCTCAATTCAGTATTTCCCTATTCTACGCATTAGTGTTCAATGTTCTCTTACTCATGCATTTGATGCACGCCGACACGATCTTTCAATGTGCTAGACTTATGTTCATTACCTCCTACTCGTGTACTGAGGTATGTCACACCCCGATTCGGAGAATCATTCGTCCTCGCTTTGATTTATGCCGAATTGTTCGTTCTCGCTTGGGCGTGATGTCGTACAAGTCTGGTGTTACACTTATACAAGGCAAAGATGGTACATAATTGATTATCTTCAAATAGAAACACATCAAAGCGACAGAAGCAGACAAATTAAAGATAATAAGGACATTCTTTCTTATTAAATAGAACACATTATTGATTTATAGTAGCAGAAATTAGAGATAACTTAAAGTCGCACAAAGATATGTAGAAATAAGCTATCTTTATTGATAATAGAAATAGGGTACAAGGCTTGTAGTGAAATACAAATCCTACAACACATCCCTTATTATATTGATAGTCAACGGAAACTCCTACCATAATGCTTATATTTGATACTCGATATACTGAATTACAACTCAATATACCGACTTGGCTTACAATTTACTGGCATAACAAATTTACAATGTTCCATAGATTATGTCATTTATAGACAGAAGACATCATCTTTTCCAAGGAGAGCTTTCATATGCCCAACAAATCTTCAATACCGCGTGTCACGCCCCAGAACCAGAATACTAGAGAGCGGGGGACAGACACAGCGAGCTACGTACATTGAAGTATAATCTACCTCGATATACGGTCACGGCTGTCTAGATGCATGAGGGTTTATCTACAAGCCAACAGTCTCTTATGGTCATGAACAAGCCTAGTGTCTCAATCTCAAGCAAGTAAGTAAATGTTACAAGATGTTAGATCATCAGACATACAAAGTAAGGCATCCCAAACATTACATATTCAGATGATCATGAAGCTAGTCATACAAAATGTGAAGACTAGCAAGAGTTTCAGTCATACATGATCAACCCTAGGATTCGTCAATTATGTTACAGCCCGTAGGCAGACAGTAAGTAAAGTTGCAAATGAGCTAACACTTGTTCGGCGGCTAAACGCCTCAAAAGAATATTTTTACAAGGGGGTGGGAGAGCAAAATAAGAATCCTACTCGTTGCCAGGGTTGCGCCTAGTGGTCACCATCTGGCTGGAAGGCAGGAAGATCCTCGGGAGCTACTCCGAAATCTGGCTATAAAAAACCAGCTGGGTCAGACCCCAGAAAGAACAAGTGCCACAAGGGAGGCTTCACTTAAGAACTAAAACCATCATATTAGCACATGAGACATAAATGATAATAACAGACATGAGTTAGAGAAAGCAGGATGATAAACGATAAGATGACTAACAGACTATTCTGGTAACCAAGTTACAACCCGTAAACCAAAAAAGGACCGGGGTTGTAACCCTTCACCTGAACAGAACTTAGTCTCTAACCAATTATCGATAAAGTAAAGCATAATAAGCATGTCATGACACAGCCATGTACTGGATCTGGGCAAGACTAGACAAGACTCCATCTATCAATCACGGCCGAGCAATGAGTACGGCTTGATACTTTAACTAACTAGGGTTATCACAAGCCTAGTTACTAACAAGATGCATCGAGATGTTCCAACAGCCACAAGTCCTGCAGTCTTAATCCAGGTTATCCAGTCACAAGTTGAGAGAGTTGGATTAGGTGACTTAGAGGTGCAACACATGACAGTGTGCTGGAAATGTGCCCTACTCGACGGCAGGCTACAAGTCCAATTAAAGCGCCCAGATAACGGGACTACCTGTAGCTGGGAAACCTCTTCATGGACTACGTGATTAATCTAGTCATTATCCTAGTCAGATTCAGTATAAATCTCTGACCGTGGAAATCAAGAATTCATATCCTAGACATGATGCAAGACGAGACATGTAGCTTATACAAGCAGAAACACCCACGGTGTCAAGCCAAGAGTTACTTAGCAAGGCATATCGAGATTATCATGTAGGTTACTTGTCAAGTCAAGAGTGCATCACAACGGACCACCATCAAGAATTATCATATCAAGTTACTTGTCAAGAGTGCACCACGACGGGTCACTATCCAGAATTATCATGTTACTTGATACTTGTTAAGAGTGCGCCTTAACAGGCCACTATCGTGTTCTATCCTTACATTATCATGAATGAGAGAAACTTGCATAAAATAACTAGTGACATATTCTTGAAGCCAAGGAAAAGATCTACAACTTTTATGTTTTGAGTTTTTCAAGATTTTAGCTACAAAATAGCCCAAACGGGCAAAAACAGTCATTTGGAGTGACCTGCGCGCAAGTTGCGCGGACAAAATCGCCCACGGCGTACGTTGCGCGCAAAGCACGGTACGCGGGCGCGCGGCCGCGCAAGTTGCGCATTGCGCGCGGGCAAAATTGCCCAACGGCGTACGTTGCGCGCAAGCGCGGCGCGCGGGCACGCGGCAGAGAAGTGCGCGGGCACGCGGCGCGCAAGTTGCACATTGCGCGCGGGAAAAATCGCCCACGGCGCACGTTGCGCGCAAGCACGGCGCGCGGGCGTGCTGCAGTGAAGTGGCGGGCGCGCGGCACACAAGTTGCGCATTGCGCACGGGCAAAATTGCCCACAGCGCACGTTGCACGCAAGCACGGTGCGGGGGCGCGCGGCCGCGCAAGTTGTGCATTGCGTGCGGGCAAAATTGCCCCACGGTGCACGTTGCGCGCAAGCACGGCACACGGGCGCACGGCAGCGAAGACACTGCGCGCGGCACTGTTCATCGTCCCGACAGCACCGAAAGGTGTGGGGAACCCATGAACATGAAAATGGCATAACTTTCTCATACGAAGTCGAAATCAAGCGGTTCAAAAGCCAAAATTGGGTAGAATTGAATTTCCTACAACATGGAACCATTAGATTTTGAAAATAACCAAGTTTTAGATATCAAAACCAAGGAAAACCAAAAAAGTTACAAACTTAGATCTACAAGAATCCACCCATTAACTCCAAAATGTCAAATTCTAAAGAGGCTTAGAATCAAGTAAGAAAGAGAATGGAGCAATAAAACTTGAGATCCATCATGAAGCAAGTTTCACTTGCCTAGGCTTGGTAGGTGGGAGGAGTAAATGAAGAAGATGAAGATGTAAATGCAAATAATGGAGGAGAGAGAAGAAGTTGACTTATATAGCAACCCCTCTCATCTCAACCCAAAATAAACCAAACCAAGCCAAGCCAAGTCATGTTGAACCAAGTTGAACCACTCAAGTCAAAATTAAACCAAGACTAAGCTAAACAAGATAAATCAAAAATACGGGCCACCTGACAATTGTCAGAAATCTGTATAGGTATCCTAAAAAATACGTATAACGAGAAACGGAAGTGACAACTCTACCCACCTTAAAAGATTCCCGTCATCGAAATTAAATCAAGAGGCTAGAGGTGTCAGGGCAAGCTATATTAATCACAAGCAAGCTACGACTAGCAGTTAATCAAGCAATCATTCATGCAAGCAAGGAAGTAAAAGCATAAGGCATAAGGAAGACAATATACCTTATGAGTCAAACAAATGTCGATACCGCCAGCGGATATCATCCTCACGCTCCCACGTTGACTCACCTAAAGAGTGATGACCCTAAGCAACACAGACTAACTTAATAGTCTTGTTCTTGAGTATCTTCTCCCTTCGGTCCAATATGGATACGGGCCTTTCCTCATACGAATGGTTGGTACAAACAACCAATTCCGAATGATCAAGGATATGGCTCGGATCCGGGATCTACCGTCGCAATTGGGATACATGGAATACATCATGCACCTCACATAACGACGGTGGAAGAGCGAGACGATAGGATACATCACCTACTCGCTCGAGAATGTCGAACGGCCCTATATACCTAGGACTAAGCTTTTCTCGTACGCCGAATCGAATGACGCCACGGGTAGGCGAGATCCTAAGGAATACGTGGTCGCCGATAGAAAACTCAAGAGGGCGCCGATGAGAATCAGCCCAATGGTGCTGACGATCTTGTGCAACTCGAAGACGATCTCTGACTTGTCTGACCACCTCGATTGTCTGCGTAATCATCTCTGGACAAAGCATCTACCTCTTGCCGACATCATTCTAAGCTAAAGGTGACCTGCACTTCCTGCCATATAGTGCTTCAAAGGGTGCCATCTGGATACTGGCCTGGAAACTGTTGTTATAGAAGGACTCCACGAGATGCAGGTGATCTTCCCACGAACCACCGAAGTCGAGTGTACATGACCGCAACATATCTTCAAGAGTCTAAATATTGCGTTCTGACTAACTATCTGTCTGTGGATGATAAGCTGAACTGAACTTGAGACGAGTCCCCAAGCTCTCTTAAAGACTACACGAAAAGTGCGATATAAATCTTGAATCTCTGTCGGATACAATACTGACTGGTACTCCATGCAACCTGACTATCTGCCTGAGGTACATCTCTGCTAGCTGATCCGTCGACTGACCAACTCTGAAGGGAAGAAAATGAGCTACCTTCGTGTGAGGATCAACTATAACCCATATAGCATCTCTTCCAGCTGGGGATTTAGGTAACCCAGTTAAAAAATCTATGGTAATGTGCTCCCATTTCCATTATGGGATCGGTAAAGGTTAAAGAAGTCCAGCTGGTCTCTGATGTTCAGCTTTAACTTGTTGGCAAACTAAATAACGAGAGACAAACCGGGCTATCTCCCTCTTCATGCCATTCTACCAGAAATGCTGGAAAATATTACGATACATCTTCATACCGCCAGAATGAATTGAATACTAAGAACAGTGAGCCTCTGCCATGATCTTCTGTCTGATATCACCACTAGGTACACAAAGACGCCTTCCATGTCGGAGTGTACCATCTTCGTGAATGCATAACTCTGGTCTCCGTCCTACTACATATTCTGCCCTAAGCCGCTGAAGCTTAGAATCTGCTGACTGAGCTAACTTAATCCTCTCAACTATACTGGACTGAACTTACATGCAGGCCATCAATGCCACATTAGAGGGAAGAACAACCTCAATACCCATCTTCTGAAGATCTTCTAACAACTCTGGCTGTGCTGTTAGGAAATAAGCTCTTGCTCTTCTGCTCAATGCGTCTGCAACTACATTCGCCTTCCCAGGATGATACTGCAGGTTGATGTCATAATCCACTAGTAACTCTAACCATCTTCTCTGATGCATATTGAGATCCTTCTAGGTAAACACATACTTAAGACTCTTGTGGTCGGTGAAAATCTCCATCCGATCTCCATACAAATAATGCCTCCATAACTTGAGTACGAAAACCATCGCTGCTAATTCCAAGTCATGGGTTGGGTAATTCCTCTCATCATCACGAAGCTGACGTGATGCATAAGCTACTACCTTACCATGCTGCATCAAGACGCATCCCAATCCTCTGTCGGAAGCATCACAATAAACTGAAAATCCTCCAGTCCCATCGGGAAGCGTGAGAATGGGAGCCGTCATCAATCTTTGCTTCAACTTCTCGAATGAACTCTGATACTCTGTTGTCCAAACAAACTGCACTTCCTTACGGGTCAACTGCGTCAATGGTTCTGAAATTCGAGCAAAGTCTGACACAAATCGCCGATAATAGCCGGCCAATCCCAGGAAACTCCGAACTTCTGCGAAGGTGCTAGGTGTTGGCCACGTCTCTATGGCCAATATCTTCTAGGGGTCAACTTCCACTCCACCTCTGGTAATGATGTGACCTAAGTACGAAATGAGATCAAGCCAAAATTCGTACTTACTCAACTTCACGTACAACTGGTGCTCTCTGAGAATCTGAAGAACTACACGAAGATGATATTCATGCTCTGCCTCATTCTTGCTATAGACTAAGATGTCGTCTATGAACACTATCACGAACTGATCCAAATAGGGCATGAAGATACGATTCATGAGATCCATGAATATGACCGACGCAGTGGTCGCTCCAAATGGTATAACAAGAAACTCCCAATGTCCATATCTTGATCTGAACGCTGTCTTCGGGATGTCTTGCTCTCTGACTCTGATCTGATGGTACTCTGACCGCAAGTCAATCTTCGAGAATACTGCTGCCCCACTGAGTTGATCAAATAAATTATCTATCCTTGCCAAAGGATATCTGTTCTTTATTGTTACAGAATTCAAGGTACGATAATCAACATATAATCTTGACGTACCATCCTTTTTTTTCACAAGAAGCATCGGGGCTCCCCAAGGTGATCCACTAGCACGAATGAATCCTTTGGTTCTGAGTTCTTCAATCATCTTGTACAGGTTCTCCAACTTTGATGGTGCCATCCTGTAGACTCTCTCTGACACTGGTGCCGTCCCTAGAATCAAGTCGATAGTGAACTCTATCTCTCTCTCCGGTGGCATACCTGGAAGCTCTTCGGGAAACACATCAAGAAACTCTTCTACTACTCTGGAAAATTGAACTACTTCTGCTACTGCCATCCGCAATACTGGTGGAGAAGGTTCTACTTCGCCTCTAAAAAATAAAAACTCTGGTTTGCCTGGTATACCAAAAATAATCCTGTCAATATGGCAGTCTATTCTTGCGTATTGATCCTTCAACCAATCCATTTCTAGGACCACAATATAGTCGGCCATAGAAAATTCTATCAATCTAGCGGGAAACTCTCTACCGCTAACTACGATTCGACACGAGGAATAGACTCTATCTACCCCTACAAGACTGTTACCAGTAAGTATATTGAGCCTTACTGATAATGACTCGGGCTCCAGTCCTATCCTTGTTATGAATCGTGCAGACATAAATGAATGCGATGCACCCAAATCAAATAATACTGATGCTGGAAGGAGTTGACGAGAATGCTACATGCCACCACCTCACCTGATGCCAATTCTTCTGCTACGGTCAGAGCCATAGCCTGACCTTGTCCTCTTGGTGCTGGTCCCCTCTGCTGGTGACCTCTCTGCTTGTTCTGGATATGAGCTTGGGCCTGATCATACTGCTGAGCCTAAGGCGGCAATGGCCTCGGAGGCTGGTACTGCTGCTATACTGGTGCTGGTCCCCTAACCGATGGACTGGTTAGGTTTGATGATGATGAACTGGCTCTATTCGGACAGGACCCTATCTTGTGATCCGGTACCCCTCAAGCCAAGCATAATCCATGTGCTCTATGACACTCTGATACTACGTACCCTGGCTTCCCACAATGAGTGTAGCCCATTGCGGAAGACTGCTTCTTCTTCTGCTGCTGAGGATACGTCGTTGTCGAGTGTTGAACCGACGAAACTGTGGTCGCCCTCCTAGGAGCTCCAATTGTTAAAGCCCTAGCTGCCGGGGCTGGTGCTGATGACTGGAACATCTGCCCATGAGACCTCTTCCGTCCTCCACTTCTATCTACAATCCTCTGAAAAGTATACTCATGCCTCTTCGCTGCTCGCAAGATGGCATCAAACGTCTGGTGCTCAAACTGCTCCACTGATATGATAATCTCTAGGTAGAGTCCCTGCCGGAATCGCTGGGCTCGATCTAATTCGGTTGCTACCAAGGTGGGAGCAAACCGACTAAGTCTAGTAAAGTCGGCCGCATATCCATCGACAATCCTCCCCATCTGCTTAAGATTGGTGAATCTTGTCTGCAGATCATACCGAGCTACTACATCAAAGTACTTGGTCTGAAACTTGTTGCTGAATATCGCCCATGAGACAGCCGTCGGTAATCCAATAGCTAGCGTCGCCCACCAGCTGCAGGCCAAGTCTAATAAATGCAGGCGCACAACGGCCACCTTCTCATTCTCAGGAATCCTATTTGCTTCTAGGATAACCTCTGTGTCCTGAAGCCATGCATCAGCAACAATAGCATCTTCAGTACCGTCAAAGAAAAGAGGGTTCAGACGCTTAAAGCTGTTGGCCGCGTTGTTGCCTTGGTAACCAACTCTGCCCATGGCATCTTGTACTGTCTAGTGCAGGGCATCGCCCCGACGATTTTGAGATGCAAGCAATTCTCTGATGAGACCCACCAGGGTTTCATTATCAGGCTCTGCAGGCTGGACGGGTTGAACTGGGGGCTCTGGATCCCCAGAATGCATGACTCGGGAGGTCGCTCCAGAGTGCTGGACTTGGTCTCCAGGTTGCTGTTGGTCCATTGGAGTGCTCCGTCTTGCAGATCGGTAGGACCAGGAACCATGCCACTGAAGAAAATGATATGAGGAACAATAAGGAAGGACCAAGATAGATCAAGGATAAAGCACACTATCAGGCCAAGATTCAGGAAGATTAGGAAGCACGAGTAGAAATCAAGGGCGAATGCTGATTGAGACATCTATTTGGTAAAACCCCCACACATCTTGATTTATAAGACCTGCATGGGCCACCATTTAAACCGTGTCCTGCCCCAGAACCAGAATACTGGAGAGCGGGGGACAAACATAGCCAGCTACGTACATTGAAGTATAATCTACCTCGATATACGGTCACAACTGTCTAGATGCATGAGGGTTTATCTACAAGCCAACAGTCTTTTATGGTCATGAACAAGCCTAGTGTCTCAATCTCAAGCAAGTAAGTAAATGTTACAAGATGTTAGATCATCAGACATAAAAAGTAAGGTGTCCCAAACATTACATATTCTGATGATCATGAAGCTAGTCATACAAAATGTGAAGACTAGCAATAGTTTCAGTCATACATGATCAACCCTAGGATTCATCAATCATGTTACAGCCCGTAGGCAGACAGTAAGTAAAGTTGCAAATGAGCTAACACTTGCTCGGTGGCTAAACGCCTCAAAAGAATATTTTTACAAGGGAGTGAGAGAGCAAAATAAGAATCCCACTCGTTGTCAGGGTTGCGCCTAGTGGTCACCATCTGGCTGGAAGGCAGGGAGATCCTCGGGAGCTACTCCGAAATCTGGCCATACAAAACCAGCTGGGTCAGACCCCAGAAAGAGCAAGTGCCACAAGGGAGGCTTCACTTAAGAACTAAAACCAGCATATTAGCACATGAGACATAAAAGATAATAACAGACATGAGTTAGAGAAAGCAGGGTGATAAACGATAATATGACTAACGGACTATTCCGATAACCAAGTTACAAACCGTAAACCAAACAAGGACCGGGGTTGTAACCCTTCACCTGAACAGAACTTAGTCTCTAACCAATTATCGATAAAGAAAAGCATAACAAGCATGTCATGAGATAGCCATTTACTGGATCTAGGCAAGACTAGACAAGACTCCATCCATCAATCACGGCCAAGCAATGAGTACGGCTTGATACTTTAACTAACTAGGGTTATCACAAGCCTAGTTACTAACAAAATGCATCGAGATGTTCCAACAGCCACAAGCCCTGCAGTCTTAATCCAGGTTATCCGGTCACAAGTTGAGATAGTTGGATTAGGTGACTTAGAGGTGCAACACATGACAATGTGCTGAAAATGTGCCCTACTCGACGGCAGGCTACAAGTCCAATTAAAGCACCCAGATAACGGGACTACCTGTAGCTGGGAAACCTCTTCATGGACTACATGACTAATCTAGTCATTATCCTAGTCAGATTCAGTATAAATCCCTGATCGTGGAAATCAGAAATTCATATCCTAGACATGATGCAAGACGAGACATGTAGCTTATACAAGCACAAACACCCACGGTGTCAAGACAAGAGTTACTTAGCAAGGCATATCGAGATTATCATGTAGGTTACTTGTGAAGTCAAGAGTGCGTCACAATGGACCACCATCAAGAATTATCATGTCAGGTTACTTGTCAAAATTGCACCACGACGGGTCACTATCAAGAATTATCATGTTACTTGATACTTGTTAAGAGTGCGCCTTAACAGGCCACTATCGTGTTCTATCCTTACATTATCATGAATGAGAGAAACTTGCATAAAATAACTAGTGACATATTCTTGAAGCTAAGGAAAAGATCTACAACTTTCATGTTTTGAGTTTTTTAAGATTTTAGCTACAAAATAGCCCAAACGGACAAAAACAGTCATTTGGAGTGACCTTCGCACAAGTTGCGCGGACAAAATCTTCCACGGCGTACGTTGCACGCAAGCACGGTACGCGGGCGCGCGGCCGCGCAAGTTGCGCATTACGCGCGGGCAAAATCGCCCCACGGCGCACGTTGCGCGCAAGCGCGACGCGCGGGCGTGCGGTAGAGAAGTGCGCGGGCACGCGGCACGCAAGTTGCGCATTGGGCACGGGCAAATTCGCCCATGGCGCACGTTGTGCGCAAGTACGACACGCGGGCGCACGGCACGCAAGTTGCGCATTGCGCGCGGGCAAAATCGCCCACGGCGCACGTTGCGCGCAAGCACGGTGCGTTGGCGCGCGGCCGCGCAAGTTGCATATTGTGCGCGGGCAAAATTGCCCCAGGGCGCACGTTGCGCGTAAGCACGGCGCGCGGCAGCGAAGACACTACGCGCGCCACTGTTCATCGTCCCGACAGCACCAAAAGGTGTGGGGAACCCATGAACATTAAAATGGCATAACTCTCGCATACGAAGTCGAAATCAAGCGGTTCAAAAGCCAAAATTGGGTAGAATTGAATTTCCTACAACATGGAACAATTAGATTTTGAAAATAACCAAGTTTTAGAGTTCAAAACCAAGGAAAACCAAAAAAGTTACAAACTTAGATCTACAAGAATCTACCCATCAACTCCAAAAATGTTAAATTTTAAAGAGGCTTAGAATCAAGTAAGGAAGAGAATGGAACAATAAAACTTGAGATCCATCATGAAGCAAGTTGTACTTGCCTAGGCTTGGTAGGTGAGAGGAGTAAATGAAGAAGATGAAGAAGTAAATGCAAATAATGGAGGAGAGAGAAGAAGTTGACTTATATAGCAACCCCTCTCATCTGAACCCAAAATAAACCAAACCAAGCCAAGCCAAGTCATGTTGAACGAAGTTGAACCACTCAAGTCATAATTAGACCAAGACTAACCTAAACAAGATAAATCAAAAATACGGGCCACCTGACAATTGTCAGAAATCCGTATACGTATCCTGAAAAATATGTATAACGGGAAACGGGAGTGACACCGCGGGACTAATCAATGTCGATCTTCGTGTACTAAGCTTCCCAAGTATGAGCACTAAAAAGAGTGCCTACAACGTGGGTTAGTACATCATCTATGTACTGGCGAGCAGAACCAGTCCACTCGCCTAAACCAATACTAAGTAGTCATTTGAGCAAACATTATTATAGTGAACTTTCTATTTGGAGCCTAGCATCAGTTTACAGTTCATGAGCAGTACTCATAGTAAAGCATGAAAATATGTTCTAGCAGTGTCCATGTGAAGGCATCTTTTAAGCATGATTTGAGTTAACATACATTAAACATGTCATAGCAATCCTGGAAAGGGCATCGTTTAGCATATATATATAATGATTAAGCAGTGTTCATAGCAAGGCAATATTTTAGCATTCTTGTGTTAACATATTGAGCATCGTTGAGGCAACATTAGCATTAACATCTTAAACATGTTATGGCAATTCATATGGAAAGGCAATATTTTAGCATCATTCGATTAGCATGTTAAACAGGTAAGTTGAACCAATATATATATTGAATATATCACATTTAAATGATTTCTTACCGATAGCCGACTCCCTCGTACCTGCATCAAATACAGGTTAGATATTACACTTACTCTGCATGCACAAAATATTTATTAGCGTGCATCCTGACTACATGATCACTGGCATTAGTGTACCATTTAGGATGTTGCCATTAAGGACTTCATAGGGTATGGGATGTGCCATTCACGAGATTACAAGCCCGAATGAATGTCCTAGTACCGCGTGCCACCAAAGCACACTAATTTTCTCCAAGGCCAACTCGATCCCAGTGCCTCGGGTACCGTTCAAGGAAATAATACCATGTGCACAAGTTGTCCATGGTCGTGCGAATGCGTGTCCAACTCGATCATAAAAAAAATCACATGGTAAAATATTGAATAAGTAAAGTCAACAGTTCATTATTTTATCTCATCCAAGTCATGTGCAATAACTTATTCATTTCCAATATTACCATCATATCCACTTGGTGATCTCGACGATACCAAACCTCAACATTCCTTATTCATTGATCCATTGCAACGTTTCTTATAACATTCCTTTCAGCGGGGAACAAATAACATTTCATTTATTTCAAAGGGACAGTTATCATTCATTTTATTGCTTATAAGAAAATAGGCAACATCTTATTTCTTTACAACAGTTTTACATAGTGTGCATAATTCTAGTGTTTCATTCAGTTCAACAGCAATGTTTAGACATAGGCATTGATATCAATTCATTCTCAACCATTAATTCACATTAGCAGTTCAAGTGTTATTCATTCAGTAGTTCAATGTTCATATTTTATTCATTTCAATAATTCTCAGCATAAGTATCTATATTATTTAACAACTAACACATGGAATATCTGGGGATAATTCATAGCAACACAAAATCCATTTTATTAGACATGCAGGAGTAGGGAAGAAGGGACAGTTCCACTCACTTGTATAAAGGGTCTTTCTGTTCCAATCACATCTATTCCCGTTAGACATAGTCCCACCAGTGAGCCACGTTCCAATACTCATTCTATCCGACTAGCTAGGAGAGACAGCATCAGTCTCAACTCTTGATTCTAATACAACTTACGGTCCAACATTCTGATCGCATCCAAAAAGCCAACCAAATGTCTCGTGCGGAGTAGGGCATTACAAAATATACCACTCAAAAAAAGTTTCGTATTCGAAACTTAAGAGAACAACTCATTCTACTAATTCACTTAGTCACAACAAGTTACTCATTCAGCTTCTATTCAATATTCTGATTCGGTACTATAGAAAATCATGAGATTGTTATCCAACTCTACTACTTAATCCATCGATGGTTCAATCTGTCTTTCTCTTTTCCAAAATACTTACAACTTATCATAAATTCACCAACATTTCTTCTATGCAGCTCTATCTTGGTTGCAATCTACCACTTCGTTTGGATTCATACACATATCTTAGGCATCCCCAAAATACATGCACTTCAGCCAAAGTTCGTGCTAGTGAAATTCGATAAGCTCTCCCGATAATGGTATCTTGGTCGCAGCATATCACTTCGGTTGGATCATACACATACTTTAGGCATCCCCAAAATAAAGGTATTTCAGCCAACTTTCGTGTTAGTACGATTCGATAAGCCATGGTGTAACTTTTTTCTCCAAATCCGACTTAGCATCCTTTCAATTGACTTATTATTTTGCTCGTTTTGCCAAAATCGATATCTTTCAAGCAACTTAACATCAGGGACTACTCAGATAAGTTTCTTATCCAAGCATAATATTTCTAATATTTGGGCCAAAGGTCTAACTTAGGGCCAACCGTATTAAGAGTTACAAAAATAAATATGCAATTCCTATTCCTTTTCGAATCCGACAATATTTTCCACTGAGGCAATTGACCATTCTAAAGGCACAAATTCGAGGGTCATACCATGCATCATTCTATCCAACATAATATACATTCCGTAATATCTCATTTCAAATTTCCTTGCTGACTATGAATTTACTAACCAAACTTCTGAGCAACGATCCATCTTTCCAACTTGATACGCAACATTCGAGGTTACTCTAGCTAACCGACTATAGATACTGGTCCAGTATTTCCGTCATGAGCAGTCAATTCCATCCCATGGAATAACTGACTTCTCAATATATATAACTCAAGTCTAACCCCACGATTACAGTTCCCGCTATAGGCCGACACATTACTCCACTAGGGTCAAACATCTATGAGGCTCACGTTGCAGTATATACTTTCTTAGGTCATACTCACTACCATCTCCCGTTCAATACCAAAAGGTCCATCCTATGGGTTGCCAACGCTCACCCTATTATTCGGCAAAGTCTCTAAGGCTACCTATATCGATAGGTAAACCTAATCATTCAGGTGAATCTCCTAGAGTGGACAGCTACTAGGGTTATACTAGTTTCTTATTCTTAGGTCCAAAAAGCAACCGACAGTTCTAAGCAACTCTACCCAAACCTATGGGTATAAACTCAATCTAAACAATTAACCGCCATTGTCGACTGTGCTGACAGTTGGTTAAACAGCCCACGGTCGACAGGGTCATGTCTTTTTATCCAGGATCATCCTTAAGAAAATAATTCCCACAGAAGCTCATTCTAGACTTACCTAACTATCGACTAAGATCAACCTAGCAACATTACGGTCAAATCCTGACCCGATATATAATTTCCAACAATCCTATTTCTATTCCAATTCTGTCGTATCTACAAAGTTCTATATATCGAGGCCATTATTTCAGTGTGGTAGTCCATGCAGGTCAAGATAAATTGTTTGGTTACTTTACCTTACCAAGTAAGCCTGCAAATAGGATTAGAAGTCTAGGATCTCATCCACATACTTGACCTCTTTCCTCGATTCATATTCGAACTATCGTTCGACTCATCGACTGCATCTTGCATGATTCCTTCATAATTATTATCTTTCTTTCGTGTTTTGCTAAAGGTTAGACAGGTGACCCCTACTAGTTAGACATTGTCCCAAAACGCCATTAGTTTAAATTTTAAGTTGGATAGAATGCCTTGTGACCCAGCAAACCCATTGTACTTGTGACCTATATTCACAAGTTTACTTAGATTCTAGAATTTAGAGGACCCTAACCCATTTAGTCAACCAAGGACTTGGACAAGTAGACTGTAGGACGACTGTTTGGAGACCCACATAGGATATGATTTAGAATCGTTTGAACTAATTCTACTTTATTTCAATCTTAATCCCATGTGCCTATATTTTTACTATCTAGACTAATGATGCTAATATAGCCTAGTTTTTGCAAGCTCAATTCTTTATCAAGCTTGTTCGTGATGTATGTTATTGGAGGCCTCTACTAACTGATTGTCTACTCATAACCGGTGCATGATGGTCTGATCAACCTAGTGCACTTTGGTTCGCTTATATATATCGTTCTATGTGGATGGGGAAATAGCTAAACTTGTCCTTTAGAGTCCCATCCGCGACTGCCTTGGCAACTCCTTTTGAATTATTCGGTCGCCCTTGAACCACGTATTCGTATTCAATAACGTCTCCTTCGAACTCTATATTGCTTTCGCCTTTACCTATTTTAGAAGGATGAATGCGTTGTACTAGAATCTTCTCTAGCCTTCATATCGATTATGATTATTATCACTCGATATTGCTATATCATCATCCTAAACTACTCGTCCTTTTCTCGGCCCTATCATAACCTCTTAATCGCTTAATATAGGAGTGAAATCTAATTCGTTCTCTAAATCGTGCCCTTAACCTACTCTCAAGAGGCCATAACTTTAAAGTCTCTAATTTATTTTATTTTTCTTGAACCCATACTATTCTTTATTGCGCGTTATCTTAACCATTTTCCTTCTTGCGTTAATCCATAAATCTTCGCCCTTATTGATATCACGACTCTAATGCATGTTTTCGTTAAATGTTGTTTTCTTGTCTCGCCTAATAATTTGATCGTGCTTCCTTATCGATAAAACCTTGTACCTTCTCACACCCCTACTAATCCTTAATTTCGAGGACAAAATTCTTTTAAGTTGGGTAGGATGTAAAACCCCTAAATTTCTACTAAATATTTTTCTTTATAAATTGGTGCTGACTTTTTTCTTGTATTTATACGTCTCAATAACGTATTGTACGTTGCGTACAAGATTTTATTTTTCTTGCTCGTCGAGTGCGAATATGTGCGAGCGTACATATTTTAGAAAAATATTTTTCTATTTTATTATATACTTTCAAAATATTATATATAATTATTATTCTTGCTATAAAAAGCCTTTTATTTTTAGCAGTTATTAATCATAAATAATATTTTATTGTATACTAGGAAAACCATAATCATGTATACATTATTTGTGCTTACATATATATTTCATAAATATTTTATTAAGTTTATTTTTAAATAATAATGTATTTTCGAAATTATTATTATAGTATTTTTGGAAAACATATTTTGAAATTATTGTGGCAATTTAAATCTTTATTTGATTTATGGATATGTTTTAAATAGTAAATTAATATCTATATTTGGAATTTGATTTATCTTATTTGATTTTAAAATAAAAGATAGAATTTAATTAGATTTAAATTGGATTTTGATTTTGATTTGGATTTATTGAAATAATTTAAATTAAGTAGTAAATTATCTAATTGGGGATTTAAATCTTTTCCTAATACCGATCCAATTGGGAATTCTCACATCCTATAAATAGGCAGGTACTCCTCCATATTATTTTCTCCACAATTCATCTTCCATAAATTCCACAACCATAGTATGAGTGCATCGTGTCCATGACCAACATCTTATTCCATGTTTACATGTACATTATCTCCTTCTCGTGTCTGACAATCCCGACACAAACGAAACCCTAAACCTAACCACCATCTCAGTCCCCGACTCGGCCGTGCCTCCTCTCTGGTCAGACGACTTTGAAACCCAGCAATCACCTCACCCACCACGGACCAATCCGGCCTTCACATCGACCTTCAGCCTCCACCTCCCTGGCCACGCTGCTGATACCGCAATCACGGACCAAACCCCGTCACTGTCGTGGCAAGCCCCAAGCCGATCATCCGGCCACCCGATCCTCCTCCCGACCGTCATCCACACCACCAGCCAATATTATCCCCCATGCCACCACTTCAGCCACTGCACACCCGACTGCGACTCTAGTGCTCCCCTTTCCCCCGACCATCAAAACCACCACCGCCGCCACCGCGACCGGCCGCCACATCCTCCTCGTCCAAGTTCCGCCCCGTTCCCAACCATCACCGACCAAAACCCACAGCCAAAAAAAAGAAAAAAGAAAAGAAAAAAGAAAAAAAAAAGAAAGTAGAAACCACCACCGCAACCGCCGTACTTACCTCCTCCGCCGCCTGACCGCTCCTCTCCTCCTCGCTCGCCCATCTCGGCCAGATCCGCCGAGCCACCGCCTTAGGTGCCGATGACCGCCGCCTCTGCCGCCTTGGCCGAACCCCTTCCTCCGCAGCTCCTTCCCCGAACCACTTTTTCTTAGCCCACGCCACCCCGCGAATAGAGCTGCCGGAGCAGCGCCCCTTTCTCCGCCCGGCGACGACCCCTCAGCTCCTTTTCCCTTCGACTTCTTACTCTCTCGCGCCCTCTCTCATTCTTCTCAGTCGCCTAAGGCCCCTGCCGCCGCGGCGCTCCGTCGGAGCAGCGCCGCCTCACGCGCCCGACGACTCCAACCCATCCGCCACACGCTCTCTGCTCTCCCCCTTCTTTTTGTGTTCTCCTCACTCTCTCTCTAATTCTCTCCCCTGTCCTTACTTAGTTGTGTTATTATTATTTTTGTTTTTTGTTGTTCTTCTCGGGAAGAGAAAAACAACAGAGTTAGTAATATTATTATAATAGATTCTTGCTTTTACAAACATCAGACGTTCTGCTATTATTATTATTATTATTATTATTATTATTATTATTATTATTATTAATATTATTATTATTATTATTATTATTATTATTTATTATTTATTAATTATTATAATAACTTCTATTTTTTTCTATAAAAAAATTAGTTTAGCAGTAGACTCACTACTATTAGTATATATTACATTTTGAAAGCTAGTATGAATATATGTATTATCATCATTAATATTATTCATATTGATTGTCGAAATGATAAGATGTATTAAATATTCCTAAATTCTAATTTTATGATAATAAAGATACGACTTGGGCTTAAGATTATTATTATGGTATTTTTCTATCAAAAAGTAGATTTCAAATTATAAAATAATTTTTCTGATACTCCCCAGATATTTATCTAGATTATTTTCTAACCATCTGAAAATATAGCTTTTGGTTTATGAAGTATATTTTACAAACCTAAGAGTTATTATATCTAAAGATAAATTGTGACTAATAAAATGTATTTTTAAGTTATCGTATATATTTTCAAGTAGTATACGAAATATTTTTACTAAATAAATTATAGTTTTCAACCTAAAACGATTTTACTGTATATTAATATTTTGGGATAGTAAAATATAGTTTTCAAGCATTATAAAATATTTTCTAAAATTATTTATGTGTTACTTATCTAATTACCCTTGATTATCCTCCTGTTCGCGACTAGCCCCATTTTTCTATTCCCTCATCAAATATGTACTTTCTTATATCATACCTAACTAAATTGACCATCCTGGACCCGATGGAACCATCCGTGCTATTATCTGAGGTCACCTTGTGTAGTTGTTACAACGAAGTCGCAGTTCGTGCCACATTGAGCATTGCAGTACACCAGGCGTCCTACCAGGCAAGACACCTTGACATTTGCTATTTACTTATTTTAGCTCATATTTCATGTATTATTCATTGTTTTTATGCAAAATAAACTGTGATACATGGCATAACCTGTTAGAACTTACTCTTCATTTATATTTCCTGCTATGTATTATTTTCTTACACATTAAACCTAGATTTAAGGGACCACCTTTGTGTGTTGCATTCATGGCCTTGACACATTGTACCACAAAGTTGTGTGTCGCATGTAGAATACGGACGTGAGTGATTGGCTGGCCACCACTACGTACAAGCCGTGCAATAGGATTAACCGCTAATAGAATTGCATGCTAGTTTGACTTAGCGGTTATAGAGGTTCCATGTTGCGGATATAACATAGTAGGCATTGGGTGGGGAGGACAATTCCTTAGCGTATGGGCTTCGATGCACTTTTCCTTTTGTAACCCGTGAGCTCCGTCGGAGACGCGGGTCAGATTACCCAAGATTACTGACGGCCACTGACGTTCTGCGAAACGTTATGCTCTTACTGATGGGGCCTCTGGTGCCCCAATGGAGGACTACACCGATCCTATTTAGCCAGGGCCCATGCGTAGAAAGAATTGTGCTTAACTACATTTCACTTAGAACGATTAGGCACCTTTATCCGTTAGGTACGAGTACTTTTGGTTTGGGTACTTGTATCTGACCGTGGCTTGGAACAATAACTTGTCGCAGATTAGTTCGTCACATCTTGTCCTTGTTTGGTTGTAGGTGTGACTTACTACTTCGATGAGAAGGTATTGAACCTTGTTGGGGTTCGAATACCATATTGGATTCATTACATGGAAAGATACGTCACCGTGAATTAGTTTACCATCTCCTGTCCTTGTTTGGTTGGGGGGATGGTAAGCTAGTTCAATAGGTGTGTATTGGACCATGTTATAATTCAACTGACTTATTTATTTGAGCAGTATTTATTCAGTTTATATGGCATGATATTATGTGTCTTGTTACGTCCCTCTGAGGACCTGGTTATCTCGCCAGGTGTGTGCTCTAGTCTTTCGCAGGTGCTCTATCCGTGACCGTCTCCATTTATTCGAGGATGATTGCGCTTGAATCGTCTTGGCTTCGCTCGCCAAATTTATTTCTTTTCTTATGTATTTCTCCTTTATTTGTTGGTAGTGGATTTGTCTCCGCCCAACATATTGTATCAAGACAATTCATTATCATTATAGGATATCTTTTATTCATTTATTTATGTGGATGAGATTAGTTATGGTTCTACTGCATTTTATAGCTTACGTATATTTATTATACGGCTGGCATGTCTATGTTCCTAGTCCTACGTATTTTGGGACTAGGGCGTTACATTCAGGGTCATCAATTTCGATAGAGTCTTAACACAACTATGGAACTACACTATTCGTTCTGTATGATAAAGTCATACTACTAAGTCATAAACCAAAAATCTATATCTCAAATGACAACTGTCTATACCGTCACACCATCTACCGACACTAACCAACACATTTCGTTGCTCTCAATCCCATTTGTTTCCCAGCTATCAAAATGTCAGATGGACATTCTTAAAATATCATACCACAAGGGTCGAGTAATCCATTCCATTCTAATACGACAATTTCATGTATCAATTAACCATTTCTATGTAACATAAGTATTCTGAGGCACTACCTGTTACTTCTAGGAACACTTCAATTCCTCAGCATACATGTACGCATGCAAGGACTATTAATCTCGGCAAGCGCAAACTCAACTTTTACTGATTCTATCCTTCGACAATCAAGATGGATTAAGATTAGTCACATAGCACATATTTCCAACATTTATTCGATTCACAGACAATATTTTCAAAACTTTCAATTTAGCAACCAACTTATAATAGCCACACATAAATCTCATCTAACTAGTCGCAGCTATCATTCAATATTCTATGCCACAACATCCGCTAGCCAAATTTATTAGCCACAGTATAACTACCATCCTGCTAGTCTCAGCCATCATCACACTGAGCAATTCCCAACCAAGGCACTCATTATAATTTTTGATAATTCTTGTTACCCAGCATAACATCACCGTCACGGGATATTCGGGTTACCTAGTAATAAGACATGACTCCCTGCTAAATCTTGGCACTATCCAAGACTCACAGATAGACTCAATGCTATCCAATAGAAAGGGTCACGGTACATCTCATTCTGAAGTAGTAGAGGCATATACCACTCAGAAATGAAGCCAACCTTAAACCATACCAAATCCAAGTCTATTCCGGACAATTGTGATCTAAACTGACCACAACATAGCGCCAACATTCTCATGGTCTCAAATCACAAGCCTACATTCCTAGGGTCTAAATTTACTAGCCAACACACATGAGTCAACACATCAATTATGTTGAACTCATCAATTAATTGTTCCATTCCCAATTCTTTTCCAACGTAAGATGAAGTTCTCAAACATGTTCCAACAACATACATAGAAACTTTTCTCTATTCCAACATTCCGAACATCAATCACAAAATAGCGTACTGTGGCATCAAGTCATTGTTTTTTATGACCCGTACCCTATTTACGGGCACGAGGATGTGGGTATGTCCAGCCTACACCAGAGTATCATCGGCAGAACGCTGTAGGTCATCTATAATATCTAACAACTAACAATATGAGATATAAATCAGTCATCTCCACACGGAAGAATAATATGACGTGTAAAATATATAACTCAATCACAGGATCTAAAGGAAGATAAAGCATGATATTGGAATAGAAGATAAGGAAGATTAAACTGAAATAATAGTAGAGTCATCGCACACATGAGTCTAGATGTCTAAGATGAAATAAATACATATCCTGAATAATAATAACAAAATCCAAACCCACATTCGGATAATCCGATAAACTACGAAATACTAAAACTCTAAGCTACAACTAGGGCACACTCTATTGAGCTGGATCCACCTGAGACTCCTGGGTACCTCCCTCGCATATCCCCTACTTATAGTACGTAGGACAACAGTCCTCTAAGAGATCTAAAAAATATATCCAGTCATGATTGGAGCGAAGTACAGCCAAATAGCAGTTCCAATTAATAGACAAGTACTATGAAAATATAAATAAGAATATAATACTTGATGAATAATTTATAAGTGACAAAGTACAAATAAAAGATATAAGTGAATATAGAGCAGTAGGAGTATGGGGAGAACATGAGAAAATATAAAGACATACACATATGTAATAAAGGGGAAAACATGACATACAAGGTATACAACTAGCAGGTCCAGAATATCTGTGTCTAACACCAGTGTTTTGAAATACCAAGTTGACATATGAACGGAGGGTAATATCCGGTAAACCATAACCATCTGTGTGTGGCTGCTATTATTCCAGTAAGACCATGGGGTAGAAAGGGTATTTTCACACGTCTTCTAGGTATTTTCTTGCCCGACCAGTATACATAGATCCAGTTCCTGACACGTATCTCAATAGTCCAGGACAAAAATATTAGTCCAGTGATTCATTAGCCTAGTAGAAGTTAATAGGCATGAAACCACGTATCTCAAGACAATGAATCCATACAATACCAATTTGTGTATCCATCGTGCCGGAATCAAATAGAACACTAATATAAACATGCATCATAGGAAATATCAAGAAATAGAAACTATCAGAGAATGTACTCGCATGTCGTCCTAAGCAGTAAATGTGAATCGAGGTCTAAAGTAGAGTCACAAGAACCTAGATATGAGATATCAGAGTTAATTGATGTTTATGTGTGTTAAACATGGATATATATATGATGAAGCATGATTTCTAGGTCTATTCTAGGTCATACTAGGTCAACTCTAATTCAAGGTAGTCGCATTAGTCAACTAGAGGTCAACCGAGTCAAATTTACCAATCTAGTCAATTTATAGATGCATACCAAGGTATACTAGTCCATATTAGTCAATATCTAGTTAAGGCTAGTTAATTAGCTATTATTAGTTTACACCCTCTATAATGCATCTTAAACTTATATTAATAACTATATTATCTTAGCCATGTAAATATATTACTCTATATCACAAAATCAAGATATTCCTAATACATTACCTATCCTATATTACCTTACCTCAAGGTAATTTCCTACCTATCTATTATATAGGTAAACCATTTATCCACAACTTAGTAGGAAAATCTTGCTTACCTATATACCTATACAGGTTCCATATGTAGAGTCGTTACCTATTCTAGGTAATACCCTAACTCTAAAAGGTAGGCAAGCCCCTCCCCCTTTGCTAAATACCAATTCCAAGTTATTACCCTATAATCTATGAACCCATGGCTTATCTATATAAATATCTATTACCCATATTAGGTATCCACATACTTCTAACTATATGTATATATGCAATATCTATACCCTTGAAAGACACCTACCTATATCTAAGGTATGTGCATATCTACATATATGAAATCCTCTATCTCATTACCCAAATCCAATATCCTACACACTTAGGTAATCCCTATTCCCTTCCCACTACTATATTTCCTATCTTATAGACATTCACAACCAACACAAACACACACACTCTCAAACTCTCACACAGGCCACTCTATCATTATAATTATCTATCTATATAATGTATATCCACCTACATATATCCATTATGTATATATATAATGAGGCACATATACTCACATGTTACACAACTAAACTGCATATCAAATCCCATACCACCTATTTCCCCATTCACCTCTCTTCACTCTTTACTACAGCAAGCAGCAAGACCCTATGTCCCCTTGCTACTACAGTTGAATACAGGTCCTGCACAGGAGGTTAAGAACCCTTACCTACTAATACTCCTACCAAACTTAAAAACTCTCTTATAGACACTTAGTGTACTGGGCACTAAGTTTTAGTTAAAGAAACTCTTCACCCAAACCCCATATCACTGATACTCTGTTCCTCACATGACACCGATACACACATTGTTCACTCTCTACTAGCATTCCCATTCTAAGACACTCTAGTACCTATCCACTTAGGCCTATGGTCAAGTAGCCGAATTGCTACTAAACAGCGCAATGCCCTTCCTGCTGGGTAGCCTCAAAGCCAATAAGGTCCCCCACTCCTCTCTAGCTCTCCAGAAGTAGCCTCTCAACTGAAGTTTGATTGGGGCTAATCCCCCTATTACTGATACACTCTCAAACTCTTATTGCTGCATGAGCCAAGTGCCCTGCCTGACCTACACTCAAGCCTCCATTGCTATACTCTACTCGATTCTCCCTAAAGCCAACACTCCCCTAATCGTCACCTATTGACACGTAGGAACCCAAATTGATTCCATGTATCAGTCCCATTTGAGGACACACACACTCATAGAATATATACAACATTTATAACTCACACACGCACTCACATACATATATAACACAACCTATATTTCTAACACACAACACACACTGATACTCTACTCATTTACTGTTTTAGTCCTAACTGATACTAAGATATTAGCCCCCACTGATACTCAGGTAGCCCGAGCTACCCTCATATTCGCTGCTACTATGGCCAATACAGGCCTGTCCAGCCAAGGCCACTGCTGCCAAGGCCCATGCCTGCAGTGTAAGGCACTGCTGCCAAACTCCAACTGACCTCCCCCTATTGTTGCATACTAGAGCAAGGCAACTAGCCTACCCATCTACAGTTGTGGCTTCAAGAGCCATTGCTGCAATACCCAAAGCCAAGGTCAAGAAAGGAATGACCCATGCCATTGCTGTCACTCTATTGTTTACAACTATCACACTTAACATCATAAACTGATGCTCTAACCTGAGCATTTCCCTTCATTCCATACTTCACCCCATCTCACGTACATAAGCAAAATATATATACACCCTTGTATATATATACAACACTCACTTATGTACCACACAGGCTCATACATAGACTAAATGGAACTTGACACACACACAGCTCTCCAATACCCTATTGTTGCCCCTAAATTAGTCTAAATTTATTTGGACAGATCGAACCCTTAAATTGTTGTCATGTATCATGATGCAGTGCTATTACCCTTATGCTTGCCTACTATTTGCTGATTTCCAGTTAAATAGTCATAGGCCTATGGCCAATTGGCACTAGCCTAATGGCCAAAGCTCGAACAGTGCAACTAAAATGCACTTCACTACCTATAGGGGCTGACCATCCTTTCACTAATACTGAGTCACTTAGATAAATCAAATAGGATACTCACTCTCATACATTAATTACTCACTGTCATAATGGACAGTGTCTCTTCTAGTTCCTTTTACTCTTCTACACACACACACATAATCACATACAGTCCACACTCATCTCAAAATAGGTCATACAAAGACAGTCCCCTTTCTAAAACTCAAAAAAGGTACATATGCCTACATGCTTGACACACACATATATATAGATAGATATATGAACTTAGGATCCTACAGGCATATTCTAATTGAGAAAACTAAAATAATCATGGTCATAAACTGAAAAACAAAAAAAAAATGGTCATATTATCATGTTAACAAACACTTGGTGTTCTCTCCTCAGATTTCTCCAAAGATGGCACTAAAACCGTATAGAACATCTACCAAAATGATGGTCAGAGCTTTGCACTTCTCCCTATGGGTACCCCTAGTCAATGGATGTGTTCCTACAAATGCCATACATAAAAATAGAGTCTTAAACTAAGAGGAATGCCATGTATTTTACCTATTGGGAGATCGATTCCTAATATGCACCAAGGGGAGACAAGGAAGTAGATGGACAGCTCCCTCTAGCAAGCTCCACACCAAGCTTCCTTCCTCAGAAGCTTCCTTAGTAATGTCAAGCCTCTTGCCTCCTTGGAATGAAAAGAGTGGAATTTGGAATGGTATGCTAGGGTTTTCCTTCTAGTTTGGAATGAAATAAATGAACTAAGGGCTTGTCATAAAGGGGTTCATATAGTGTTTCATTAGGGTTGGAGTTGGGTTGTAGGAATGGATATGATGACTTAAAGGCCCTTCCCCTTTTATCATGACTAGAATCTTTAATAGTGAATAACTAATGCGATAACTAACTAACTAACTTGTCTAGTAATGGCTATTCTAATTAATCAAGTCCATTGGTCAAGTCAAATTAAATGGGTCCACCATGTCTAATGAATAGGCTAGTCTACTAATAAATACAAACATCATATTAATTAAAAATAAATACAAATTAGATAATTGTAAAATGAAAAAAATACTCCTTCTGGAAATGTGGTAGTGACAATCTTACCACCTTAAAAAAAATTCGTCCTCGAAATTTAAGTAGTTTATATTCTTCTCCAGGTCAAGCCCTGTGAGACCCGTCTCACTGTATCGGTATTTTATACAGATACGAGTTTATTTGAGCCGTATTTTGTGTTTATCGATTTGCGTGATATTTTAAAATTTTCCTAAGTGTAGGATTTCATGACTTGGTTTAACTTGGATTTGGTTTTATTTGGTTCGGTTCCACCTTGACTTGGTTTGGTTTAGTTTGGTTCTTTATGAGATGAGGTGTATGGTTTAGATTGAGTGGAGAGGAATGGATGGTGGAGATCACTTGAGCTTGCTATATAAGCCACTTTTCTCTCTTCCTTCTCATCCACCCTCATTCATTTCTTTTCCACCAAACCCTAGCCATTAGAGAGAGGCAAGTACACCTTGCCAAACCTTGAACAAATTTATTTTTGTTTATTCCATCTTCTTCCTTGCATGATTTTAAGCATGTTTAGAACTTGGAGTTTTTGATTTTACCGGGTGGATTGTGGTAGATCTAGCTTTGTAGAAATTTTGGTTTTCATGAGCTTTGACCTGTTAAACTTGCTTATTTTGCTAACTGATGGTTCCATGTTGTAGAGAATTTCATTTTTACCCAAATTTGACCCATGGAAGTCTGGATTTGGGGTTCCCATTGTAGTTTGGTGGAGCATGGAGGCCATGGCATTTTCCACGGACATAGTTTCTGTGGGAAGCCATTGTTTGCAATTTTTGAATTGCATGCTTGCTAGTATTTTTGGAACCGCATGCATGAAATTTTGTGTTGGCCACATAGGCATGCAAATATTTTATTAGCTATCTGCATTTATTTTGGGCCGTATGGCCATCTATAATTTTAGCCGCATATGGCAACTCTAATATTTTGGCCGCATGGCCATTAAATCTCCTGCATGCATTGCAAGCATTTGCTTGCTGCATGCATTAATTGTTGGCTACTATTCATTAAATTATTGCCTTGGCATTAGCAATAATTAGCCGCATATGCTAATGCATTTGTGAGCCGCATATAGTAGAATATGTGAATAAAAAGCACAATAATTGGCCGCATATACTTTTAGGGTAATGCATAATAATAGCTTTGCATGGCTGTGCATGCATATATAGCTTGGCCTTGCATGCATTAGTGATATTTAATGCTAATATAGCTTTGCATGGCTGTGCATGCATATATTGTTAATAACTTGGCTTTGCATGTATTAGTGTCATATTTAATGCTAATATTTAATAGCCTTGCATGCATTTGCGTGTTCCAAGCACTTGGCCGCATGGGAGCATACTCGGCCGCATGCATGGCCTATACTTGGCCGCATGGGCCAGTAGCAATAGTCAGCCGCATAGGCCATTAGCTAATGCATGCTTAAATAATTGCATTGGCCGCATGTTTATTAAGCTGGCCGCATGAATTAATCTGCATGGCCTTGCCATCAGTAGTTTGCCGCATGGAGCAATTAATGCTGCATGCAACTTCTTAGTGTAATTAATTGTTTGGCCACATGGCCCCCTTAAATTTAACTGTGGCCGTATGGCCTTTAGATAATTGCAACTGCTCGTGGTCATTTAACGTAATTGCTTGCATGCATGGCCATTTAATTTAGCTTTGCATGCTTTCTAGCTTTGCATGTTTATTAGCTTAGCTTGTATGCGGCTCCATCCATTTTGGCCGCATGGCCCCTTCCACTGGCTTGGTTTATTATATACATGTAGTCATTGCTTCACGTGGATCATAAATTAAATGGTTCACGTGAACTTTCCTTCCTTGCTGCATTGATTGTTGGGTCCCACTTGGATAGAATATATAATTTAGGCCACATGGCCTCTGTACTTGAGTGGCCACGTGCCCTTTTCCTTTGCTTGAGTGGATGCTTGTATTTATTGCGGGTCCCACTCTCTTTGTCTTTTCTGATTGCATGAATATTTCTTGCAGGCCGCATGGCCCCTTCAGTTATTTTCTGGCCGCATAATCTTTGGCTGGCCGCATGGGTGGCTCTCCCACTCTTTTTGGCCGCATGTATGTTCTCCGACTTTTGGGCCGCATGGGGTCCACTTTGATTGTTTAAATATTTTATTTGCCTAAATTGTGGTCAGAATTTTTTCCCACTTCTAACATAAAAGTTGTAGATCTTTTCCTTGGCTTCCAGAATTTGTTATTTAATTATTTTATGCAAGTTTCTTTCAGAAAGTTTCTGACTGCTATTGTGTATTTTCTATTCCGGCCTGAATTGCAACGACCCACTTAATAGCTTGCTATTTCTTTAATGAATGAAATTGCTTGACACGATGGTGACCTGTCATGGTTTACTCTCACCTATAACCAGTAACCAGAAACAAGTAACATGACATGATAGTGACCCGTGGTGGTGCACTCTTGACATGATAATTCATGATAGTGGCCCACCGTGGCGCACTCTTGACAAGAAAACCTGATATGATATTCCTTAAAGTGCTGTTACGACGGCTAACATGACTTGACAAGAATAAGTGGCCTGGACACCGTGGGTGATTGTGTTTGTACAAGTGAACCAATATTGTCTTGCATCATGTCTAGGACATGAATCCCTGGTTTTCTACGGTCAAGGATTCATACTAAATATGGCTAGGATTAATGACTAGATTTATCAAGTAGTTCATGAAGAGACTTTCCCAGTTACCTGTTGCCCCTTTGGTCTCGGCCTTATATATATACATGGGATTTGTTGCTATCCGTCGAGATGAGCGCACTTCCAGCCTACCGTCGAGTATGGTACCTTAGGACACATGTATCTTACTATAGTGTGTCTGCTATATCATGCTATCTTTTCCTTTTCTTTGCTGGAATCACTCAGGTAGCAACAGGCGGTTAACTGGACTTGGAAATCTCTTTGCATCTTGCTAGTAACTACGCCTGTGATAACCCTAGTTAGTTAAAGTATCAAATCGTACTTATTGCTTGGCCGTGAATGTTGCATGGAGTTCAATCTGTCTAGTCTTGTCTTGATCTTGTACATGATTGTTACATGTCCTGATTTCTTATTTTATCTTGCCGATAAATGGTCGGAGAAACCAAGTTCTGTTCAGACGAAGGGTTACAACCCCGGTCCTTGTTTGGTTTACGGGTTGTAACCTGGTTATCTGAATAGTCCCATGGTTATCCCATCGTATATCACCTTCCCAGTCTAAGTCTTGTCTAGATCCAGTTCCTAATTGTTCCAGGGTAATAATTGCAATAATTGTCACTCTAATGTATTATATTCTGTATTGTCACTCTATGATTGTCACTTAATGATTGTCACCTCTAGCAATAAATGATCAGAGACCAAGTTCTGTTCAGGCGAAGGGTTACAATCCCGGTCCTTGTTTGGTTTAAGGGTTGTAACCTGGCTTCCGGACAGTACCTTCGTCCTCTCTTCGTATATTTGCCTAGCTCTATTTATTTAACATGTTCTTCAGTTTACTTTATGTCAAATAATGATTTACTTACTGTCTTCCTATGTTCGGGATAAGTGCATTGGTACTGCACGAATCTCGATCCTCCTTTACTTATTACTTTCTCTCCCTGTTGATTGCCTATGATAGCTGGTTTTAAGTTCATAGTTCGGCCTCCTTTATGGTACTTGCTATTTGGGGTCTGACCCCACTGGTTTTGCATGGCCAGGTTCTGATAGAAGAGCCCGAAGGATCTATCGCACCATCTACTCGACGATGACCAGCCGGAGCACCAGAGTACCTCAGTGGGTTTCTTTTTCATTCTCCCACTGATATGTAAATTCTCCTCTTGTAGCGTTTAGCCCCGAGCACGTGTTTAGCTCGTGTTTTGGTATTTTCCTTGATATTGTAGCCTACGGGCATTAACATGATATGTGTATTCTAGACTATAGCTAGTCCTTATCATGTACGACTAATACCTTCGCTAGTCATCAGTTCTGTGGTACTGGCTTCATGATCAGTCATGTATATATGGTTCGGGATGCCTTACTATTGTATGTATGATGATCGTACTCCTTGCTCTTGTATAATTGCCTGTGATTGAGATACCTAGGATTGTTAAACCTTAGGATTGACTGATGGCTTGTAGAGTAAACCCCATGTCTTGACAGCTTATACATGATTTCAGAGTATTAACGTACTTTGGGATTACGTAGCAGGCTATGTCTGTCCCCGCTCTCCAGTATTCTGGTTCTGGGCGTGACATGGTTTTAGTGGTGGCCCATGCAGGTCTCAAATTTTTAGATTTGTAGGGATTACCATGTTTAGATATCTCAATCACGATTATCCTTATTGATCTCCTTCGGATTATTCTCTACCTCTGATACTTGACTTGATATCTGTTTTGATCAATGATCATTCCTGTTCCCATGATTTGATCTTGTGTCCTTCAACATTCAAGGGCACTGTTCTTGACCCTTCTGATTATCTTGTTCGTGTTTTACCGAGGGCAGCTCAGCATTCTTCAGCCAGGCCAGTTATGGAGGATCAGTCTCAGCATGCAGGCAGAGATGTCAGTCCATCCCGATCAGCCAGTCGCTTCTGTCTTCGTATCTTGAGACATGTGATAAAGTTCATGCATCTGTTTCAACTACGATGACACGTCCTGGGTAGAGTCATGTCTTGAACTAAGTCATTGGTACCGACTTACCTTGAGGCTTGACTTTATCCATTTTTGGGAGTCAGCTTAGGCCAGCGAGGATGTTGGTTTCTACACAACTGACTCAGGAGTCATATTGATCCATATGCCTCTAGCCCTTCTTGATCTTGATTGTATTTATTCTTGTGCATTTATTTACCGCTTATGCATTTAATTATATTACTGATTGTTTTACTTTACTTATATGTCGTGCTTGATTTATTGAGATTGTTGAGTTTCCTGGAGCTTTTGTTTTGTCATCTTGCTCGACTAGCCTCGGGAAATTCTGAGGACGGAATTTTCCTAAGGTGTGGAGAGTTGTGAGACCCGTCTCACTGTATCGATATTTTATACAGATACGAGTTTATTTGAGCCGTATTTCGTGTTTATTGATTTGCGTGATATTTTAAAATTTTCCTAAGTGTAGGATTTCATGACTTAGTTTAACTTGGATTTGGTTTTATTTGGTTCCGTTCCACCTTGACTTGGTTTGGTTTAGTTTGGTTCTTTATGAGATGAGGTGTATGGTTTAGATTGAGTGGAGAGGAATGGATGGTGGAGATCACATGAGCTTGTTATATAAGCCACTTTTTTCTCTCCCTCCGCATCCACCCTCATTCATTTCTTTTCCACCAAACCCTAGCCATTAGAGAGAGGAAAGTACACCTTGCCGAACCTTGAACAAATTTATTTTTGTTTGTTCCATCTTCTTTTTTGCATGATTTTAAACATGTTTAGAACTTGGAGTTTTTTATTTTACCGGGTGGATTGTGGTAGATCTAGCTTTGTAGAAATTTTGGTTTTCATGAGCTTTGACCTGTTAAACTTGCTTATTTTGCTAACTGATGGTTCCATGTTGTAGAGGATTACATTTTTACCCAAATTTGACCCATGGAAGTCTGGATTTGGGGTTCCCATTGTAGTTTGGTGGAGCATGGAGGCCATGGCATTTTCCACGGACATAGTTTTTGTGGGAAGCCATTGTTTGCAATTTTTGAATTGCATGTTTGCTAGTATTTTTGGAACCGCATGCATGAAATTTTATGTTGGCTGCATAGGCATGCAAATATTTTATTAGCTAGCTGCATTTATTTTGGGCCGCATGGCCATCTATAATTTCAGCCGCATATGGCAACTCTAATATTTCGGCCGCATGGCCATTAAATCTCCTGCATGCATTGCAAGCATTTACTTGCTGCATGCATTAATTGTTGGCTACTATTTATTAAATTATTGCCTTGGCATTAGCAATAATTAGCCGCATATGCTAATGCATTTGTGAGCCACATATAGTAGAATATGTGAACAAAAAGCACAATAATTGGCCTCATATGCTTTTAGGCTAATGCATAGTAATAGCTTTGCATGGCTGTGCATTCATATATATAGCTTGGCCTTGCATGCATTAGTGATATTTAATGCTAATATAGCTTTGCATGGCTGTGCATGCATATATTGTTAATAACTTGGCTTTGCATGTATTAGTGTTATATTTAATGCTAATATTTAATAGCCTTGCATGCATTTGCGTGTTCCAAGCACTTGGCAGCATGGGAGCATACTCGGTCGCATGCATGGCCTATACTTGGCCGCATGGGCCAGTAGCAATAGTCAGCCGCATAGGCCATTAGCTAATGCATGCTTAAATAATTGCATTGGCCGCATGTTTATTAAGCTGGCCGCATGAATTAATCTGCATGGCCTTGCCATCAGTAGTTTGTCGCATGGAGCAATTAATGCTGCATGTAACTTCTTAGTGCAATTAATTGTTTGGCCACATGGCCCCCTTAAATTTAACTATGGCCGCATGGCCTTTAGATAATTACAACTGCTCATGGTCATTTAACGTAATTGCTTGCATGCATGGCCATTTAATTTAGCTTTACATGCTTTCTAGCTTTGCATGTTTATTAGCTTAGCATGTATGCGGCTCCATCCATTTTGGCCGCATGGCCCCTTCCACTGGCTTGGCTTATTATATACATGTAGTCATTGCTTCACGTGGATCATAAATTAAATGGTTCACGTGAACTTTCCTTCCTTGCTGCATTGATTGTTGGGTCCCACTTGGCTAGAATATATAATTTAGGCCACATGGCCTCTGTACTTGAGTGGCCACATGCCCTTTTCCTTTGCTTGAGTGGATGCTTGTATTTATTGCGGGTCCCACTCTCTTTGTCTTTTCTGATTGCATGAATATTTCTTGCTGGCCGCATGGCCCCTTCAGTTATTTTCTGGCCGCATAAGCTTTGGCTGGCCGCATGGGTGGCTCTCCCACTCTCTTTGGCCGCATGTATGTCTCCCACTTTTGGGCAGCATGGGGTCCACTTTGATTGTTTAAATGTTTTATTTGCCTAAATTGTGGTCAGAATTTCTTCCCACTTCCAACATGAAAGTTGTAGATCTTTTCCTTGGCTTCCAGAATATGTTATTTAATTATTTTATGCAAGTTTCTTTCAGGAAGTTTCTGACTGCTATTGTGTATTTTATCTTCTGGCTTGAATTGCGACGACCCACTTAATAGCTTGCTATTTCTTTAATGAATGAAATTGCTTGACACGATGGTGACCTGTCATGGTGTACTCTGGCCTATAACCAGTAACCAGAAACAAGTAACATGACATGATAGTGACCCGTGGTGGTGCACTCTTGACATGATAATTCATGATAGTAGCCCGCCGTGGCGCACTCTTGACAAGAAAACCTGACATGATATTCCTTGAAGTGCTGTTGCGATGGCTAACATGACTTGACAAGAATAAGTGGCCTGGACACCGTAGGTGATTGTGTTTGTACAAGTGAACCAATATTGTCTTGCATCATGTCTAGGACATGAATTCCTGGTTTCCCACGGTCAGGGATTCATACTAAATATGACTAGGATTAATGACTAGATTGATCAAGTAGTTCATGAAGAGACTTTCCCAGTTACCTGTTGCCCCTTTGGTCCTGGCCTTATATATATATATACATGGGATTTGTTGCTATCCGTCGAGATGAGCGCACTTCCAGCCCACCGTCGAGTGTGGTACCTTAGGCCACATATATCTTACTACAGTGTGTCTGCTATATCATGCTATCTTTTCATTTTCTTTGCTGGGATCACTCAGGTAGCAGCAGGCGGGTAACTGGACTTGGAAATCTCTTTGCATCTTGCTAGTAACTAGGCCTGTGATAACCCTAGTTAGTTAAAGTATCAAGCCATACTTATTGCTTGGCCGTGAATGTTGCATGGAGTTCAATCTATCTAGTCTTATCTTGATCTTGTACATGATTGTTACATGTCCTGATTTCTTATTTTATCTTGCCGATAAATGGTCAGAGAAATCAAGTTCTGTTCAGAAGAAGGGTTACAACCCCGGTCCTTGTTTGGTTTACGGGTTGTAACCTAGTTATCTGAATAGTCCCATGGTTATCCCATCGTATATAACCATCCCAGTCTAAGTCTTGTCTAGATCTAGTTCCTAATTGTTCCAGGGTAATGATTACAATGATTGTCACTCTAATGTATTATACTCTGTATTGTCACTCTATGATTGTCACTTAATGATTGTCACCTCCAGCAATTAATGATCAGAGACCAAGTTCTGTTCAGGCGAAGGGTTACAATCCCGGTCCTTGTTTGGTTTAAGGGTTGTAACCTGGCTTCCGGACAGTACCTTCGTTCTTTCTTCGTATATTTGCCTAGCTCTATTTATTTAACATGTTCTTCAGTTTACTTTATGTCAAATGATGATTTACTTACTGTCTTCCTATGTTCGGGATAAGTGCATTGGTACTGCACGAATCTCGATCGTCCTTTACTTATTGCTTTCTCTCCCTGTTGATTGCCTATGATTGCTGGTTTTAAGTTCATAGTTCGACCTCCTTTTTGGTACTTGCTATTTGGGGTCTGACCCCACTGGTTTTGCATGGCCAGGTTCTGATAGAAGAGCCCGAAGGATCTACCGCACCATCTACTCGACGGTGACCAGCCGGAGCACCAGAGTACCTCAGTGGGTTTCTTCTTCATCCTCCCACTGATATGTAAATTCTCCTCTTGTAGCGTTTAGCCCCGAGCACGTGTTTAGCTCATGTTTTGGTATTTTCCTTGATATTGTAGCCTACGGGCATAAGCATGATATGTGTATTCTAGACTATAGCTAGTCCTTATCATGTACGACTAATACCCTAGCTAGTCATCAGTTCTGTGGTACTGGCTTTATGATCAGTCATGTATATATGGTTTGGGACGCCTTACTATTGTATGTATGATGATCGTACTCCTTGTTCTTGTATAATTGCCTGTGATTGAGAAACCTAGGATTGTTAAACCTTAGGATTGACTGATGGCTTTTAGAGTAACCCCCATGTCTTGACAGCTTATACATGATTTCAGAGTATTAACGTACTTTGGGATTACGTAGCTGGCTATGTCTGCCCCCGCTCTCCAGTATTCTGGTTATAGGGCGTGACAAGCCTCCGGCAATCATGGTCCAAAATCTATTTAAATATACACATTATGATGGTCCTACTGGTCGTGATATCACAGTCTCAATTAGGATCGCTATATTATCTAGTACAAAAGAAACAATTTAAGAGGTACTATTGAGGCACACAACAAGATATGAAGTGGACGAAAGAAGAACTGAAATACAAATCTGCTAACCCATCATCCGTAGCATCGGCGTCCTCAACCATCAACACAAAAGTCCTGCTCCGTTGGGGCATCTCCCTCTAGTGGTGTTGGTCATGATATGGTACCACAGGTGGCCTAACTCTATCTCTCTGGCCTTGTGCTCTACCAAATGGGGTACAGTAGGGCAATCCCTCATCTGGTGTGCAGCTGACCCACAAAACAAACATAAATTTAGTCTCTTCCTTTAGACATCCAAAGAATGACTTGGTTTCTTGCAATATTTGCAAAAAAAGCCTGATATCCCTGCTTCTGCTGCTGAACCGGAGCTTCTGCTCGGTGATGGTGCTCCTTCAGAACATGGGGACGCTTAGCTGGTCCCGCACTGGTACCGTCATCTATGGCGTCACTGGCCCTTTTGGGCCTGAGGCCCAAGTCCTTCTCAGCAATCTAGGCATCCATCAGAATGTCCTCAAAGGTAGCCGTATGATGCCCTGAGGTACACGATCTGACCTCGCTGTTCATGCCCCTCCTGAACATCCTAGACCGATCCTCTGGCTCTTGAACCATGCTTTTCGCAAACCGGCTCAACCGAAAAAACTCAGTAGCATACTCATCTACTAACAGTCTTCCGTGAACCAATCCATGATACTGGCCCTCTAAGGCACTCAAAGCCACGTCAGGGAATTACTTCTCCTTAAAAAGATCCTTGAATGCCTCCCAACTCAACCATGTCACCGCAAGCCTACGCTCTGTACAATACCACGTGAGGGCGATATCGAACAGCCGGCTAGCGGCTGCCTTCACTTGCAATCTCTTCAGGATCTGTGCCAGACGTAAGATCCACTAAATATCCTCTAGCCAATCATCGGCGTAAAGGATCCCCTTTGTCCCTTTGAACTCTCGAGGGAATATCTTCTTGAAGTCTTTGACAGTACCAGGCCTCTCTGCTGCTGCTGGACTTGAGCTTCCTAAGAAGGAGCAGTAGCCACTTTCTCTACTGCAGCAAGTGCCAACTGGTAAGCACTATCGATGCTCTAGCACAACACATCATCCTGTCGTCGTTGTGCCTCAACCTGAGCTCTCTGTGCCTCCATCTGCTGGAACAATACGAACATCTATGATGTGTCGGTCGATGGTGGGGGTAGAGGAAGAGGTTCTGGCTGCATAAGGACAATCCTCTAGACCTGTAGTGGAACACCCTAAGAGCTGCTGACACTCCCTCGTGGATGAAGAAATAGTAGGAGCAACTCCCGGAGCTGTAGCTCCCACAGTTAGAGGAGGAGGTTATGAAGTAGCAGACCTCGTCGTCGTTGCAGCGGTTCTAGTGCATTACGATCTGGTCTCCGGCATCCGAAAGACAGATCAACAAGGGAAATCAATATGGCACAAGATGAGTTATTATCAAGGAAGGATAATTGAATTCGAAGAATAATCACAAACAAAGGATTGAAATGGTAATCAAAAGATTGGAAGTTTTCCTAGTTGTGATTGAGTAGCTCTTAATATAGCCTAATCCTATACCCTTGTAGCACGCTCATAACAGCGCTCTAAGTCGAGCACCACTACGAAATCACACTAGTTGTAACCTCGACGTGCATGGGCCACCACAAAAATGTGTCACGACCCGCACCCTGTTTAGGGTACGAGGACGTGGATACGTCCAGACTACGCATAGTATCAGCGGTAGAACGTTGTATAGGTCATCTATAATATCTAACATTTAACAATATGAGATATAAACCTATCATCTACACACGGAGGAAAAATATGATGTGTAAAATATATAACTCAATCACATGATCTAAAGGAAGATAAAGTACGATATTGGAATAGAAGATAAGGAAGATTAAACTGAAATAATAATAGAGTCATCGCACACATGAGTCTAGATGTCTATGATAAAATAAATAAATATCCTGAATTATAGTAACAAAATCCAAATCCACATTCGGACAATCCGATAAAATATGAAATGCTAAAACTCTAAGCGACTACTAGGGCACCCTCTATTGAAAAGAATCCTCCTGAGACTCCTGGAGACCTCCCTCGCATATTCCATGCTCATGGTACGTAGGACAACTATCCTCTAAGCCATCTGAAAATATATCCTGTCATGATTGAGCAAAGTACAACCCAAATAATTGATCCAATTAATTGACAAGTACTATGAAAATGTAAATAATAATGTAACACTTGATGAACAATTTATAAGAGACAAAGTATAAATAGAAGAGATAAGTGAATATAGAACAATAGGTGTACGGGGAGAACATGTGAAAATGTAAAGACATGCAGAAATGTAATAAACGAGAAAACCTGTCATGCAAGGTATACAACTAGCAGGTCCAGAATATCTGTGTCTAACACCAGTGTTTTAAAATACCAAGTTGACATATGAATGGCTAGAGGGTAATATCTGACAAACCATACACATCTGTGTGTTGCCGCTATTATTCCAGTAAGACCATGGGGTAGAGAGGGTATGTTCACACATCTCTTAGGTATTTCTCTGTCCGACCAGTACACATGGATTCAGGTCCCGACACGTATCTCAATAGTCCAAACTATATACATTAGTCCAGTAGAAACCACGTATCCTAAGACAATGAATCCATACATAACCAATCCGTGTATCCATCATATCGGAATCAAATAGAACACTAATATAAACATACATCATAGAAAATATCAAGAAATAGAAATTATCAAAGAATGTACTCGCCTGTCATTCTGGGCAGTAAATGTGAATCGAGGCACAAAGTAGAGTCACAAGAACCTATATATGAGATATCAGAGTTAATTGATGTTTCTGTGTGTTAAACATGGATATCTATGATGAAACATGATTTCTAGGTCTACTCTAGGTCATACTAGGTCAACACTAATTCAAGGTAGTCACATTAGTCAACTAGAGGTCAACCTAGTCAAACTGACCAATCTAGTCAATTTTTAGGTCGAGACCAAGGTATACTAGTCCATATTAGTCAATATCTAGTTAAGGCTAGTCAATTAGCTATTATTAGTTTATACCCTCTATAATACATCTTAAACTTATATTAATACCTATATTATCTTAGCCATGTAAATATATTACTCTAGTATCACAAAATCAAGATATTTCGAATACATTACCTATCCTATATTACCTTACCTCAAGGTAATTTCCTACCTGTCTATTATACAGGTAGACCCTTTATCCAACGCTTTATAGGAAAATCTTGCTTACCTATACACCTATACAGGTTACAAATGTTGAGTCATTACCTATTCTAGGTAATACCCTAACTCTAATATGTAAGTAAGCCCCTCACCCTTTCCTAAATACCAATTCCAAGTTATTACCCTATAATCTATGAACCCATTGCTTATCTATATACATATCTATTACCCATATTAGGTACCCACATGCTTCTAACTATATATATATATGTGCAATATCTATACCCTTGAAAGACATCTACCTATATCTAAGGTATGTGCATATCTACATGTTTACTACCACAATTCTAGATAGGCCTAATTTTGTCATTTTACATCATTTATATTATATATAGGGTTATTTAATTAATTGTTGTGAAGGCTTCATTTATTTTTAGGTTAGTCTACTTATTTAATCCTTGACTTGTGGACCCAATTAGACTAGACATGACCACT
This sequence comes from Iris pallida, assembly GCA_029216955.1. Classification (NCBI taxonomy): domain Eukaryota; kingdom Viridiplantae; phylum Streptophyta; class Magnoliopsida; order Asparagales; family Iridaceae; genus Iris; species Iris pallida. Next base: position 24,571,815 of record JANAVB010015600.1, read on the forward strand.
TGAGCCTACATTCTAGGATTAACACAACTAGCCACATTTAAGACATGTTAAGTCTAGTTTTGGAATAGAAATTAATCCAACACTTAGAGAACAACTAACCCTTCATTTAAGAAAGTGTTCATGACAACTTGAGGGATAGAATAGACATTTTATAAGGGGTTTTAGGGCACCCTTCATGGTTGGTCATAAAAAAAGTTTTCTCCTTCTTTTTCATTCTTTAAAAGCCTTCATAAACCCTAAAAGAAGCCCTCTACAATCCCCTTTCATTTCTCATACTTCCTACCATTAAAACTCTTTCAAATTCCCCCAAAACCTTCCCTAATCTTCATCCTACAAGACTTGAAGCTTAGAGACCAAGAAGCTTGTGAGAAGGAGTCCAAAGGATTGAAAGATTGTGTCAAACTTGACACAAGAGCATCCCTAAAAGGTTTCATTGGGAATCCATCTACCAATTGGTAAACCCTTGTCATTTTTGTATGGTTTGAGGTCCATTTTCATGCATGCAACTTGTAGGAACACTCACATGAACTAGAGATACCCATGGGGAGGAGAGCAAGGCTCTAACCTTTATTTTGGTAGAGTTTATTTGGGGTTTTTGTATCATCTTTGGAGAAGTCCGATGAGAGCCCACCAAGTATTTGTCAAAATGACAAATAGGTAATTTTAGCCTTGTCGTTCAGTTTTAGACATATGGACAATTTGTTTGTTCTTTTGATTAGTTATCTTGGATTTCTAGGTATTCTCATCTAATGTATATATATTTGTATATATATGTATGGGTGTATATATGTATGTTATTCTATAAAGGAGATATGTATATATATAAGCAAATTTATTGAGCATTTTGTTCACTGTCTTGGGTGTTCTGCCTTAATTTTTGGTATATATCATGTGTCACAGTCAAATTGATAGTGATATGGGGGTGTCTAAGTGATAGTGAGCTCACTTGTAAAGTTATGAGTGTGTGTCAAAAAGTGTGGCCAGGTCAGAATTCAGTGAGTGTTTGGAGTGTATTAGTGTTTGGTGTTCAGTTAGGGGATCCATTCCCTTCAATGTGCAAGCTCAGGCAAGGATGCAGGCGATCTTGGCTTTGTTACAGCAGGCCAATTGGCCATTGTCCAGTGTGTGCCAATGGCCTAGGCGAGTGAGTGGGTGTTAGGGACTATTGTGTCCCTATGACAGAGAGCTTTGAAGGTCAGTGCAAGTTTTCAGTTAGTAAAATATGGAGGAGTTTAGTGTCCAGTTTAGTCAGTATTAGAAGGAGTTCCCTTTTCCCTAATAAGTCAGTCCAGGAGTGAGGCCTTGTGTGGTGCACTGGCCATAGCAGGCCAGTAAAGAGGGGTGAACTTGACCCTCTAACACAACCAATAGGCCAATGTGTGGCCATCATCTTAGCTATGGACCTTGGCCAACTGGCTAAGTATTTACGAGAGTTGGGTTGAGGGATTAAAGGCCATATCCTATATCAATGAGAGTGTCTAAGGGTGAGTGTCATTCTCTAGTGTTAGTGAATGTTTCATTCAGTCCCTATCTCTGTTAAGTGTCAGTCGAGAGCATGTAGCAAGGGAGGTACTCCCTACTGTGGGTGACAAGGTTCAGTGTTTATTGTGAGTGAATAAGTGTTATGTATAAGTTCAGTTCAGATTAGAGGATGGTATCTCCATGTATCAGTGCCTTTGGATTAGTATGTATGTGTGAGTAAAGTAAGGAGATGAGAAGGAATAGGGAGATGGGGATGTTTGGCTAAGGCCTTAGGCCATTGCTTGTAGGCAGTGCTAGTGGCAGTAGGCAATGCCTTGCTTGCCTTGGCAACATGGCCAGGCAGTAGGGGATTTTTCCATGGTTGGGTGTGCGCCTAGGCCATTTCCCTGTGTATGATCAAGAGGCCACTTGGCCATTACATGCACTTTGGCAGATTGCATTAGTAGAAGCGGTATGCTCACTATGGCAGATTGCATTAGCAGCAGCATGCTTACTTGGTAGATTGCATTAGCAGCAGCAATGCATTAGCAGCAGCAATGCATTAACAGCAGCATCATGCTACTTTGGCAGCATTGCATTAGCAGCAGCAGGCTTGGCATTAGCATTTGCTTGAGCAGTAGCAGCAGAAAGTCAAGGGGGTATGGAGTTTTGGGCCAAATTTAGTGTTGTGCAGATCAAGGTAGGGGTGAAGATATTGGAGAGGGTAAACTTTTACCTAAGAGTAGTTAAGGTAAGGAAGATAAATAGATAATGAATATTACCTAATATATAGTCAAGGTAATGATTATACCTATATAGTTATGGTAAGGTATTACCTAGGGTTAGGTAATGGACTAGTAGATAATATAATTAAGGTAATGAGGGTTTTACCAAATAGACAAATAGGTCAAGTATATACATATATATAGACAATGTATCTAAGTTAGGGTAACTCATGAATTGGGTATAAGGTAAAATATTATATATATATATATATATATATATATATATATATATATATATATATATATATATATATATATATATATATATATATATATATAAAAAAAATATATATATATATATATATATATATATATATATAATGTATAATGTATAGATAGATAAGTAGGAAATAACTTGGATTAGGTTAGATTGACCTTGATATTGACTAGGGTTGACCAAGGTTGACTAGTTGACCCAAAAGTCAACTTGAAGTCAATTTGACCTAGATTGCAAATCTCATACTAGAAAACCATGTTTAACAACACCAATTAACATATGAATTAACATATGTAAATCTCATCTATAGGTCTTGTGACTCCATTTTGAGCCTCGATTCATATTGTCTGCTTAGGACCGTAGGCGAGTACATTTTTTGATAGTTTTGATTGCTTTGATACTCTCTATATCTATTCAGTTGTAGTGTTTTACTTGATTCCTGACACGAGGATACACGGACTAATATACACTGGATCTCGTCATGAGATGTTATTCCCGGTTAACCTGGTATACTAGTACTTGTTTGATATAGTTTCTTCTACTTGTATAGACACCGATTTGGGAGTGGCTGGCACCCTGCTTCTTGAATCTAGTGTCATAACATGACATGGTTGGATCCATTATATTATTCGGGGGATTGGAAAGTTATTAGAGTTTATGTGTCAAAAATATACTTGTTTACTCGCTTGTGCATAGCTCACCCTCACCACACGTAGGGTGTAGCCTAACCTTATACTACTTGTGCATAGCTTTCCATTGTGGCTGGCCTGATCTACTATACTCGTACTTATGCATAGCCTATCAAATGGAATAGCCTGATATAAACCCAAGCTGATCACATAACACTATAATATCTCAAGGCACCATTTATATATATATATATATATATATATATATATATATATATATATATATATATATATATATTATGCTTAGATTGCCTATGTTACTTCATATCCCAGTTTTACTGTATATTCACACACCATGATTACCAGTTTATCTTGTACTTTGCTTTCCAGTTTTAATATTCTATCATGTACCTCATTATAACTGTTTATTATAACACTTATCAATTTAATGGAACTGCTGTTGACGTTTGTACTTTGCTCCATGTGAGCCCTAGAACCAATTTTTCCCTTGTATTTAGATTTTTCCTTTATATGTATACATCAGTGTTAAAATTATCTTTAAATATCACTAGTAGTACTGCCCTCATTGGTATGTATAGATAATCATTTTTCTAAATGATTTAAGTGAGAACTATGTAAATGCTATCTTGAGAGAATGGGGTTTTTGAAATAATACACTTCCTAAGGGTTTAAGTGAGGCCGACTGATTTCAGATGAATTCAAACCCACTTTTGGTCGACTTTTTCAAATACAAACCCCTGTAGCCGAACTAAAATTTCAAACTCAAAACAATATCTCCCAATCCTGAAAAGATACGATGTTATCTCAATGCTCGAGTATATATTAGCAAGAGGCAGCCGACCCTTGCCTCCTTGAAAACCCTAGCAAATACTCCCTCTTCAAAAGGAACCATGAAGGAAGCAAGGAATCATCAGCCATTATCGAGCGTTAGACCACTGTCAACGACATCAAAGGTACCACCCTCTATCTCGAGTACTTGAATCTAGGATTGATAAGTATTTAATATAACTCATAGAAGAGACTAAGGGAAGGGGAAACAGTACTCATAACAGGCCCTCTCGGTCTAGTAGACTTTTGAATAACAGGGTGTCATTGTGGGCATGCAGGATGTGCCAGGTGGGTAGTCTCGAAATGTACTCTTATGAGTAACCAGAGAAGTTCTTTGGTCCATTGTACGGCCATATATTGGAATGGAAAGATTTACAGGGATGTCCAGAATAGGACATGAAGAGAAGGGGTTGATTCGTAAGTAAGTTGTGGCAAACCATAGGACACCACAGACACTCACTAACCAGTACACACCCATTGGATCATAAGGTACGTAATATTCATAAGAGAATCCAAACTCAAGACACAATTCCTGACATATCAGTTATTGCTTGCTATAGGAACCGGTTTTTGGATTTCTTAATTTTGTATCCTATATTAGCCGGAGATGAACTTAAGAGGCCACTCTTAGATATTCAGGTGTCAAGAGTTTGGGAAGGGTTGGTATAGCAAGTCACCATGTGATTGTGCTCGAGTATGTACAGATGAAGAGACTATCAATATGAACATTAGAAGTAGGAAATAGTGTTGTGTCATTTTAGGAACAACAGAAATTGGGTTAGCCTTGACAGTAGGGTAACCAGGATGTGTCAGTTAACCCAAAGCTTAGACAACAGTAGGGTAACCAGGATGTTGGAGTATCAGGTAGAAAGGGGTGGTGTCTTGGCTCTTTGATTCAATCCTCATTCCTTGATGTCAGCCATATAGCCTTGATCACCCACATAACCTTGTCCAGTCTATTATCCTTGTATTTCAGTCCCAATGTGCATGAGTCCATTTTCTTTTTGGGCCAAAAGCTCGAGGTTCTTGTTGGCTACAGGATCATTGCTACCTTATGAGACCAAATCCTTAGTGATGGCTCTAGTTAGTTGCCTATAATAGGTTATAGCGCATTACTCCCTTTCTCATCAATCCTCTTCCCATCCCCTTGGTTATTTTGTTAAGTTGAAGCTTATGATAGTTCCAAGTAATTACTACAGGTTCAGTATCCTCCATTTATATGTGATGCAGTCCCTTCATGTTATTGTTCAAGATATCTCACTTTGAGTTGAATCCTATTCCCATAAAGGACCAGTAAAACCCTGTTCTCTATTATCCAATTTCCTATGTTTCAGTCCATTCTCTATTTTACTGATCCAGTCCTGCCTCCATTTGTTTAATCCATATTAACTAGGTATCAGGAGTTTGGCTAGAAAGGGAGGGCTCGAGTATAGGGTTCCTTAGCATAAGGTAGTACTTTCAGACCCTCTTTCTCCCCTATCCAACCCCAATACAAAGCTCATATTCTATCCTTGTGTGATTTTCCTTGTAGGATACTCTAAGAATTCCATATTTTCTTGTTCTATTTTAGTGCTTAGATGTTGCAGGTGGCAGTCCAGTTTGAAGAAGGAAATAGGTAATGGCTTGAGGTTGATAGTATGCAAGTTCAGTCCATATAGGTAGATGACACCAGAAATCAGGAAATAAGAATATGCTCTTGTCTAAATAATCGAACAATCAATGAAGATTATCATCACATAACGGGTGTCCGGGCATTCACAAATAGGTTCGGTTGTACAAACAGGGAGTGATGATGTTCTGCCACATATGTAGTTTGGAACACATACCTTGATGTAGAGGAATCGGGAGGTTTATGCCTTTAGTATGCTTGCAATCGATAGGGTGATGAGTAGAACTGCGTGTGTTGTATATGCCATCTTAATTTGTAGCTATAATATAGAGTATCTGGATGTGTTGGTACAACTGGTGTGTAAAACCCTAAATTTTTGGAAATATTTTTCGTTATTTAAAAAGACTTAAAAATGTATTTATGCAATTTATAAAAAAATTTGAAATGACCTTAGCCATTGTTGAATTTTGGAGCACAAGACTACCATGAATTTTGGCACGGAAGATGTAGCAGTGTGCCTTGACTAGTGTACTAGCCATGCCGGGGGAAGCCTAGTCATAGTGATGTCCAAACTAGGAAAACTAGGCCAAGTTGTGAATTGACTCAATTAAATTATTTTAATTAAATATTATTTTATATATTGATTTTTAGATGACACGGTTTGTCCAATTCAGCCCGAACTGGGCCCGATCCAAATTTAAGCCCATGTAGGCATGTGATGGGACTAAGGTGGCCATGTGGACATATTTTATGTATGTAAAAATATTTCCTAAATTATTTTAGAATTTGATGTACAATTGCTAATTATTTAATTATGTGTACAATTATTGGTATTTTTATTATTAAATAATATCTTACAAAATTGTACATATTTCTGGACCGAATAAGGGTGTACGGTATAAGTCCACCCAATGGGATGATTTTATTATTACTTAAGTTATTTTGTGGAGATTAAATAAATATGTTCATTCTATTTAAATATTATTATTATTTTGAGTTGGTTTATTGTGAATGGAATTTATATATATATATAAATATATTTAAATATATTAAATAAATGGATATGAGACATTTAAAGTGCTATTTGGATTTGAATAGATTTTCGGATATATATATATATATATATATATATATATATATATATATATATATATATATATTTTATTCCAAACTCTTTCGTGATGTTTGTTGCAGCATCCGGAGTCATCTAAAGGATTTGGCTTTTCTTGCTTTGTTTATTTGTCGGTTAGAGCTACTGGATTATTCTTTTTTGCACATAACCTCAGGCAAGATACCTTGCTATCTTTATTGCTTATATTTCGTTACATTTTATTTCATTTATTGTATCTATATTCCTTATTTATTATTTTCTTTTTGCTTGTAGAGCTAGAGTTAAGAGACTTTCGTCAATAGAATACATGTCATTGACTTTGTCACGATTGTATCACGAGTTGTGAGTATCATGTAGTGGTCACTTGCGTGTTGGCTGATCACCCGTGCGCATGCATAGGAATAACTGTCAATAGATGCATGTTAGAAGACTTGACAGTTATCTATTATAAAACAGTGTTGTGAACGCGACATGTGTTGGTGTGTCGTGGTTACGATACATGTACAGTATCATTGGGAGGAGGGGACAGCTATTAGCGTAGGGGCTATATTTACTTTTTACACACATTTGTGGGCCGATAGTGACTCGTATGAGCGCTACCTTCTGCCCCCGGGCTGATAGTGACTCTTATGAGCGCTACTTACTGCCCATGGCCGATAGTGGCTCGGATGAGCACTACCTACTGCCACTCTTTATTTACTCTACTGATCTTACAGCTCCTGCATAGAACGTTGTCCTCAAAGTGCATATCACATAGACGGTTAGGAACCCTGTTGTGTTGTAGTTTATAATATTTTTTTACTTATGCAGTTACATGGCATGTTCTTTCTGTATCTTGTTACGTCCCTCTGAGGACCTGGTTATCTCTCCAGATGTATGCTTTCATGATTACTACAGGTGTTCTAGCCAAGGTCGTGATCTTCTCCCTTCCTTCGAAGAGAATTGCGCTTGGTTCGTTTGATATGTTATCGATTCACTTCTTGTACATTTTATTTTGAGATAGTTGGTAGTAGATTTTGTCTCCGCCCAACGTTTGTACAAATGACTTTAATAAGTTGATTTTATGATATATTGGTTTATGGATGAGATTAGCTTCATGGTTACTACATTTTACAGCTTATGCGTACATACGAGATATCCATATATTGGAGTATACTTCGTATGTAGACAGCTGGCATGATACGTTTCTAGTCCTACGTATTTTGGGATTGGGGCGTTACATGGTGTGGTCAGATACATGATAGTGGATGTATCCTAGTTGTATCCTAAGGGAAAGGTCCAGACATGTGTACCAAATAGGTGACTTGTATACCCAGGTAGCATTAGATTCAGTTGGTAGCAGTAACAACTATACATATAGAATGACAACTGGTAGTGGAAGCTTGAATGTAGGTTAGTAAGAGAGTTGGGACACCACACAGCAGCAACAAGCATACTGATGGCAGTATTCGAGTGCCACTTTGACATCAGATTAATAGGGAGATCATTAGGCAGAGGGTTAGAAATGAATATGTGTTTAATAGGAAGTATATACTTGGCTTTAGGAGCAGTAGGTAGCTACTGTTTGTAGACAGCAGCATAGCAATGGGGAAGAACAGGAAATAGACAGGAGGGAAGATATAGGGGAGTTGGTATCATAACAAGAGCAGGGGTCAGTATAGGATAGTCCTATATACATGTATAATATCATGAGTAACCAATTGCAGAAAACAAATGTGTTGAACCAACCCATATAACTATATGGCAGACCAAAGCAAATACTTATAGAGTTATGTGAGAGTAGTGCAAAGGGGTAGATAAGTTAAGTCAAAAGTAGGAAAGGGAACAACTGATCTGATAAGTAAACTTAGCACAACCTTCTAGTAATAGCCATAATGGTTAGGATTTGACCTAGAGACTTAAAAACCAAGTAAATAGATTATTTTCGATTTCAAATTATTTATTGACACGGTAAACTCTAAAAACAGGTTACTTGGACATCGATACGGATTGTAACCCGTACCAACAACTCAGGACCACATACAAGTATACCTTGTCGAACATATACAGTATTTACATTATTTTTCCTCTTTCTTTATTGTATTCTTTTTCATATTGTCACATGATTTCCAAATTGTGATTGTTTTGTCCCTGATTGTTTTACTTGTTCTAAATTACATGCACGTATAGGATATTCGATATTGCTTGTCTATTGGTCTTCTTTATTTTATCGTGTCTTGTGATAGAGTTGCCAGTTCTACACCTTGTTCTTGACTTGACTATTCTTGACTGGAAGTATCTTGCATTGTACTACAGTTGAGTCATACTATAGATTGGGAGTATCTTATATTGTGCTACGACCTATAGCAGATTCTTCGAGCTTGACATTGATTGATTGACTTGATTTGTGACACACTATAGATTGGGAGTATCTTGTATTGTACTATAGTTTATAGGTGTCTACTGGACCTTGTATTCCTTTAGGAGAGGAAATCGATACTAGAATTAGCTATTCTTGACTGGGAGTATCTTGCATTGTACTACGGTCGAAATCCACTATAGATTGGGAGTACCTTGCATTGTACTACAAGCTATAAGGGTTAATCGTTTGATTGATAGCTAAGTCTAGTATTACATTTCCACATTGCTTTTCATGTCTTAGATATCCTTCTTGCATCGTCCTTATCTTCCATACATGTTATTTACTGTTATATTAGTAGGAATGTTTTTATGTATCTTGCTAGTCCTCTGAGGACCTGATGATCTCTTCAGGTTTAGCCAAGTATTGAGCCAAGTGCATATGAGCAGGTTTGAGTCAGCAATGGACCACGGTACCACCGCAGCTGAGGGTATCCTGATGATTAGTAGTTGGACTCAGTTATCTTATTTTCATGTCTTTGTTTTATATCCGTCTACTGGTAGTGGATTTGTGTCCACCGGACGTTACTTGAATTCTTGATAAGCAAGATACTTCATTTTATATTCTCATTCATTTTCTAGTCTCATTGAGTTAGTTGATTATTGTGTATGAGATATAGATTGCCTTGTTAGTCCTATAGACTCTGTGACTTGTATATATATTAGACAGCATTTTACCGCCGACACTGCTGCGTAGGCTGGGCTTGGACATGCCTCGTATCCGAAAAGTGGGTGCGGGTCGTGACAAGTTTTTTGGTGGCCCATGCAGGTCTACGTTAATCACTTCGGTTATGTCACTGTACTGATGTGGGCTTGCAAATAGGATTAGACTCTTAGGAACTCATCCACATGCCTTGACACATCATTGACCTCTATCCTTTATTTTTATTAAAACCTTGACATGCATCCTGGTTGAAATCCTTCAGCGACTAAAATGTGTTCTTTTGATGCAGATTAATGGATTCTCAAGGCAGAGACAACGCTCCCCTGAGCGCCCAACCGACTGCAGGTGGACTTTTCACATACGGGACTCCACCGACGCAGGGAGGCCAACTTACTCATATGGGCAATCCGCTACAGCCGCAGTTCTCGAGATTCCGTAGAGACGACATTCCACCACCCCCGCAGTTTCCTCCGTATTCTCCACCACCAGCACCCGTTCAGTCCCCCAGCATCTGTCCCACCACAAGCATAACTTCCACCTCCAGTACCAGCCATGCAACCGGTACCGACGATGTATCAAGCATTTCCCATGTATCCAACACCGACGATGTATCCAACTCCTATGATGTATCCAACGCCTGTTCTGCCTCCGCTACTAGTACTAGACAATGATGCTCTCCTCGGAATCTTCCAACATCTCATCACTTCCAAGACGGAGCAGGCCAACACCATTCGTGACACCTTGAGAGATGCTCTCCAGGCTAGAGATGCTCCACGACTGCGTCCTGGAACTTCCAAGAATTTTATGGACCTTAGGCCCAGAGAATTCAAAGAAACGGAAGGGATACTCTACACAGATGACTGGTTGGAGAACGTGGATCGAATTCTTCGGATGACTCGAGTTCCGGAAGACCTGAAGATCGAGTCAGCTAGCATGCAGATTTACGATATCGCCTGCACATGGTATAGGGATGAGCCCCGATTTACCACACCAGATGTGACTTGGAAAGAGTTCAAGGAGTTGTTCAAGACGAAGTTCTATCCCGAAGCAGCCTGCGAAGAGTTGGAGAACGCGTCGAGAGCCTGGAGCAGGGTAACCTCTCTATCGACGAGTACTCCGTTGAGTTCTCCCGCCTCAGCCGCTTCGCAGATGCCTTGACCCCTGCAGCCAAAGCGAAGAAGTTCAGAAAAGGGCTATCTCATGAAATTCGTATCGCCATCACCACCAGCCCAGCCACCACATACGAAAGAATCTCGAAGGTTGCACAAGATGTAGAGAAGGAGCTGAAGCAAAAGCAGAAGAGAGATCAAGACACGTATGGAGGAGGCAACAGCCAATCGGGAGCGGTGAAACGCCCCAACATTCCAGCACAGCAGCATCATCAGCAGCCAAGAAACATCCCGAGTCGAGCGCTTCCAACATGTCAGTATTGCAGAAAGAAGGGACACAGTGAGAGCGATTGCCGTTGGAGACTAGGCCATTATTTAAACTGTGGTTTGGATCAACATCAGTTGCGAGATTGCCCAAAGCGTCGACCTATAACACCAGGAGGGCAAGCTTTTGCAAGGAGGAGTTGACGGTAATTCCCAGTAAGTTTATAGTAGTGGTATTACTGAAACTTCTATATTTAGATATTGATTTAAGAGTATTTGAAATAGCAATATGTTACAATATTTTCTAGAAAAATCATAACTTTATAGGTGTTCGCCCTCGTTTCCAGAATTCTTTTAAATTTCGATGACGAAATTATTTTAGGGGGGTAGATTTGTGAGCCCTAGAACCAATTTTTCCCTTGTATTTAGATTTTTCCTTTATATGTATACATCAGTGTTAAAATTATCTTTAAATATCACTAGTAGTACTGCCCTCATTGGTATGTATAGATAATCATTTTTCTAAATGATTTAAGTGAGAACTATGTAAATGTTATCTTGAGAGAATGGGGTTTTTAAAATGATACACTTTCTAAGGGTTTAAGTGCAAAGTTCAATTTTAAACCCTGCTCTAGGCCAACTGATTTCAGATGAATTCAAACCCACATTTGGTCGACTTCTTCAAATACAAACCCCTGTAGCCGAACTGAAATTTCAAACTCAAAACAATATCTCCCAATCCCGAAAAGATACGATGTTATCTCAATGCTCGAGTATATATTAGCAAGACGCAGCCGACCCTTGCCTTCCTCAAAACCCTAGCAACTACTCCCACTTCAAAAGGAACTAGGAAGGAAGCAAGGAAGCATCAGCCATTATCGAGCATTAGACCACTGTCAACGACATCAAAGGTACCACCCTCTATCTCGAGTACTTGAATCTAGGATTGATAAGTATTTAATATAACTCCCAGAAGGGACTAAGGGAAGGGGAAACAGTACTCATAATAGGCCCTCTCGGTCTAGTAGACTTTTGAATAACACGGTGTCATTGTGGGCATGTAGGATGTGCCAGGTGAGTAGTCTCGAAATGTACTCTTATGAGTAACCCGAGAAGTGATGGAACTGGGGATTCCCAGGACCCTTCCTTTGGTGTGCGTATTGATCGATAGAAAGTTAAACAGATCTAATACGTGTTCTAACACTTCATAGGCGAAAACTAGGGTTCACGAATTATACCTGCGGCGGAAAGGAGACAAGTAATTCCTGGCAATCTCGAGCGAACGACCCCAAGATCTTCTGCACGTATTCCTTCCTCGAGTTGGACGTCGTGTGGGCGACGATCTCCCAACCTTTTCTTCTCCTTGGCAGCCCTCTCTTTCTCTCCTTACGTGAATCACGAATTTTGAAAAAATTTCAGATTTCTGATCAGTAATCTGGCGGCCAGAGAATAGAGGATATATATAGGCTACAGCAGGGACCATGAGGAAAAATTAGGGTTAGGCCTCCTAACGGATCTGGATATCCCGTGTTCAGCCCGAACACACAATCCAGGCCCATTAACAATAGCTCGGTCCACTAATGAGCTATTGTTGTACTACCTCCCTTATCCGAAATTATGTTTGTGGGCTCCTTTTATTATATGCTCGTTTGGCTCCCCATGTTAAGATATCGTATGTCCGTCGATCAAATTAAGTTACTAACAACTATATTGATTTGACATCTTTTATCCTTAAGTAGTACCGCTCAACTTTATTTGTCATGTCGGATATAATCCACCTGTAGGGTTTATATGACAATCCTTATGAGCTCCTTAAGAGGACATCATCAACTCGATGTATCGGGACATAGATTCCATTTATAATCAACATCCCATCATACATACAATGTTATTACCCAATTCATAGAGGTTTTTGATCCATAATGAATCTCACTCTTTTATGAGTCAAAGTAATGCACACTGCATATACATGTCCGTTATTATATCCGGATTAAGAGCACAAGCATCCATAATAACAGAAGTGTTTGTTCTCTTATGTAGTCAGTACAAAGAGAACAACCTCAAGTGGTCCTGTTCAATACACACAAAGTGTACTAGTGTAAACCTATAGTCAAGATAGACTAATAGCAGATTACACTACAACATTTCCAATAGATTGTCCAAGTCCATCTAGGTTGTGAACTATTTATGAACTCCATAGGAAACTGATAATATGATCTTCTGTGTGATACCACACACCATATTATCTACAATATAGAATATCAGACCTTTGTATTAACACTTGCAACAAATACAATATGCAAACATTTGTCCATATGATTCTCATTCAAAATTTAAGAAAATAAGGTTACTACAAAAGTGATGCTTTTAGTATATAACCCTAAAAAGAAGTTCTTTGGTCCATTTCACGGCCCTATATTGGAAGGGAAAGATTTACAGGGATGTCCAAGACAGGACATGAAGAGAAGGGATTGATTCGTAAGTAAGTTGTGGCAAACCATGGGACACCACTGATACTCACCAACTAGTACACACCCATTGGATCATAAGGTATGTAATATCCATGAGAGAATCAAAACTCAAGACATAATTCTTGACATATCAGTTATTGCTTGCTATAGGAACCAGTTTTTGGATTTCTTAATTATGTATCCTATATTAGCCTGAGATGAACTTAAGAGGTCACTCTTAGATATTCAGGTGTCAAGAGTTTGGGGAGGGTTGGTATAGCAAGTCACCATGTGACTGGATATTTTTTTCATAGGATTTAAAGGTTGATTGTATGACCTACTATGGGTCTGGGATAGATGGTGACATTGATCAGGACTTGCCTATGGAGTCGGTGCTCATAGAGGACACATCGCCAGTAGCGACTTACTTTTAGCCAGATTTTACTAGATTTGTTTCCAGATTGATACACTTGGGTCTGTATTATTAATTTGGATTGTACTATGTCTTAGGCTTCTAAACTGATTGTGTTGTGACTCTTACTACTATTTAGAACTCCATGTTTTATCATCTATCAAATTTATTGTGCTTATCTTTCTTTAGAAATTGTGATTTAGTTGTATATTCATATGTCATATATTTTCCTCCGTGCGGAGATGACAGGTTTATATTCTCTATTGTTAGAAGTTAGATATTATAGATGACATATACAGCGTTCTACCACCGATACTGCGGCATAGGCTGGACGTACCCACGTGCTCGTGCCCCTAAACCGGGTACGGCTCGTGACACTAAATATATAAAATCCTCTATCTTATTACCCAAACCCAATAAACTACGCACTTAGGTAATCCCTATTCCCTTCACACTACTATATTTCCTATCTCAGAGACACTCACAACCAACACAAACACACACACAGTCTCAAACTCTCACACATTCCACTCTATCATTATAATTATCTATCTATATAATGTATATCCACCTACATATATCCACATATATATATATATACATATATATATATACATATATATATATATATATATATATATAAGGAGACGCATATACTCACATGTAATTACCCAACTAAACTGCATCCCAAATCCCATACCACATATTTCCCCATTCACCTCTTTTCACTCTTTACAACACCAAGCAGCAGGACCCCATGTCCCCTTGCTACTACAGTTGAATGTAAGACCTGCATAGGAGGTTAAGAAACCATGCCTACTGATACTCCTACCAAAATCTAAAACTCTCTCATAGACACTTAGTGTACTGGGTACTAAGTTTCAGGCAAGTAAACTCTTCACCCAAGCCCCATATCACTGATAATCTCTTCCTCACATGACACTAATACACACACTGTCCACTCTCTACTAGCATTCCCTTTTTTAGACACACTAGTACCTATCCACTTAGGCCTATGGTCAAGTGGCCTAACTGTCGCTGAACAGAGCAATGCTCTGCCTACTGGGTAGCCTCAAAGCCAACAAGGTCCCCCACTCATCTCTAGCCCTCCAGCAGTGGCCTCTCAACTGAAGGTGTATTGGGGCTAATCCTACTATTACAGATACACTCTCAAACTCCTATTGCTACAGGAGCCAAGTGCCCTGCCTAACCTGTACTCGAGCCCCCATTGCCACACTCCACTCGATTCTTCCTAAAGCCAACACTCCCCTAATCTTCACCTATTGACACACAGGAACCCGAACTGATTCCACGTATCAGTCCCATTTGAGGACACACACACTCATAGAATATATACAACATTTATAACACACACACACACACACACACACACACACACACACACACACACACACACACACACACACACACACATATATATATATAACACAACCTACTTTTCTGACACACAACACACACTGATACTCTACTCATTTACTATTTCAATCCTAACTAATACTAAGATATCAGTCCCCACAGATACTCAGGTAGCCCGAGCCACCCTCATATACGCTGCTATTATGGCCAAAACATGCATGTCCTGCCAAGGCCAGGCCAAGGCAAGACCCATGCCTGCAGTCCAAGGTACTGCTGCCAAACTCCTACCGACCTCCTCCAATTAATGTATACTAGAGCAAGGCAATTGGCCTACCCATCTATTGTTGTGGCTTCAAGAGCCATTGCTACCATACCCAAAGCCAAGGCCAAGCAAGGCAAGACCTATGCCATTGTTGCCACTATATTGTTTACAACTGTCACACTTAACATCATGCACTAATACTCTAACCCGAGCATTTCCCTTCATTCCATACTTTACCCCATCTCACATGCATAAGCAAAATATATATACACTCTTGTATAAATATATAACACTCACTTAGGTACCACACAGGCTCACACATACACTAAATGGAACTTGACACACACACAGCTCTCCAATACCCTGCTACTGCCCTAAATTAGTCCAAATTTATTTGGACTCATCGAACCCTTACATTGTTGTCCTACATTATGATGCAATCTACTACCCTTATAC
This sequence comes from Iris pallida, assembly GCA_029216955.1. Taxonomy (NCBI): domain Eukaryota; kingdom Viridiplantae; phylum Streptophyta; class Magnoliopsida; order Asparagales; family Iridaceae; genus Iris; species Iris pallida. Next base: position 24,587,867 of record JANAVB010015600.1, read on the forward strand.
TTGCCTACTATTCATTAATTTTTAGTTAAATGGTCATAGGCCTATGGCCAATTGGTACTGGCCTAATGGCCAAAGCTCGAACAGTGCAACTGAAATGCACTTTACTGCTTGTAGGGGCTGACCATCCTTTCACTTATACTGAAGCACTTAGACAAATCAAATATGACACTCACTCTCATACATTAATTACTCACAGTCATAATGGACAGTGTCCTCTTCTAGTTCCCTCTACACTTCCACATACACATAATCGCAAACAGTCCACACTGATCTCAAAACAGGTCATACAAAGACAGTCCCCTTTCGAAAACTCAAAATTGGTGCACATATATACAATACGTATATGCCTACATGCTTGACACACACACACACACATATATGTGTGTGTGTGTGTGTGTCAAGCATGTAGGCACATATATATATATATATATATATATATATATATATATATATATATATATATATATGAACTTAGGATCCTACATGCAAATTCTAATTGAGAAAAATAAAGTAATCGTGGTCATAAAACTTAAAAACAAAACAAAAATGGTCACATTATCATTTTGACAAACACTTGGTGTGCTCTCCTCGGTTTTCTCCGAAGAAGATACTAAAACCCTATAGAACATCTACGAAAATGATGGTTAGAGCCTTGCTCTTCTCCCTATGGGTACCCCTAATCCATGGGTTTGTTCCTACAAATGTCATGCATGAAAGTAGAGTTTAAACTAAGAGGAATTTCATAATTTTACCTATTGGGAGATGGATTCCTAATGTGCACCAAGGGGACACAAGGAAGTAGATGGACACCTCCCTCTAGCAAGCTCCATACTAAGCTTCCTTGGTTAAGATCTCCTTGAAATGAATGAAATAAGGGCTTGTTATGAAGGGGTTCATATATAGTTTCATTAGGGTTGGAGTTGGGTTATAGGACTTAAAGGCCCTTCCCATTTTGTCATGACTAAAATCTTTAATAATGAATAACTAATGCAATAACTAACTTGTCTAGTAATGACTATTCTAATTAATCAAGTCCATTGGTCAAGTCAAATTAAATGGGTCCACCAAGTCTAATGAATAGGCTAGTCTACTAATAAATACAACCATCATATTTAATTAAAAAATATACACAAATTAGATAATTGTAAAATGATAAAAATATCCCTATTCTAAAAAAGTAGGAGTGACATTGTTGGGTTATTAGTGTCCAAACCAACAACAAGCATTCATTCATGGGCGTCACAATGTATTTAGACTTATTGTATGTAACATCCATTGAGCAGCCAAGAGCGTCAACAAACTTTCAGAAACAGAACAAGTTGGAATGATTATAATAAAAACAACGGAATAATCGTGGAAGCGGTCTTTGATTAAATCGTGGAAGCAACGTTGAGTATTCGCGGAAGCAACTATAGTTAATTGTCGATGCAACTTTGATTTTGAAATGAACCAAAGAGTCCAAGGACGTAAAGCCGTGCTCTGATACCTATTTATCACACCCTGATTCGGAGAATCATTCGTCCTTGCTTTGATTCATGCTGAATCATTCGTACTCGTTTGGGCGTGATGACGTGCAAGTCTGGTGTTACACTTGTACAAGGTAAAGACTGTAGATAATTGATTATCTTCAAATAGAAACTTATCACAGCTAAATCGTTCGTACTCGCTTGGACGTGATGACGTACAAGTCTAGTGTTATACTTGTACAAGGTAAAGATGGTCCATAATTGATTATCTTCAAATAGGAATATATCGCAGCGGCAGAAACAGACAAATTGAAGATAATAATGACAATCTTTCTTATTGAATAGAACACATTATTGATTTATAGCAGCAAAAATAAGCAGATAACTTGAAGCCGCACAGAGATTTGTAGAAATAAGCCATCTTTATTGATGATTGAAATAGAGTACAAGGCTTGCAGTGAAATGCAAAGCTTACAACACATCCTATATTACATTGATAGTTAACTGAAACTCATACCGTAAGGCATATATTTGATAATTTATATACCGAAGTACAATTCGATATACCGACTTGGCTTATAACTCACTTGTATAACAGATTTACAATGTTCTATACATTGTCCTTTATAGACAGAAGACATCATCTTTTACAAGGAGAGCTTCTACATGTCCAATAAATCTTCGATGCCACGGTACTGATCAATATCGATCTCCGTGTACTGAGCTTCCCCAGCACAAGTACCAAAAATGAGTACCCACAATGTAGGTCAGTACATCATCTATGTACTGGCGAACAGAACCAGCCAACTCGCCTAAACCAATACTAAGTAGTCATCTGAGCAAACATTATTAGAGTGATATTTCTATTTGGAGCCTAGCATTAGTTTGCAGTTCATGAGCAGTATTTATAGTGAAGCATAAAAACATGTTCTAGCAGTGTTCATGTGAAGGCATCTTTTAAGCAGCGTTTGAGTTAACAAAGCAATCCTAGAAAGGGCATCGTTTAGCATATATATCATGATTAAGCGGTGTTCATAGCAAGGTAACATTGTAGCATTCTTGTGTTATCATATTGAGCATCGTTGAGGCAACATTAGCATTAACATCTTAAACATGTTATGGCAATTTGTATGGAAAGGCAATATTTTAGCATTATTCGATTAGCATGTTAAGCAGGCAAGTTGAACCAACATATATATTGAATATATCACATTTAAATATTTTCTTACCGATAGCCGACTCTCACGTACCTGCATCAAATACATGTTAGATATTACACTTACTCTGCATGCACAAAACATTCATTAGCATGCATCCTGACTACATGATTACTGACGTTTCCATATAGGACTTCATAGGGTATAGGATGTACCATTCAATAGGTTGCGAGCCCGAATGAATGTCCCAATACCGCATGCCACCAAATCACATCGATTTCCTCTTAGGTCGACTCGATCCCAGTACCCCGGGTACCGTTCGAGGAAATAATACCTTGTGCACAAGTTGTGTCACGACCCGTACCTTATTTAGGGGTACAAGCACATAGGTACGTCCAGCCTACACCGCAGTATCGGTAGTAGAACGCTGTAAGGTTCATCTATAACATATAGTCTCCAAGACACAATAATATAACCTGTCATCTTCGCACGGAGGAATATAATCACAACTCAATCACATAATTCTAAGGAAGATAAGCACGATGATAAATAAGATAAAAATGGAAATAGCTAGACTGAAATAAAAGTAAAGTCACTTACAGAAGATCAGAATTTAAGACATAAACAAACCCAAAAAAATACTACAAGTCTCAAAGTATCCAATTGGAATGTAATCCAGACAAACCAAACTAATCTAGGTCACTACAGGCGGTGTGTCCTCTACGAGCACCTGATCCACAGGCAGGTCCTGATCGTAGACTCCATCTATGACAAACCCGTAATAGGTTGGACAGTCTGCATCTAAATCCTCTGAAAAACAACAGGGTTATCATGTCAGGATATGAGCAAGTACAAACGCTAATAGCAGTTCCATGTGAATAGATAAATACTATAAGAGACAATCATAATGAAATACATGATAAAATATCAAACTGGAAGTAAACTGTACAAGGGAACTGAATAACATATCATGGGTGAGATATAAGATAAGACTGTAATATAAGCAGTAGAAGTATTTTGAAGTACGATGTAAACATAAAAGAAAGTGCCATGAGATATTAAAGCATCATGTGACCGGCTTGGGTCCAGATCAGTCTATTTCATTTGACCGGCTATGCATAAGTACATGTATAGAGGATCGGACCGACCAAAATGGAAAGCTATGCACTAGTAGTAAAAGGTCAGGCTACACCCTACGTGTGGTGTGGGTGGAGCTATGATCATGTAGTAACCAGTGGGGTATTGATCACATGACCTCTAATAACTCCTCATCCCCGAATAGTATAATGGGTCTGGACATGACACGTCATGACACGGGATTCAAAAGTAGTGGGCCAGTCCGCTTCCAAATCTTTGTCTATACAAGTATAGGAAACAAGATCAAATATGTACTCATATACCAGGTAAACCAGGAATAACATCTCATGACGAGATCCAACATATATTAGTCCATGTATTATCGTGTCAGGAATCAAGTAAAATACGATAACTGAATCAGATATAGTAGATATCAAAGCAATGAAAACTATCAGAGAATGTACTCGCCTATTTTCCTGAGCTGAGGAATCCATACTTTTACTCAAATGAGCCACGAAGGTCAACTTGTGCAATAGTCTCCTAATGCTGAAACAGGCAATACCAACATTTTTAGAATGGTTAAATTAGCTAGGATAGCCTGTCCTTAAGTCCAATTCTGGACACAAGGGTAAAACGATAATTTTGGACCGAAACGATGTCCGTCGTTGGACCCACTTTGCACCGAAAAATGTGATGGTATCTACGATTTATAAAGTCGTCAAACTATATGTCTACGGGTCCGTTTTGATGAGACAAACCCAACCGTATGTCCAAAGTTGGATTCCGGTAGGCCGTACACAATTTTGTTCGTTGGATCGGGTCGCGGGCCCACCAAAATAGCGTTCCGGTCGACCTTCTCAGAATCGAACCAAACTTGGCATACAGGACCAGAAAAAAGACACGGTCCTGTTGGCGCAAGTTTTGTCTCGAGATGACAAACGTGCATGAATTAATTGACAATTTTAAAATAGAGTCGATGTGGGGTATCTCGACGGATACGTACTGATTTTGTCGCGCACACGTAGCAAAATCGGGTTCCGTCGAATCCCACACGTCCACAACATCCGTACACGTCTTTCGATACATACGAGTTGCAATCACGTCGTCCAGTTTGTCGGGACGCACGCCATTGTAGAAGCATGAAAAGTACAAAGACAAAAGAAGCTATGTGCCCACATGGTCAAAGAGGGGGCTATGCGCCCACATGGTCGAAGAGGGAGGTATGCGCCCACAAGATCAATGAGGATCTATGCGCCCACATGATCAAAAAGGGTCTATGCGCCCATATTGTTTTTGTGCAGATCAAACATACACCCAAGTGTGGGCGTATAAACTCACTCCCGCTCTATGTGCCCAAGACAGCAGATCCCTATGACTCAGTCAAACTCCACGATCAATCGTGCACCGAAGCATGCAGCCACGTCAGTCTCCACGAGCAATCGTGCACTAAAGCATGCGGCCACGTCAACTCCACGGCAACCCCACGATCTATCCACAATCATCCAGTATCCATGCGCCTACACCCTATGCGCCCAAAGGAGTGTTATGCGCCCACAGAAAAATCAGTATATTTTCAACCTGTGGGCGCATAACAGTCATTTTTAGTGCCAAAACGACTATAATAGTGGGCGTCCCCCTCTACAAAGACAGACAGAACGAAGAACATTTCATGAGCCAAATTGTTGTCCTTCTTGCCAGTGAGCCGAGAGTTAGCAATTTTTTTAGGTTTTCTCCCACTTTTGTAATCGAAGCGTCAACGGAGTAAAGGATCAACTGCCGCTCGATCTCCATCATCCCATTCCCCAGAATTCTTTTTGTACTCGGGGATCCTCAGCATAGGATCTCTCAGGCGTACTCGATTTTTGCTGCCTTACGCCAATAAGAAAAGACAGCGTTTCTTCTTCTTTTTTGTGTGTGTCCACAAAAATGGTGACTCTACTGGGGACTACCTTTTTCTCTGACGAGAAGGTGGTGACGCAATCTGATACCGATAAAGTGGGGAGCACTCAGAAGATGTTGATCATGAAGTTCGATCAGCAGGCGTTCGAAGAGATGCTCTCGAGGGACGGCTCTACTCCCTCAAAATCAGTGAAGCCAAACAAGTCTCGCAAGACTTGGCTTCCGAAGGATCGTGGTGCATATCATGCCAGTATCGTAGAAGAAATGCAACCGAAGAACTCTGTCATATGGGAGCATAGGCCTTCCACGTAGGCGCATGGAGCTCCTCTGGGGGCGCATAGCTCTGCCACAGAGGCTCCTGACACGAAGAAGGTGTGTAGCGCTCCGGGCTCTACTGACCCAGCGACCTTCCTCTTGTGCAACCAACAACAGAGTGTTCAACACTCGAAACTTGGCAAAAGAAAACACTACGATGCCAAGAATCGAAGTGTTCGACGCTCTAGACAAACTCAGCGAGGCTCACAAACGAGGAAGGCAAAACTGGAAGAAAACAGCACTGCTTTCCAAAGCATGCGTCCAGAGTCATGCGCCCAAGGCAGTATGTGGCCGCATAACTCTAACCAAAGGACTTCTGTCTTCGATAGGATATTCGCCTAGGGCCATACGCCAGGCTCTGATGACCTATTCTATGCGCCCACATCCAGGAGGGCCAGGCATGCTGCCAAGACCTCAGGGAAGCATGCGCCCAAGGGCATGCTCCAGGGTCTATGCGCCACAGTAAAAAGACAGACCCCACCGCGTATAGCGCGGGGCTGTCTTCAAGGTCATTACGGAACTTAGGTGTGGGGGTTGCCCCTGCAAGTGAACTAAGTTCGAATGCACCAACTCCCCTTACGAACCCATATACAAAGCTCGACGATGCATGTGACATGGGTTTTAAGGCAAAACTCCCTTTCGCTAATTTATGCGACATGATAAATCATAAGCGTAAAGCAAGGAAGGATACGACAATTCATGGCATACATCCATACACCAGTATTGTCATCAACTGTTGTTGCTCCAAAGCAACGAGAGTGCCTCAGAGGCAGTCCATGTTTGGACGACTGCATCACTCTGATGATAAAAAGCCGCTCTGTGTTTCATCCAACATGGCTTCATGGGGTCCTCCTTATGGGAGCCCCAATCAAAGAAGGTGGACCATGAACCCAACTTTTTCTCTCAGTTCTACAAACAGAAGAAGAAGAAGAAGTATGCCAACAGATAGCCAGCGACCTGTTACATCTGAAGGAGTCTATATGGGTACTCGGTCAAGGACGAGATTCCATATAGATGAGAAGAACTCCCAAGCTGGAGGTGATGATCCTTCAGCTGGGGTAGTATTCCCTCAGAGTCTAAAGCAGATGACTTTCACACCAGGGGTAGCCTTCCAGATGACGATGATCTTTCCGAGTCTGACGGTGACTATCTACCTCCCCTACCTGAAGACGAGGGACTTTTCAACTCAGAGACAGACAGTATCAGCACCAGTTGTATTGTCTCCTCTATTAATCCTCGTATGTTATCTACATACATGGCGGATGGAGAGAGACCTGAAGAAGCCAGTGATCAAACCAACAAACGACTAAAGAGTCTTGAAATAGCATTTACCAAGATCACTGATATGCTTACCAGTATCATGGCAGTCCAAACCGCTGTGGCTGTTCCTCCACCTCAACCAAACGTTTCAGCACACATTATCCGGCTCATAGCAACAACCATCCTTCACTACAGAAGGAGTATCATTCTGTTGAGCCTCCTCCAAATCTTGTAAATGCTGGAGGTGGTCCTTCACCAACGATGCCTGACAACCGTACAGCAGCCATTTCTTAATATCTGCTCAATCAACAGGATGCAATTGATTCGCTTGTTGCCCATCTCGATACTATCTCACACAAAGACGAGCTTCAGAAGATGGGGATATCTCAGCCTTATCCTTCTGAATATGAGAATGCTATTTGTCCTCCTAACTACAAGCCACTGACGCTAAATTCATTTGACGAGATGACTTCTCCTCGCCAACACATGACATACTTCAACACACAGACTCTACACTTACCCAGGGACAATCCATTATTGTCAAAGTTATTTATTAGCACCTTGCAGGGGGTAGCTTTTGAATGGTTCTGCAGTCTGCCTGATGGTTGTTTTAATTCCTTTAAAGATTTGCAGAGGTTATTCCTCAATAGGTTTTATGAGAGTGGCATGCATGTTAGTATGTCCACCCTCATCGAGACCAAGAAAAGGAGGACTGAGTCTGTTATTGCTTTCATCGAACGCTTCAGGCGACTAGCATTGAAGATGCCCTTCGGTATACCATACTCAGAACTTATGGATACTTGTCGACATAACTTCCTTCCTACATAAGTATGATACATGGCCTACTTTTATTGGGGCCGCTGATGCTGCTGAAAATGACGTCCCTAATTTAGAATTACTAGGGTTGAAGACACCCAAATCTGAAGACAAAGGCAAGCACCCTCAAACTATCCCTGTCCGTAGGGGTAAAGGGAAAGAAGTCTTGAAGGTCGACACTTCCAAGGGACCTTCCAATTCTCAGGGCACTCCTGACAAACCTAAGGAGACTTTCTCTTTTGAGGAAGATGATGTTATTACCATTTTTCACGTATTGATAAAGGGTAATAAACTGACATTGCCTCCACCACGACATCCTGCGGAGGCAAACCAACTCAACGATCCCAAGTACTGTCTTTATCATCAGTACGTGCGCCACTCTACCAAGGATTGCATCGTCCTGAAAAAGAAGATACAACAGCTTATCGACAGCCAAGTAATCAACCTTGAAGCTGAAGACAAGGTTGTATCTTCTAACATGATCTCTCTTCAATTTGGTGACTTTCCTCCCAAAGAAGTCTCAGACGGCGTAGTCCCAATCCCCAAGGCAATAATGGAAGTTGTCAACCTGCCGCAAGCTCGCAACTCAACCTTGCTGCCACTCACGACCGAACATGGTGAGATCATGTGGGTCCATCCAGACCTTGTGCAAGAAATGATGCAGGGGTGGTATTTTCTAAAGTAAAGAGGGGCAAGAAATACAAATCATGTCATATGGTGTCTTCTCCCATTTACGAAGTTCTATCTGACGAGACACGATCTGGAAAGGCTTATCTATGGACTTATGACCCCGCACAAGAAGATGCAGTACCTCCTCAAGCTCCTACTGCCCCCATAAGTTCTAAAGCTGGTCCATCTAAGCCCTCAACTATCGACAAAGCCAAGCAGAAGGAGACACAATTTGACAAGTCTCTGAAGGCACCAACTCCCGAAGGCATGGATCGGCCTTACAACTTTGACATACTGGCACAGCTGGCCAATACACCTGCTAGCTTGTCTTTGTTCGATCTATTGTAACTCCCCAAAGAGATGCGGAAGGCCTTGAGTGAGGCATTACTACATGCCGACTCTTATCTCCTGAAGTCAAAGCCCCTGCTGAAGATCTCGTCTCTTGTCCTCACTGCCACAGCACTATGGAAGTGGTGCCTGTAAGAACGAAATCGTAAAGCAGAATACTCTAGAGGGGAATGAATAGAGTAGGCAGCGGAATATTGCTAATTAAAAATCTCGTTAGCAGTTATATCACAGATATAATAATAATCACAAAATAAATGACAGTAATAAAAAGTAATCAGAAGGCAAACGCAAATACCGAGATTTATACTGTTTTTTCTCTTGTGAGTACTAGTCTAGTCGGAAGAACTCTAGCTTCCAATTGAATCCACTATTAAAAAATGCCGCAAGTTTTCATACGAAGTTCTTGCAACTTCTACAGACAAGAGCTTTGATACGAAGAACTCGACCAACTTCAATTGTGAAGAGTTGTTTCTTCAATCAAACCTCTAATTACAATCGCTCTGAAACTTCTAGACCGTACCGTACTGGCAAATCGACTAGAGGATTGTAACTGGCTTGGGATTTGAAAATAAAAGCTTTTAGAACTCTTTGGAAGAAATGTAAGCTTTAGAAGAGAAGAGATTGAAAGTGAATTGGTGTTTTGAAATGATCGAAATCCTTCTCTATTTATTGTTTTTCCAAAGACAGATCTCTGACAGAATTCGGGCAGAACTCTGACAGAACTCTTTGTAACAAATCGCAACTGAAGGGTGACCAAGTTCAAAATCAAACGTTCACATAACGTTCAACTTGGCCGAACTCTGGCCGAGTTCTGTCAGGGTTTGGTCAGTTGATTTTGAGAAAAAAATAGTTTTGGCTTTTTGAAAAAGTCCTTCAGAAGCTTTTTGTAAAATAGGTGTTTTTAAAAAACATAGGTCATTTTGAAAAGATAGGTCAGGTTTTCAAAAACTATTTTATGATAGCCTATTTTCCAGTACGACTTGGTGTAAAATGTATTCTTAGACTCAATAAAATGAAAAAGTACATTACTTTGAAGGAAATACATTCTGAGTGACAAACAGCTTCAGTCTTGAACAGAATAGATATCCATCTTTGACTAGTGTCCAAAACGTCGTAGGTAAACATCTGAATTGACTTGTATTTATATCGAGACAGAGTTTGATCAATTATTAAAATTAGGTTTGACCATGACCAATGGGCCAACAGTGCCCAACTTTACCTTTTTACTGGAGGACATGCTACTCAAAAACAATCGTCATGATAGACCTCTGTACTATAGAGGGTATATCGGGACGATTAAGGTGGATCGGATGCGTATCGATCCTGGTTCCTCCCTCGGTATCATTCCTAGAAGTTTACTCCAAATTCTAGGGATCCATCTGCACAAGCTATCTGCAACCAATACAACTAGCATGGCTTTCATTGTTGGGAGAAGCCACCCGTTGGACAAGATCCGTCTCAAGTGCCAGATTGGTGATCTCCGAAATGAGGTTTCTTGCTATGTAATCGACGCCAACGTGTCCTATAACATCTTTTTAGGACGTCTATGGATACATGAGAACATGATCGTTCCTTCTACCCTTCACCAGTGCTTCAAGTACGTTAACAGTGATGGCATCGTGAAGACAGAGTTTGCCGATGTCGATCCTTTCAAGGGTATTGAAGCCTACTATGGAGATTCAGTACTTTACCAATATCAGCCCTCCAAGGATGACGGCAACGAAGCTGACGATGAAGCTGAAGTGAGTTCATCCGCTAGTGATAGTCCCCTGATTATCTGAGTCAAAGGACGTACTACTCTAAAAAGTAGTCCAAAGCCTCTCACAATCTGGGTTAAAAAGAAGAATCCTGATAAGGTCAAACCACTGACCATCACTCTCCGTAAAACACCTCGGGTAGAACCTGCTGAAGTCCGTCCTCCCAATCCTGAAGAGTTTTTCTATGTGACGAACTTGGCCAAGTCTGTGGCTCCTGTTCCAGACAATGATCCCCTCAAAGAGTATATCAATACTCAAAATAATGTACCTTCAGTGGATGATGTTATCCCTGAAGAAGAACTTGCATATTTTCTAAGTAAAGGTTTATCTTTGAATTACTCCGATGTCTACCAATCTGTAAACCTGTACATAGATACGATATACGCCCTAGAGCACAGCATAGGACCACATCTCTGTATGCCGGTCACGATGCCTCGTCTGCGGGAAAAAGTCTGGCCAGAAGATATCTACTACTTCATCGTTCCAGCTAGAAAGAAGGGTAAAGAATTGATCATCTTCGGTCGAATAATTGGCGAAAGAATGTTTGTTCTGGACTCTACTTCTTCTAATCACAACACTGAAGCTGACTATGATTCTAGGAAAATGCAACTTTACCGATATAGTTGGCAGGCCAAGAATATCATCCAGAATATGGAATATGATATAAAAAAGTGACCAGGGGCTAAACTACGGTCAGGGACGACGATTGCCAATACGTCACTTTGCTCCTTCTGGCAAACCCGAGAACTATTATCAACAAAACGGTGTTGGTTTGGATTACGTTACTCCTCCAACAACTCCTGAAGGATCATATGTCGAAGCAGATCGTTGTTCTCATTCTTCTGATTCCTGCCTCTGGGATTCAGACTCTAGCATTGGAAACATGTTCAGAGCAACTTTGTCCGTCAACATGGTGTCAGTTGACCAAATTGTAGACGATGTCCAATCGATCGAGCTTGAACAATGGGCTCAAAAGATGGATACAAGGTGGGAGTTATGTTTCGAACAACGTGAGCCACCTACTGAAGACGAAGTCGTCCAAGTTAATTTAGAAGATGAATCATCTCTTAAACCAATCTTCATCAGCAAAAGTCTGTCTGGAGAAGAACGACAATCTTTTATAAAGCTTATAAGAGAATACATTGACGTCTTTGCATGGAGCTATGAAGACATGCCAGGCTTGGACCCTAAAGTTGCTATGCACCGCCAAAATATCTCGTCCAAAGCTAAGCCAGTGAAGCAGCAGCAATGACGATTCCGACCAGATATCATGGAGGCCATCGAAAGTGAAGTCAAGAAGTTTATTTCAAGCGGGTTCATTCGTGAAGAACAATACCCTGACTGGGTCGCTAACATTGTGCTAGTTATGAAAAAGAAAAGTAAAGTTCGAGTCTGTATCGATTACCGCAATTTGAACTCTGCATGCCTAAAAGATGAGTTTTCTCTACCGATTATCGACGTAATAATCGACAATACTTGCGGCTTCGACCGGATGTCCTTCATGGATGGGTTCTCAGGCTACAACCAGATCAAGATGTTCCCCGACGATGAGAAACACACATCTCTTCGAACACCGTTGGGGGTATATTGCTATACGGTGATGTCCTTCGGATTAAAAAATACAGGGCGACATACCAGGAAACTATGAACATAATTTTTTATGATCATTTATGCAAAACAGTAGAATGCTACGTAGACGATATCGCAGTTAAAAGTCGTCTCAAGGGCAACCACCTCCAAGATTTGAAAACGGTGTTCGAACTAATGCGTGCACACCAACTCAAGATGAATCCAACCAAGTCTTTTCTAGGAGTCTCAGGCGGCAAGTTCCTTGGTTTTGTTATCACTTCAAAGGGTATACATCTTGACCCGAAGAAAGTAAAAGCTATCCTCGATATGTATCCCCCAAGAAATCTTAAAGAGCTACGCGGACTTCAAGGAAGGCTAGCCTACATCAGACGATTCATGTCAAATCTTTCTAGAAGGTGTCAACCGTTTACTCAGCTCATGAAGAAAGGAGTATCTTTCATCTGGACTGAACAATATCAACGTGCATTTGACGACATCAAGAAGTATGTCACAAGCCCCCTAGTATTGGTGGCTCCAATAATGGGGAAGCCTTTCTTACTATATGTCCGTACTATGGACCATTCCCTTGGTGCCCTATTAGCTCATAAGAATGAAGGCGGCCATGAACAGGCAATCTACTACCTCATTCGTACGATGGTGGGTGCTGAGCACAGATACGAACCTGTGGAAAAGGAATATCTCGTACTGGTATTTGCTATCCAGAAGATACGCCACTATGTGTCTGGGCAGACTATGCACATCATATCTAAAGTCAATCCTCTCAGAATACTCATGACTAAACCGGGTTCTCTTAATTCCCGTTTAGCTATATAGGCAATGCTGTTGACTGCATACGATATGTTGTTCGTCCCTCAGAAGGCAGTAAAAGGCCAAGCGTTAGCTAATTTTCTAGCAGCTCATCCGGTGCCAGAATCTTCCAAACTCTATGATGAAATCTTGGATGAAGTAGTGGAGTCTAAGATCGCAACTGAGAAAATCCCCATTTGGTGAATGTTCTTTGATGGTGCATCAAGAACATGACCTAAAGGAAATATCGTGGACGGAGTAGGCATCGTGCTTGTGTCACCTGACCATCTGGTTATATATCGTGTATATTCTCTCGTAGAACCCTGTACTAACAACGTGGCCAAATATAATGCCCTACTGATCGGCCTTCAACTGGCAAAACAAATGGGAGTTGACTATCTAGAAGCTTATGGAGATTCTAAGCTAATAGTTAGTCAGGTCTGAGAGGATTATGAAGTTCGTCACGAAGACCTCATCTTATATCACAAAGCGACAATCGAATTGGCTTCTACTTTCATTGGATTCTTCATCGAGCATGTGCCTCGATTACAGAATATAGAAGCAAATGCTTTAGCCGGTCTTGCTACTTCCTTGACCGTCCCTACTAATACTCAGCATTCGATCACAGTGTCTGGTCGAGAGCTATTCTGTGTGAAAGATGCCTTGCATATTTAATACAGTTATGCAACAGAAACAAAAGTCAACATTAAAGACTGGAGATTTTCTTTCATAGACTACACCATCTACGAAATCCTCCCTGAGGACCCAAAGGAAGTAGTATTTGTCCAAAGGCGATCCCTAAGATTTTACTATGATACAGCTACCAAAATGCTGTATCGACGCTCTTACGATGGGCTATTGTTATGATGTTTATCAGACAAAGAAGCCAAGCATGCACTCCGTGAGGCTCACAACAGAGTTTTTGGTGCACATCAACCAGGCCCCAAATTACAAGATTGCCTTAGAAGAATGGATTATTATTGGCCCACGATGATAGCTGATGCTGTTGAATATGCAAAGAAGTGTAGGGCTTGTCAGTTCCACACCGACTTCATTCATCAACGTTCGGAGTTTCCACACCCGACGACGGTATCTTAGCCTTTTGAAGCCTGGGGTATGGACGTCATAGGCCCAATCAGTCCACCATCCTCCAGAGGATATCGGTTCATCCTAGCTATAACTGATTACTTCTCCAAATGGGCGGAAGCTATACCGCTCACCGAAGTAAAGACGTCGAACGTGATCAGTTTCACCAAACATCACGTTATCTATCACTTCGGCCTACCTCGCAGGATCATCCATGATAATGGTCCACAATTCGTGAGCCATGCATTCTATCGGTTCTGCGATAAGAATCGTATCCAGAATGTAGCCTCTACTGCTTACAATCCAGTGGCTAATGGGTTAACAGAAGCCTTCAATAAGACTATCATTAAAATTCTCAAGAAGTTCGTGTCTTCAAACAAGCACGATTGGAATGAGAAGCTTGGCGAATGTCTCTGGGCCAATCGTACAATGGTCCGGACTACAACAGGCAGTACGCTATTCTCTCTGGTTTATGGGAACAAAGCAGTTCTTTCCCTAGAAATCTAGATTCCCTCTCTTCGAGTGGCCTTAGCCAGTGAGTTGACTGCCGAAGAAAGTTACCGTCTGCGACTATAAGAGCTGGAAGCGCTAGACAAAAAATGCTTATTAGCTCAACAGCGTATTGAGCTATACCAAGCACGCCTTTCCAGAGCCTTTAATAAAAGGGTGATGGAAAGAATCTTTCAAGTTGGTGATCAGGTCTTAGCAGTGAGAATACCAATGGTCATGACGCACAAGACAAAAAGAAAATTCTAGCCTAAATGGGAAGGTCCTTTCGTTATAGAATCAGTGTATTCTAACGGTGTATATCGACTAACCAAGCCTGATGGTGACTTGCTCATGATGCCGATCAACGACAAGTTCCTGAAGAAATATTATGTGTAACCTTCATGAACAGTATTCACATATACCCTGTTTCAGTCATATAAATGTACAGTACAATGTTTATGTGATTCAAAAAAAATTATTATTTAACTATTATCCGTATTTCAAGAGACTTGAATACGCCGTGGATAATAGGTCCTCTAAAAAGATCCCCCAGTGGAATTATTTCTGTTTTGGACTCTGCCCAAACTTGGTCTGACGAAAACAAGTCACGTCCATATTACCTCTGAACTGTTTTTCGATAATTATTTTCCTAGGGAGATGATTAAGAAACGTTTTGCCACGTCCATATAACCTCTGAGCAAAGCATTCATCAAGGATAATCACGTCCATATTACCTCCGAATTATCCACTCCTACCTAATGTTATATAACCTTCCACGTCCATATTATCTCTGGTCAGATATATAACATCCTCTGCTATTACGTACATATTACCTCTATTAACAGCTTCTTTCAACTTATTATCTATATTCAAGAATCTTGAATATAAAACAGATAATAAGTCCACATCAAATTCTCCAGCGAAATACCCACCAGAAATATCCTTACTGCGTCCACATTACCTCTAGTTCTGATATTTCATAAACTTCATTCATGAATTTTGAAAGCCAAACGATTCTTTATTAAAAATGTCTATCAAAAGACAAAGAAAAGAAAAAGATACAGGAGTCTTGACGGCTAATTGAGCCTATTACAAAAGAAGATATAAGGGATACACAACCAATTAATATTATCCCTTAGAGCCGCAATCTTGGACTCGGACTTGGCAGTAGCACGACGGCACGCTTCTTCCTGTCGGGCAGCTTCATCCTGGAAGGGGATCAGTTTTACATGCTCTCCCTCCAACTTCACCAGCTGTTCTTTTAATTGGTCTAAAGTTGTGGCAGTCACGGTAGCCTGAACCGAATAATCCTCTTGTTCAGACACAACTGTACTCAAGCTGGCCTCTAGTTGGGCAATCTCATTTTGGATCTGCACGATGTGATTAAATTTTTCAGTAATTTGTGAAGCTAGCTTATTCTTTGAAGCAATACGAGCCTCACTCGCGACGTTGAACTGCTCATACTGATCAGCCAATTCGCTGATCTCTTGAGCAAGGGCATCCTTTCTGGCCTGGAAAGTAGCCTCCTCCTCCGCGAAAGCCGTGATTAAAGCCTCGTCTTCTTCACGAAATATCAACGTCGGGCTTCGTTATTTTGCTTTCCTGAGTTTGGCCATGCGGTCCTCCAAGTCATTCAGAACTTTCCTTAGAGCATTAGCCCGCTCCTCGTAGCTAGCAATGCTCTCAAGGGCCGCCACTTGGCATTCAGCAACAGCCTTCACAGGGCCAAAGCGGCGTTCCGATTCAGAACTCTAGGAAGCTTTACTTTCAGAATAGAATAAAAAGCTTTGACGACTTCCTGGGCCATCTCGTCGTCTTCGGAGGAGGTCGTCGGGGAGAAAGCTTGATGAGGATCTTCTGCTCCAGGAAGAGATGCTTGACAAGAAGCTGAACCTGACAAGAATATAATATATATATATATATATATTCAGCAACAGAAAGAAGAACCTGAAAGAGTATGAAATAGTAGTAATTTCGTACCTTCGGTATGCTCAGCACCAACTTGGACTAGGTCATCAACCTTGGTTACCAAAGAGCCAAGGGCAGGCCCAGGTTGTTCAAGGAGAACAATGTCAAAGCCCCGAGCAGCATCAGGCTGTATATCTTCTACGGCACTAGATGGACCGGGAGCAGATTCAGCAACGACCACCTTAGGAGGCTGTTCAACCTCTCTTTCTGCTGCCGATGTCGACTTACTGACAGAATCCTTCGCACCAGCAACCCCAGAGGAGCTAGGGACAACCTCTTTTCCTCCCATAATATCTTGGGCTATCTCTATACGTGGTTTCTTCTCCTTGTCTACAAGGGAATTCACAATGGCAGTCAGCCTCACGAGGAGCATGCAAAATCGAAGTCAAAAAATCTCATCTAAAGAGAGGTGCAAAGATAACATACCCAGAGGAGGGTGAGCTGATTGGACTTAATTTTCATCCAAGTCTTTCATCACAGCTCCTATCGCAGACATATCCCCCAAAAAAATGTCAAAGGAGGGACTGGCTTTTTGATCGCCGTCATGGTCTGGGCCTTCTCCCTGATCATCCCTTTGCTCAAGCCTTACAACTGAAGAAGACCCGCCCTCATCCATCGGTTGAGGACGAGCAGGGGACACTATGGTTATGTCCACATCTTCAGACGAAGAAGCACCTGTAGCAGTCGTGACTTCAACGTCCTGCGTAAAGGACAAATGCAATGGTGAGAAAGCTTCTAACGGTTTGACCAAAACGGCTATGGAGTCTAGGACGGGATCTACCTCCCGAATGGTAATGGTCCGCGACGCCGTTCCACCCCTCCCGGTCTGTCAAGAAGATCTTCTGGGAGGAGGCGAGCCGGCGCTCACGTTCGTGACCTTCTTTCTCCCTCGAAAGACAACAACCTTCTTCCTTTTCGACCATAGAACCAGCTCGGTGGAAGCTTTCCTCTTATGAGGAATGTCAGGAAGAGGTTCTTCAGTATCATCTCTCTAAGGTGCTGCAACAACAAGCTCCTCAAGAACAACTCTCTGTTGTGGCGCTGCAGCCAGCTCAGCTGAGGGTGCGACGCCTTCCTTTCTGTAACCCCCCATTGCGCGTACTCGACCTATATCAGCAAGAGTGGGGGCAAGCCTAGTTTCCAATATTAAACTCTGCTCACGGTCACACCGAGAATGAAGGGTATTAACCTGAATATAGAACTTGGCAGCAGCAAAGAGCATGTGGGTGTCAGGCTTATCTTCTGGCAGGGTAAAAACTGCCCCCGTACATCCAGCATTATAGTAACCCCATGCACGTGCCCCGTCGATCAGGCTTCCTATCGACTGTAGATGAGGGCTGGGATTGCCCAAGAGAAGCTGGCTGTAGCCGAATTGCCGTGCAAACCGACTCGGCAGATAAGGTTCCAGGAAAGTGTGGTTCCTATTCCTGAACACCAGATAGGAAGGCCTGATGGACTGGAGACAACAAAATGCCCAAATAGGAAGGCTAGTAGTGAGTGCTCCCTTATCTACTAGGGTGTCTCCTGCACAGCCACTACCAGACAGAGGCGATACTCTGAAGAATTCATAATTCTATAGGAAACTCAAAGCCTTCCTGGAAACATGCACCCCTGTAACGATCCAATCTGCAACTTTGAAACTTCAAAGAAATGCATCTCCCGCCAAAGAATCTGCCATTAGTCCGGCATTCATTAATTTGGAACAGTCACTGTAACAAAAAGGCCTATTAATAACGCTCGATAAGACGTATTGATGATGCCTGATATCTAAACGTTATCAAAGTTCGAAATACCTTTTTCTATGACGGTTTGGGCTAAATCTGGGCTTTTTATAACATTTACAAAATAAAGCATTATTAATATTTTAGAGCGGTGGCAAACTTGTAATATTTTGCAAACATATTAATATTAAACGTTCGAAATACCTTCTTCTCCTTCCATTGCCCCTCTCCTCCTCCTTCTCCTCTTCCTCTTCCTCCGCTCCTATGCTCAGAATTAGGGTTCGGTCCAGCATCCAGGCCTAGGGTTAGGTTTAGGGTTTCTCTACCGATCCATCTGTCCGATCCCCTCCGTCATGGACTCCGGCGGGGCCTCCCGCGCCCTCTTCTCCGTCGACCCCCTCGAGCGCAACGCCGCCATGGACTCCGACGGGGCCTCCGGCGCCCTCTTGGTTTGTAGCTTACATTGTATGTAATTGTCACTGTTCTGTGTGTTTTGTTTTTTTTTTGGGATTTGTCAACTGGGTTTAGTTATAATTAATTATTATGCATTTTTTCCAGACATGGGCATATCGATAATAATTAGAAAATATCTCACCTTGGTTTTTAGTTTTTATATTGTCTTTGATAATCTATATTCTGCTTTTGGGTGTATTGAGGAATTTGGAAACTAGGTTTTGGTGGTGGTTGAATTTATCTATAGGAAGCACAGACACCCCAAAAAAATTGGGTTGTTTCATGTCTGACAAGTACCAGACACTCCAAAATACACAAAAAACTGTAGGACACACCAAAAATAGTTGTCGTATCTGTGTCGCGTGTCCTTGCACTATCATGTCTCTGTGCCATATAAAATATTATGATGGTTTATGACATGGGTGTTGGTTAAAACTTAAAATTAGAAAAGATCTCATCTTGGTTTTTAGTTTATATTGTCTATCATCACTGTTATTTTATTATTATTACTACTTTTGGGTGGTGGTGGTGGAGTGGTTTGGCAACTGGGTTTTGGTTATTATTGATTATTTTTGCATGTTTATGACATGAGTATTGAATGAAACTGGAATAGATCTCATCTTGGTTCGTAGTTTATGACACAGGGAAGAAAATTTCTCAATCCTGGCTTGTAGTTTGTATTGGATCTTGCTTTCGATAGATGTGTTCATTATTTATATGTTGATATTTAGTCTGTAGCAATCCTTTGTATTTACTAGACTATAGCTTACGGGTCCCATTTTAACTACATTTTGTCTGTATTTTTTTCAGGGCAAGAGGTTGATTATGCAGACAGAACTTCTGCTTGATAGTGAGTTAGATTTTCTTGGAAAAATGATTGTTGGATCTTTACATGTGGACACCTTAACGATATCGTTGAATTTTAGGGGGAAGAAGTGCCAGAGTTGATCGGTAATACGGATAGGAATTCTATTCTTGGGTATGATCTGGAATCGAAGGACTATAGCTCCTCTATAGCCATTGGTGATAAGATTGTGAGTAAATGATTGGTATAAATTTTTCTTCTACACCATGAATTGGTAGAAATCTTGATGTTCTAATGGGATTAAGCTCTGTGTTCAGTATGTTATGGGAGGATCTGATGATGATGCTAACTCATCAATCAGCATCAAGGTTTTTGACAAGTTAAATGGCAAATGGTGAGATTTTATGGTTGCCTACATTTTACTATATTTTATTTTCTTGTTTGGAATTTGAGAGCTGGATAAGTTATTGGGCATCAAATTTGCAGGTCGAATCCTACTGTACTAGGTACAAAGCCCACCCCATCTAAGGGTCACTCTGCTGTTCTTATAAATATAGAGCAGATTTTGATTATTAAAAGTGACTCATCCCCCGATGATTGCATCTGGTTTCTTGAGGTTGGTAACTCTATTCACATCCGGTACTCTAAACTAAATGCATCATTTTTTTTCTGGTTCAACTTTTTTTGTTGATATGATGAAAAAAAGCTCCAAAGAAATTTTTTCTGAAATATGATCACTTAGTCTCATGGGTGTTAAAAATCCAGATTGTGTAGTTTGTGGATCTCCTCAAGAGTCCTCAAGTTAGTTGCTAATAACTGCCAGATCGTTAATGTTTACTATTACACATTATAGAAAGGTAATCAAGTTTGTTTTGACCTGCGAAAATGCTTAGTTGGTGTCGCTTGCATATGGATTACTAGTTGTGTGTAGCCAAACTATTCTTCCCTACTGAATGTATCAAAATCTTTGACTAGCTATCAGCTACAGGTTGACAATGTTCCCCATAGCAGTAGTTCCTTGATAGGAGAGTAGTTATTTCTTGTTTGCCATATGACACCTCCATTGTTCATAGTCCCTTCTCTGATTAAATCTGTAGGTGGACACCCAATTTGTTAAACAGCAGAGGCAGCTGGTTGGCACAGAGGTGGTGGCCTAGAGTAAGGGGATCACTGGTGATGCGCCAAAGCTAATTGTGATCAGCGGTCCTTTTGGCGTTGGTAAGGGCACACTAATAGCAAAACTTATGAAGGAGTATCCCACAACCTTTAGGTTTTCTGTAAGCCACACAACTCGAGCTCCTAGAGAGAAAGAGGTTAATCAAGGAACAAGTCTGGAAGAGGCTGAGAAATGCAAAAGCTGAGCTTGTTCAAGGAACATCTCCAGGTCTTTTCGATCATATCTTGGTGAATGGTGACCTTGAAACATGCTATGAGAATCTAAAGGTGCTTATTATATTTCATTTTAACTTTAATTAGTCAAACGAACCAAATGTTGTCAATTGCGCTTAAGTTCTTATGTTGGTGGCTAGTGTTTCCATTAGCCAACCATTACTATCTTAATTTTTTTTCTTCTTCTTTTTTATGTAGAAACTGCTTACGTTAGAAGAAGGCACTGATGTTTCGTACCAACCAGGTTAGTTGTGCCCCCAAGAACTTTAGTTTTTCATAGGTTGTTCTAGCAGTGCACAGAAAGTGATAGGAAAGGAAAAGGGCAATGAAGGTCGATGAAAGAGTTCTTGTCCTGACTCCTCTCTTTGACATTGTTTGCCATTGATTGTAAAAGAACAGAACAATTATCGGAGGACTGAACTTAGACTCACAATACAAACTCGCTCGCACAAAGAAAGCCTAGGGACAAAAACCTAGGTACAGCAGACTAAGTGCGATTGTTTATTTTTGATTCTGGGGGGTGACGATAGAGGCTCGGGAAAGCGACGGCCGCTCTGCCTTACTCCTTGGACGATCAGTATGCAGTCTTGACTCGGGGAAGATTTGCTCGGCGTTGACGAAGAAAGGCTCTTCTTGCTCCTCTCTGGTTGCTCTTTGGGCTTCTCTCTCTCTGTGATTGTCACGAAAAAAGGGGAACTCTCTCTCTGTGGGTATCTCTTTCTTCTTATTTTTTTTTATTATTGCCGCCCTCTTTTTTTTTTGTATGAATGCTGCTGGCTATTTATAAGGGTGGGATGTGATTATTAGGGTTTGCTATCTGTTTGGAATGTCGGCGCTCCTTCATTCTATCTGGACCCTTGATCTTGATCATAACGAATCTCGGCCACTAATGCGGATAGCACCAAATCTTATGAGCAGTTAATGCTGATTGCTTTAAATCTTCGTGATTGGTTATGCTAATATCTGATTGCTCACCACGTATCTTGCTGATGATGTCAAATATTCTTGTTGGGATTCGATCGAATCTTCAATGCCACGTCTTTTGATTGAAGATCCTGCCAGGGCCGCATAGAGTGGCCAATACTTGAACCGCAGGGAGATACCCTTCATGAGCCGCATGAGTTAACATCTCGTCGAGCCGCAGGGGACGAACTTTCCGTGAGCCTCATATGCGTGGTCTTTGCGAACCGCAGGAGACGACCTCTCCATGAGCCGTATAGTTTTTGTGGGCCGTATGTGGTATTGAGCCGCATAGGCCGGGCTATGAGTGGACCGCATATGGCGGATTTCTGTTAATCATATTAGAATGACGTCTCACGGAGCCGCATGAAGCTGTTCTTTAACCGAGCCGCATGAGACTTTTGCCACATGGCAACATAGGATTTCTGACAGATCGGGTCAGAGATCTTCTTCTTTTCCCGAAGAATCTGTCATTATGGCAGAGCCATTATGATACTTTATGTCAGAGACGTCGCAGCCGTCGAGTCGTGTCAGAGCATTAAATGAGGCTATTACTCCATTGGCCAACTGTAGGGGGGGTCACACGTGGCATCGATTTGAGCCGCATGTCTCCGAGCCGCATGAGTCTGGGGGTCTCCTTTTGGGCCGCATAAAGCAACTCCAGTATGAACCGCATAGGCTTGTTGTCCAGAGCCGCATGGGTCATTATGCCTTTATTTCTAATATTTTCCATGCTTCTACAGGACCCCCTTCAAAGTTTTCAATTTGTAAAATTGGAACACTTTGAATAAGAAGCATGGCCCCGTTCATGCCGCATAAGTGTCTCAGCCGCATAGAGTTAGCTGTCCGCATAGACTCTTTTCCACATGTCCTGATTAAATGCTCTTGATTTGTTTTGATTTCATGCCGTCTCTTGGGGGAGGATCCTAAGGGTTTTTTCCTTCTGATTGTCCAGTTTGCCTCGATAGCCGAAGGGTCGATCATGTCGTTCGAGGCGTCGTTCAGTAATGCTTCTTTTTCTATAAATAGGCAGGTTTTAGATTTTTCTTGACTGAAAACTCCTGTCTTGTTTTCTTCTTCAACTGACAAACAGTAATGGCGCCTAGGGTTTCCAAGATTGTGAAGAAGGCCGCGGCGAGGAGAAAGAAATCGGCTTCGTCGTCGACCGTCGCACCCCCCATCTGCCTTGATGTGCACGTCGCCATCGAAGGTAATAACCTATGTAGAAGATTGGGTATTTTGAAACCCTAACAGGGTCTGCTCTACTGTCTCCTCCGTGCACGCAACCACGTGACCCACATACACGTTCCCTGATTGAGCCGCATGGGGTATACCCCATGTCTGAGCCGTATACAAGTTCAAGATATGTAATCTGCATACATGTCTCGTGATCGAGCCGCATGGAGTATGCCCCATGTCGGAGTCGCATGTGACTTAAAATTTCGTGGTCCGTATATACGTCTCGTGACGTGGATCACCTGAGATTTTTCCCATGTCCGACCCGCATACGAGTTGTCTTCAACGAGCCACATAACTTGTCTCTTTTTAAAACATCTTTACTTTGTTTCTTTGTTTTGTCCTTGCAGTATCTCCACTGAACGCCGAGGTTGCAGTGCCAGAGGAGCCGTCGCCTCCTGTCATCGACCAAGGACCTGCCCTCGTTAAAGAAACGAATGAGGAAGAACCGCCGTCTGCACAGGATGGCCTCTCTCCAACTGTCGAGGCTGTTGAGGGTGGTAGCTCTGGGGATTCTGATACTCTTATTCCGGACGAAGATCTCCTCCAACTGTATCCCTCGTATGTGAAGTGGTTGAGGGATTGGTATATGCGTTTCTGTAACTAGGTTTTTAGGAATTCCCTGCAGATATCTATTTTCTGCATGTTCCTATCTGTTTTCCTGTGGCTTGTATCTTTCCCTTTCGTCTGAAGAAGTAATGAAGAATTTCCTTCGGTTTCGTTTGTTAATTGCGTGAATGTAGCCGATCGTTCTGATGAAGGGAATGTATTTGCTTTCCTCCTTTCTTGTCATGATTTACTTTCAATAGGATATTCTGTGTGAACTTTGTATCCCTGGTGTACCCCACGATAATTTGGATTATGACTGGCATGCTTATCCTGAAAGAATGGGGTTATGTCAAGTCTGGGGACTTTATTTCCCAACGGGATCTTTTGCTCATTTGGGCGACGTCGTTGCCTCCAGAGCCGGTGTATCGAACTAGTCAGTGGTTTGAGCGGTCGACTGCCTCGCTGAAAGACCATTTCTTGACGTTTTGTGGCCTCCGGATCATAGTTGTTCCTCTGTCTTATCCTGCTTATTTTCTCTTTATTTCTATCTTGTAGCAGTGATATAATCCCGGAGGATGTGAAACTTCAAAAATGGATATGTTTCATCTTCATCTTGTACTTGCGGTGTTTATGGAATTTGGACTTGCTGGGGGATTTATTTGTGGACCTGTTATCCTAGGCGTACCTTGGTTTTAGGTACGGATAACAGTTTAGATAGGATGTCCGGGACAGTCACAACAAAGTGGTCATGGATGTTTTTGGTACTGGAGGAAGGAATGCCGTAGAGCAGCTGGGCTCCCGGGGTGCGGTAAGATGGTGGATTTATGCTAAGAAACTTAGCGAATGAATATTTGTGGACCTATTACCCTTGGCGTACCCTAGTTCAGGATGCGGATAATAGGGTGAAAGGGAACCGAACACATTTGCTCAGAGGTTATGATGACATGGCAAACATGAAGGTTTTATCCTGAAACCTTCCTGCTCAGCGGTAATGAGAACATGGCAAGAGAGACTTTTCGGAAGCTATTTGTGGTCAACAGAGGACATTTGTGGTCAACAGAGGACATTTGTGGTCAACAGAGGACATTTGTGGTCAACAGAGGACATTTATGGTCAACAGAGGACATTTGTGGTCAACAGAGGACATTTGTGGACCTATTATCCTTGTCGTACTCTGGTTGTGAGTACAGATAATAGATTGAGAGGGAACCAACATACTTGCTCAGAGGTAATGTGGACATGGCAAATATGGTGATTTCTTCGACGGAGCCTTCCCACTCAGAGGTAATGAGGACATGGCAGGAGTGGGCTCAATGAAGAAGGGGTGCATAGAGCTACTCAGAGGTAGGAGGACATGGAAGTTCTATGCGAGGGAGCGGTTTGTTTTTTGGTGGTAGTGAAAACGACTCAGAGGTAATGAGGACATGGTCGTTTCGGAGATTGGCGGATCGATTACCCTTTTTGTGCACTGGGAGTACGGGTAGTGGATCATGAGGGAGGATCTCTTTCAGGAAGAAAGTTCAGAGGCGTAATTATACGTGACTTACTATCTGATAGAGTGACCGGGATGTAAGTTCATAGGTACCAGCAGGTACATAACTTGGTGATTTAGAATATTGAGGAAGTGAGGGTTTAGCGACGCCAGCAGGTGTATGGCTCGGTAATCTGAAATGTTGTGGATGTGGGTTCGGTGGTATCAATGGATACATGGCTCGATAATTTGGAAAATGTTGTCTAAACATAGTATTTCTTCAGAAACTTGCCGTTGACGGGTAACATAAGCAAGTCCCCATTCTGTTTGGCGAGACGGTAGGCACCGTTGGAAAACACGGCCTCAATGATAAATGGGCCTTCCCATTTTGGCTGGAATTTGCCTGCGGTCTTGTGAGTCATGACCATTGGCCTTCGAACTGCCAGAACGAGATCGCCCACTTGGAATGTTCTGATTTTGACCTTCTTGTTGAAGGCCTCTGAGACACGTGCTTGGTATAGCTCGATCCTTTGCTGAGCTAAGAGGCGTTTTTTATCTAGGGCCTCCAACTCTTGTAGTCGGCGTCGGTAGTTATCGTCTGTTGTCAATTGATAAGTGAGGGCGACGCGGAGTGAGGGAATCTGAATTTCCAGTGGGAGGACTGCCTCGCTCCCATATACTAGAGAGAATGGTGTATTCCCAGTAGCTGTTTGAATCGTGGTGCGATAGGCCCATAAACATTCGCCGAGCTTCTCGTTCCAGTCGCGTTTGTTGGAAGATACAAACTTCTTGAGGAGTTTGATGATTGTTTTGTTGAATGCTTCTGCTAACCCATTCGATGCCGGGTTGTATGGTGTTGAAGCAACATTCTGAATGCGGTGCTTATCGCAGAATCGGTAGAATGCGTGGCTTATAAACTGCGGACCATTGTCATGGATGATCCTTCGTGGCAATCCAAAGCGATATATGACGTGATGCTTGAGAAAGCTAATCACGTTTGAAGTTTTGACTTCTGCGAGTGGGATAGCTTCCGCCCATTTGGAGAAATAATCAGTGATCGCAAGTATGAAGCGATGTCCTCGAGAGGAAGGTGGGGTGATTGGACCAATGATATCCATTCTCCATGCTTCAAATGGCCAAGACGCCACCGTTGGATGTAGAAACTCGGATGGTTGGTGAATGAAGTCTGCGTGGACTTGGCAGGCCTTGCATTTTCTGGCGTAGTCTATTGCGTCTGCCACCATCGTGGGCCAGTAGTAGCCCATCCGGCGAAGGCGGTCTTGCAGTTTAGGGCCAGGCTGATGGGCCCCACAGACACCGTCGTGAGCTTCTCGTATAGCTTCTTTGGCTTCTGCGTTTGATAAGCACCGGAGCAATAACCCGTCGTAGGATCGTCGATATAGCATCTTTGTCTCTGTGTCGTAGAAGAATCTGAGGGGACGTCGTCTGATGGAGGTGGCTTCCCTTGGATTCTCGGGGAGGATGTCGTATACGACGAAGTCAATGAACGGCTGCCTCAAGTCTGGTGTTTCGTCGATTGACTGGGCGGAATAGCTTGCCATGAATTGGATATTGTTCTTGGGACAGACCAGTTCGTGGCCTATCACGTCAACCGAGTGATGGGCTTGGTTCGGTACTGCTAAGGAAGCGGCAAGGCCTGCTAGGGCATCGGCTTCGATATTTTGAAGTCTGGGGACGTGTTCGATGAAGAATCCCTCGAATGAGGAGATGATGTTGATTGCTATTTGGTGGTAGGGGATCATGTCTTCATGGCGGACTTCGTACGACCCTCGAATCTGGTTGACGATTAATTGTGAATCGCCGTATGCTTCAAGATATTCTACCCCCAGCTCCTTCGCGAGTTGGAGGCCAATGACCAAAGCGTTGTACTCGGCCACATTGTTGGAACAGGGCTCCGTGAGAGAGTAGGCACGATTGATCACTAGCCCGGTAGGAGAGATCAATACCACTCCGACCCCGACGACGATATTTCCCTTAGGTCCAGTTCTTGAAGCGCCATCGAAGAACATCCTCCATATGTTATCGTGGGTGGTTGTATTCGAATCGGCGACCTCATCTGGGATTTCCTCGTATATTTTGGATAGCCCCGATCCTGGATGGGCTGCCAAAAAGTCTGCCAGGGCTTGGCCTTTGACAGCCTTCTGTGGGACGAAGATCATATGATATGGGGATAGTAGTATCGCCCATGTAGCGAGGCGAGAGCTAAGCGCCCCTGGTTTAGTCATGAGGACCCTGAGGGGATTTACCCGTGAGATCACATGTATGGTTTGTCCTGTAACATAATGCCGCATCTTTTGAATGGCGAATACCAAGGCGAGGCATTCTTTCTCCACGACAGTGTATCGATGTTCGGGCCCGACCATCATTCGGCTGAGATAGTATATAGCTTGCTCGTGGCCTGCGTCGTTGTTTTGTGCCAGCAGGGCACCGAGGGAGTGTTCCATTGCTCGTACATAGAGTAGGAATGGTTTTCCAGGGACCGGGGCCACCAGGACTGGGGGATTTGACAAATATTCTTTGATGTCGTCGAAAGCACGCTGGCATTCCTCGTCCCATACGAATGAGACTCCCTTCTTCATGAGGTGTGTGAAGGGTCGGCATCGCCCGGAGAGATTGGGAATGAACCTTCTGATATAAGCTAGTCTCCCTTGGAGGCCTCTAAGTTCGCGGAGATTTTTCGGGGGACCCATCTCCATTATTGCCTTGGTTTTCTCAGGGTCTACATGGATACCCCGTGCAGTGATGATGAAACCTAAGAACTTCCCGCTGGATACGCCCAAGAATGACTTTGTAGGGTTCATCTTCAGATTGTGGGCTCGCATCAGGTCGAATACCGTTCTCAGATCTTGCAGATGATCTTCCTTACGGCGACTCTTGACAGCGATGTCGTCGACGTAGCATTCCACTGTCTTGCGCAAATGTTCTCTGAAAATGATACTCATAGCCCGCTGATATGTGGCACCAGCGTTCTTTAGACCGAATGGCATGACTGTGTAGCAGTACGTGCCGATCGGTGTTCTAAATGATGTGTGCTTCTCGTCGTCGGGGGACATCTTAATTTGATTATATCCCGAGAATCCATCCATGAATAACATACGTTCGAAGCCGCATGTGTGGTCAATCATGATGTCCGTGATTGGGAGGGGAAATTCGTCTTTCGGACATGCCTCATTCAGATTACGGAAGTCGATGCAGATTCGGATTTTTCTGTTCTTCTTAAGGACCGGGACTATATTGACGACCCAATCAGGGTGCTGCTCCTCTCGGATGAAGCCGCTGTCTATCAGCTTGTTGACTTCGGCTTCGATTGCGTCCATGACTCCTGGGCAGAAACGTCGTTGCTGTTGCTTGACTGGCTTTGCATCCGGCCGTATGTTGAGCTTATGAAGAGCAATATCAGGATCTAATCCCGGCATATCTTCGTAACTCCAGGCAAATACGTCAATATATTCTCTGATGAGTTCCAGTAGTGATTCTCGTTCCTCGTCTGTTAGGCTTTTACTGACGAAGATTGGCTTTGGAGAGGATTCGGTGCCGAGGTCGACCTGCATAACTTCATCCTCTGTAGGAGGTTCTCTCAGCTTGAACCGCTTTTCCCATTGTGCGTCTAGCTGTTGGGCCCATGGCTCAAGCTCGAGGATTTCAGGAATGTCCTCGTTTTCTTCGTAAGCGTCGGCGAATGCCATGTTGGCTGACAGGACCTGTCTGAATATGTCTCCGATGCTGGTATCCGAGTCGGAAGTTGGTGACCCGGTTGAATGTGACTGGCAGTCGCATTCTTCATCTGAATTCTCCGGGGTCGTCGTGGGAGTTACGTACCCTAGTCCGCATCGAGTTTTGCTATAGTAGTCCCGTGGCTTACCAGACGGTACTGGGGGCTTTAAAGGTAGTCGCCGTCCGGTACCCTAATTCAGACCTAGTGTAGTTTCTAGATCATATCCTTGCTTCTGCATGAGGTATTTGGACTGGGGACTATAAAGGTATAGAGGCAATCTCCCGGCATCTGACTCAAGATCGACTTCTTTTACGGTGAAGGGGTACGGATCGTCTTTTCGGCCGAAGATAATCGGGTGGTCCCCTCCCTCGATTATTCGGTAAGCGTCTTCTGCTGGAGTAAGCTGGATTGTGGTATATACATTTACCACTTGTGTGTGTAGGTGAGTGCCTATACCGTGGTCCATAGCATACATTGCACATAGCTTATTGAGCTCGGTGTAGTTCAAAGATAGCCCTTTATTGATAAAATAAGGTATCTTCTCGAGAGGGATTATATCATCCGCGGAAGGGGTATCTGAGTGGGCAGCCATATACTTGGCTAATTCTGGTTCTTCTTCGGCCACCCCCTGTATAAGTGAAGACTGAGAGATCGACCTAGTCAGCTTGATCTTCAGAGGCTCGACTGGCGGAGCAGGTCGTGGAGTTGTTGGCAGACTGGCAACCCCCAGTTTGGCATCTGATGCAGGGCGAGGAGTGGATGGTTCGCTAGAAGCGTCTGACTTCGCATCGGGGTGATGTCCCTTTCTAGGAAGACGTATCGTAAGCGATCTATCGGAGGGTTTGAGCTTCTCCGTTTGGAGCTGACCGACTCTCGGTAGTCTGATGGTAAGTGGCCCTGGTGTGGGTTTCGGCGCTTGGCCAGACCTTGGTAGCCGGATTCTCATTTGTTCTTCTTGTGCCGACAGACTGATTGCGTCCTTACGCAGAGTAGCCGTAAGGGGTGCAGAACTGCCTGGTTTGCGAGCCTGGAGGTGGATCGTCAGAGGTTCTTCTGATCCTGTGGTTGTCTTGGTGTGAGCTTGCACCTCCTCTTCGACCAGGTGCTTCTTTGATTTTTCGTACAGACATGAATCTGAGTAATAAGATTCGACTCCTTTGAAGGGATCGATATCAGCAAACTCTGTCCTCACGAAGCCGTGCTTATCGACATATTTGAAGCACTGGTGTAGCGTGGAAGGCACGATCATGTAATCGTGTATCCAAGGTCGCCCCAGAAGGATATTGTAAGATGTGTCGGCATCTATGACGTAGCAGGTGACTTCTGATTGGAGATCGCCGATCTGACATTTCAAGCGTATCTTCCCTATTGGGTAGCTCCTGCCCGAATTGAAACCGCTAATGGCGGTGCTTGTAGGTGTTAGGCGGTGCATCGGAATGCGAAGATGATGTAGCAGACCCTTCGGAATGATGCTTATGGAGGATCCAGGATCAATGTACATTCGGTCCACCTTCACGTCGCCGATGTATCCAGTGTAGTACAATGGGCGATCGTGCAGGTTAGTTTTGATGAGCATATCCTGCGGAGAGAAGACGATATTGGGCATTGCCCCTGTACACGCACTATCTTGGAGCTCTGCAGGTTGGTTATCTCCTGTAAGGTTGACCTGAGCCAAATATGCGTCGGCATTTTGGAGCGCCTCGCTTAAAGCTGTACGGACATCCTTCGAGAGCCTCAGGAGTTCGTATAAAGACAATTTGGCCGGTATATTGGCCAATTGAGCCAAGATGTCGAAGTTGTAGGGTCTTTCTAGCCCCTGAGGTGTCTCCTTTCGGAGGGATTTGTCGAAGCGAGTCTCCTTTGGCCTAGGCTTGTCGGTCGTCGAAGGCTGAGCCGGTCCCGGAGTATCAGTGTTTGTGGGTTGCTGATCATTAGTCGGATTCTCGGCCACTGGTTGGGCTTGTGCTCCAGATCGAGTAGTGACAGCTGAGACTTCCTCCTTCTCTGTCGAGGTGGTGCAGTATGATCTGACCTTTCCACTTTTCTTTTAGAAGGTAAAGTGGGCTGAGTCACCTCGTGGATTAGGTCCGGATGAACCCACATGATTTCCCCTCGTGATGTGGTGAGAGGTACTAAACCGGGAGTTTGATCACGGGTGGGCGGAAGATTAGCGATTTCCATCGTTGCCAGAGGGATGGGTATGACACCGTCTTGAGTCTCTGTTGGAGGGAAATTGCCGAATTGTACGGACACCATGTTGGCTGCTACGGTTACCTCCTCGAAGTCGATAGCCAGAGCGTTCGAATCGATGAGGTTCTGGATATACCATTTCAGTTGGTAGCAGTCGTGTGTAGCATGGTGGACATAGCGGTGGTAATGGCAGAATTTCGGATTTTCTAAATCAGCCGGCCGAGGTTCCCGCCTTGGTGGAGGAAGCTGAATTCTGTCCCCTTGTATAAGCATGTCCAAGATAGGCTTGACGTGGCCGTCTTCGAAAGAATAAGTAATTTGAGGCCATTGTTTGTCTGCTGACTGTGGCTCGGGTTTCTGGGCTGTATCGGTCACCATAGCCTGCTTGCCTCTGTTGTCCCGGTTGTTGGAGGGGCTACCCCCATTGTCGCTGCTGGCATTGGGACGCTTCCCCTTGTTCTCTCCCTCTGAGATATGCAACCCCAGCTGGCGAGCTTTCTTCAATCGTTCTTCAGCACTTGTAGCGCTGATGATAAAAGCCTTCCAGTCCTTGAATTGGCTTTCGCCCATCCAGAGACTAATTGTCGGGAGTAATCTCTTTTGGCAAATTTCAATCAAGGAAGAGTCCGGGTTGCCAGATGGCAACTTCATTGCGGTTTGACGAAACCGCTCAATGTAATTCCTCGTCAGCTCTTTCTCTCCTTGAACGACGTCCATGAGGGTAGACATCGTGACGTCCTGCCCTACCTCGTAGAACCTCTCCAAGAACAAGCGCTTGAAGCCAGCGAAGGAGTGAATGCAATTGTCTGGCAGGTTGCGGTACCAATCGAAGGCGACTCCTTCCAGTGCCCCAATGAATAACCGTGTGAGGATGGCGTCATCATGGGGCAGATGGTCGGTAGTGACCTCAAAATAAGTGATGTACCGGCTTGCTGAAGTTTTGCCGTCATATGGGTTGATATTGAACGGTTTATATCTTGGGGGAAAGGGAACATCCCTCCATTCAGCAGGATATGGTTGCCGTATTCTGAGGTCTTGAGAGTTTTCTCGGGCTTGGAACATTGCTCGGAGCTCCTGAACCCCTCTTCTTACTTCTCGAGCCTCATCTGTCGCGGTAGGAGCCGTTATCTCGGGAGCATTATTGCCCGGGTTTGGTGCCGCTGAATTTGAATCTATGTTGTTCGTGGGACCCACGCTTGTCTGACCAGGTATCACTCCCTGCAAAGTAGGAAGCGCTGCTTTGATCTCGTTCACAGACTTGACCAAGGCGTGCAGTATGGCCTCCAAAGTGTCGATACGTTGGCGATCGCCGGAACCGCCTTGGCTGTTGTCCGTCATGAATGTCGTCCTCACGTGAGGAGTGACAGAAGGAGTGGTGGCGGACGTGCTCTCCGAGTCATACTCATGCATCGAGAAATCATCAGGATATGTGGGTATGTTTTCTTCAGGTTCGGACTCGGAAGGGGCAGTACCCCCAGCTTCTGAGCCTGCTTCGTTTAGGATGTCCTCGGGGACGTCGGTATCTGTTGTACCCGTTTGAGGATTTGCTTCCTCCAGTCCGTCTTCTTGGAATGTCGGGTTGTCGTGGATATTCGGAGGAGAGCTACCCCCAGTTCCAACAACCCCCAGTGACGTGGGCGGTGAACTTCGTACTGCAGCCGTTTTTGTCTTTGAACGGGTGTGTTGGAATACTCCAGCAGAGGATGATCCTTTAGACGACGGCTTCTTAGCTGCAATAGTTGACACCTTTGGACTGGAGATGCTGGTTTTCTTTCCTCTCCCCTCAACAGGGGCTTTCCGCACGGAATTGCAGGAGGCCACAGGGGGTGCCTCGTCTTCCGAGCTCGGATGTCGTAATCTTTGGAAGGCGGATGGCCGGTTTGCCGTGTTGCTGCAACAGCAGTTGACGATAATCTGGGCGCAGTGACGTCCCTGCGAGGACTCTCTGCACGCCGAAGCCCCTTCTCTTTCCTTACGCTTGTGGAGGATCGCCTCACGCAGGTCAGAGGGACCACTCTGTCCGTTCGCCGTCGGGGTTTGGACTTGAGCGGTTCTGTATAACTTCCCATCAGGGGCCCGTGTGATAATCAGCGGGACGCCCTGATAGTCAGAGGTTGGGGCAGCTATCTGGGCTTGATGAGCCCGTGCTGCCCTAGACTTCTTCTTTTTAGCACTTGTGGGTGCATAATAAGAAGAGTCCAAGTTGAACATCACAGAGTCTGGCTTATCATCCAGAGAGTCATCAGGGTTCGGGCCGTAGGAGAGACGGTCGAAAACTGATCGAGAGGAGCATGGAGCGGATGCTATGCGGCTGGGAGTGGAAACCGTGCAGGCTGTCTGTACGCGGTTGTCTCCTGTCGTCGGACGAGTTCTTATGCGGCTAGGAGCCATGACCGTGCAGGCTGGCCGCATGCGGTTGGCATCTGTGGCCGCATGGGTTTTCTGCAAACGATTGACTTTTCTAGCCGCATGAGTTTCATCCATGCGGTCGGGAACTGTAGTCGCATAAGTTATGCGGCTGACAGAAGTAGCCGTATGAGTTTTCTTCATGCGGTTGGCGGATGTAGCCGCATGGGCTTTCTCCCTGCGGCTAATACTCTTCTGCGGTTCGGACCGCGTAGAGTCCCTCTTTGTCCCTGCAAGTCTAGCATCATAATGTTTTCTTCTGTCGGACTTGGGGGCAGCAGAGTTGTCTACGATCTGAAGTGGGACCGCAGGGGAATCCTTCTCGCCGTCTTGAGCAACAGAGGGCATCCCATCGAGGGCTTGAGGAGGAGCAAATGACTTCGGTCTCCATTCTTTGCGAGCCTTCGTGGTGCGGGTGCGCTTCTGGGCCGGGCCAGCGCTGCCTTCAGAGAGCATCTCTTCGAACGCCTGTTGGTCGAAGCGGACGACCATCTTCTTTTGTGTGGAGCCAAGTTTGGCTGCATCTGATTGCGTCACCAACTCCTCAGCCGTGGAGAAGTTAGTCCCCAGCAGAGTCGCCATCGTGTTTGCCATTGATTGTAAAAGAACAGAACAATTATCGGAGGACTGAACTTAGACTCACAATACAAACTCGCTCGCACAAAGAAAGCCTAGGGACGAAAACCTACGTACAGCAGACTAAGTGCGATTGTTTATTTTTGATTTTGGGGGGTGACGATAGAGGCTCGGGAAAGCGACGGCCGCTCTGCCTTACTCCTTGGACGATCAGTATGCAGTCTTGACTCGGGGAAGATTTGCTCGGCGTTGACGAAGAAAGGCTCTTCTTGCTCCTCTCTGGTTGCTCTCTGGGCTTCTCTCTCTCTGTGATTGTCACGAAAAAAGGGGAACTCTCTCTCTGTGGGTATCTCTCTCTTCTTATTTTTTTTTTATTATTGCCGCCCTCTTTTTTTTTGTATGAATGCTGCTGGCTATTTATAAGGGTGGGATGTGATTATTAGGGTTTGCTATCTGTTTGGAATGTCGGCGCTCCTTCATTCTATCTGGACCCTTGATCTTGATCATAACGAATCTCGGCCACTAATGCGGATAGCACCAAATCTTATGAGCAGTTAATGCTGATTGCTTTAAATCTTCGTGATTGGTTATGCTAATATCTGATTGCTCGCCACGTGTCTTGCTGATGATGTCAAATATTCTCGTTGGGATTCGGTCGAATCTTCAATGCCACGTCTTTTGATTGAAGATCCTGCCAGGGCCGCATAGAGTGGCCAATACTTGAACCGCAGGGAGATACCCTTCATGAGCCGCATGAGTCAACATCTCGTCGAGCCGCAGGGGAAGAACTTTCCGTGAGCCTCATATGCGTGGTCTTTGCGAACCGCAGGAGACGACCTCTCCATGAGCCGTATAGTTTCTGTGGGCCGCATGTGGTATTGAGCCGCATAGGCCGGGCTATGAGTGGACCGCATATGGCGGATTTCTGTTAATCATATTAGAATGACGCCTCACGGAGCCGCATGAAGCTGTTCTTTAACCGAGCCGCATGAGACTTTTGCCACGTGGCAACATAGGATTTTTGACAGATCGGGTCAGAGACCTTCTTCTTTTCCCGAAGAATCTGTCATTATGGCAGAGCCATTATGATACTTTATGTCAGAGACGTCGCAGCCGTCGAGTCGTGTCAGAGCATTAAATGAGGCCATTACTCCAATGGCCAACTGTAGGGGGGGTCACACGTGGCATCGATTTGAGCCGCATGTCCCCGAGCCGCATGAGTCTGGGGGTCTCCTTTTGGGCCGCATAAAGCAACTCCAGTATGAACCGAATAGGCTTGCTGTCCAGAGCCGCATGGGTCATTATGCCTTTATTTCTAATATTTTCCATGCTTCTACAGACATCTCTCTTGAATCAATCTTGACTACATTTCCTTCTTTGTCA
Organism: Iris pallida; assembly: GCA_029216955.1. Lineage (NCBI taxonomy): Eukaryota > Viridiplantae > Streptophyta > Magnoliopsida > Asparagales > Iridaceae > Iris > Iris pallida. The sequence goes on from JANAVB010015600.1 coordinate 24,623,425, forward strand.
TCTCTCGGAACAAAATGCTGCAATTTTCTAAATTTTTGGTGCTGAAGTTTTTTCGTGTTACACACCTGCAGATAATTTCAAAGTCCCTCTTTGCCACTCTGTAACTAAGAAAGATCACAAGGTCCTGATACACTGCGGAAATGATGGACTCGAAGCTGAAACTACTAGAACGTAAGCAATTTCATTCTAGTTATGAAGTCATTTGGTAGTACAATGATTTCTTGTTAGGAGTCTTCTGATCCTTTCATGTTTGCTTTAGGTTCATGCTTGATCTGTCCTTGCTTAAAGGCAGTGCTCCTGGCCAGACAAGAGGACTATACATATCGGCTGGTGGTCCGTTCACTGAAAATGTGAACGGGATGGGACAAGTTTAGGCCCCCACGCATCGAGCTATTGGAGCAAGATGTCTGCACTTATAACTAACCTTATCGATTTTGGATTGACATAGGTCGAGACAACGTTACATTTTGAAGATCGAGGCGGTGGTTTATCAGGTTGGAATGCAGTTTCAAAAGTCACATCCAGTGATTTCAAAATTAGGTTATTCCAGATTGTAAGGGACGCAAAGGGATTCGGTCTTTTACTTTGTATGGGACTGGTAATGGCTAGCTCTTCATATGTAGCCAACTCTCAGTTGTTTATACTTTTTATGCCTACCGAGGAACAATTTAGGTTTGTAAATATATATATGGCCAAGTTTTGATAATTATTAGTTATGTAGCCAAGTTTTGATGTGGACAATTTTGGTAGTTGTAAATATATATATGTATTTGGATATTCTATTTTGAGAATGTAATGAAGATGTTGATATGTACTCTATTTTGAGAAATGTAATAAAGATGGTGATATATAATGTTAAGTTTTTGGAATGTAATATATAATGTGCAGTATAGAGCGTTATAAATATACTAATTTGAATAGTGTAAAGTGTTATAAATGTGCTGCATTGAGCCTATACATATTATCTATTCATAACGTTTTACAAAAGTCCTGAATTGTGCACTATATATTAAATATTCGTAACGCTTTTATAGAAACTATTCATGACGGTTTTTTTATAACGCTTTTAAAAAACATTTATAACACCCGTTTTTATAACGGTTGCTTTAAGAAGAAAAAGCATCATAGTTTGTCATTAATGACGCTTTTTAGCCGTCATTAAAACGGTTTTTTGTTGTAGTGAGTGCAGCACCAGCCATCCAATCAGATAATGAAAAAGAAATTCAGTCCTAACAAAATCCTTTCTGCCATCAGCCGTCACCGCATTCACAACAAAGTGTCGCAAGCCTCGTTGGATGGCGCAGACCATCGTAGGAAGCAGGGCAAACTGGCATCCAAAGGCCAGCTTTACAGCCTGGAGTATCATACCCCGGCTTATTCTTTCAATGGACCCTAAACCACCAGGGACTACACAATCACGAAGCCACGTCATCAGGAAAGCATCTAGCACCGCCTTTTTCGACAGCTTGAACTCGGCCTGCCTGAAGAAATGATAAATCGGAAAGTTTCCCTCGGGATCATCGCTATCTTTGGTGTCTACAGCCCCGTGATCTGCCATCAACTGCTCTATCTCAGATTTTGTCGAGGGCTTGCGAATCGAGAAAGAGATTGGGCCATCTCCTTCTTTTCTGATGAAGATGTAGTTGGTCCAGGCCCTCATATGGGGAAGGGACCTCTCAGTCTTACCCTTCTTTGTGAACTGGTGACAGATAAAGAGGTGACAGCGTAACTCTTTGTACACCTCCATCATCTTGGAGTTCTCCCTCTCCAAATCTAGGAGCTCCTCATCACAGGGGACGTATTCTTCGTATGGCTCAGTCCCCCAGGAAAGTTCTGATATCGCCTGTATCTCATGAAGAGCCAGACCCATCTTCCCACCCAGAGTGAAGAAGGTACACGTGTTATAGTTGTACAACTCTACCAATGAGATAAACATAGGCCAATTAACCTTAATGCTATATTGGGTGGCTCTAACGGCATAAAAAAAGGTCGACAGCTTTTAGGGTGGCCTCGTAAGTCGAGAGCACCCATCCAGTAAGGTCGCTCCAGAACGAGACAGAGTACCTCCAACCTTCCATACGCAGGTTCCCTCCCGGATACGACTCCTTCTTTGACAGCATCAGATTGGAGCGAGTCTCAGCAGCATAAGGGTGAAGATCAGTCGGGACATCGTTTATTATGGCCCCAGGATGCAGCCCCCTCGTGGAGTAGGACGTGGAGCCCTTGACACACTTGAAAGTGTCCTTCTTTCGGTCACCAGAGTTGAATTGGATCCTTCTGGCCCTTCGCAGACTTTTCGGGAGTCGAAGAAGCCTTGGGAGACATGATTGCTCGAAAGAGAGTAAAGGAAAAAAATTTTGAAAATTCTGAAAAAAATAAGAGAGAATGAGCTTTGCGCCCACATGGCCTATACGCCCACATGGTCTATGCGTCCACACGTTCTATGCGCCTACACAAAGACAATCTTTTGCAGATTATGTGCCTGTTATCTGCTAATGCAGACTACGCATAGAGAACGGACCTTTTCAAATTCTATCCCAAAATGAGCCTATCGCTTTAGATTTCCAAGGAAGATCTCAACAGCCATATTTCGACAGCCTGGCAGACACCTATACACCCAAAGGGGTTATTTCTAGCATGTGTCCATGAAGCTGGTGGAGACAGTTTTGCCCCTGCTTCTTTCAAAGTATTCCGACACTCGTTCGAGTCCCCAAAACATTGAAGGGGGTCTTGTAGAAGCATGAAAAATATAAAGACAAAAGAATCTATGCGCCCACATGGTCAAAGAGGGGGCTACGCGCCCATACGGTCGAAGAGGGAGGTATGCGCCCACAAGATCAATGAGGAGCTATGCGCCCACATGATCAAAAAGGCTCTATGCACCCACATTATTTTTGTGTAGATCAAACATGCACCCAACTGTGGGCGTATAAACTCACTCCCGCTCTATGCGCCCAAGACAGCAGATCCCTACGACTCAGTCAAACTCTACGGTCAATCGTGCACCGAAGTATGTGGCCACGTCAGTCTCCACGGTAACCCCATGATCTACCTACGATCATCCAGTATCCATGCGCCTATACCCTATGCGCCCAAAGGAGTGTTTTGTGCCCACGGTAAAATTAGTGTATTTTCCACCTGTGGGCGCATAATAGTCATTTTGAGTGCCAAAATGACTATAAATAAAGGGTATCCCCCTCTACAAAGACAGACAGAACGGAGAGCATTTCAAGAGCCAAATTGCTGCCCTTCTTGCAAGTGAGCCAAGAGTTAGCAATTTTCTTAGGTTTTCTTCCACTTTTGTAATCGAAGTGTCAACGGAGTAAAGGAGCAACTGCCGCTCGATCTCCATCGTCCCATTCCCCATAATTCTTTTTGTACTCGGGGATCCTCAGCGCAGGATCTCTCAGGAGTACTCGATTTGTGGTTCCTTGAGCCAATAAGAAAAGACAATGTTTCTTCTTCTTCTTTTTGTGTGTCCACAGCTGTATCAGAAAAAATTTCCTAAAATTCGGTTTTCGAAAATAGATTTTTCCTAAACTTTGCAAAACAATAACTTTCTGTGTAGGGCATGAAAATTAAATCTAAAAAACGGTTACACAACCAGAGGGTTGTCGACAAGTCTCTTTAGATCGAGTTTTAATACTCGTAACATGCTTGTCGCAAACCGACCGCAAACATGGGTGTTGGGACAGTTTTTTAACGTCCAAATGTCGAGTTTTTTCTCAATTTTGAAACTCATTTTCCGTCGCACATAAAGTGAAATAAATTAAAATAATTGAAGGGACATGATCTCAGTTAGGTTGTCTATGTACCTAAAAAGATGGATCTGAAAACGAGTATCCAAGCGTCGAAAAATCTCGGCAAGAAGTCGGGTTCGTAGGCTATCGCTGCTGCCTGCTTCTCCTGCACACTGCTGTGCGTGCACGGCCTCTGGCCGGCCGTCCGGTGGATCGTGGTGGTCGTGAGGGCGGCACGCTGGGTTGGGTGGTGGCTCTGGGTTTGTGGATAAATCTCTCTCTCCCTCTCTCTCTCTCTCTCTCTATCGATTTTTGAGGTGTTCGGTTTAAAACCGACGGGAAAGGGAAAGGTCGAGTTATGTATTCACCTGAGCCCAAGGGCTCGGGTTGGTATGTTGTTGCTGCTGTTCAATTTGTGTGTGTGTGTGTGTGTGCATTTGTTTGGGCTTTCTAATAGTCTTATTCAAAGCTTTGTTTTCTTTATTATATATATATATCCATATATATACATTATATATACAAACACATACATAGATATACATATATCCACATATATATTTATATAAATAAAACTCATTAAATATTCTCCCATTTTTATTATTTATTATTAACAAATAATTCCTTTTTCCTTCCCTTTTATATATATATATATTTTTTTTAAACAGCAATTTTATTAATCGACGAACAAAAGGGGGCCGGGAGATAGCCCAAGCCCCTACAAAACCTCGACCACGGGAGAATGCCTAACCAAAAGACAAAGAGAGGAAACGCAACACCGGGCAGACCCGATACTACAGAACCGGAGGTCCGCGAGGGGAACAAAAGGGAGGGGCAGAAGGAGAGGGAGACCCCATAGCAACTGCAAGGGTCCTCAGAGCAGTGATCTAACTAAGGAGGTTTAGGTGGGTTAGTCTGCCTCTTCTTACCCCTGCCGCTGGAGGAGTACCGCGGTTCAGCGGGCATCGAAGCCTTCTTGTTCTTGGCTGCATAGTAGATCTCCGGGTTGATGTGGTCTCCGTTATGAATGCCGAGAGTCGCATCGAGCGCCTGTTCGACTTCTAGCATTCTGGGGATGATCGAAGATTCAAAATTCGGGGTTGTCGTGCATGTCGCGGATGATGTTGAATTCCTGGAGCGCCTCCTCCGGGGAGCTAACTTCTGTTATCTGCTCGAAATACTTGCGATAATGGATCGGAGAATCTTTGATCGTCATCGCTAAGGTAACAGCGGGGTCATCTTGGTAGGACGTTGGGATGATGTGTGCTATGGGGACCTGCGTGAAGGTCTTAGTGGGGTCTTTGGATGGTGACCAGCAAAGGGGGGCTGCAATCGGGACTGCGGGGAGGGGCTGCTGGTCCTCTAACCCAGAGGGGACAGAAATTCCAGGTTGATGGAACTGCTGCGACTGAGTGATGAGGTTTGCCTCTTCAACAACTTGTGCCTGGATGGGGAGGGGAGTTCTCTAGGGTCCAAGTTGATGATTTCGGAGGGATCTTCTGGAGTGTTCTGAGTGAGGATCTCGAATTGGTTGGTGGTGGCCAGACCGAGGGAGGTGGACGAGGTGTGAGCGTCGGGCTTGGATCCCGTGAGGGACGTGCCCGCGGCTGCGGCGGCTGAGCAGGTGAGGGGCTCCCAAGATGTTATCGGGTAAGCATCTTCAGGGGTGTTGTGTGATCGGATGTGGAGGGATTTAGGGTCAGACTCAAAATAGATATGGTAGTTGGGGAGGGTGTTGGGAGGAGGGGATTTATGATTAGTCGGAGACTGTCTGGAGAGGGTGGGGGGCTGGTCGCTGGCCCTGTCGCTCATTGGCGGGCTCGGTGGCATCGTACAAAAGAGTGTCCGCTGGAGTTACAATAATTATAGAAGCTCACTCTGTGGTCGTATATAATTTGTTGGGTGTGGGGTTTGCCACCTAGCTCAATTTGTATGGATTTAGAAAGCGCTCTGGATGTATCAATCTCCATGCAGATTATGGCATAATATCCCTTGGATATGCGCCACGTTTCGTCTGCCAATGCGACAAACTTGCCGAAGGAGCTGGCGATCCTCATCAGCACCGCTGGGGCAAAGCAGATAAGTGGGAGGTTCGGGAATGTGACCCACATGGGTACCATCGACGATACTGAAGTGTCGACGTCGGGGGCCCATTTGGATATAGTAAAATAACGTTTGCCTATCCTACCCGTGCTGTGTTTTCGAGCTGTCTTGTCGTCTGATGTCGGTAAGAGATGGAGGAGGATGCATTTGGGATCAAGGGGAGCGATGCTGTATCCCGGAGAGAGGTCCCAGGTTTCAATCGCAGCCTGAATTTGGTGGATTTTCGGACAGGTGGGAGAGAAGTTCATGATGTAAGTGCGTGGCAGAGTCATCGCCAGAGCCAAAATATTAGTGTCCGAGAACTTCACTGCAATGTTATTAGGGTCTGACGGGGTGGTGAACTCGACCGCCGTTAGAGTTACCTCGTATAGTAGGAAGGGTTGTGCGCTCGGCTGGCTAGCAACAAGCTTGTCGGCGAAGGAGGCCACACCCATTAGAGTTGGGGGAGCAGTGTTTCCCAAAGAACGTAGAAGCACGAGGAAATCACCCGACGATAAATGAGGTGGTGGCTCCGTAAGATGCGTGCAGCCACAAGGAGGGGGTGTGTGAAGAGCACCGACTGAAAGGGCGCCGCAACAGGTAGTGATAGGGGCTGGCGGGTGAGAGCCATAGTCGACTGCGACGGCGTATAAGGCGCGAGGGCATGAGCCGGTGAGGGCGCATATACGTGCGTCAGACTTCAGCTAGTGGGCGCATGCCTCGGGATGTTAAGAGCTGTCGCCGACTGGAACAGATGGGAGAGGACTACCGCGAATGCCTGGGGTGGGGTCCACGGTACTGGCTCCGCCAGAAAGAGGGATGCCAATTGTGGGATATGCGTCTCCAACATAGGGGAGGGCGCATGCGCCCCTATGAGCAATCGGAGAGTGGGCGCATGGAATGCAGTGGGCGCCACCCCAAGTAACAGGATAGGGTCTGGGCACATAAGCTTGAGAAGAGTTGGCGGGAGAGTGGGTGCATGGGATGCGTCGGGCGCATGGATATGCGCCCTCTGCTAAGGATGCGCTAAGGCGCGCGACGGCGAAGGGTGTGCATGGGTGCGCATCCCTCGCGCAGTGGGAGCATACGCTGGATCCGAGAGGGAGGGAAATGTCAAAATTTGAATTCGAATTTTGAACGGATCCATAGAGTTTGCGGAAGCCTGGTGGTATGAGACCCGAGGAGGGGGGCTAATCGTGACCAAGCTGGAGGCAGAGGGCGTCGCCTGCCAGCTGGTGGCCGACGGTAAGAGGAGGGATGACGGTAGCGAGGACCGGAGGATGGGCGGTCGAGGTGAGCTCGGCAGCCAAGGGAGCCGGCTCTCCCAGAAGGAAGAGCAGATCGGCTGGAGTCTCAGCGCCAGGGGTGCGCACCGCCGCGGCCTGCAAGTCGACCACCGGCAAACCACCGAACGAACTGTGCGGCGGAAGGGGAGAGGGATAGGTGGTAGGATTTTGAGGGTGTCCACCGGCCGGGCGGACCCGCAGGTAGGAAGAAGAAGCTCCAGCGGCTGGGAGGACGGGGTGGAGAAGGAGCTCGGGGCTACCAGAGGGGCAGCCCCGTTGCATCGGGGTGGCCGAAGCCGCCGGCAAGCTTAGAGGGAGACCATTGGGGGGAGCTTGGGAGCATGTGTAATTTTTTTCCTTCCCTTTATATATATATATATATATATATATATATATATATATATATATATATATATATATATATATATATATTTTTATATATATATATATATATATATATATATATATATATATATATATATGCACCATGTATGTTATAAATACATAGAAATCTATATAAAGTAACCTAAAATTATTTATAAATAAAATTAAATATTTTGTATCTTATATTTATTAAATATATTTAAAAACTTTATAAATAAACTCAAATGTTTATATATAAATATATATTTATCCTTTAAAAATAATTATTTTAACCATCAATATAATTATACTAATAATAATAACTTAAATAAATATTTAAATAATAAAATAATGAAAATGACTATAATAGCCTTATCCAGGATAGTGGGGTTGACAAGTTGTCGATGGTCATGCGAATGCGTGTCCGACTCGATTGTGAACAAAATCATATGGTAAAATATTGAATAAGTAAAGGCAACAGTTCATTATTTCATCTCATCCAAGTCATGTGCAATGACTTATTCATTTCCAATATTACCATCATTTTCGCTTGGTGATCTCAGCGATCCCAAGCCTCAACATTCCTCATTCATTGATCCATTGCAACGTTTCTCATAACATTCCTTTCAGCGAGGAACAAATAGCATTTCATTCATTTCAAAGGGACAGTTATCATTCATTTCATTGCTTCTAAGAAAATAGGCAACATCTCATTTCTTTACAAAAGTTATACATAGTATGCGTGATTCTAGTGTTTCATTCAGTTCAACAGCAATGTTTAGACATGTGCGTTAATATCAATTCATTCTCAGGCATCAATTCATATTAGCAGTTCAAGTGTTATTCATTCAGCAGTTCAATATTCATATGTTATTTATTTCAATAATTCTTAGCATAAGCATCTCTATTATTTAACAACTAACACATAGAATATTTAGGGACAATTTATAGCAACACAAACTCTATTTTATTAGGCATGAAGGAGTAGGGGAGAAGGGACAATTCCACTCACTTGTACATAGGGTCTTTCCATTTCGGTCACATCTATTTCTGCTAGACATAGTCCCACCACTGAGCTACGTTCCAATACTCATTCCATTCGGCCAGCTAGGAGAGATTGCATCAGTCTCAACTCTTGATTCCAACACAAGTAACAGTCCAACATTCTGATCACATCCAATAAGCCAACCAAATGCCTCTCACGGAGCGGGGTATTACAAGGCATGCCTCGATAGAGTATTCAATGTGCTAGAGCTCGTGCACTAAGGCACTCATGTCGATTTAGTCTTTTAATGTTCTAGCACTCTCATTCATGTACGATGGTACGAGCAACTCGTGACTAAGGCACTTGCCGAAACAGTTATCCCATATTCTTATGGCTTACGCACCGAGGTGCTCGCCTTTGCGGTATTTCGATGTTCTATGGCGACTCATACAATTGATGTACGTTTCAATTCAATTATTCTATCTAGTATTCGACACGCACTATGATTTCTCTCAATCGAGCCATGCCCGTGGTCTCGATAGGTTAACTAAGCATACAATGGTATATTTTAGTTAGGTATAACAGAGTAGAAAAGAAGGGACAAAGTCCTCTCACCTTAGCCAATACGCCTTGTCATTTTGCCGAGCCAATGTGGCTCGATTCTTTAACTTTGTTGTATGGCCAACTCTTCTGACTTAGCCATTCGAGCACTTCATGCTTCATTGAACTACGCAACTGATTTGGCCTACCGTGCCCATGCCTTAGTCCGTTGCGATGAGATGTTTTGGTTTTACGGACTCCATTGCAAATAAGACAAAATGTTGACCTCTTGTAATTCAGCATAAAAGCTTAGCCTGCATACGAAACCAACTAAAATCAATACTTATTTGAATCGAACATAGGCATTACATCGATTCGATTTATTGGATCTTCGAACCGACTCAATGCTTTTTCGTTCGAGCCAACGTAACTCTTTGGATCAATATAACTCGATACATTTCTTGGGTCAATGTAACTCTTGTATCGATTCGCATCAATACTTAACAATGCAACTTTTCGAGTCAATGACTAAGCATGATGCACCATACAGAGCGGGACATTACATAATATACCACTTAAAACAAGATTCGTCCTTGAACTGAAACCAACACTCAATCCAAGTATCTCTATATCGTTTTACGATCTCACCCAACTATCATTGTTTTTTTTTAATACTCGTGTAAGTTTTCATTAACATTCATAGTCTTCCTGTAGCTCAATTTGAATTCAATATACAACTTGATTTGGATCGTACATATATTCAAGGCGTCCCAGAAATATATGTATTTCAACCAAGCCAAGTGGTAAAAAATTAGAGCAATGCTAACAGGTAAATTTTTAATCCTAGATGTTTGTCATCTCGTACCCTCGATTGGACGTATCTCTACGACCGTTCTCGCCATTCTATCACATACGCATATTCGATGCATACGCGATTCATTCAATAAAGTTACCAAATGCGATGTGATTCAAAATCGTATTTCTTCTTTCATAAGTTTTATACGGACCATCAATTCTATTTGTCGGGTCAAGTCGTTGCACATTCGATCGCAACAACTATTCACAATGCCTTGCGTTCGAAGTCGTTGTCCAACTATTTTTAAAGTTTCACCTTACAACTCATCTCGATACGATTTTCCTTTGTTGACTTGCAAATATATCAACATTCAGGGCTACGTCCGCTAGGTGACTTACCTAGACACCGTACTTAATTTCTCCTGGCCCAACTTTAAATTGATGTTGCACAAAGACCACAATCTATCTAACATAAAAGTTCAATTCAAGACGACGATGCTCAAAGGCAACGACCTTTCCAACATAATTGTTTAACTCAAGTTGAGAGTGCTGAAAGGCAATAATCGCTTTGACACAAACGACACGTCTTATGTTCGATTCCTATCGAATAGGAATTTCCTTGCCAAATTCCCAACTTATCTGTCATGACCCGCACCCTAGAGTAAGGGCACGAGAAGTGGGTACGTCCAGCCTATGCCGCAGTGTCAGCGGTAGAACGCTGTCCTAGGTCACAATATCTAATAATATAAGGTACCTGTACAGTATATACACTCTGAGTGGAGGTGACAATACAGAATACAGTCTCAATCACAACTAAGACAGAAATAGCACGATATCATAGATATGAAAATCTCAAAGAAAGATACAAACAGAATGAAAGTCTAAATGTCTAATGACACAATATCACAACATCCAGAAAATAATACAACTCTGAAGTCAATACAAATGACATAAGAAATAAGATAAAGCCTAGCTAATCTAGTCTAAGCAGTAGGGATGACGTCCTCAGCTAGAGCTGGATCCTCCTGTGGGTCCAACTCACAGGTATCGTCTAGATGGGCTCCATAGTAGGTCGGGCAGAAGTCCTCGGTATCATCTGTAATATTTTTAACAGGTCCAGTCAGTACGGGAGCGAGCACAGTACATCTCATGCAGTTCATATCATGGCAGGAAATATAAAGCAAGCAATATAGTATGATACATGAAACGCTGTAAGAAGATGTACATGAAAATATGAGAGATATTTGATAACTGGAAATATATACAAGATAAGTAAGAACTGTAAGTGACTAGTGATTTAGAGTATGAGATGGCATGTAATTGGCTTAGGTTGAACATGATGTACATGAGTGAACATGAGGGACATCAGCCAAGAAGGCTGTGTTGCACACGAAAAGTAATAGAGTGAACATGATGGATAAATCACATGACCATTTATACTCTCCCCTACCCACAATCAATACACAAGGATCCAGGCAAATTACGTTACGAACATGATGTTTTGGTTACACACGAAGCACATGAGGAAACATGAACGTACACGAGACCACATGAAAGTACATGAGCGTACATGAAAGAACATGAGAAAACATGAGCGTACATGAATAACGTAAGAGCAAAGTATACATGATGTACATGAAACACACGACATGAAGTATCCGATGCACCCGCTAAGGGGGATAACATCCCAAGAAAAGATCCATATAGTACCAATCCGTGATAACAAGTGTCAGCATCAAGTAAAGTAATCTAGAGCAAGAGTATAAGTCGTGACAAGTATGAAACGATCAAAGAATGTACTCGCCTGCGATCCGAATGTCTGTGAGAATACACTGTCCGAAACGAGGTATCTGAGTCCTATTTAGAGCAACACAAGTCATAATGTATACAAGGGGGTTATAAATGAAGTGTACAATACATCTACATGTTTTTCTAGGTCAATCTAGGTCAAGTCAACTCTTGGTCAACTCTGGGTCAAACCAAGTCAACATCTAGTCACACTAGGTCAACAACAAGGCCATCTTGGTCAACTGGTCAAACTTAGGCTAGCAAGGGTCAATGGTCAACTATTGGTAAACTTTAGGTTTAGTCAACTAAGTCAAACTTAGTCAACCTAGGTCAATTCGTCAACTATAGCCTAACTAGGTCAATCACCAAGCCAAGCCTATACCAAGCCCATGCCAAAACCTTATATCAATATCATATATACAATCAAGGATTTTATATTCAAAAATCTTTGTAGCTACCATATCTACACATATATACATTACTATATTGTATTGCATACATTCATGCATATTAGATACTTGCATTTATATTAATATATTGCATACATTCATTTCATTCATGCATCTATGCTTTTCCTACATGCTTTACACATATGCCTACATTGTATATTCATATCATTTCATACAAGCTTTACACATATGCCTACATTGTATATTCATATCATTTTATACATGCTTTACACATATGCCTACATACATATTTACATATATACATATATTCATATATACATTCATACATATATACATAGAGATATAGAGAGAGGGTTAAGGGGGGAAGTACATGTGTGTGTATGTGGTGAGAGGGTGTGTGTGTGTTGATGTGGAAGTCAGTGTAAACACTGTTTTCAAATCCCAGTTGCAGTTTTTAGTCTATAGGTTCAGTTTACAAGTTTCAGTTTACTTTTCCCCTTCCACATTCAAAACCCAAAATCAATACAAAATCCCAAAATCGATTTTCAATCACACTGTTGCATTTCAGGTTTACATTATGGGAAATCTCAGTTCATTCATTTTCAGTTTTCAACCTATAAACCAAACAACCATTCTCAAGTTCACATGCGAGAGTCCTATCTCAGATTAACAATGTGTTTCAGAATTGAGTGTGTGCAATGTGTCGAGAGAAGAGTAGAATGAGTGAAATATATGTGGGTGAATGTGTGTGTGCCGCAAGCTCAACTGAAACAGTAGCATTTGTAGATACAATAAAAGGAAAAGAAATGATGCAGTAGTGTCAATACAGTGTCATGACAGTTCCTGTGTATGTGTGACACATGAGTGAAGTTTATGTGTGTGTATAGGAGTGAGTGAGCGATGATACAATTTCAGGTTATGTGTGAGGAAAAATCATAAACTAACAGTCCACACTCAGCCTTCTATTAGCTAACATATCAAAAATCAGATTCGAATCCCATTTCTCATCACAAGCTACACACTAACTTAATCATCAGCCAATACACATGTAGGTGAGTCTAAACTAACATTTAACATCATTTAAAACAGTTAAAAAGCAAATTAAAAATCAAAAAATCAATTCAGTGAAGTGGTAACAGTTTAATATCGGGAGTTGAGGAAAAATTCATGATTTCGAAATCAAACAACAACTAATAATTAATTCAATAGGTTGGTAATGATCGTCTACATGTGTACGTATCTAGGTGAGTGCTCTCGTGCCCACACAAGTGGACACGAGGTGTCCAAGCATGGTAAATACTGTATATTAGAAAAACAGGGAAAGCACTCCTCGTGCAGCCGTGTCGAGCTCGATTGGGCTCGACACAGAGCTCGAGATATGTCGTGCTTGTGCACACATGTGGAGGGGACATAGGGGTGTGTGTCCACATGTCTGCACAGCCCTCAACCCGTGTCGTGTCCAAGAAATATGAGCGTATCAGACGCGATTTTTTGCGCGTGTACAGTGCGCGTGCGACAGTGAGGAATCGGTGCGGGTCGAATAACTCCTAAACCACTCCATCAAATCCTACAAAATTTTATAGGCTTAGTGTCAGTCATCTCCCCTACGTGCACGCAAAATTTGGTGTCCTCTCATGCTGTGTCTAGGGAGAACTCGGACACGTGTAGCAAGACAGTGAACCGTGGCCTCGTGCACGTGTTCGTGTCCAATTTTGGACACAAAAAATAAGCAGAAATCGACTCAGTCACATACAAAAGTAATCCCCATAAATGGGGCTATAATCTCTTTAAAATAGAATTCAAATTAAACAACATTTAATCCTAAGAGGCTATTCGTCAAACACTTATTCAAGGACACTGATACGTGTCCGATACGGATACTAAATGGACGCGGTTTCCTACCAAACTTGACCCACAACTAGGGTATACCTAGATGAATGCATCCATGGAAAGAAAACTAGAATTTGAATAGGTTTGATGGGTTTTACCTATTGATGGTGAAAGCTTAATTTAGAGCTTTTCGAATGAGGGCTCCTCTTCAACTTGCGACGATCCCGAGCCTCCGAATCCTTGCTAGCTACCCTCTAATGGTGTCCTCTACTGTAGGGGAGACCAACGCAAAAGATTAGGCTCAATTTGGAGTTGATTTGGATATTTGGGGAGGTATTAGGGAAGAACACAAAAAGAGGCAATTCAAATGATTTAAAAATGATGCTAAAGGGTTAATGTGTTGTATTTATGGGGGGTGTTTGATGGCTGCCATTAGGTTAGGGTTAGGGTTTAGGATGAGTGGTCAAGGTGTAGCTCCCCTTCCCGGAATTTTGATAATATTTTTATTTATTTATTTGAATTAAATGGTGATTTCTAGATTTTATAAATAATTGTTTTATTAATTATTAATTTATATAGTACGATGGACTTGTATGATTTTATGTATTATCCTATAAAATTGGCGAAGTATTAATTTATCACATTATTCCCAAGTCAGGACCAGCGAATAATATTATTTAGTTGAATTTATCACTTAACACATACATCCATGAAGTTATTTCTACTTCTTGTTATACGCTTTGGACTCTGCAGTGGTGGAGCAATCAGCTAACCCAAGCGCGTGGACCCATAGCCTACGTACCTTGCTTAATCCCCCTCAACCCGAGCTGACCCATCAGCCGAACAGTATTTCCCCCGAGCCTATTGACTCTCGGCCAAACGACAGTTGGTATATATCATACGCGAGAGCAAACCCTAACCACCAAGTTCTGACACGCCGTCACCCTTCCCGACGCATGGACGAACCACCCCGTGGCCGTGCGCCGCCGCACCAGGCCTGGGTCGGCCAGGAACGCCGACGTGTGCGTGCGGGCCAAAAACAGAACAACAGTGACAGCCACAGCAACTCGGCTGTGCCGACGCTCACTTCAAGGTGAGATTTCTTTCTCATTACTCCATAGAATTTCGATTTGTGAATTTATACGCGTAGCCCAATGAGTCCTCTTCGAAACCCTACAAAGGGAATTCTTCGTAAACCCTCTGATCGACCAAGAAATCGACTCGAAGTTCGACGAAAAATTGTCGAAACAAGACAGTGAAACCAGTCCAAGGACTCTAGTTCACGGACAGTTTTCTCCCAATCCATGCACTATTTTGAGAATCTATTTGAAGGAGTTTTTAGACATCCTAACCAGCTTTCAGACCCTATTTTTAGATTTATTTTATAATCAGTAGGTGCTGAGATAAATTGACTCGAAAACCAAGAAAAATCTATTTTCAAAACATAGAAATTCATCCACACGACGTGCGTCCCGCCATTCCGGGCGACGTGGTCGCGAACCGAAAGCATCGAAAGCTGCGTAACGGCTTCTTGGTCGTGTGGGCTTTGACGGAATTCAAATTGGTCGCGTGTGCGCGACGAATTTGATCCGTATCCGTCGAAATTTCCCGTATCGTGTACTTTGCAAATTCTCCAATTACTTTGTGCACGCTCGTCAGATCGAGACGAAACTTGCACCATCAGGACCGTATCATTTTTCTGGTCCTGTATGCCAAGTTTGGTCCAATTCTGAGACAGTTGAATTCGACGTCGTTTTGCGGGCCCCACGGTCCCACTCAACGGGCGATTTTGTGCACGGCCCGCCGGAATCCAACTTTGGACATACGGTTGGGTTCGTATCGGAAAACTGGATCTGTAGACATGTAGTTTGACGACTTTAGAGACCATTGACTCTGGCACGCTTTTCGGTGCAAAGCGGGTCCAACGGCGGACATCGTTTTTGCCCGAAATTACCGTTTTGCCCCTGTGTCCAGAATTGGACTTAAGGGCAGGAAATCCTAGCTAATTTGACTATTCTGAGAATGTTAGTAATGTTTATTTCAGCATCCGGAGACTTCTACATGTGTTGACTGATTGTGGCTCATTGAGTGGTATAGTATTATTGGTTCTCTAGCTAAGGACCACAGGCAAGTGCACTTTCTGATTGCTTTTCGATTCATAGTAGTCTTTTCATTTCATGTCTATACATATATCTTGCTGCTTGTTGACACGCTCGTCACACGGAGTAGTCGGGAGGGAAAATATCTTAGTAAACATGTGAACTACCCAGAACTATCCCATGAGTCTATTCTTGAACGATAGCAGCTGCACACGACACGTGCAGTGAGCCGTATTTACCCCCTAGCCGTTCACATGTCGAAAAGGATATTTCACACCACCTAGATAGATGTCTTTTATTAGTTTTTCTTTGTTTATTTCTCTCTCGTGCTATGTCATCAGTTTTCTTACAGCTTTCATATCTCATATGCTATTTTCATGTCTTGTTAATTCTATTGTGTTTTGCATTGTCGTCGGTTTGTGTACTTGTTCCATTCCTGACTGGAAACCAATATTTTTCAGGTTTAGTCGCGATCACTCTTAGCACTGGGAAGACGTAGGTATGCTGAGGCCGACCTAGAAATAGAAAGCAATTGTATCAATTTCATTAATTGTAAAATCTTGTATTTTCTTTAATTATAAATGTTGTAATAAATGTAGAATTGTGAATGAGCATCAAATGTTATTTCTTGAGCATTATTTTTTGCGGGCTTGACAGCGTTCTACCGCCGACTCTGCGGTGTAGGCTGGCTTGGACACGTCTTGTATCCGAAAAGCGGGTGCGGGTCGTGACAAGTTTTTGTGGTGGCCCATGCAGGTCAGTTTTTACAAATCATGCGAACTCGTGATGGTACGTTAGTCGTACTATTGTGAGCCTGCGCCCAAGAAATGCTCATTCACAATTAGAATTAAAATAATAACTAGGAACCAGGAGTCCCTTGTTCAAATTGACCATTGGGTAGTTAAGGTTATTAAATAGGCCACGCAATTTAGATAGCTTGCTAGATCCCTATAGGTACACTGATACTTTTGATGTGACAATATGATCCAATGTGGATCCACTATTCACTGGTAAGTTAGACTTGCATAGGATTAAGGCATTGATTTTAATGAACTGTTTAATATTCTTTTGCTGTATAGATCTTATATCATAAGTTAGAATTGCATGTTTTAATTACTATGTTACCGTAGGGAATTAGTTTAAATCTTCTAATTATGTTATTTGCATACGAATCTCGAGGTAGATTGGCTTAAGATTTTCCATCAACCATGGAAATGCACATGAAATAGATACTAGGATGTTTGTATCTCTTTGTCTTTAATTAATTCCTCCATGGTTAAATCTTTTATTTTAAACGTTGTGATTGATAGGACAAATACCTTCGCTCTATTTTAGTCAACTTGTTTGAATCTCTAGAAGCTCATGGATTTTTACGGTTATAGTTAGAGAAATATTAGCTAACCCATAAAGTTTAGACAATAGCGCACTGTCGTCAATTATTTGAGAGTGGAGAATGTGGGTTCACTGCAGCCAGTGGTGCACTGGCGAGGCACAACCCATAGAAATGAAACTATTTTGAGGATCATAGGTTATAGAACATTGCTAAAACTATGTTGTAGTTGACCAAGACTTTAGGGATAGTAAGTTTGTAGGAAGACTGTATAAGCAAGAACACCAGGTAAGGAATTGACTCTCTCAAAACTCAAACTATAGTGCCACCTTTCCAAAAATCTCGCCTATTCATATTTTGACTATCTTGACCAATGCTGCTATTACAACCTAGTTTTGCAAGCTTACTCTTTTATCGAGCTTGATTCGAGACATATGTTTATTGGGGACGCCCGCTAACATATTGTCTAATCAGAATCATTGTATTACGGTCTGATCAACCATGATGCAATTGGTTCGCTTTTCATTTAATTATCCTACGTGGATTGAGATATAGATGTATCTAGGATCTCATCCGTGATTGCTTGACAATTTCTCTTGCATTATATATTCACCTTTGAATCACGTAATTGTACTCAGCGGCATCTCTTGAACTCTTTATTGTTTTTGTCTTTCGCTGATTGGAAAGACGAAAACTCATAATTGATAAATAGATACAGAGTATTTCCATGGCTATGATAGTTGTATATGCAAGTGTAACTACCATCGGCCAGCCCTGTGACAGGAACCTTGCCACCATATCCTAGCCTCTAAGGTGGGTAGACAATAAGCCTTCTAAAATTTTGGTATATACGAGGATTACCGATTGATTAGAATAATTTTCCACTAGGATGATAATTAGAGCCCCATGGACTCCCACTTTCCATTTAGATTATTTTGTGTCCCCGGCTGTGCCATTAATATTCGGAGCACGAGACCAGCCGTTACCTCCCAACGAATTTCATATGTAAGATCTAGACGAGTCCACCTTCATCTAGGTATAGCGTGTCCCACTCAAACACGTCCCCTTGCACTCTATTTTTATGGTGCGACTTTCAGGTAAAAAGGACTAGCAATAACCCTTACCATAGTACCTACCCGGTATACTTTTCGATTTCCATTAGAGCCCCAGCCTTGACCCAATTCATTCGATCCAATATATGGTTGTGGTCTACTCAAAGCCCACTACGCACATGCCATTAGTGTGCCACCCCATTTAAAACCTCATGTGCTACTTCAACATAAAAGTCACTGAAGGCGCATTCTGGACTTTAGGGACCTATCTAACTAATTTGACGGGCAACTAGTTCAACCCTTGGATAGAAACCTATTAATAGGATACCCTAAATCTAGTAGGAAGAGCTTTATCATTGGGATCTTGTCCAATCCATATAGATTGAAACCCAAGGTTCATCCAGCCGGTGGGTGATGTCCAAATAGAGAACCCATTAAGACCCCAATCTTGATTCCTCAAATTTTGTTTCGTTATGGAACTTTTTTTGAATTAGAATTTCGAGAACGAGACTTCTGTATTGCGCGGATGGCAGGCCACTCTAGGTAACGAAGGGCTCTTCGACATAGCAAGTGACTGGACTAGAGTAGCCAATCTAGCAGATAAGGCAGTGGTTCATAAACTTATTTCTATCTGTAACATTGGAAACTCTCCACTGCTCTTGAAACTTCACAGTGCTCCCAATTATTCTGCCTTATCTCCCCGTCCTCTCCATTTCGGAGCAACGAATAGTCCTGCTTACTAGAGTTTACCAATATTTCTTAGCTACTTGTGTAAATTTGTTGCTTGTTAAGTTTTGGATTACTTGATAGATACGAGAGGATTATAGATACCATATGCCTAGATATTTGTTGGTAGGTTGTTAGCAACCAGTTAGAAAATTTTAAGATTTTAGTTTGAGGAGTAGTGTGACTAAAGGTGGGTAGAAGTTCTCGAGATTTCGTAAATAACAAATGACTAAAAAGGATATAGACGATGTGTGAGGTTGAGGTTAAGGCAGACTTTTCCTTAGAATTTTACGGAATGACTACGGATTAGAATTTCGAGGACGAAATTATTTTTTTAAGGTGGGTAGATTTGTAGCTCCCCTTCCCGGAATTTTGATAATATTTTTATTTATTTATTTGAATTAAATGGTGATTTTTAGATTTTATAAATAATTGTTTTATTAATTATTAATTTATATAGTACGATGGACTTGTATGATTTTATGTATTATCCTATAAAATTGGTGAAGTATTAATTTATCACATTATTCCCAAGTCAGGACCAGCGAATAATATTATTTAGTTGAATTTATCACTTAACACATACATCCATGAAGTTATTTCTAGTTCTTGTTATACGCTTTTGGACTCTGCAGTGGTGGAGCAATCAGCTAACCCAAGCGCGTGGACCCACAGCCCACGTACCTTGCTTAATCCCCCTCAACCCGAGCCGACCCATCAGCCGAACAGTATTTCCCCCGAGCCTATTGACTCTCGGCCAAACGACAGTTGGTATATATCATACGCGAAAGCAAACCCTAACCACCAAGTTCTGACACGCCGTCACCCTTCCCGACGCATGGGCGAACCACCCCGTGGCCGTGCGCCGCCGCACCAGGCCTGGGTCGGCCAGGAACGCCGACGTGTGCGCGCGGGCCAAAAACAGAACAACAGTGACAGTCACAGCAAGTCGACTGTGCCGACGCTCACTTCAAGGTGAGATTTCTTTCTCATTACTCCATAGAATTTCAATTTGTGAATTTATACGCGTAGCCCAATGAGTACTCTTCGAAACCCTTCAAAGGGAATTCTTCGTAAACCCTCTGATCGACCAAGAAATCGACTCGAAGTTCGACGAAAAATTGTCGAAACAAGACAGTGAAACCAGTCCAAGGACTCTAGTTCACGGACAGTTTTCTCCCAATCCATGCACTATTTTGAGAATCTATTTGAAGGAGTTTTTAGACAACCTAACCAGCTTTCAGACCCTATTTTTAGATTTATTTTATAATCAGTAGGTGCTGAGATAAATTGACTCGAAAACAAAGAAAAATCTATTTTCAAAACATAGAAATTCATCCACACGACGTGCGTCCCGCCATTCCGGGCGACGTGGTCGCGAACCGAAAGCATCGAAAGCTGCGTAACGGCTTTGTGGTCGTGTGGGCTTTAACGGAATTCAAATTGGTCGCGTGTGCGCGACGAATTTGATCCGTATCCGTCAAAATTCCCCGTATCGTGTACTTTACAAATTCTCCAATTACTTTGTGCACGCTCGTCAGATCGAGACGAAACTTGCGCCATCAGGACCGTATCATTTTTTTGGTCCTGTATGCCAAGTTTGGTCCAATTCTGAGACAGTTGAATCCGACATCGTTTTGCGGGCACCACGGTCCCACTCAACGGGCGATTTTGTGCACGGCCCGCCGGAATCCAACTTTGGACATACGGTTGGGTTCGTATCGGAAAACTGGATCTGTAGACATGTAGTTTGACGACTTTAGAGACCATTGACTCTGGCACGCTTTTCGGTGTAAAGCGGGTCCAACGGCGGACATCGTTTTTGCCCGAAATTACCGTTTTGCCCCTGTGTCCAGAATTGGACTTAAGGGCAGGAAATCCTAGCTAATTTGACTATTCTGAGAATGTTAGTAATGTTTATTTCAGCATCCGGAGACTTCTACATGTGTTGACTGATTGTGGCTCATTGAGTGGTATAGTGTTATTGGTTCTCCAGCTAAGGACCACAGGCAAGTGCACTTTCTGATTGCTTTCCGATTCATAGTAGTCTTTTCATTTCATGTCTATACATATATCTTGCTGCTTGTTGACACGCTCGTCACACGGAGTAGTCGGGAGGGGAAATATCTTAGTAAACATGTGAACTACCCAGAACTATCCCATGAGTCTATTCTTGAACGATAGCACCTGCACACGACACGTACAGTGAGCCATATTTACCCCCTAGCCGTTCACATGTCGAAAAGGATATTTCACACCACCTAGATAGATGTCTTTTATTAGTTTTTCTTTGTTTATTTCTCTCTCGTGCTATGTCATCAGTTTTCTTACAGCTTTCATATCTCATATGCTATTTTCATGTCTTGTTAATTCTATTGTGTTTTGCATTGTCGTCAGTTTGTGTACTTGTTCCATTCCTGACTGAAAACCAACATTTTTCAGGTTTAGCCGCGATCACTCTTAGCACTGGGAAGACTTAGGTATGCTGAGGCCGACCTAGAAATAGAAAGCAATTGTATCAATTTCATTAATTGTAAAATCTTGTATTTTCTTTAATTATAAATGTTATAATAAATGTAGAATTGTGAAGGAGCATCAAATGTTATTTCTTGAGCATTATTTCTTGCGGGCTTGACAGCGTTCTACCGCCGACTTTGCGGCGTAGGCTGGCTTGGACACGTCTCATATCCGAAAAGCGGGTGCGGGTCGTGACACAAGGCTTCTCCAACAAATTTAAGCCAATCTAAGGGCTCACAACTAAAGTAACATTTCTTAACATTTAGCCTAAAATATTCCACTAACAAAATATCTAGATATTAATCTAATTTGATTACTTAGTTGAAACCCTCTAACTTAGTCTCTAGGGTCATGACTAACATCTAGATTAGGCTAAACTTCTAGGTCAAGTCTCAATAATTAACTAGCACATATTTAATTCATATAATTTACAATTTCACAAAAGTGTCAAAATGACCAAAATACCCTTAGGCTAAAAAATAAAAATATGAGATTCTAAACACATGATTAGGTCTCCATGATCATGATTAGTATTCTAGGTCATGCATGACTAAGGTTACACTATCAAAACACCAAATTCACATATCACCATTTTAAATAGTTTTAAAATAACTAAAAATCACCAAAAATCATATCATGACTAAAATCTAATATTTTAATGATTTAAAATACAAAAGTTCAAAATAATCCTTATTTTAGAAAACTGGGTATTACAAGTCTACCCTCCTTAGAAAAATTTCGTCCTCGAAATTAAGATGGTCGTACTTCTTCTAGAGTCTCGTCCCCAACAATCATGGTCTGAGAACTTACCTAAATCACACAATTTAAAAGAATGGCATACAGGGTCATGGCATATGGTGGCAGTTGAAAGTCTCATCTAGGTATACTAGTCATGCTAAACCATAACGGTTATAGGGTATCAAAACATACAAGCAATCTGGGGTGCATCAATTATCAAAGACTGGCTAAGATATTGGTCAAGGACTCACCTCCAACTAGGTCTGGTGGCTGGAACTCCCTTCCGAAGGTGGAGCCTTGGCTGGGATAAGTATAGAAAGACAGTCCCGTACCAGGTGTGCAGCTGACCCACAAAACAGGCACACCCCTCTTCTCTTCCTAAAGTGGTCCCATATATGTCCAAGCTTCCTACAGAAGGTACAAGTAGGCACTCTGTCAACTGACCTCTGTCGGATAGGAGTCTGGACTGGATAGGCAGGTCTAGGCTGATAGTCTGGGTGCTCATGGGGCTCTGGGTATACACTGCTCCTCGTCCTCTTAGAACTAGGCTATCCTCCTGAATGTACCAAATCCTACAGCAGTTGGATCCCGTGGCCCTGCTCCCTCAGGATCTTAGCCTGAACTCTCTGTGCCTCCAACACATCCCGAAGAAGTCTGGATATCTAAGCTCCGTCAGGAAACAAACATGCCGAAGGTATGGTATGGGGTACCACTCCTAGAGGTAGAAGAGGAGGCAGGGAAAGACTCTCGGTCTCAGATGAGACTGCAGCTCTCTCCTGAATAACAGGTGGTGGAGAGAAACTCTCTGGTGAGGCTGCTAACACCTCCTCGATGGCGGAAGGTGCCACTACCCTTGGGTCAGCCTGAGGGGTCACTACCTCCTGAGCAATAGGAGGTGGGAGCACACTCCTAGTCTCCGGTGCTACAGCAGCTCTCAGACAACGGGCTCGGGTCATGGGTGTCATACTGGAAAAAGTAAGGGAAAAATCAATCATCAAAGGCTGTAATGCAGTCTATTATTCTATATGAAAACTGGTAAATATAAACAACAAAGAACCAGCTACAAGGGTCACTACTCTAAAGCCAGGGCTATACTATCATTCCTAAGATAAAGGCCTAATCACAACTCATCAAATCATCATACTAAGAAAGAGTTATAACTAATGAATTTCTACAAGGAATTAGACTAGTCAACTAAAGTTATCCCTACTCCTAAGTTATTTGACGATGGAAAATATTTTTTTTACAGAAGAGAAATGAAAGAGGTGACACTTTAAAAACCTTCAAGATATAATCTGATAATCACATGCGTCTGTCCAAAATCATGATACTCAGAATCCTCGCCACGCTAGTAAGCAAGGCTGCGATGAACGGTAGAGTCTATAACTGGGGTATGCATCTCTATGATCATGTCATCTGGAATCCTCGCTATGCCGACTAGTATAGCTACAAGAAATTCCAATCTCTTGATCAAGATATGTACATCCGAAGTCAGGTCCCTATGTTCTTGCCACGCCGGCTAATATAGCTGCGGTAAACTCTAGGTTCCATAATAAAGTAGACGTTTTACCATCCTTGTTATTTCCATCAATATATGTTATCAGAAGATACCGTAACTCGGGTCATAAAATTCATCTCGATAAGAAAATCAAATCAACAACGATCCATCAAAATCAAATTCAAATATCAGGGAGTAAGGGAAAATCAAAACAAGAGAAAGGATTTCAAATTTGAAGTTCAGAATGAGATTCTCAAGGGGCATCCCAGGAATCTCTCAAGGAATTCTAACTGTGATAGAGTATCCTCTCATTCTAATACCATACTTCCTATATTCTATCGCAGGTGCGCAGCAGTACAACTAATCGTCGTACTACCACAACTTCGTATAAATGCGAATCTCGACCTACATGGGCCACCACTAAAAATGTGTCACGACCCGCACCCTAGAGTAAGGGCACAAGAAGTGGGTACGTCCATCCTACGCCGCAGTGTCGGCGGTAGAATGTTGTCCTAGGTCACAACATCTAACAATATAAGGTACCTGTACAGTATATACACTCCGAGTGGAGGTGACAATACAGAATACAGTCTCAATCACAACTAAGGCAGAAATAGCACGATATCATAGATATAAAAATCTCAAAGGAAGATACAAATAGAAGGAAAGTCTAAGTGTCTAACGACACAATATCACAACATCCAGAAAATAATACAACTCTGAAGTCAATACAAATGACATAAGAAATAAGATAAAGCCTAGCTAATCTAGTCTAAGCAGTAGGGATGACGTCCTCAGCTAGAGCTGGATCCTCCTGTGGGTCCAACTCACAGGTATCGTCTAGATGGGCTCCATAGTAGGTCGGGCAGAAGTCCTCGGTATCATTTATAATATTTTTAACAGGTCCAGTCAGGACGGAAGCGAGCACAGTACATCTCATGCAGTTCATATCATGGCAGGAAATATAAAGCAAGCAATAGAGTAAGATACATGAAACGCTGTAAGAAGATGTACATGAAAACAGGAAAGATATTTGATAACTGGAAATATATACATGATAAGTAAGAACTGTAAGTAACTAGTGATTAAGAGTACGAGATGGCATATAATTCGCTTAGGTTGAACATGATGTACATGAGTGAACATGAGGGACATCAGCCAAGAAGGCTGTGTTGCACACGAAAAGTAACAGAGTGAACATGATGGGTAAATCACATGACCATTCATACTCACCCCTACCCACAATCAATACACAAGGATCCAGTCAAGTTACGTTACGAACATGATGTTTTGGTTACACACGAAGCACATGAGGAAACATGAACGTATACGAGAGCACATGAAAGTACATGAGCGTACATGAAAGAACATGAGAGAACATGAGTGTACATGAATAACGCAAGAGCAAGGTATACATGATGTACATGAAACACACGACATGAAGTATCCGATGCGCCCGCTAAGGGGGATAACATCCCAAGAAGAGATCCATATAGTACCAATCCGTGATAACAAGTGTCAGCATCAAGTAAAGTAATCTAAAGCAAGAGTATAAGTCGTGACAAGTATGAAATGATCAGAAAATGTACTCTCCTACGATCTGAATGTCTGTGAGAATACACTGTCCGAAACGAGGTATCTGAGTCCTATTTAGAGCAACACAAGTCATGATGTATACAAGGGGGTTATAAATGAAGTGTACAATGCATCTACATGTTTTTCTATGTCAATCTAGGTCAAGTCAACTCTTGGTCAACTCTGGGTCAAACCAAGTCAACATCTAGTCACACTAGGTCAACAACAAGGCCATCTTGGTCAACTGGTCAAACTTAGGCTAGCAAGGGTCAATGGTCAACTATTGGTCAACTTTAGGTTTGGTCAACTAGGTCAAACTTAGTCAATCTAGGTCAATTGGTCAACTATAGCCTAACTAGGTCAATCACCAAGCCAAGCCTATACCAAGCCCATGCCAAAACCTTATATCAATATCATATATAAAATCAAGGATTTTATATTCAAAAATCTTTGTAGCTACCATATCTACACATATATACATTACTATATTATATTGCATACATTCATGCATATTAGATACTTGCATTTATATTAATATATTGCATACATTCATTTCATTCATGCATCTATGCATTTCCTACATGCTTTACACATATGCCAACATTGTATATTCATATCATTTCATACATGCTTTACACATATGCCTATATTGTATATTCATATCATTTCATACATGCTTTACACATATGCCTACATACATATTTAAGTATATACATATATTCATATATACATTCATACATATATACATAGAGATATAGAGAGAGGGTTAAGGGGGAAATACATGTGTGTGTATGTGGTGAGAGGGTGTGTGTGTGTGTTGATGTGGAAGTCAGTATAAATACTGTTTTTAAATCCCAGTTGCAGTTTTCAGTCTATAGGTTCAGTTTACAAGTTTTAGTTTACTTTTCCCCTTCCACATTCAAAACCCAAAATCAATACAAAATCCCAAAATCGGTTTTCAGTCACACTGTTGCATTTCATGTTTATATTATGGGAAATCTCGGTTCATTCATTTTCAGTTTTCAACCTATAAACCAAACAACCATTCTCAAGTTCACATGCAACAGTCCTATCTCAGTGTCACGACCCGCTTCCGAATAATCGAATACGAGTCGGACACGCCCAGCCTTTGTCGTTAGACCCAATAAAGTAAGTTGTACCAATCTAGGGAAACTAACCAGATAAACATGAACAAGTATGAAATCACAGCATCTATAAAGGTGTCCCCAAATCCATAGTACAAGTCTAAGTATTTTATTACATTCTAGCAGAATAAAAGACAGAGTCTACTAGTCTCAAATACAAAGTAAAACTGTAAAGTGCTAAGGTAAGCTCTAGGCTTCTGCAGCCTCTAGGTCTAATACAGCTCCAGCTGGCTCAGCAAGTATAGCAATATCATGTCCATAATAGGTGTCGCACAGGGCCTCCAACTCACCTGCAACATATCCTATTCAGGAGCGGAGCAAAGTACAGTTCTAGGTAATGAAACATGAACATGATATGAAATATGTACAGGGGTACATGAAAAGATATACAGGAATGAACAGAAAAGTACAGGAAAGTAATACAGGAAATGAGTACAGGATCTATAGTACAAGAATGTAAAGTACGGGAACATGTAAAGTACAGGAATGAAACTATAATCCTGAAGTACCAGACATGATAAGTGCACAATATCGAAATACATCTAGTCCATGTGACCGTCTGGGGTGAGTACATGCACAGGAGTACATGAATATGGTACGACTTAGGACCCGCATGCACAGTACGAGGCCTAAGCTAGGCACAGGAATATATAGTAACCGGGATTGGTCACATGGCTAGTGTATTTCCCCACCTGACACTAATAAGTACAAAAATAAGGGTACAGGAATACAGGAGTACATGAATATCGTGCCATGACGTGTCACAAGAAAAGGTACAAGAATATAAATGCACAAAACCGTAGAAAAGTACTTGCCTGGCTCCGAAAAGTACTGGTGATCAAGGAAACTGGATATCCTCCTGAATTAAATATTTACAGGTTAGTTAATATCAAGACAAGTCTACTTGTTTTTCCTACCATTTCTTTCTAGGGTTAAATAGATTAAAGGTTGGACTTATTCCTAGAGATTAATTATCTACATACTCTTTATGTACTCTAACCATCATATAAGCCAAGTCATCACTTCACAAATCTTAATTTATCCTGAAAACATTTGTTAAGTAAAACCAACTGCTTTCTATGGAGTGACTAAACTGGTACTAAACAGGGAAAGGTAAAAAGGGTGGTCCCTCAATGTACTATACTGGGGATCCTGCTATAAGACAGTTTCCTTTTAAAAATCCTTACATTCAACTTATTGAAATAAATACCTAGATTTCTAAGACTATTATTAAGCCCTTACCCAACACGCACATTACTTGATATATCAAAATAGAGTACATCCCTACTGATAGTAGAATAGAAAGTATCATACTGGTTTGTGATACTAGAATACATTCCAATTCTTCAGTCCCTTATTGGGTTCAGGTAACATCAAGCATGATGGTGTCCAGCCAAAACATAACTGGAAATTAGCTACACAGTTTTAACTAATTGCTTCAAATGATTTCAGGTTCCCTGACTGAAAATGGTTGCACAGGCAACTCAAGTGCAGATAAAGAAGTAACATATGTACCCAGTTTGGACAGAGTGAACCAGCATTCAATGAATTTTAGTTTTTTGTCTGAACTAAAATGGTTGAATCTCAGATTGCACAGAACAGAGCCTGGTATGGGTCTCAATCGACAGTATTAAGCAGTTCAAAATAATTCTCAGTTTGTACTGAGAATTCTATCTCAGGTCAGATAATGAATGGTTCATAAATTCCCAGGTTAGCATTGAACTTCATTCTCAGATTCAAAATGGGACCAGCAGTGATGAGAAATACCATGAGCATTCAGTCTAACTATCAAGCAAGTAAAACCCCAGGTTCCAGAAATGAATCAGTCTTGGACAGTGGTGCAACCAATCTCAATTGATATTTCATCATCAAGACTTCCTACAGTCTATAGCATCTCAATGTTGAGACTGATACAAGTCAGTCACGTGCTTGTACCCACAGTCCATAAACTGATAACCTGATTGAATCCCAGGTTCCAATTCCTTTGTTGAACCAAACATGGTACTCAAAGGTTATTGAATCAATATGGCATAAGGATGGTTCTCATTTTAATGAAATAACCAATCATGTAATCTCAGGTTGGATGTCAACTCTGGTAGATGTTCCTAGGTTCAATCAAATTCAGGTTAATAAGATTTACTCTCAAGCTACAGGGAAAGCATTCTCAGGTTTCCTGAGAATTACCCTGGTTCTAGTGGAATTCCTTCTATCAATTAACTGAGTTTAATACCCAGGTGAAATCGTATTGTCACTCAGGTAAACTGAATTCAAACTCAGGTTCACAGAACCAAATCAAAACATAAGACTCAAGTTCATTGATAAAATATAAATTTCATGTGCAACCTTAGGTACTACTGTGAGTCTCAGGTTCACTGATACACTAATGTGTATCTCTAGTTCATGTCTATTACTGAGATTAACATTCAGTTCAAACAACAAGTCTACCCCATGCTTATCAAGATTAGTTCATGAAGAATGAACCAATGACTGTACCAGAGTATCAACATCTTCCTGACACACTTGAATACATGACTCCCACTCAAACAATTTACAACCATTGCGTACACAAAAATAATCTACATAAAGATTGGGAATTACCTGCACTTAGTCAACTAATTCCCAGGTTCAAAACTCACTGATATCAGGAATTGGCTTACTGATCTGAAAATTGAACACAGATACTCGATAATGAAGGCTCTTAATCAATTGAATAAATCAAAATCAAATCACAGAACGAAATTGGTTTAGAACAGAGGAATCAAAGACTCACCATGTTGTCATTCTTCTGTCCAAGAAAACAATCAGAAGTTGATCCAACTCCTAAACAATTCAATACTTGAAAAACTGCAAGGTAGCACAGATCTCTGTGATTCAAAATAATCAAGACCAAATACAAAGTCTAAGAAGATCTCAGATCTAGATCGATCATAGGATGATCCATCAAAATCAGATCTAGATCTTAGAAATAATTTGACTCTCCATGTTCATTAATCTGAACGAAGAGTCAAGTTTCACAAGAGGATTGATCATCCAGCTCTGGACGGTGGATGCAAAAGAAATGAAATCGAGCATGTTCGATCAATGAAGAGGGATTGAACCAATCTCACCTTGACTGATTTCTCAAAGATGGAGACGTTGATCCGATGAAAACTTCGTCCGGTCTTCACCACTGTGCCATCCGAGCCTTCATCTCCGCCATCATTCTTTGGATGAAGCCGAGCTTGGGAAAGGAGAAAGAATTTCTATAGAGGAAGAACTTTGGAGTGGGGAAGAAGAAGTAAGGAATTGAGTCCTTAAATAGGCAGTTGGAAGGAAACGGAGGGAATGGAATTAAGGGTTTGTTGGCACATGGCTAGTGTCAGAATCAGTTAGAGAGGAATTTGAATTTCCTCTCCCTTACCAGAAGGAGAGGTCGATTGGTAGTTTAGGTTAGGAAAAAGATGGTTAAAATGAGAGAGTTGATTCATAGGCTGAATGTTAAGCCCATGAATGGATTTGAAGAAAAGCCCTAACTAGATTGGGCTGAAAATCAATTAATAATAATATTAGTAATTTAAAAAAAAGAAATCAGAAAATCATTTTAATTATATATAAAATCTCAGAGAAGTGGAGTTACACTCAGATTAACAGTGTGTTTCAGAATTGAGTGTGTGCAATGTGTCGAGAGAAGAGTGGAATGAGTGAAATGTATGTGGGTGAATGTGTGTGTGCAGCAAGATCGACTGAAATAGTAGAATTTGTAGATGCAATAAAAGGGAAAGAAATGATACAGTAGTGTCAACACAGTGTCATGACAGTTCCTGTGAGTATGTGACACATGAGTGAAGTCTATGTGTGTGTATAGGAGTGAGTGAGTGATGATACAATTTTAGGTTATGTGTGTGTGGAAAAAATCAGTAACTAACAGTCCACACTCAGCCCTCTATTAGCTAACATATCAAAAATCAAATTCGAATCCCATTTCTCATCACAAGCTACACACTAACATAATCATCAGCCAATACACATGTAAGTGAGTCTAATCTAACATTTAACATCATTTAAAACAGTTAAAAAGCAAATTAAAAATCAGAAAATCAATTCAGTGAAGTGGTAACAGTTTAATATCGGGATTTGAGGAAAAATTCATGATTTTGAAATCAAACAACAACTAATAATTAATTCAATAGGTTGGTAATGATCATGTACATGTGTACGTGTCTAGGTGAGTGCTCTCGTGTCCACACAAGTGGACACGAGGTGTCCAAGCATGGTAAATACTGTATATTAGAAAAACAGGGAAAGCACTCCTCCTGCAGCCGTGTCGAGCTCGATTGGGCTCGTCACAGAGCTCGAGATATGTCGTGCTTGTGCACACATGTAGAGGGGACATAGGGGTGTGTGTCCACATGTCTGCATAGCCCTCAACCCGTGTCATGTCCAAGAAATATGAGCGTATCAGACGCAATTTTTCGCGCGTGTACAGTACGCGTGCGACAGTGAGGAATCGGTGCAGGTCGAATAACTCCCAAACCACTCCATCAAATCCTACAAAATTTTATAAGCTTAGTGTTAGTCATCTCCCCTACGTGCACGCAAAATTTGGTGTCCTCTCGTGTTGTGTCCAGGGAGAACTCGGACACGGGTAGCAGGACAGTGAACCGTAGCCTCGTGCACGTGTTCGTGTCCAATTTTGGACACGAAAAATAAGCAGAAATTGACTCAGTCACATACAAAACTAATCCCCATATATAGGGCTATAATCTCTTTAAAATAGAATTCAAATTAAACAACATTAAATCCTAAGAGGCAATTCGTCAAACACTTATTCAAGGACACTGATACGTGTCCGATACGGACACTAAATAGACGTGGTTTCCTACCAAATTTGACCCACAGCTAGGGTATACCTAGATGAATGCATCTATGGAAAGAAAACTAGAATTTGAATATGTTTGATGGGTTTTACCTATTGATGGTGAAAGCTTAATTTAGAGCTTTTTAAATGAGGGCTCCTCTTCAACTTGTGACGATCCCGAGCCTCCGAATCCTTGCTAGCTACCCTCTAATGGTGTCCTCTACTATAGAGGAGTCCAACGCAACAGACTAGGCTCAATTTAGAGTTGATTTGGATATTTGGAGAGGAATTGGGGAAGAACACAAAAAAAAAAAGGCAATTCAAATGATTTTAAAATGATGCTAAAGGGTTAATGTGTTGTATTTATAGGGGGGTGTTTGATGGCTGCCATTAGGTTAGGGTTAGGGTTTAGGATGATTGGTCAAGGCTTCTCCAACAAATTCAAGCCAATCTAAGGGCTCACAACTAAAGTAACCTTTCTTAAAATTTAGCCTAAAATATCCCACTAACAAAATATCTAGATATTAATCTAATTTGATTACTTAGTTGAAACCCTCTAACTTAGTCTCTAGGGTCATGACTAACATCTAGATTAGGCTAAACTTCTAGGTCAAGTCTCAATAATTAACTAGCACATATTTAATTCATATAATTTACAATTTCACAAAAGTGTCAAAATGACCAAAATACCCTTAGGCTAAAAAGTAAAAATATGAGATTCTAAACACATGATTAGGTCTCCATGATCATGATTAGTCTTCTAGGTCATGCATGACTAAGGTTACACTATCAAAACACCAAATTCACATATCACCATTTTAAATAGTTTTAATATAACTAAAAATCACCAAAAATTATATCATGACTAAAATCTAATATTTTAATGATTTAAAATACAAAAGTTCAAAATTAACCTTATTTTAGAAAACTGGGTGTTACATTATCTATCCCACAATATCGAATATAAGTTTGATTCACGCAAGCTCAATTGCTAGAGAATCCAAATCCAATGACACGACTCGAAAGTCATTCTCTTACCGCTCGCTCTCGTGCATAGCATGATTCTCGCAATCACATATCCATATCATCAAATTTGTTTGGGAAATTTCTATTTCTATTGTTGACCAACACAATAATTCAAGCATTCATCCGACCAATTCTCAAAATCTGACTATACAATTCTCAGCCGAAGCTGTTTTATCAATTTTTGAAACAACTATTCGATCGCCTAGACTTTATCATTAATATGCACCACATTATATTTGTTCTCGACGTAATTCCATATGTGATATCATGTGGTTCATCTTATGGGTCTGCAATATTTATTTTAATTTGGCGGTCAAGTCTTTTAGGGTCAGCTGTCCCGATGCTACGCTCGATAATTATAGATCATTAACGAAGGACAGTTACTACGAACCATGCTATATCTTATTTCGGAGCCAAATTACGTTCTAAAAATTTCTAAGGGACAACCCAAATCCAAACATAATTTTTCTCCTTGCACATCTGAGGCACAACTATCCTCTAATTTATTCATGGACTACCGTCGATGATTCTGCAATTCACGAAATATCTACTCATTTAGGGTCCGAGTTTATCTACCTACGGTCAACACCCGAGAGGCTATACGTAACTGAACAATCGTTGATGACTTTATAATATTGCCTGATTAATCACAAAGTTTACGATCAACCAGTTCGACAATATCGTATTACTATTTACAAAATCCTTGATAACATAGGCACGTTTTATTTTGTATTTTTATATCGTTCTTACATTTTCTTGCGCATCAATTTTGATAGCGCAAGGGTCAACATTGAATCTGTATCAACGTCAACCTAACTCGCATCACATACATCCATGTTCATAATGGACTTTTCTATATGTGTAACATTATTTATCGATTTGCCGCATCCCGCTATACTTCGATCGTATAACTGAGTTACTGATTATCCAGCATCGAACCGTCAAGTTATACGATCATGTCCTCTAAGTTCCACGTGTGTTAGTTGTACTCAAATGAATTTTGTCGTAACACAACCAACTATTTTCGTAGGCACGATTGTTCGCATCAACCAACTTTCACCGAGTCGCAGTTCATGTTATCTGATTACAATTCGTATTGACCAACATTTTTCATCAAGCTCGCAAGTCGTGTGATCCGATTACAACATTGAGTTTTCTATTCTGTCGATCCGACTATTGTCTCGAAGCAGAACTATTTTGCTCGTCCCGGTCATTCGACCAACTTATAAATTTTTGTCCATCGTATCATTCATTGATACAAGTCGACACCTTATCGTTCCAACCAATTATCGAAGAAAACTTGCATCAATATTCCATCATACAAATTTTCAATCTAGTCTCGGTACTATCCCGTCCGTTACGGATAATTCTTCCATAATTTATGAAATATGTCGAAGCAATCTATCGCACAAGTGGTAAGCATATACCACTCAGAAATCAAGTTATTCATCGCATAGGTGCTATGGCATATACCACTTAAAAATCAAGTCATTTCTCTCGTATCATACTCCGTATGAATCAATATTTATTCTGAACAAACCATTCTACGGTGATCATGCTGATCATAAACTTCACTTTCTATTAAAATAAAATCTGACACAACTCGACTAATGTATACATTTTGCCAACTCAAGTTCGGTGCGCAACCGAACAGATTCGTTTCTATCGATTTATGATTTCAGTTCCATCTGTTGCACCTCGTGCAACGATTTATTTTCGACATTCAAAGCCAATACTCTAATCCTTTCGACACATTCGATATCAACTTTCATGTTCATTTACAATGCACAATTCATAATTCAACTTGTTGCATTTCATACAACAAAAATATCCCACGACTTTTGTTATATCGATGCAACCAATATTTTTATATCGACTTGTTGCACTGACAACAAACATCTCAATTCATATTTCATGACTTGTTGCACTTGCAGCAACAAACATTTTACGGTTCGTTACATTCAATGCAATAAATATTTTATGACTTTCTCAGCAAACACCATGTAATTTTCAAAACACATGCGGTAAAATTACATAACTTATATTAGACATTGTATGGAACATCCAGTGCGGCATCGAGTAAAGTCAAGAGTCATTCGATTGTGGTGGGCAACTTTTAGAATTGAAACGAAACAAGCGTCCCGAGAAAATTGAACCTAGAGCTCCCATACCAATTTGTCACGTCCCGACTCGAAAAATCACTCTTCTTCACTTGATTTAATCGAATCGATCGTCCTTGTTATATATGGCGTGATGTCGTACGAGTCTGGAGTTGCACTCGTACAAGGCAAGGTGACAGATTCTTAAAATGGTTATCTTTGATTTAACATTTCGCAGCGGAAGAAACAGAGTATACGAAACAATTCTCTTTATTCAATAAGCAGTAAAATTACAAAGGCTTTCAATAGCCCAAATAAATCAAGCCATATTGGCTTATAACACTCAAGTTCTCTCTTGCCCATAAAGGATTTAATCGTTCCATACATCATGTCTTCTATATCTCGGCCGTATCATCATGTTGCAAGTTCGAACGCCAATGCTGTCGCATGCCTGAAAATGCTACGGTATTCTATGTCTCAGCACGTTAAAGCGAAGCTCCGCCACGAGCAATCCATTTTTTGTATCCTACATGCAATTTGGTGGGGGATCAGTACTACTCCTCTCGCGTACTGATATTGACCCACTATACTAAACCGACATTAAGTAGATATATGAATCATGTAGCTTAAGTTGTGATCTTTCCATATTTGCCTTAGGGTTAATTTCATGGCATATTCGAAAGCAGTAAAGCATGTAATTCATGGCAAGCATGTTATCATTTATTCGCTTAAGCAGACATGCAACATATAGCAATCTACTGTTTGTATCACCTTTGTACCGACATAAGGTGAATACGTCTACCATCCTTCCCTGTCATGTTATAAGTTATCGTTGTGTAGGATCTTTGTGTGCCTGCACCATTCAACCCATCGGCCCCTATCTATATGAAGGTTACTGGCAATCACTGTGCCAGAATGGACTTATGTTTCTCGGTGACATTGCGATGCTACCCATTCAGCTTGGGTTACGATCCTTACTGAAGGTCCCGTAATGCTCATGCTCCCTTTGCCACAATAATTATTCCTCCTAGGCCGAACAGTCCTGATGCACCGGCGCACCTGCTCGAGGAAAATGAATTCGTTCACGGGTTAATTAATAGTCCATTTGATAATGTAATACGTAACTACTCATACAACCAAACATAGTCTGAGTTAGAAACTAAGACTTCGCATCATTTCGTATTTCTCGCATTCTTTCTACGTTCTCACATTCTTTGTACATTTTTGTTCTTTCGATGTTTTAATACCTCGATTTGATGTCCGAGTGAACAACCCGAAGGTCCCAAACATTCAAGACAACACACCGTAATCAATAATTATACGTTATCCTTCGAGCAATGCAATCGATTCAGTATTTTCATGTTCTACGCCTTAGTATTCAATGTTCTCCTACTCATGCATTTGATGCACGCTAGCACGATCTTTCAATGTGCTAGACTTATGTTCATTTCCTCTAACTCGTGCACTGAGACACGCCTAGATAGAGTATTCAATGTGCTAGAGCTCTTGCACTAAGGCACTCACGTCGATATAGTCTTTCAATATTCTAGCCCTCTAATTCGTGCACGGAGGCACGAGTGACACATGTACTAAGGCACTTGTCGATACAGTTATTCCATGTTCTTATGGCTTGTGCATCGAGACGTTCGCCTTTGCGGTATTTCAATGTTCTATGGCGACTCGTACATTTGATGTACGTTTCAATTCAATTGTTCTATCTAGTATTCGACACGCACTACGATTTCTCTCAATCGAGCCATGCCCATGGTCTCGATAGGTTAACTTAGCATACAGTGGTATATTTTAGTTAGGCGTGACGGAGTAGGAAAGAAGGGTCAAAGTCTCCCCACATTAGTTGATACACCTTGTCGTTTTGTCGAGCCGATACGGCTCGATTCTTTAACTTTGTTGCATGGCCAACTCTTCTGACTTAGCCATTCGAGCACTTCATGCTCCATTGAACCATGCGACTGATTCGGCCTATCGTGTCTATGTCCTAATCTGGCAATGTGATGTTTTGGTTTTCTGACTCCGTTGCAAACAAGACAAAATATCGACATCTTATAATTTAGCATAAAAGCCTAGCCTGCACACGAACCAATTAAAATCAATACTTATTTGAATCGAACTTAGGCTTTGCATCGATTCGATTTATTGGATCTTCGAACTGACTCAATACTTTCTCGTTTGGGCCAATGTAACCCTTTGCATCGATCCGACTCGATGCATTTCTCGGGTCAACGTAACTCTTGTATTGATTCGCGATACTTCTTTCTTGAGACCATCCCGTTGCACTCCTCACGAAACGTTAGAAGTAGGGTGAGTGACTTCAGTCGATAGCGCACGCAAATCAAGTAGCATAGGTAAAAAGACAGAATAGGGAAGGACAATCGGATCAACGCAACTTTTCGAGTCAACGACTCAGCATAATGTACCTTGCGAAGTGGGGTATTACATGGATGATACACTAGCTGTAGCTCAGTAGGTAGACAGTTATTTGTACTAGATTTGTCTCTAGTTGACATTATTATTATCTCTCTATTTTGAGACTCATTTGGAATATTAATAGCATCTAGACTTACTTATGAGATGTATATTGACTTTTATTTCCCATTTCTTTTTATATAATATTCGTGCGTTGTTCTTCTTTGTAGATTCTGTGACTAAGTATTCATATTCATATTGATATTGAGATGATATTATATCTTGTGGATCATTATTGTTAAATAGCATAGTAGACCGGCGTTCTACCACCGATGCTGTAGCGTAGGCTAGACGTACCCACGTACTTGTGCCCTTACATCGGGTGCAGTCATGACAGGTTCTCCAGAAAGGGAAGGAAAGATGAGCGAAAAAGAGAAGGGTGAGATCGAGGGAGGGGCGGATGCTCCAGCAAGGGGGAAGAGTGAGGGGAGAGAGAGAAAGAGTTAGGGTTAGGTAGAAAAATGGGAGGTAGAGTTATATAGAAATAATAATAACAATAATAATAATAATAATAAATAATTTTATCGTCAATAAAAATAAAAATAATTCCAACATAACCAAGAATTATGCCTGAACAACCTAGGCCAATCATGACCCAGAAAATAAGATAAATTTTTTAAACAAATACGAAATTTGAAAATCATCAAAATACGGAATACAATCATGTAAATTTTGAAAATAGGGCTGCGACAGTGGACGTCATGATCTTGTAGTAATTGCAAAGATCTTCCAGTTGTACCCTGAGCTTCCATGAGAATCCCTTTGACGTACTTTCCATTTGTTGCATCAGTTATTATTTCAAAATCACCAATCAAAATTTGGTTAGGGGGAGAATGTCGAGCAAAGGTCTATTGCAAGTTTGAAACCCACCATCTCCGCTACAAGGAGGAACCACCTGTCTCCTTGGCTACTATAGCCCTACAGAAAAGTTCATCTTTGTTCCTCGTAACTACAGCCACCCCATACAATCATCCACAAAGGTCCATCAAAATTTACTTTGACATAATCATATTCAGTCGGTTGTGCTACGATAGGTTACTTCTAATGACTTCTGTCGGACCGTTGAGCACCTCTAGAGGGGGGTTAATAGTGTGTGCATGTGCAGTGGAAAATAATCACCAATTAAAAATATTAAACAGTTATATATTATGGCAGATAAAAGACGGTAAATAAAATGCTGTAAAGTAAGAGTCGAGAATTCAAACACAGTGAACACCACGATGTATACTGGTTTCCCTCTGAGAGCATTAGTCCAGTCGCGAGTACTCTTGCTCGCTGTTAATCCACTATGGCACAAGCTTTAACTGAGCGCTTGCAACTCTTACAACACCATGCTTGGTGACAAGTGCACGACCGACTTTACAACACCGTGCTTGGTGACGAGCGCACGACCGGCTCTAGAAGGCAATTAGAAAATTAGAACGTTTTCTGAATACAGCCTCCAATATAACTCTTCAACACCAAACTCTAGATTAAACAGAAATCGTACTGGCTTGGCTAAGAGTCGTAAAGGCTTAGATATGAAAGTAAAAAAGCTCAGAATACTTTAGATAGAGAAGAGAAGAGATGAAATTAGATGATTGAAATTAATGGTAATCTCAACTCTATTTATAGTATTTTTGGGGGACAGAACTCGGGCAGAGTTCGGATGCTAGGATTTCGCGTAAGAACGTTAGATGCAGATTTGGTGGGAACTAAAATTAAAATAACCCAGACCGAACTCGGGCCGAACTCGGTCAGAGTTCTGTCAGAGTTCTGCTGGGTCAGAACAATAAGGAATGGACCAAATTTGTATAGGTTTTGGGCTTTTTGGAATTGTGGATTTTTTGGATAAGTAGGTAGGCTTATTTTTGTTTGTGGACTGAGAAAAACCTAAGCCAATACCGATCCGATCAATCTTACATTTTTTCTATACTAAATAAAGGAAAAATACAGAATAAATATGAAAACTAATAGCCCATTTGATGACGCCTTTCTCCTGACATTTGAGCTGACTCATTTTTCCTTTACGACAATCGTCCAAAGATAAACAGATCTGAAAATCTGAATACCTTTCGGGGGCTTCGCCCTCGAACACCCATGGAGGGCGCTGCCCCCTCGACCCCCGTCCGCTGACCGGGCAGCAAAACCCCCGATGGGAGGCCCCGGATAGGTCGTTAGGCGGTTCAGAGAAATCTTCTTATATTATGTCGTCTTTGGCCCATCAATAATTCTTCGTTGCATATGTCCTGGTTTGATCATGCTTACTGCTTGTCTGCAAGTACATGTTAGATGAATAAAACAATATGATGCAGTATGATACAAGCATAGAAATATGATAAAGACCATTTAGGACAATACTAAGTTTATAGGACAATGCTAAGTTTACGTAGCAACATGGTAGTGATTACATGAATATTAGTGACATCACTAGTTAAACTTAATTGATTAGCCATATTCAAAAATATGATATAATCATTGGGCTAACAATCTTTCCCTTTTTGATTATGGAAAATCGGTTAAGTTAAAGATAGATACAATAGATGCATATATCACTAATAAACACATATTACTAAAAAAAATTCTTTGCTAACTTAAACTTATTTCTCCCCCTTTGACATGATCAAAAACTAAGCTCCCCCGTAATAAGCTATAAAAATGAAATCAATCATCAAAGAAGGAAGGCAGAAATAATCATGAACAACGATCAGGATAGAAATTGGAAACAAACCATTCAAAACACAGTCTAAGAAAGAATATAACTATAGTTTTGAAGGAAACCAATATAGTAGAAATCAATCATTGGTCATAAATAATCCATAAGGGAAAAAATTTACAGATCTAGTATAACAATATAAAATACCAAATATAGAATATTTAGAAGATATAATAAGACTTTTAACAGTGATAAAAAATATATGATTCACACTTTGCCTATGAAAAATAGTTAATCACTTCAATAAAGAATATAATCATTGAAAAGAAATCAAAGAAGATATAGAAGAGTCTATACAAAATCTATACGAAAGTTCATGCATTTGAACTCAATTACTTTAACATGATATATGAATATTCATTAGATAAACAAGAAGGTAATGGAGACAAAATACTTGAGAAGGATAAATTCAGTCGACTTGAATGCTCTCCCGCAAAGTATGTTCAGTCTAAATAAAATAATCATGAACTTTGAGATAAAATCTCAATAAGAAAAGCCAAATCAATTTAAACTCAAGGAATCATCAAAACTAAATATATTTGGCAAGATAATTTAAAAAAAAACTCGGAAAATGAGAGAATCAAGAAGAAATAATAATAATCATATATTCTCTCATAAAAATATCACGTGCACAATCGATAAGAATTAAAAAAAATTGACAGTAGGTCCATGATTGAACTAGGTATACCACATATTAAGAGTGTAAATAAATTGAAACAATTGATTTGCTCCCCCTTAAAATATGCGTATCTAGTTCAAAAATAATTTATATGCAAAAATAGATAAAATAAATAATCACAATATCTGAGGAATATCCAAGATATGCATCTTTCTTTCGTTTGATCAAATGCATACAAAGTTCCAAACTTGAAACAAATATCATCTTTAGGCAAGTAAAAGAAATATCCAATAAATAAATGCTTAACGATGAACAAACAAAATATGTCTACAGTAATAAAAATAATTTCAAGACAGTAAAGGATTTTTAAAAATTGCCTTAATAATGGTATTCGAGTAATGGACAGATTAAAAAAATTAGAAGACATTTGAAATACGGAATTCACTATAAAAAGGTTGTCCTAGTGAATGTTCGAATGCGTCCGTTTAGTCCTCAGACTCACAACTGATGATTCAAAACTTTTGTATCACGAAAACAGCTTTAATAAAAGATCCATAGCCCATTTTAAGTAAATAAAAAAAATACTAGATAAATGTCCAGAATAAATAGTATTCTAGATATATGGCATGTTAGGGGAATAATTGATTTGAAACAATTAACTGCTCCCCATTTTTATGGCTATATCCAAAATTAATAACAAATTTAAATGTCAGAGAAATATTTCCAAAAGTAGGGAACTAATTTATTAAAATATTAGGTCTTCTTATCAAAGTTCATTTCTTCCCTTTTAAAGCTGTAG
Source organism: Iris pallida (assembly GCA_029216955.1). Classification (NCBI taxonomy): domain Eukaryota; kingdom Viridiplantae; phylum Streptophyta; class Magnoliopsida; order Asparagales; family Iridaceae; genus Iris; species Iris pallida. Next base: position 24,664,480 of record JANAVB010015600.1, read on the forward strand.
CACGGTATCAACCGTAGGCTTAAAAAAATAAACGCTTTGAGAGAGAGAAATTAAACTGACTTCCCCCCAACAAAAAATTACTGCTATAGGCAGTTAGTAACTTGAATAAGAAGAGAATAATAAAATCTTAAAAAATATCATGAATAAGAAAAAAAAACAATCATCTTTAGACAAAAAAGATAATATCCATTAAATGAACACTTAAGATGAAAAGATATTTCAATTTAGCGTATATAAATAAAAATACAATGAATAATCATAAAAGACGACATAAATTGATCTATGCAATAAAATCTCACAATAGAAAAGTTAGATCAACATATGTTACCTTTTGTGAAAAGATAATATTGTCCATCAAAATGAAAGTCCAAATCTAAAGATGAAATCCATATCTCTTTGCTTAGAGTTGAGATCAATCCAAGATTGTAGAACATTTTAGAGAATACAAAAATAAGTGTATCTACTGAAATTAAAAAATCTCAAACAACAACAAAAGAATCAAATCATTTGTAGTTATAAGCATAAGATGTATCCACTACTTGTATCCTTATATGTGCTACAAAATCATTGGATAACAATATAAAGTATTTATAAATCAAAATATAGGGCCTAGATATGCTGATGTATTCTAGAACCTAGGGGACTAGGTTCAGTGCCTTGGATGCAGAACTACATAATTGTTGCAAGTAGACCTTAATAAATCTTAAGTCTATAAAGTATTGATCACTTTGGGTTAGCTATAGGGGCCGATTCCCAGCTAGCAGTAGTCCGAAGACTAGTACACCGTATCGCTTCAGACTATTTACACCTGTATGACAGAAGGACCCTTTCGGCTTGTACCCAAAATGATCTCTACTTTTAAGAACTTAGATTTAAAAGAATATATACAGTATCATCAATCAGCATCGAAATCTAGAATTCCTAAATATAAGATAAGTAAATCCCCAAAGAATGAACAAGGAATGATTATCAAGATTAAGATACTAAAAACTAATTTTTAAAAAGTTTTCGTAGTGTACTATAGAAATAAATATATAGTATAAGTGTGCACCAATAAACATATCAAGATAAAACAAACGATCTTAAAAGAACACTCACAAATAATCATGACCAAGACATTAATAAATATTTCTTCTCAAAATCCCAACTTAAAGATATAAACCAAATAAATAACCAAAATTAGGAGACTACTAATATATATATATATATATATATATATATATATATAAATAAAATATATATATATATATATATATATATATATATATATATATATATATATATATAAATAAATATCGAAAATTAGGAGACTACTAATATATATATATATATATATATATATATATATATATATATATATATATATATATATATATATATATATATATATATATATAATTGCATACATATATATATATATATATATATATATATATATATATATATATATATATATATATATATATATATATATATATATATATATATATATATATATATGCAATTATATATATATATAATTGCATACATATATATATATATATATATATATATATATATATATATATATATATATATATATATATATATATATATATATATATATAATTGCATACATGAAATAATTCAAATACGAGTCATGTATCCAAATGTCAACCAAAAAGCCAAGAAAAATGTCATTTAAGAGAGGCTTTGAAGAAGAAGCTAATAAAGAAAAGAAAACAAATTTGTTCAAAGAAATCAATAGCTAAAGTATGAGGTAAGCACAAGTTTGAAGATCACAAGTATAATTAAATATTTTTCAAAATAATATAGAACTTGAGCTAAACTCAATATTCCCCCATAAAGATATTTATACAAAAGTATATATCAATAAAATATATGAGCAATATATAAATGACAATATATGAAGTACTCGTGTATCCTTAATAAACCTTGAAAAATTATCACAAGATCAAGAACATGTATAAATATGCTTTATTGGGCAAAGATGTAATTGATTCATAAGAAGTTACTCAAAATAAGATATAAGAATCAATAATGAATATATTATGTAAGCACAAGGTTAACATAAAAATATATATATATTTTTCGAGTAAAAAGAGACTTGTGCTAAACATACATACTCACAGAATACCGATTAAAGTAAATATGCACGTTAAAGACAAATCGGTAAGAAGTGACCATTTGAGAAATATTAAAGACAGGGAGTCAAAAACACATTAACTCTAGCTCCTATAGACTAGAGTGGTATGCATGCTTCATAGATAAAGACTAAGAGTAAAGAGCATACATAGATAAATATGACATGTCAGATAAATAGAAAATAAGTAAAAGACTATATAGTGTAAAATAATCATTTAAGCTAAACAACTAGTCATGCTAGGATTATAACTCACATAAATGATAAACAATTAAAAGATATCAATGAGAGCTAATAGCAAGACATCAATAAGGACATGCTAGATATTAAAAACTATTTAGGAAACAATTTACCAAAGTGGTTCTAGTGACCACACATTGGTGCAATTGCGTAGATGATGACCGTTGTAGCTTTGCAATCACCAACATTCTCCATGGTTCTATGGTTTAGCATAAGTAGCTCCACCTGAAATATTAGGTGAAGACTTTGGTATCCAGTACTTGGATCCATATTTGTTAGCTTTGGGAATCCATTTGCACAAGTTCATATCAACTAGCTTTCTAATCTGACAATGATTAGAAATGTGTCAATTCATACCACAATAATGACAGAAAGTATTAACATTAGTCCTACGTGCAGCAATATAAGAACGTGCAGTGGTGTGATATGATGTGCGTGAATACTTGTAATAGAATGCATGGTTACATGAAGCTTTAGCTTTGTTTGCTTCCTTTTTAAAAGCTCTGTCGTGTGTGACTTTGTGATGTATCACGTGTCTTTTGTTAGACTGAGTCATAGGTTGTACTACCTGCTTTCCCAGTATAATCTCTAACTTTTTAGAGTTAGCACACATCACATCATATTTAGCAGAAAGAGCATTCTACATGAAGCAATAGAATATTTCTTCTTTTCTAATTCTAATTCCTCCTTAAGTTTAGCATTTTCTTGAGTGCTTTTCTTAATGCATTCAAGTGCCTCATGCAATCTAAACTCAAGTGTGTAAATCTCAGTAGAATTATCAGAAGTAGAAGTGTTTCTAGCATCATTCAATAAGCAAGTAAGCTTTTCATTCTCAAGCTTATAGCAGAGAATATCCTTTCTAGCTTGCTTATACTTATCTAATACTTTCTTGTGTTCTTTCAATAGATCACTGAAAGCATCAGATAATTCATCATAAGAGAATTTATTCTCTTCAAGAACAGAGTTGTCTTGTACCTTGTTGGATAATGTTATTGAGCATATATTTGTAGCTTGACGAGGTCTCTCTTCTTCTTCGGAATCGTTTGCTTCGCTTTCATACCATATGCTCATGGTAGAGTACTTGTGAGATGATGACCTTCCTTTGTTTGATCATTCATAGTGACTCTCCTTTCTAGCAGTACTATAATCTTCTTTGATGTGGCCTATCTTCTTACAGTTGTCACATATAAGCTATTCTTCATATATAGGGTTGTGTTGATGTAGCTGCCCTTCCCAGAAAATTTGGAATACTTTTATTATTATTTATTTTATTGGAATGGTGATTTTTAGATTTTATAAATAATTATTTAGTTAATTATTACGGTAGGTGATTTTAGCCATGATGGAGTTTTGGAGTACACGGTGAAAGAAATCGTGGCACGGATAATGCCATGGCGTACTTTGGCTAGTGTATTAGCCCCGATAGGGAAGGCCAAGCCATAGTGATGTCCTAACTAGGAAAACCAGGCCAAGTTGTGACTTAACCATTACCGAAGATTTATTTATTTATTAATTATATTATAGAGTTTAGGAAAAACCAGTTATACCATTTTAGTCCGGACTGGACCCGAACTGAACCCAAGCCCATGTAGTCATGCGGCACGTCCAATGACATTTGTGTTGATGGAATTTGGTATGAGGGTGTTGTATTTCGTTTTAATGGTTTAATAAATATTTTCTAAGTATTCGTAATTAAATATTATAAATATCATTATTAGTTGATATTCAATGATATTGGTATAAAATAGGTCATTGTACATTTTGGGATTATTAGACTGTATATAATGGTATATATACACCATTATTATTTTATTGAATTTTGTTATTATTATTATTATTATTATTATTATTATTATTTTATTGAGGTTAATATTATATAATATTATTTTATTATTATTGGTTATATTGTATTTGTCAAATAAACGTTATATATATATATATATATATATATATATATATATATATATTTTTAATAAACGTTATATATATATATATATGCCTATTTATATAAATAGGCCCTATAATAGAATATATTGGGATTCTATTTAGATTTATGGATATTACTATATATATATATATATATATATATATATATATATATATATATATATATATATATATATATATATATAAGTATAGGAAAAAGGAAAAAAATATATATAAGTATAGGAAAAATATATATATATATATATATATATATATATATATATATATATATATATATATATATATATATATAAGTATAGGAAAAAGGAAAAAAAAGAAAAGAAAACGAAAACAAGTATTAACAAAAGCAGAAATATATATATATATATATATATATATATATATATATATATATATATATATATTATATTTATATATATATATATATATATATATATAGATATATATATATATATATATATATATATATAAATATATATATATATATATATATATAAATATATATATATATATAAGTATAGGAAAAAAAAAAAATATATATATATATATATATATATATATATTTATATTTATATATATATAAGTATAGGAAAAAAAAATATATATATATAAGTATAGGAAAAAGGAAAAAAAGAAAAGAAAACGAAAACAAGTATTAACAAAAGCAGGCCCATGTGATAGGGCAACCGGCGGGTCATCGCTATCCAAAAACCCGTGCCCCCGCTTATTCTCCCCAACCTGAGCGAAGATTGCCCGACCCCCCCCGCCCCCCCCGCTAGTATAAAAATTGTGAGATTGAGGGAATCTCGAAAAATCGCAAAACCCTAAGCCCCGAACCCCTGGCCTCAGGCGCGCGCCACCACCGCGTCGTCGCTGGCCGGAGAGCCGCCGTCGGCCGGCCAAACCGCGCCCAGGCGCTGATCCAATAGAGGAGTTAGCAGCAACAGCAGTTGCAATACCCGATTTTATGAGAGGATTTCTCCGTCTCCGAGACATGGTTTTTCAAATCATCTTCACCGGTACGTCACCAACCTATCCAACTCTTAGTCCCTTCGATTCATTTTAAACAAATCGAAATAGCTAGTCCAAGAAATCAAGTGAAAAATCACGAAAAACCTGCTAAGTTGAACATAATAGTTGATCCAAACCCGGACTTTGGAGGACAGATTTCAGCCAATCCGTAGGGAAATTTAGTAATCTAATTGAAGGAAGTTATAGACAACCTATACGAGTTCGAAACCTCTCTTTTACTTTTATTTTTTATCTATTAAATTCTTGTTAAAACCGTTTCAAAGTTTGACGAAAACCTGTTTTCAAAATATTAAAAATATTGAAAAACTCTTCGATACGACGTGCGTCCCGCCAATCCGGGCGACATGGTCACAAACCGAAAGCATCGACAGGTGCGTAATGGTTTCGTGGACGTGTGGGCTTTGACGGAATTCAAATTGGTCGCGTGTGCGCGACGAATTTGATACGTATCCGTCGAAATTCACCGTATCGGCCGCTGTGCAAACTTCTCAATTACTTTGTGCACGTACATCAGATCGAAATGAAACTTACGCCAACAGGACCGTATCATTTTTATGGTCCTGTATGCCAAGTTTGGTCCAATTCTGAGACAGTTGAACGGACTGCCGTTTTACGGGCCCCACGGTCCGACTCAACGGGCGATTTTGTGCACGGACCGCCGGAATCCAACTTTGGACATACGGTTGGGTTCGTAGCATCAGAACGAATCTGTAGATATATAGTTTGACGACTTTAGAGACAGTTGTCTCTGGCACGCTTTTCGTTACAAAGCGGGTCCAACGGCGGACACCGTTTTGATCCAAAATTACCGTTTATGCCCCTGTGACCATAATTGGACTTAAGGACAGGCAATTTTAGCTATTTTGACAATTCTGAGAACATTGGTAATGTTTATTTCAGCATCCGGAGACTGTTGTACGGGTTTTGACTATTGTGGCACACTAAGTGGTTTGGATTATCGGTTTCACCAGCAAAGGACCACAGGCGAGTACAGTTTATTGTTTGTTTTCAGTATTGATCTTTACTATGCATCATTGTTAGTCGATAGAGATGTGATTTCAGTCTTTATGTTGATTTTATTCTTTGTGGTGTCGGGAGAGGTGATGTACCGAAGATATGTGATCTGACCTTATACAGTGTAGACAGTGATTTCTATTGCATTATTCAGTATATAAAATATAACTTTATATAGTGTAGACAGTGTCATGTAATTGTCCCGAGACCGATCGCATATCAAAGGTATTTTAGTCTGTCGGTCGGTGAGTATTTTTTGTTTTTTATTTACTGCTTTCGGTATTTAGTTTATTCTATTTTTCTTTATTTGTTTTTATGAACCATATGTCTAAAGGCTAACCTCTGTCGTATAGTCATTTTCAATTATTGAAACTGCATTCAGTGAATTGTACTCATTCCATTCCTGATTGGAAACCAATATTTTCAGGTTAGCTGTGGATTCACTTAGCATGGGAGTTACGGGTGTACTTACAGATAAAGGCATAGAGACTAGCTAGATAGCTGAGTTATAGTCATTCCAATATTTGTACAAGTTTATATTTTTCTGTAAATATAAAATTTGTGAATATTGTAAATTGAATTAATTTTGTGAATGAGCATTATTTGTGATTTTGAGCATCTTGGCCGTGACAGCGCTCTACCGCCGACTCTGCGGTGTAGGCTGGCTTGGACACGTCTCGTATCCGGAAAAAAAATGGGTGCGGGTCGTGACAAGTTTTTGTGGTGGCCAATGCAGGTCAGTTTTCGCAAATCATGCGAATTCGTGATAGTACTTAAGTTAGTTGTACTATTGCGAGCCTGCGACTAGGAAATGCTCATTCACGAATTAGGGTTAATTTGATTTGAGGGAACGACTAGGACTAGGAGTCCCTTATACAAATTTACCGATGGGTAGTCTAGGCCATGCAATTTAGATGAGGTATTATTAATTTAGATAGTTTATCAGATCCCCATAAGTACACTATTACTCTTGATATGACGATATGATCCAATGTGGATAGATTATTCACTTGGTGAGACAGGGCTTCATAGAGGTAATGATCTAACCTTGATAAATTGTTCAATCCTTCCTCTTTGCCTCTGATATCATCCTCATATCTTAGTCCGAATTGCCTATTTAGTTCCTATTTTGCCTTAAGAATTATTATTTCTATACATTTTCTGATTATGTTATCCACATACAAACCTCAAGTTAGTCCCGATTTAAAGTTTTCCCCAATGGTTTGAATACACATGAAATATATACTAGAATATTTGTATTCCATTTGTCTTCAGTTATTTTCTCCATGTTCGATCTTTCATTTGAAGGGTGGTGACTGATAGGACAAATACTTACGTTTTATTTCATAGTCAACATGTTTGAATCTCTAGAAGCTCATGAATTTTTACAGATATAGTTTAAGAAAGGTTAGTTAACTCGAAATGGTAGGACAGCAGTACACTGTCGCCATTTATTCGAATTATGGAGAAGACTATGGATTCACTGCAGCCAGCAGGGCACTGACGAGGCACGACCCGTAGAGTTAAAATTAGTTTAAAAAAAATATAGGTTATAGAATGTTACTAAAAACTATGGCTAGTGGTCCTCTTTTGACCGTAGTCACCCTTGTGTCAATATAAGGTAGAGTATCGGATAGCATATCACATCTGAATCACGAAACCAAAGGTTTACCACAGCCAGAGTATACGGGCGGGGCATAATCCTTGGTGAAATGATTTCAGACGTGATTACAAGTTTAGGATACTATGGAGGATAGGACAATGCCATGTATGTCCCATAAGATCCAAAGCCAATATTAGTGGAAGTTCTGCAAGTTGGGTGGCATGTCTCCCAACCTAGCATTCTATGGTCTTTATGACCTATCGAAGAGGTAATTGACTGACGCTAATAGGTTTACCTGGAATATGGAATTTAGAGGTCCATAACCCATTAGTTGACCAAGGTCCTATGAGTAAGAAGATAGTAGAATGACCATATAAGCAAGAACACCATGTAAGGTTTGATTCTCACAAAATTTGAACTACTTGTGCCTCCTTTCAAAAATCTCGTATACTTATATTTTTGACTATTTTGACCAATGCTGCTGTTACAGTCTAGTTTTGCAAGCTTACTCTTTTTCGAGCTTGATTCAAGACATATGTTTATTGGAAATGCCGACTAACATATTGTCTAATCAGAATCGATGTATTACGGTCTGATCAGCCGTAATGCACTCGGTTCGCTCCCCCTCTGATTAACCTACGTGGATTGAGATGTAGATGTCTCTAGGATCTCATCTGCGATTGCATTAACAATTCTCCTTGAATTATATATTTCGCCTTTGGATCACGTAATGGTATTCAGTGATATCCTCCTTGAACTCTCTATTATTTTTGTCTTTCACCGATTTGGAAAGACGAAAGCCCATAATTGGTAGAGAGATACAGAGTATCCCCATGGCTACGATAGTTGTATACACAAGTATAGCTACCATCGGCCAGCCATGTGATTAGAACCTTTCCTTGAGTTACTCGTTCTCCTCTAGACCCACAAACTGCTATTGGGTCCTTCTAGCCATCTAAATTTGAGAATGATTAGGGTTTTACCCTTGGTCAAATGCAAACCTAGGAGACTATCTATTCTCAAGAAACCAATTGTCGTGAGTCTCTAACTATCTGCTCGAAGCTTGCTTTAACTAGCAACCATTATGCCTTGACTCAACCATCCCTCGACCAAAGCACACAGTTTAGACATGAGATGAATAGACAAGGGTAAGGACAATCATTTACCGTGACTATGGTAGACACTCATCCCGAGATTGGTTTCCAACAAGTATTGCCTTAGTTATGTAAATTTTATTATTAAGACCTAACTAGTGTTGGAACACCACAGTCACTAGCTTAGCCAATACCATAGCTTAAATATCCTGTCATATTATGATCTACCAGTTGTCAACAGTAATGCATGATCACTATAACTCTTGTATACTGTGAACGAGTAGATCATTCTATTTTATCGACCATGTGTCATTGCACACACACTCATTTTCCATTTATTGAGGAACGATCCTTGACTTGACTATATCTATCGTATCCCATTATGTCGTGCCTTATTCTTTATTAACAAGAGTCGAGGTACAGTATCCGGACTTTGAAATTCTTCTAATCACATTCTTTCTAAAACCATGTCCTAGCTTCTAGGGTGAGTAGACTGTAAGCCTTCTAAAGTTTTGGGATTTACGAGGAATACCGATTGAGTAGAATAATTTCCATTATGTGATAATTAGTGCCCCATGGGCTCCCACTTTCCATTTAGATCATTTTGTATCTCCAGTCGCGTAATTAACAATCGGAGCGCGAGACCAGCTGTTACCTTCCAACAAATTTTATATGCAAGACCTAGACGAGTCCACCTTCATCTAGGTATATCATGTCCCACTCAAACACGTCCCCTTGTACTTATTTTTTTGGTACGACTTTCAGGTATAAAGGACTAGATATAACCCTTACCATAATACCGGTAAACTTCCCGACCACAAATAGAGACTCAACCTTGACTCGAACCTTTCGACCCAATATATGGTTGTGATCTACTCGAAGCCCACTACGCACATGTCACTAGTGTGCCATTCAATTGTGTCTTCTCGTGCTACTTAAACACAAAAGTCACTGAAGGCACACTTGGGCTTTAAAGACCTAGCTAACTAATCTGACTGGCAACTAGCTCACCACTTGGGTTTAAACTTATGCTAGGTTACCCTAACCTAGTAGAAATAGTTTTATCATTGGGATCTTGTCCAGTCAATATAGATCAAAATTTGAGGTCCATCCAACCAACGATTGATGTCCAATCAGGAACCCATTAAGACCCAGTAAAACCCATCCATACATACCACCACATTTGGACTATAAAACTGAACTATTTGAAATAGGTCCCTACACCTATTAGGTAGTCTCCATCTTTTAGAATGTGAAGTCATTCGTAACCCTTATTCCATCTACCTAGAAGTCGCGATATGAACTTGTATTGCATTTATATCCCTTGTTTGTTGTTTAAATAACCACGAAAAAGATCACAATCTTGATTTTCCAAATTTCGTTCTATTATGGAACCTTGTTTAGATTAACTTCATGAACGGAACTTCTGTATTGCACGGATTGCAAGACCCTCTGAGAAACTTAGCAAGTGACTGGACTAGAGTAGCCTAATCTAGCAAAATAGGTCAATGGTTCATAGACTTTCATTCTATCTGCATCATTGGATACTCGCTACCCGCTCTTGAAACTTCATAATTGCTCTCGATTATTATTCCTTATCTTCTTGTCCTTCCTGTTGCAGAGCGACGAATGGTCATGCTTATTAGAATTTACCAATATTTTTTAGCTACTTGTGTAAATTTGTTGCTTGTTAAATTTTGGGTTGCTTGAAAGATAGGAGAAGAGTATAGATGCCATATACGGTAGATATCCTTTGGTAGTAATTATTTTAGCAATTAGATGGAAGGTTATAAAGTTTTAGTGACATACCTTGGAGTGAGTAATGTGACCAAAGGTGGGTAGAAGTCCTCGGGATTTCGTAGTTACGAAATGGCTAGGAGAAGGATATAAACTATTTTCGTAGAATTAAAATTTAAGGAGATTAAGATAATAGTAGATTTTCTTTTGAATTGTAAGGAATAGATATGAATTAGAATTTCGAGGACGAAATTATTTTTAAGGTGGGTAGATTTGTAGCTGCCCTTCCCAGAAAATTTGGAATATTTTATTATTATTTATTTTATTGGAATGGTGATTTTAGATTTTATAAATAATTATTTAGTTAATTATTACGGTAAATGATTTTATCCATGATGGAGTTTTGGAGTACACGGTGACTAGAAATCGTGACACGGATAGTGCCATGGCGTGCTTTGGCTAGTGTATTAGCCCCGGTAGGGAAGGTCGAGCCATAGTGATGTCCTAACTAGAAAAATCAGGCCAAGTTACGACTTAACCCTTACCGAAGATTGATTTATTTATTAATTATATTATTGAGTTTAGAAAAAATCGGTTATACCATTTTAGCCCAGACTGGACCCGAACTGAGCCAAGCCCATGTAGTCGTACGGCACGTCCAATGACATTTGTGTTGATGGAATTTGGTATGAGGGTGTTGTATTTCGTTTAATGGTTTAATGAATATTTTCTAAGTATTCGTAATTAAATATTATAAATATTATTATTAGTTGATGTTCAATGATATTGGTATAAAATAGGTCAATATACATTTTGGGATTATTAGACTGAACATAATGGTATATATACACCATTATTGTTTTATTGAATTTCATTATTATTATTATTATTATTATTATTATTATTATTATTATTATTATTATTATTATATTATTATTATTATTATTATTATTATTTTATTGAGGTTAATATTATATAATATTATTTTATTATTATTGGTTATATTATATTTGTCAAATAAACGTTATATATATATTTTTTCAAATAAACGTTATATATATATATATATATATATATATATATATATATATATATATATATATATATATATATAATATATATATATATATATATATATATATATATATTATATATATATAGATATATATATATATATAATATATATATATATATATATATAAGCCTATTTATATAAATAGGCCCTATAATAGAATATATTGGGATTCTATGTAGATTTATGGATATTACTATATAAGTATTATAGGAGTATATATATATATATATATATATATATATATATATATATATATATATATATATATATATATATATATATATATAAAATAAAAAAAATAAATATATATATATATATATATATATATATATATAATATATATATATATATAAAGAAAAGAAAACAAAAAACAAGTATTAACAAAAGCAGGCCCATGTGATAAGCCAACCAGCGGGTCATCACCAGCCAAAAACTCGCAGCCCCTGCTTATTCTCCCCAATCCGAGCGGAGATTGCCCGACCACCCCCCCCCCCCCCCCCCGCTAGTATAAAAATTGTGAGATTGAGGGAATCTCGAAAAACCGCAAAAACCTAAGCCCCGGACCCCTGGCCTCAGGCACGCGCTACCACCGCGCCGCCGCTGGCCGGAGAGCCACCGTCGGCCGGCCAAACTGCGCCCAGGCGCTGATCCAACAGAGGAGTTAGCAGCAACAGCAGTTGCAACACCCGATTTCACGAGAGGATTTCTCCGTCTCCGAGACGTGGTTTTTCAAATCGTCTTCCCCGGTACGTCACCAACCTATCCAACTCTTAGTCCCTTCGATTCGTTTTAAACAAATCAAATTAGCTAGTCAAGGAAATCAAGTCAAAAATCATGAAAAACCTGCTAAGTTGAACATATTAGTTGATCCAAACCCAGACTTTGGAGGACAGATTTCAGCCAATCTGTAGGGAAATTTAGTAATCTAATTGAAGGCAGTTATAGACAACCTATACGAGTTCGAAATCTCTCTTTTACTTTTATTTTTCATCTAAAAATCCCTGTTAAAACCGTTTCAAAGTTGACGAAAACATGTTTTCAAAATATTAAAAATATTGAAAAACTCTTCGATACGACGTGCGTTCCGCCAATCCGGGCGACGTGGTCACAAACCGAAAGCATCGAAAGGTGCGTAATGGTTTCATGGACGTGTGGACTTTGACAGAATTCAAATTGGTCACGTGTGCGCGACGAATTTGATGTGTATCCGTCGAAATTCACCATATCGGCCGCTGTGCAAACTTCTTAATTACTTTGTGCACGTACATCAGATCGAGACGAAACTTGAGCCAACAGGACCGTATCATTTTTCTGGTACTGTATGCCAAGTTTGGTTCAATTCTAAGACAGTTGATCGGGCTACCGTTTCGTAGGCCCCACGGTCCGACTCAACGGGCGATTTTGTGTACGGGCCGTCGGAATCCAACTTTGGACATACAGTTGGGTTCGTATCATCAAAACAAATTCGTAGACATGTAGTTTGACGACTTTAGAGACCATTGACTCTGGCACACTTTTCGGTGCAAAGTGGGTCCAACGGCGGACACCGTGTTGACGCAAAATTACCGTTTTATCTCTGTGACCTGAATTGGACTTAAGAAAGGGCAATTCTAGCTATTTTGTCTATTCTGAGAACATTGGTAATATTTATTTCAGTATCCGGAGACTGTTGTATGGGTTTTGACTATTGTGGCACACTGAGTGGTTTGGATTATCGGTTTCACCAGCAAAGGACCACAGACGAGTACAGTTTATTGTTTGTTTTCAGTATTGATCTTTACTATGCATCATTGTTAGTCGATAGAGATGTGATTTCAGTCTTTATGTTGATTTTATTTTTTGTGGTGTCGGGGGAGGTGAAGTACCGAAGATATGTGATCTGACCTTATACAGTGTAGACAGTGTAGAAAGTGATTTCTATTGCATTATTCAGTATAGACAGTATAACTTTATATAGTGTAGACAGTATAACTTTATTCAGTGTAGACAGTATAACTTTATACAGTGTGGACAGTGTCGTATAATTGTCCCGAGACCGATCACATATCAAAGATATTTTAGTCTGTCAGTCGGTGAGTATTTCTGTTTTTCATTTACTAATTTCGGTATTTAGTTTATTATATTTTTCTATATTTGTTTTTATGAATCATATGTCTAAAGATAACCTCTGTCGTATAGTCATTTTCAATTATTGAAACTGCATTCAGTGAATTATACTCGTTCCATTCCTGACTGAAAACCAATATTTTTCAGGTTAGCCGTGGATTCACTTAGCATGGGAAGTTACGGGTGTACTTGCAGACAAAAGCATAGAGACTAGCTAGATAGCTGAGTTGTAGTCATTCCAATATTTGTACAAGTTTATATTTTTCTGCAAATGTATAACTTGTGAATATTATAAATTGAATTAATTTTATGAATGAGCATTATTTACGATTTTGAGCATCTTGGCCGTGACAGTATTCTACCGCCGACTCTGTGGCGTACGCTGGCTTGGACACGTCTCGTATCCGAAAAAAAATGGGTGCGGGTCGTGACAGTTGAACCTTAAATCTCGATGCCATCATGCACGTAGTTGCATCATTATAAAGACTATCCTCCTCTCTGGAGTCGCTAGCACTGCTTTTGTACCTGCACTGATAAGTAGCTTCAAGAAGTTCTCAAATTTTATAAGATGTTGTGCAAGTAGTAATGAGATTGAATACATTGAAGTCTACAGCACAATTGAAAGCATGCTTTGCTTTTGCATCAAGGCTAGCTAACTTCTACTCTTCCTCTGTGTAACTATTATAAGGCGTGTTGATTATAGAGGATGTGAGAATAGATGTGGTAGTAGGCTTTTGGTAGCCATTGACAACAATTGACCATAAGTCAAAGTCTTGAGACTTTAGGTACAAGCTCAGTCGTATTTTCCAATAACTATAGTTCGTTCCATCAAATAGTGGTGATCTATTTGTGGATTGCCCTCCACATGTGAATATTGAATTCACGGTTGCCATATGCAAATACTCTAGAGTGTTATATATGAATATAACCTGCTCTGATATAACAATTGTAGGAGCAATTGGTATGAGCAGTAATATCTATATAACAAGCACCTGCTCTGATACCAATTGTAGGCAATTGGAATCAGAGGTTAACAATTGATAACAAGGATTTACTCTAAGGATGTTAAGCCAGATAATAGAGTCCTAGCTCTGATACTAATTGTAGGACCGTTGAGTACCTCTAGAGGAGGTGAATAGAGTGTATGCGTGTGTAGCAGAAAATAATTACCAATTAAAAATATTAATCAGTTATATAATATGACAGATAAAAGACGGTAAATAAAAATGCGATAAAGTAAGAGTCAAGAATTCAAACTCAGTGAACACCACGATGTATACTGGTTTTTCTCTAAGAGGACTAGTCCAGTCGCGAGTAATCTTGCTCGTTGTTAATCCACTATGGTACAAGCTTTAACTGAGCGCTTGCAACTCTTACAATATCGTGCTTGGTGACAAGTGCAAGACCGACTTCACAATACAGTGCTTGGTGACGAGCGCACGACCGGCTCCAGAAGGCAATTAGAAAACAAGAATATTTTTGAATACAACCTCTGATACAACTCTTCAACACCAAACTCTAGATTAAACAAAAATCGTACTGGCTTGGCTAAGAGTCGTAAAGGCTTAGATATGAAATTAAAAAGCTCAGAACACTTTAGATAGAGAAGAGAAGAGATGAAATTAGATGATTGAAATAAATGGTAATCTCAACTCTATTTATAGTATTTTGGGGGGACCGAACTCGGGCATAGTTCGGATGCTAGAATTTCACATACGAATGTTGGATGCAGATTTGGTGGGAACTAAAATTCAGATAACCCAGACCGAACTCGGGCCGAACTCGGTCAGAGTTCTGTCAGAGTTCTGTTGGGTCAGAACAATAAGGAATGAACCAAATTTGCATAGGTTTTGGGCTTTTTGGAATTGTAGATTTTGGTGTAGGCTTATTTTTGTTTGTGGACTGAGAAAAAACCTAAGCCAGTATCGATCCGATCAATATCACATTTTTTCTATACTCAATAAAAGGGAAAATACAGAATAAATATGAAAACTAATAGCCCATTTGATGACGTCTTTCCCCTGACATTTGAGCAGACTCAGTTTTTCTTGACGGCAATCGTCCAAAGATAAACAGATCTGGAAATCGAATACCTTTCGAAGGCTTCACCCCCGAACCCCCACGGGGGGTGCTGCCCCCTTGACCCCCGTCCGCTGACCGGGCAGCAGAATTCCCGATGCGAGGCCCTAGGATCGTTAGGCGGTTCAGAGAAATCTTCTTGTATTATGCCGTATTTGGTCCATCAATAATTCTTCGTTGCATATGTCCTGGTTTGATCATGCTTACTGTTTATCTGCAAGTACATGTTAGACGAACAAAACAATATGATGCAGTATGATACAAGCATAGCAATATGATATAGACCATTTAGGACAATGCTAAGTTTATAAGACAATGCTGAGTTTAAGTAGCAACATGATAGTGATTACATAAATATTAGTGACATCACTAGTTAAACTTAATTGATTAGCTATATTCAAAAATATGATGTAATCATTGGGCTAACATCTTCCTTGCTATGTTCATCGTTATATACTATAATTTATTTCTAACTTATAATTTGTCTCCAGGAACCAACTCTTCAGGGTCTGCTTGGCATGCTGTTTACACTAGTTTTGAGGAGATTTTGAGCCTTTCGTTCTTGAAGTGTTTAAAAAAACTCATGCTTGGTAAAAAAAAAATTGAGAAACTAGTTTTGGTCGGCTCAAAATCCTTCCAAAATCAGTGTAGTGTAATTTTGAGTCTCTTATAAACACCTAAAATTGGTGGATTTTGCGAGTTTTATTATTTTATTCTATTATATACTCACAAAAAAATATAATTATAACTACTAATACCCTACCATTTTTTTTTCTTTCTCATCTTTGTTTTTCTTCTACTTCCTCAAAACTGCGACTACTTCTTCCGGTGAGTTTTTAATATTCTGTTTCTCTAGTCTCTTCTACTTCATCGAGGCGATCATTCTTATAAATAACTATAGGCAGAACTATGACTATTTTGCTTGTCAACTATAGAGTAAAAACTATTTTGCCTATAGTCATGCATATAGGCGATCATTTAAAAAAATTGTTTTTCTATTCTTGTTTAATTTCTTTTGTTGTCACAATCACACAACATATAGAATAAACTAGTTTCAATTTCTATGTCTGTTATAACCTAATTTACTCAGTCAAATATTTTTTTTGGGTTCAATTTGGGAGTTCAAGATTTGGGGTGGGAGTTATTTTGGACTCTCTTGGATTATCTTTACAATATAAATGTTCTTTACATGATATGTTCTTGTAAAATTAATCTTGGGAGAGCCTTTGTTTATACATGGACATCTAGATAATTTTATTCTTTTTAAAAAACTTTTAAAATGGTTAGTTTATGAATTATCAAGCATTGGTTGGACTAGTTAAAAAAAGGTTAATTAAAACTACCAAGAACTGGACCCTTCACAATCAATACTCTAAAACACCTCATAGTCGCTACTCAACAATTGTCAATATGACCCTAAATGATTTTGAACAAATAGGCAATGTGGTGTAGCCGATGTGGGACTATCTTTCCTAGTCTAAAGACAAAAACACCAACACTATGAACTTATTTCTAACTTATAATTGACTTTTTGTATCCATGAACAAACTCCTAAATAATTTTGAACAAATATAAAATTTAATGATTTGAGAAGATATAGAGTGGTCAAGCAAATTCCTCTAAGAACTCAATAGTAGATGGAGCTAAATAAAGCATCTTCGTGTGCAATTTTGTAATAAAATAAATAAATATAGAATGAGTTAAATTTGTATATGAATATTAACAGAATTCTGAATTTAGAATTTAGAAATTGGATGCTCTGAGACTTGATCTGACCTAGTCTACAGAACAGTACATTACTTTGTTCTTTCCTTAACCAAAATTTCCACCACTGAAATTAAGTCTGAAAGTGCCACCATAAATCTCTCTGGAAGATAGTCTACTTTGATCTCTGTCTAGAATTAATAAACTTGTCTGAATATGATGGTGAAAGACATCTCATGCTGCAGAAATGTCAGACTAAGGTTTTTTCAAGTGTCGAAAAAATGGACTTAAAACTGATCAATTGCCAGTGTGCATGCAGGTCTGAAAATTATGTCATCAGAGTTCACGAAGAGTACTAATTTCTTCTTCTTCTTCTTCCTAGAGCTCGCAAGCTCTCTTGCACTCGCCTTCACCTATCATGGCTTCAGTGGAGCCAACCTGAGCCTCGACGGCATCTCATCGATTGCGTCGAACGGCCTCCTCCAGCTAACCAACACCACGATCAACAGGCAGGGCCATGCCTTCCATCCTGCTCCGTTTAGCTTCAAGTCTGATCCTGTCGGCAAACCTCTCTCCTTCTCTACCAATTTCGTGTTCGCTATCGTCTCTAATAATCCTGAACTTAACGGCCATGGCTTGGCCTTCGTCATCTCTGCCACCAGCAACCTCTCCACCGCCTTCCCAACCCAATACTTAGGCCTCTTCAATCCCTACAACAACGGCAACCAAACCAATCATATCTTGGCCATCGAGCTCGACACGATCCAGAACCTGGAATTTCGAGATATCGACGACAACCATGTCGGATAGATATCAACAGCTTGACATCCGTAAGTTCCCATACCGCCGGCTACTATGGTGGTAGCTCTGGTTCTTTCCAGAACGTGAGCCTCAACTCAGGCGAACCAATGCAAGTCTGGGTAGATTTCAACGGCGAAGAAGACATGCAATTGAACGTTACTCTGTCGCCCGTCCAAATGCCTAAACCACACCAGCCTCTCTTCTCCTCTACCGTCAACGTCTCGAGAGTGCTCCTCGATTCTATGTACGTCGGTTTCTCTTCTGCTACAGGTAATGCTCCGACCTCTCACTACATTCTCGGGTGGAGCTTCGCGATGAACGAAGAAAGAGCCGAACCCCTCGACTATGCGAGGCTTCCTCCACTTCCTCTCGACGACGCGAAGAGAGGTGCGTCGAAGAAGCTGACAATACTGTTGCCATTGGCTCTGTGTTCACTTCTGCTGCTGGTCATTGCTCCTATAGCGTTTGTTGTGAGGCGTCGGTTCAAGTATGCAGAAGTACTTGAAGATTGGGAGCTAGAGTACGGGCCTCATCGGTTCAAGTACAAAGATCTCTTCCAAGCTACCAAGGGATTCAAAGAGAAGGAGCTACTCGGGGTTGGAGGCTTCGGCAGAGTCTACCGAGGGGTCCTGTCGGCTTCCAACACCGAAATAGCGGTGAAAAAGAGTCTCCCACGAATCGGGACAAGGGACAAAGGAGTTCATAGCTGAAATATTGAGCATAGGCCAGCTGCGGCACCGGAACATCGTCCAGCTCTTGGGCTACTGCCGCCGCAGAGGCGAGCTCCTCCTGGTCTACGATTTCATGCCCAACGGCAGCCTTGACAAGTTCTTGTACGACCGGACCGCGCCTAACCTCGACTGGAACCGGAGGTTCCAAATCATCAAAGGCGTAGCCTCGGGTCTTTTGTATCTGCACGAAGGCTGGGAGCAGGTGGTCGTCCACCGCGACATCAAGTCCAGCAACATTCTCTTGGACAGCGAGATGAACGCCAGGCTGGGAGACTTCGGCCTGGCGAAGCTGTACGATCACGGAGCCGATACCCAGACCACGCATGTCGTGGGGACGATCGGCTACATCGCACCGGAGTTGGGCAGCACAGGCAAGGTAACCACCGCGACGGATGTGTTCGCCTACGGAGCGTTTCTTGTTGAGGTGGCATGCGGGAGGAGGCCACTGGAGGCCGAAGCGCCCGCAGAGCGGGTGATGTTGGTGGATTGGGTGCTGGACAACTGGAAGAAGGGAGCCTTGCTCGCGACGACGGACCAGCTATTGGGAGATGACTATCCGGAGGCCGAGATGGAGATGGTTTTGAAGCTCGGGTTGCTATGCTCACATCCCATCCCAGAAGCCAGGCCGAGCATGCGACAAGTCATGCAGTTCTTGAATGGGGATACCGCTCTCCCTGAGCTTTCTCTGGTCCAATGGAGCTTTAGCGAAATAGTCTCTCCATAAATATATGGGTAATGGTTTAGGAAAAAATTATTCCCAGAGACGCAGTGATTACTTGGTGTGCAAACTTAGGTATTGTGTTCTGTCATCTTTAGCCGTCAAAGTTTTGTTGTAAAGGAGGCGATCATTTGTATTAATTTATATGTGAGATACTCGTAATGGATCGTGTCTTATAAAATAAAATCAAGGCTGGCATGCATTTGACCAGAAATAATTTTGAATATGCGTATATCGCAAAATAATAATAATAATAATAATATATAAGACGCTGTATGTATGGAATAAATCAAACAAAGAGTTGGGAGTATCATGAGTCAATTTAAATTTATATTGGCGAAAGAGCATAAATAATTTGACTTTTTTATTTTGTTTCTATCATGCAACCATTCTGTGTTTCAGCTCTTCAAGCTCAGCACTTTGCGCTTTGATCTTTATGACTAAAATTGAAGATTGACGAATTGGTTTTTTTATTTTTTTAACTCCCCACCATAATGTGAAATTGAACCTGATCAGTCATGATGCGCTATGTCTTTATCTGTTGACCACTAGAGCCATAAGACTTTAACAGTTTATATTCTTTGTCCGAGCTCTCTAGCCTAGTGGTATTAGAGCGGACATCCGGAGGGCCGGCAAGGTTCGAGCCCCCCAATTGTGTGTGCGCGTAGAATTTCAAAAAAAAAAAAACAATTTATATTCTTTGTCAGAAACAAAAATTGTCACTAGACGTGATGTCGTACAAGTCTAAACTGTATTTGAATAAGACAGACAAATATGGTTGATAACAGTCTCAGAATCAAAGTCGTAGCAAAAAAATAGATAAAAAATTTGATAGACACACGATATATGAAAAAGATTCTCTTTATTGATGATTTGTAGCAAAATTACAATGGCTCTTTGACCAAAAGAATTACTCGACTACTAATACTGGATCCTATCCTATTACAATAATGACATATGTCACAAGACTTACAACTCGTAAAATTAATATAATCAACAATGTTCCATACATTATGTCCTTTTATAAATAAAATATATCATCTTCCAGTCGAACAAGTTTAAGTTGTTAAACGAGCTCCAAACGTCTCGGAATGTCCAAGCGACCCTCTGCACCTGTTGAGGAGAGGGATGTCACGGACTTAGTATTTTTGCCTACACTTCGATCCGTGCAGCGCACAAGCTTTATACTCGAAGACCCGTGTCAGCCTTCCTCAAACGCTTAGCTAGATCGCTAAGACGTAAATGAGAACAATATGAAATAAAAGAGAGAGATTGGAATATTGAAACTTCTCTATACTAGAGAGAGATTATAACTTATTGGGGTGGTGAGGAACAAATGAGTCTCCCATTTATTTATACAGTCTCAAAGGGTTTACATAAAGCTTCTAGAATTGGCATATCCCAAAAATTATTCTAGAGCCTAGATATTTATAAAAAAGCTTCTAGTATATCTAAAAAGACCATGATTCATCTAGAAAGATAACGAGTCTTCAAGAGTATTTCAACATCTTTTAGAAAGATACTGGATCTTCCAGAGGATTCCACCATCTTCTAGAGAATTTTGAAATTTTCCAGCATAACCCCGGTCCGTGGAGAATTTGCAAGTCCCTCTCGGTGGGGCACAAAAGTCTTGGACATGACATTCTCCTCCACCTGTTTCGTCGACGCCTTTGTCGACCGGTCACCAAGTCTCGAAACAACATCCACTCTCATAGGCATGTTCGATGCGTGTCATCCCTTCTTTATGCGTCTCAGGTGGCTCTTTCCAGAATTGGCCATCTTCTCCTCAAGATCGGAAGCAAACTCATTTGTCTCACCAACTTTTACCTTGGTCTGTGCCCTCCTCGACACAAAAATAGACTGGTACGAACTATCGAATCATCGATCCACCTCATATCGTTGCTGCATATAGTTCTCCACACACTACAAGAAATTGACGAATTAGCGACGCCTGAAAACGTCGCAAAAATGATGAAAAAACGTCACTAATCGGAATTTGCGACGTTTTTTGCGACGTTTTGAGGGCATCAAAATTTGCTAGTCGCAGAATCGGAAAACGTCAAAAAATGACACAGATTTGCGACGCTTTGCGATATAAATGGAAACGTCACAGATTTTCGATGATTTTCGACGTCCATAATGACGTCGTAGAATTACGACGCTTTACGATGCCCATGGACGTCACAGTTTTGCGTCGTTTTACGATGCCAATGGACGTCACCGTTTTGCGACGTTTTACGAAAAAAAATTGTGACGTATTGACACCAGATTGTCGACACACTGATACAAGAATTGCGACGTTTTGCGACGTCAACGGACGTTGCAGATTTGCGGCCTTTTGCGACGTTTATTGACGTCGCAAATCTGTGATGCTTTGGGACGTTCCTGGCGTCACAAAGCGTCGTAGAACATCGCTAATTCTGAAAAATTCCAAAAAAAATCCCAGCATTCCAGCAGCGCATTCCAGCAGCTAATTTGGTATAAAAGATAGCATTTCAGCAGGCACAATAAATGAACAAGTGCATCCAACATCATAATCCACCCAACATCAACAAGTTCATTCAACAAGTCCATCCATCCAACATCACAATTCAATAAGTCAATAAGTTCATCCATCCAACATTAGACCGGAAAAAGTAAAAACATATCCAAATAGTACACCCAACCACTAGGAAAAGAAAAAATGTCCAAACATTAGGCCCAAAAATGGGCCAACACACAAGCATGCAAAACAAAACTACTGATCGACGGGAGGAGGAACACCGGCTAAGCGGGACATGAGGTTCTGATACTCCACCAACGACAACGTCACCGTATCTGACGGTAGCGAAACAACTGGAATAGTCGGTGGTGGAGTAGAAACGGCTGTAGTGGACGATGTTCTATGCTCCAATGCTCACAGTTGGGCATCCATGGAAGATATCAGGTTGTTGTTGCTCTGCATCACATCCGTACTCATACTCCTGAGCTCCACAATACTACGCTCGAGCGTATCGAATCGTGCAGTGAGCCCCGTATTATCCATCTGCACGGCATATGGTATCTACATCCTCCGTTGCATCTCATCACGCAACTCAGCGATCTGACGATCCACGATCTCCTGGACGCGCACCGACGCCTGCGAAGCCGACGGCAAGGAGTGCACACTGACAGAAGAGGGCCCTGGATGACTCCGTTGCCAAACGGGCACCGTAGGATCCCGTACCATAGTACGTATCCCGATAAAGACCGCCAACGGCGGTCATCCAGAGCTTGTCCGGTGACGGAGTTGCAGGCGGCTGCACGGAAGTACCGGGCGCTCCCTCTGCAGGTGCACTAGCAGCCGCCTGATCACGTAACCTACCATACTCCTCCTAGAAAACTTTCTCAGTCTAAGGTATTTATTTGCATGTCTATAATATGGTTAAGTGATTTATTTATTGTATATATATATATATATATATATATATATATATATATATATATATATATATATATATATTCGCGAAGTTGTACTAAAATTATATATAAGGAAGTCGAACATACATAAGTCGATGTGGTCCTCTCGTCGACGAACTGGTCGTCCTTCCGATGGGTGGCCAGGAAGACGGTCACCATGTTCGCGTCCTCTCCCTTTTGTACCTATTAAAAGATAATGTTTATTATTAAAATGAAACATGTTATCCAATTGTGTAGAAACTAATATATATTAAATATATGATACATACCAGACGACGAAAATGTTCCGTCATGGGAATTGATCCACCACACCACTTATTCGACAACGACCGTGCCATCTTTGCCTTTTTTGATTTCTCCTTGTTCCTGGGATCCTCGAATTTCACCTTCATCTTCGCCCAATGTATGGTCATGATCCAACCATGGATCAGCTTTCCATCGCGTTCACGAGCCTTTTGTAGGCCAATTGCATCGCGGATAAGCTTTCCGACGACGGAGGGAAACTGATGCTCGACCTTGGCAGCCCGATGGGGTGGATAGAAGTAGGTTTGCTGCAACAAATAAAACATAGAGTTATATAATAAATGATTATTGATATTAAAAATATATGTAATTAATTTTTACCTTGAAGTGGGCAAACCAAAACGTCTTTCTTTCTTCGGAGCGGAGGAGTAGTTGATCCAAGACCCACCATAGTTCTGCCTCAGAAATTGTCCCAGTCTTCTCTGTACGACCGAGGGTCTATATCTGTACAACCACAATTAAATTCATGAATATATATTTATAGATGTAGTAAAAAATAAATACTAATTAACTTACTTTTAGGCCCGTCTGTCCAAATCTCCATCCGCCACTCCTCCTGAGCCGCGCATGGAGGATCGCTCTCGTTACATCCTCGGTGGGAGCGATTTCCCCCATCTGCTCCTCTTCCTCCATGGTGCCGGTAACTGGGGGAATAGTGGAAGAGCTGGGAGCAGACCCGAGCCTAGAACTGCTTGTCCCAGGAGTATCGACAAGACCCGACGATGGACTACTCGCGGATGGAGGAATGCTAGACGGAGCAGAATACTCGTGACCGGGACCTGGAACGGTTCGGTATGGTGGAGTACTACTGGAGGGTCCGGAACTACCCAGCCGTCGTACTGCAGAACTACCTCCGCGTCATGGCATACCTGCCAATAACATATGATAATAAAACACAAACATAATATATATATATATATATATATATATATATATGTCAGAGTATCATAAAAGTCAATGCATGTACGAAACATAGTAAATATATATGTCAAGTGTATCACAAAAGTAGGCCAGAGTATCACACAAACTAAGTCACAGTAATAGCCCAGAGTACCAGAAAAGTAGCCTAGAGTATCACAAAAGTAGCACGAGTACCACACAAACTAAGTCACTAAATGAACTAGCCTAGAGTATCACAAAAGTAACCCAGAGTACCACACAAACTAAGTCACAAAATAAAAGTATCTAGTCTACTTATCATATGACCCATGAAGCTCGGCCCAGACCCTCAACCAATTTTGCATGCGTCATGGGTGCCATCTGGAGGAAAGAATATAATCAATATACAAGTAAATTTTTTTCATACAATATTTTGAAGAGTCAGGATTCTCACTCGTCCTACCACCAATCGAAAAAAAATTCTTCTAATATTTTGAATGTGAAGTTCTGCTTCACATTTGGCTCTACATTGTGCTCTACTAGCGGAAGCCATGAGATTCAGGATATCAACCATAAATGATACCGAAACCGATTCCGATACCAATACTGATACTGTGAACCTTGGTTAACATTAATATTTCCACACTTCTCTAGGGTGAGGTTGAGGTAGATATCCTACGATGCGGAATAGTCGCTCAATGACCCTAATGAGAAGAAAGGAAGTAGGGAAGCTCACTCTATACACTCTAGGATACGACGATATACTAATAGTATACTCCCTTTATACACTCTTACTTATGCAAGCCTTTTGAGGCAATGAGCGTTATACTAGATTTCCAAAAAAATCTATAACTCTGATAGTCCCAAAAGACTTGACATAAGTAACTTAGTTGAGAGTGCTCAACTAAATGATGTATGATAAGCCTAGCCCGAGATCGAGCCCGGAGGAAGCTCGGGTCGGGTCGGGTCAATCGGGTTTATCGGACTCTAATTTTAAAAAGTATGAAACAATGTGTGTGTGTGTGTGTGTGTGTGTGTATATACGTATAATATGTATGTCAGATTTTGGGTTGAACAAAACTACATGATAAATTATTCACTGTAGCTAATCTGAACATATGAAGCTTGAGAACATCAAATTATTTGCAGATTGCGTCTCCCATTACGATCCTACCCAAGTATATACTAGACCCCTTCTCCTCATGATATGGTCCATATCCGCCATATCCAATTCCTCTAATTTTGAAAGTATCTTAGTAATTAGTGGTAAAAGCAAAAGTTTCCTACACTGGAACATAAATGAACTCTAACGAAACTCAAAACAATTGTCAAGTTGTTTAATATAGAAATAAATGTTTAAGGAGATAAATTTTAAGCCACTTTTCTCCTGAGATATATTATTGCTACCTGAAAGAACCAAGAAGGCGAGGGGGTCGAGGGCGGAGGTAGAGGTGTCGGCGGTGGAGGGTAGGGGTCGGGCCGGAGGTGGTCGGGGGCGGAGGGAGGGGAAGGGGTCAGTGCAGAAGGCGGAGGGCGGAGGTGGAGGGAGGGGAGGGGGTCGGGGGCGGAGGGAGGGGGAGGTGGAAGTGGTCGGGGGCAGAGGGAGGGGGAGGTGGTCGGGGGCAGAGGGAGGGGGGAGGTGGTTGAGGAAAGAGGGAGGGGGAGGGGGAGGGGAGGGGTTGGAATAGTCGAAGGGGAGGGGGGCCAGGGGCGGAGGGAGGCAAGGGGGTCGGGCGGAGGTGAGGGGTCGGGCCAGAGGTGGTCGGAGGGCGGAGGTAGGGGAGGGGGTCGGGGGCGGAGGGATGCAAGGGTTGTCGGGTGCAGAGGCAGAGGGGTCGGGGGCGGAGGACAGGGGTCGGGACGGAGGAGATGGCGAAGGAGAGGAGAAGATACCTTCCAAACGGCGATAGCGACGGCGGCGACGACGACGACGACGGAGGTGGTAGGACGGACGAAGGAGGGGGAAATTGACTGAGAAAAAATTTTGGGGGGGGGGGAAATTTTGGAGGAAATAAGAAAAAAGAGGCCAGCCCTAGTGTTAGTAAAAAATTTGCGACGTTATTTTGTGACGTCACAAAGCTTCGCTAATCTGCGATGCTTTTAAGCAAATGACGCCAAGCGTCGCTGATTATCGACGTTTTCTACGACTTCAAATAAAAACATCCTAAAACAGTGACGTTTTCTCCAGAACGTCGTAAAACATCGCTGACCAGCGATGGTTTGTGACATTACGTTAGAAGCGTCGCTAAAATGATAATTTAGCGATGCCCGCAAACGGTGTCGTAAAAAACGTCGCTAATCTGACTTATTCTAGTAGTGACACCTCTATGCATACGAGACTCTTTGCAAGTCTATCGACCCGAACATCCACTACGAACATTAAGTGGCTCCTTGCACGAGCCATTCCACTTTGTCGCCTCTGTCTCCTCCTAGTCTACAATGTGCTTCGCTGCAACCGGTGCCCCCTTTTGTAGTATGATCCACTTCCCTCTGCGGAAGTGAGTCATTGAAATGCCCATTTACAACACCCT
Source organism: Iris pallida (assembly GCA_029216955.1). Lineage (NCBI taxonomy): Eukaryota > Viridiplantae > Streptophyta > Magnoliopsida > Asparagales > Iridaceae > Iris > Iris pallida. The sequence continues at coordinate 24,691,655 of JANAVB010015600.1, forward strand.
TGGTCATCCTTCCTCTCGAGCACCGTTTTGTATGTCGTCTTCCTTTTTCTTTCCTTTTTGAGTTGAATGACAGAGATGGCTTTCCCCTTTGATGGCTCGCCTCGTGCAACTTTTACCATGTGTCACGACCCGCACCCAGTGTAAGGGTACGAGACGTGAGTACGTCCAGCCTACACCGCAGTGTCGACGGTAGAACGTTGTCCTAGGTCCAATATCTAACACAATCTAGAATATGCTCTAATTGGAGAATAATATATATATGGTACAACTCAATCACAATAACTAAGATGGAATAGAAGAAAGATAATCTCAACAGAGAGTCACAATATGAATATAAATCCCGGTGTAAACTACACCATAATAAATCTTAATACAATCACAAAGTCTCATAAATAGATATAATATCAGTCTACTCTATCTCATGGCAAGTCATCAGCGACTACTGGATCCTGCTGAGGGTCCAGGTCACCTGTGTCAACTAGGCCTGCTCCATAGTAAATGTCGCAGCAATCCTCATCATCTGTAATATTTCAACAGGTCCAGTCAGAACAGAAACCAATACATATCTCTCACACAGTTCATAACAAGAAAGAAAATATGAAATAAGCTATAGAATAATATACATGAACTGCTGATAAAGAAATGAGACTGTAAAAGAGAGCATGATATATGAAAATAGATATACAAGATATAATAAGAGAACTGAACTATCTACGTGGTGTAGAGCACAATCTGGTTAATTAAACTGGCTTAGGTTATACATGACTTAAATCTAGTTTGGAGTTGCACAAGAAAATGGTATATATCATATAACCAAATAAATACTCCCCCTGTCCCAATCAGTACACAAGGATCTGTCCAGGTTATATTATTACACATGAAGGTAGTGTGTCACATGGATAGCTAGTCCACATGCACACTAGGTTATACATGAAGGCTCACATGATCATGAGTGTACATGAATGTCACATGAGTATACATGAATATGTATGAATACAATGAGTTGACGATGCACATGATAAAGTACATGAGCACAATATACCCGATGTATCCGAGGGGATAACATAGCATGAAGAGATCCATATAGTACTAATATGTGATATATCGTGACAGCAACAAGTAAACTAGTCTACAACAAGTAAATACGTCCAAGCAAGAATGAAACGGTCAGAGAATATACTCGCCTGGCAATCCAAGCTGATGTGTAACTGAACTGGAGTGATGTAATCCTATTTAAAACAACCACAAGTCACAACAAGGTCTAAAATATCATAAGGAATGCCTACAATACAATTCTATATGATTCTAGGTCCTTCTAGGTCAAAGTCAACCCTTGGTCAACTCTGGTCAAACCTAGTCAACTCTAGTCAAACCTGGTCAACT